>OZ038478.1:125997523-126060023 GCA_964036315.1 Acanthosepion esculentum | reverse complement strand
ATCCGTTGTTTGCCTCTTCAGTCTTGTTACGGATGAATCAGCATTTGGAAGAGATAGAATAACAAATTTATACAACCAACATTTGTGGGAGAATTGGAATTGATACACTACAGGCTAGACACCATCATCAGTTTACGTTTAATGTGTGGGCTGGAATTGTAGGCGACTCTCTGGTAGGCCCATATGTTCTCCCAGCACATCTTACGGGAGCTGTCTACTGGGTCTTTATTTTGAACATACTTCCAAACCCGCTAGAGGATGTACCCCTGCTAATACGAAGACGCAAGTGATTCATGCATGATAAAGCTCCAGCACATTTTAGTCATATTGTTCACGATGCACTGGCTAACATCTACCATGAAAGATGGATAGGTAGGGGGGACCGATTCCATGGCCTGCACGTTCTCCCGATCTCAATCTTTTGGGTTTTTATCTGTTTGTCACCTAAAACAATTGATCTTTGCTGATGCTTATCGATATGTTACTGAGACAGGATCCATGGCACCACAAACTATGGATCAAGAAAGATCGACTTCAATCTTTTGGGTTTTTATCTGTGGGCTCACCTAATTTGGTTTATGCAGCAGATATTAATAATACAGAGAAGCTTCATCAACGTGTCATGGGGCCCTACGAAAGCATTCCACACCGCGTGGGAGTATTTGAAAAGGGTCCACCAGTCAATGATCCGACGGGTGCATGCCTTTGTAGAAGCAAGTGGCGGACGTTTTGAACATTTTTTATGAGTTGATGTACTGAGGTACAACGATGGCCTTTTGGGCATATGTTTATGTTATATTGTACCTAGTTTCGGTATCAGGAACCAGCCCCCAAAATTTGTAAATATATTTTTATAAACAACTTGTAAATATTGTTAAAATTTTGTTATCAGGGAAGAGTTGCCAATGTTGGCCACAGAGCGTTTACAGATACCCACAATGAGATCTTCAGACAAATATAAAGATCGTATTGAAGCGTGAAACTGACATTTACCATGCACTATTGATTCCTATGTCCTCACTATCTATGATATATCGTATACATATATATATATATATATATATGTGTGTGTGTGTGTGTGTGTGTGTGTGTGTGTGTGTGTGTGTATCATTGAGAGAGAGAGAGAGTAAGTTGTATATAAGTAGCAGAAAGCCATCCAAATATTTTCATTGTATTTTTTGTATTTTCGAAAAAGATCTTGTCCATCAGGATCAAAATTGTAGATAAACTGTCCTAAATTCCTGTTTTGTTCTATTTTGTTCAAGTCCTTCCAGCCGCCTCTTCATACATGTCTACGTAAACGCCAAAAATAACGTGTAAATCTACCCTGGGCCTGCATAAGGGAGAGTGGTCCTTGCGGTATGCAGATTCCGTGATGCAGAAGGCGTTTTGTAAGTCATATCTATCAAGGCACGATCCAGGTTTGTCCATAAATAAACTATGTTTGTTGAGTGTGGCTGCAGGAAGTTTTGATCACTACTTAAATACACTAATCCACAAATGAAATAGGCACGATTTTTTCGGGAAATAATGTGTGTAGATTCGAATTCATTGGACTTCTCTCCAACCTCGACACATGCCAGAATCGAAAAAAAAAATTAATCGATTGAGAAAGCGGCCCTATTCATAATATAAATACAGTATCAAATGAATCCATGTTTTCTTTTTTAAGATGTTTTGGACTTAGCTTTTATTTACATATGTCAAGAAGCGTATACGTAAACACTGAGGGATAATAATTATTTATCTTAAATGAATAATAGGCAAAATAAAATAAAGGATCAATATATATTTCGTGTTTGTGTTTTGTTGCAGTATAGCTATGCCAATCATTGGAAGTAAAGCTGAGACAGGAACAGCCAAGCAGCCGTCATCCAATTAGAACACGGAAACTAACGGACTTTAGCTTCGAGTATATATTGCAATTATAGCAAAAATATTTAAAGAGCACTACTTAAATAGACTGGTCCAATCGTAAAAATAATAGGGAAATATTTTCAAGAAATAACTGTTATACATTAGCATTCATTAGACCTTCCTCAAGCCGCAACACTAAGAAGAGGTGTTCATAATATCGATATGGTTTTATAGAGTTATTGAACTTTTGTGATGTCAACGAACACTCGTTTGACACTTTTGTAATGTCAACGAATACTCGTCGTCACTTTCGCAATGCTCGTCGTAGTAGAGACATTGTAATCGCAGTTACAACGATAATACGCCTTTGAACAATACTGGTCTCAGACGCCTTCGAATAACACTCACGCTAATAGTAATCGAATAGTAACCACCGTATAGTCATCCGAACAGAGAAATAGTATAGTGAATAGAGTAGAGAATAGCGGTCCGTATAGTAATAGAGAATAGAGTAGAAATGCAGATCCGAATAGTAATAGAGGATAGACGAGGAATGGCGATCGTTTCGACTTCACGCGACTACCTACTTATGCGTTTCTCCCATGGTCACATGATCCACTTAATTCAATAATGGGATCGCCCGTGTTTGCTCACTGGCGATCTATGTTCAAACTCAAGTGTCGGCAGTGATACTTTATTCCTATATAACAGAATTCGAACTCGGCTCTCCGAATTCTCATTCCGAGTTATCCATTACACCCACCGCACACCCAAGCTTACAATACCTGGTATTCCCAAGCGGTCATCTAACTAGGTCGTGTTTGCCTTGCTTTGCACCTGCGACATGACCACATGCACTTTCCATTCACGGCCAATTTTTCCCGCTGCACCTATAATTTTAGGCGTTGCCTTGGGAAGGATCGACTCTGTTAGAGGCAGCTTATCTTTCTTCTTCTCATCCTGTAAAAGGTCGTTTGTTAATCGTCATCCTTCCCAGGATTCACGCGGAGGAATGGCCCATTATACTACCGATTGCGTATTGGTCGGGGGACTGGGGCTGTAACACTCTTGGGTAATCATGCCACTTTTCGATCCATTATCGACGAAGGGTTTTCGCATTTGAAGTACAGTGAATAGTATAGATTATAGACTAGAAATAGTGATCCGTTTAGTAATAGAGAATAGTGTAGAAATAGCGATCAATTAGACACCAAGTTACTACCTACTTAAGCGTTCTCCCATGGTCACGTGATCAGCTTAATCCAATAATGGGATCGTCTGTTTTTGCTCACTAGCGATCTATGTTCAAACTCACGTGTCGGCAGCGACACTTTATTCCTATATAACATGAACGTTGCTTTTATTTACAATTTTTTTTAATTACTCCAAGCAAGATATTAAACCCACTGAGACACAAGTGGTTACTGGGTGTGGAAGAATTAGAAAACAGAAACATTACTAAGGAGTGATTACAGAGGAAGTGTAATCAGGAGGGCAGAAGACAGTGATTGACATTGCATTTAAGTTTTTGAAGATTAAAGTTGACTAGAAATTATAGAGCCGAAAGGGAGTTCCACAATCAAGAAGTGCAAGAGAAGAAACTGTTAGCATAGAACTTACGGTTACATCTAGCCAACTTAACTGTATAATAATGAGAACTCGTTGCCAGTCTCGTACTTCGCTTATATTTATAAAGTTTAAGTATCATGGTGAAGAGTTCATCTGAACAATTACCATGAAAATATCTATAGAAAAGGCAGACAGAGGCAACTTTACGGCAGTGTCAAAGTGACTGGAGCCGAGAGACCAGGTCAGGACCAATGATATTGCTGGTTCTTCTTTGGATTTTATCAAGAATCTCTAAATACATAGCAGGAGCACCGGCCCATATTCTAAGCATAGACAAAACAAGTACAAAAGTCCATATAAATATATGTCCGCAAATTCTTCGTTTTTGAGTTATTAAATTTTAAAAAATGTCTACGGTTGATGGCGCTGTGTTGCCATAAAGACTAAGTTAAATTGGTCAATCGTGGACATTTGTGGCTAGTTTGTCTTCAACGTTTAACGTGTGTAGAGTTAACTGAGAAGTGTTCCTTTTAACAGTAACAGGATATTTATAATGTAAACTTTCTTTAAACTTACTAACTCAAAAACGAAGGATTTGTGAACATATGCTTTGTCCTTCTTTTGGTGTGAGGCACCCGCCCCCCAAATTTTCTCAAAGTATATTTGATACACCCTTGTATATATATTGCGAAAACATTACGTGTATGTTACGCCTGTGAAGAGAAACTCGTGATATATCGTTGGAATGTGAAGTGCTCTTATGCGATTTTCTCTATCGTAAGAGGATACCCTCGTCGTCAGATACGGATAGTTTCTTTCCGGCATCACCTGTGCACGCCCGCTAACACTCTGTCCGGAATTAATGACGTTTGATCATCACCGAACAATCCCTATGCAAACATAAAACCAGCTCCCCGCCTACCAGACAACGACTACTCCACATTGCGTCTCCATTCTTTTTCGTGACAGTGTGTACTGAAAACAGAGGAAGACCCGGTGCATGTTCACAAGGAAACACAGGATGAAAATAAACACCGCGGCGAAAAATGAACATTAGGACCCTGTTTCCGATTTATTTCGGTGTTTATTTCAGCGTTTCAGTTGTACGTGCCTAGGTGCACTTTGAACCTATCAGACTAACATATTCGTCCAACCAACTCTCTGGTCATCCTCAAATCACGACGCACGGCTGTCAACTCGAATATGCGACATCGGAACTACCAGATAGACAGTTTGTCCCCGTAGCTTCACGTAGTAATGGATAGCGGCTCGGATTAAGGAATCGGAGAGCCGAGTTCGAATTCCAGTCGAATCCATTACATTCACTTACGTGCTAATACCCTTGGGAAAGGTATGAATTCTCTTATTCTTCCCCCAGCTATGGGTAAATAGTAGGATATACCGGGTTCTGTAGCCTTGGATGGCAACTGGTCTACCACAGAAAGAAATGACAACTTACTGCGGGTGAAAAAATCTACCACCTCAGTCATGTATCGAAAGATACATGATTGCCTAAGCGTGTATCACGCATGGCACATAACTGACTGATTCCTTGTATATATGCCGAGTTCGAATTCCAGTCGAATCCATTACATTTACTTACATGCTAATACCTTTGGGAAAGGTATGAATCCTTCTCCCCACTACCATGGGTAAATAGCAGGACAGACCGGGTTCTATAGCCTTCGATTGCAACTGGTCTACTACAAAAAGAAATGGCAACCTACCGCGGGAAAAATATGCCTCGTCAGGCATGTATCGAAAGATACATTATCGCTTAAGCGTGTATCACGCATGGCACATAACTGACCGACTAATAAATTCAGATCTGACCTAAAATGGGGTACTGTTGTCATATCTGAACTAGGGCTACACATAGATCAAAAAGCACCTATTTTCAATCATACAACCTCTTTACCATAAATTGCAATCCACACGTTTTATGGAATTCTAAAACCCGCCATGCCACGACACTGAGTCAAACCATCCCCATTCTCTTCGTATTCCTTTTATAAGAAAGTAGTTCCACCCTAACAGCCTGTTCTCACGAACCGTTACTTTGTGAAACGGACTTCCAAGAGGGTGCTTTCCAAACCACTAAAATCTTAACCTCTTCAAGTTCAGAATTAACTGTTATCTTTCCTACATATCCTCATAAACAACGCTTCTTGTTTCTTGTTCTTATCACTTATACAACCACCTACTTCAGTAACACTCTAACTTGAGTAGCTCTTAGTCATTGTACAGGATATGTCTTAGTGAACACCATTCTTCTTCAGACGTTGTGAACTGGTGCTAAATAATCACCAAAAAACGATACCAAATAACGAAAGCCACATCACTTAAGTCTTTCAACAAGAGCTAAAATGGATATCGCATAAATAGAAAATAATTGCATAATAAAGTTGTTGACGTTCCACACTACTTCGCACAAAAGGTTAGGAAGGAAACCCCCATCAATACCGGAAAGAGTGATAACAGTCACTGGACTTCATAAATCTATTTTCATGCGACTATTTTAACAGAAATATTTTATAAATTTCGACCGACAATATTTTATAAATTTCAACTCGAACTGTTGGCTCTGTTAATGAATGCCGAATATTTCCTCATAAGGAAACGGCTAATTTAACGATTTCCGTTAAAGATGAGATACTACACTTTGATTCCAGCCCAATGGCTAGGGAGTGAAAAAAATGTAAGTCCAATGAATGTTACAAAAATCAATATTATCATTACAATGTCTACGAGAATATATGATGAAAAATTTGGATAGAATTGTCTGCGATAACTGACTGAAATCACATTCATATTCAGAGATGGCAGAGATATAAGACACACAACCTAGCCAGTTATGTGTTCTTTAGCTTCCATGGGATATAGTAGAAGAAAATCTACCAGGGTGTGGCTATTGACACCACGACACCCGACAGAGCACTTCACCTAAACTTCTAACGGTACTAAGTGGACAATGTAAAACTGACAATTTGTGGTGTGTTCCGAGATGATCAATTCCAATTCAGAATTGATTAGAAACTGGCGGAGATCTCATGAAGCCATGAACCCCAGTTTTCACCAGGGAATCGTGCAGGCAGCTGGTCGTTCTGTAATAGTGTCGGATGTACTTATGTGGCATGAGTTGGGTGACAGGTACGTAAACCATTTACACCCATCCATGAACTACATATACCCTAAAACAATGAGTACAATATATATATATATATATATATATATATATATATATATATATATATATATATATATATCAATTATGTGGTGCGGTTTCAATTTATATTACGCAAATCATTCATACGAAAAGCAGATGAATGGTATGATCCTTGTTTATAAATTCCGGTTTTATCAGGTCTTTTTTTACTACGTTACTTCATTAACGGATACGAGGTTTATTATTAAAAATTGTTTGCGAGAGTGATTCTTGCCATATCATTAACTTCATTATCTGCTTTTCGTATGAATGACTTGCGTAATATATATATATATGAAGAAATATTTCTAGAAGTTTTAAGGTGTGCTATTGACGATTGCAGCTTAACGATTGCGTCTAGCATGAAACAGCCTGTCGCCTTTGAGTGTTGACTTCAATATTCACTTTAAGCATATATATATATATATATATATATATATATATATATATATATATATATATATATATATATATATATATATATATATATTAAGCTTTTCACCCCAAGCAAGGCAGGAAGCCACTAACACGCAAGGGGTTACAGAAGGTTTGGAGGAAGAGCAGATAGGAGTGGTAGAGGAAAGGATGTGGAGAAAGATAGTGGATCGATCAAGGCAAGGGGGTTACAGAAGATTTGGAGCGAGAGGAGATAGGAATGAAAGGAGAAAGGATGTGGAGAAGGGAAGTGGATAGATCAAGGCAACTGGAGATGTCGATTGACGTTACACTTAAATAGTTGGAGATTGTATTTATCAGGGAAACAGGAATAAGGAAGGGAGTTCCACAGGCGAGAGGTGCGAGACATGAAGCTATTGGAGTAGAAGACATCTAACAGTTTCAACAGTGAAGGGGTGGGAACGGGATGCCAGCCTCGTAGGACGCTTAAATGCATGAGGCCTGGGAACCAGCGAAAGCAGCTCATCAGAGCAATTACCGTGAAAGTATTTGTAAAAAAGACAGCGAGGCAACGGCGCGTCTGTGAGAGAGCGACTGCAGACGAGATGACAGATCAGGGCTAATTACGTTGCATATCCGTCTCTAGATCTTATCAAGAACCCTGAGGCAAACAGCGAGGGATCCAGACAATATATGGCAGCAATACTCCACGCAAGGGCGAAAGGTTGATTTATAGATTTGGAGGATCGATTCCGGGAAGAAAAATTTCCTGGCTCGGCACAGGGAGCCAACTTTTTGTTGCGGTGGATGAAGCAATTGACTGCGAAAACCTGCTCCGAGGAAAGAGATTGTATCCTAAGTGGAAAGGAGGGGGTCCTATTTAAAACTATAGCTTATCGGTACGTTTGTCAATCATTAATCTTGCTAGGAATGTTGATATATTAAAGAAACCCTGTCTGGTGTTTATTGTACGTGAGGTGGATATCATGCCAGCCTCGTAAATCTGCCTAAGGTTTTTATTGTGGATATATTTTAAAATACGCGGCGCCAGCGTATCCGAATCCAAGAAAGAATACTCTGACTTTAGAATTTCAGTTTTTCTGTTTCTGACTAGTCCTGTATATATCGTCTCTTCATTTAACTTAAATTTAATATAAATATGTCTCCATTAACCATGTCCTGAAGAAGGTCTATTTGACCGAAACGTCTGACGTCGACAAAAAACAAAAACAAAATAAAAAAAAGTAAACTCACATATTCGGATTTTGCTTTGTCTTTTCCACATTTTCATCATACCGTCGGATCTACATCCACATATTTGCTTACATATATGTATATATATATATATATATATATATATATATATATATATATATATATATATATATATATATATATGATTAATAGAACTATAAAATTTGTCATTTAGCTGATTCATATTATTTTCAGCCTCTCGAGTTTTTACTATTCATCTGAACTGAGTCTTCTTTCGGCTAAGAGTGGGCAGGAAAGAAATTTGGGGTCGCTTGAGAACAAACAAAATTACCCCATAAAAAGTGAATCGGTCACTTACGCTCATATGACATACAAAACCAAGTGGAATTATCATCTTGTAACTTTAGTTTTCCCGATGACCTCCAATGACGACAGTTAGTGAAAAAATAGACTCTCATGCGATCGTTAGGGATAAAAAATACGCCCACAAAGCTATTCCATTACTTGTTGTGTATGGAATAAGGAAATTTCATTCCGGAGATCTTGTATCTGTTTGAATGGTTAAAAGATAAAAGAATATTATACCCAAAGAAATACAAAGAAAGCATCTTACTTTCATCTCAGATGCAATCCAATCAACCAAGAGGAAACGGAACACAAACATTATTCCGGAACGCTATATTTTACACTGCGGGAGGGAAAAAAAACAACTTTTGTGTAGACATTCTACAGCAACTTTGTCTGTTTGTCATTATATATATATATACATATATATATATATATATATATATATATATATATATATATATATATATATATATAATCTGATTTCTGGTTTGATGTTTCCAATGTGTTGACTTTGTGAATATGTTTCGGAATTACTTTCTACATCGCTTAAATTTGCAAAATTGTTTATTATTATTATTATTATTATTATTATTATTATTATTATTATTATTATTATTATTATTATTATTATATTTCTTTTGATTTCTGATGTGTACTCATTTCTTTCCGGGTCCCTCCCACGGACCTAAGGTTAGAAATGTTATCATGACATTTTCCAAGGAGCAATTTAAAAACAAACAAAAAAGAAATACATATTTTACATAGCTAATGCCCTTCGTACTCATGAGAACAATTTTTTGTATTGCTTTAAGGCATAGGCTACCAGCAATTTCCTCAATGAGTCTATTGGGATCTTTTCCAATCAATCCGAGGGCTCCAAATACAATCGGGATTGATGATATTCTCATGTGCCACATTTTTGAGATTTCGATTTCAAGGTCCTTGTATTTTGATAGCTTTTTGAAGATCTTCAAAGATACATTGCAATCTGCAGGGATTGCCATATCAATAAGGAGACATTTTTTTTGTTTGTGGTCTCTAATAACAATATCTGGGCGGTTGGCTTTGATTGTTCTGACAGTGTGTATTGTGTAGTCCCATAAAATTGTAACAGGTCCTATCTCCGTAACCGGGTCTGGGTGGTGTTCATACGAAATTCTTTCGGTTTCCCTCCCATAGACTTTGCAAATTTTCCAGTGCAGATAATGGCCAACTCTGTCTTGCCGGGTTTTATACTCAGTGGGTGCCAATACCGTGCAACCTGATACAAGATGATCAATGATTTCTGGATATTTATCACAGAATCTGCATTTTGGTCTAACACAATATTTTAGTATATGTGCTTGATAATTTCTAGTTAACAAGCATTGGTCCTGTGTAGCAAGGATAAAACCTTCAGTTTCAGCTTTCAACCCTGCACTATAGATAGATAGATAGATAGATAGATAGATAGATAGATAGATAGATAGATAGATAGATAGATAGATAGATTTCAGCAAGCGTGTGATCGGCATAGCGTTGGAAAAGGGCCTTCAGCGCCCCTTCATCTTACTCCTACCTCTGCCGCATGTGTATGTGTGTATACGCGTTTACACGGTAATGTGTAAAGTTGGGTTATTCTTTTATCCATTATGTTTGTTTATTGCTTTCTCTCTCTCTCTCTCTCTCTATATATATATATATATATATATATATATATATATATATATATATATATCGCTTTCTCTCTCTCGTATTTTTCTCTCTCTGTTAACTCCGCCGACACCACCATGCACCCCTATTTTCTCCAGCCCCCGCCAATACCACTATCACTGACGCCGCCACCGCTGTCTCTACTACAAAGATTTCAACTACTATTACTACCAATGCTATTTATTTTTTATTTCCTTTTTTTTTTTTTTACTATCGGAACTATTTCTACTACTTTTACTTATTGCCGTATAAATACTGCTACCACTGTTACTGCTGCTGCTGCTTATATAGTAGTACTATTACTACTACAACTATAGCGATGACGACGACTACTACGGCGATGACTACAAGGGTTACGACTTCGTCCATTTAGCCTTCGGTTTTTACAGTTACCCACAAAATACGTCTAATCTCTGCTTACGTCGAAGGCTTCACTTTCCTTCTTCTTTCCTCTCTCTCTCTCCCTCTCTCTCTCTCTTTTTCTCTCTTTTTAATCTCTCTCTCTCTAGCTAGCTATCTAAAAGAACTTTGCTCCTTTCCCACTCCCCCTACTCCTCTTTTTCTCTTCATTCCTTCTTTCACACGTGAAGTGGTAGATTTACGAGCGAAAGGTAACCACACAAAATAAATGCATGCACAAAACTTAACCGTATACGTTACAGACAGACACACACGCACAGCAACCTCACGATACACGGGCGTGTACACACACTCACAAACACATTCATAATATATATCATATTTAATTTTATGTATGATACACACTATATGTGTATATTGAAAATTTGTCAAAGTTACCACTAACACTGCTTGGCTGTAAGTAAATCTAACTAAAAAAAATTATCCTTGTATATATATATATATATATATATATATATATATATATATATATATATATATATATATATAACCACTAAATTCTGGTATATACAACATTATATATATATATATATATATATATATATATATATATATAGTAGAGAGAGAGAGAGAGAGAGAGAGAGAGAGAGAAAGCATCAGATTATTATCAAACATATCGACGAATCCAATAGTGTACATATACATATATTGTAATAATGGTATCTACACGCTCTGATATATGCCGTCTTTTCAACTTGCACCCTTTCTCTCTGTTGTCTACCTTTCATGCGTAGCCTATGAATATGCCTGGAAAATTGTGCGTGTGTAGTACACATATGAAACGTGTAGATGAAAGCGACGTATATAATATTGGATTTACCAAAAAGAAAAAGAAACCAAAACAGCAAACCGATAGTTCCTCTTCAACAAAGGTATTGTACACACAACATTAGTTACGTACCTTATACAACAAGCACAGAGTCATACTGAGAAAGTAAACAGTGGAATCAAGAAAAACCTAAGTAAATCTTTTTAAACTCATACAGGGAAGAAAAAAGAGCTAATAACAAAATTATGTCTGCTAGGAGAAGTTTCTTAAAGGATTGGCTATCTGTGGATTTTACATATTATGGACCAGCTCCCACACGATGATCCGACACCCGTACCCAACTATCCTGGATATTAAATATTGCAATTTCCAATACAGTACTACGTTATTCCTCTTCGTCTCTCTCCTCCTGCCTGGATTTGTTGTCATGGCCAAAGAAAAGGCGATCCTGGAAATTTTACTCTACCAACCGTCCAAACATATTTCGGGAAAATATAACAAACCTCCGGCCATTTCTCCCCCAGGCCCGGGGCCTGGAGGTAGACCACCGACCATATTGTCTGGGGGTACTGTGTCCATCGGCGATGATCCGGGTGGCCGGAGTGGACGTGGTCGACATGGCGAAAATCGAAGAAATATCGTTGGAGGAGGTGGAGACGGGGAGAACGTGGGTACCGTTTTGAATTCTGACCTTCGAGGGATGTCACAGTATGACGAATATAAGTCGTACAAATTGAGTGGTCATTTCTCACCAGCTGGAGCCGCAATGAAAGCCGAGGGCCCAATTATACAGGTAAGTGTCGCCAAATATCATTAAAGATGTGTGCGTACGTGCGCGCGATCACGCTTGTGCGTGTATGTGCGAGTGAAGTGTTTTTTTTATAAATTGTGGTCTTCACCTGTGAGGGAGTCATTAAATAACCATCAAATACTGTACCTGAAGGGAATACCTGAACGATATATGTGTGCAGTGTGGAATCTATTGTTTCGTCGGCTATCTATCTACCTATATCTATCTATCTATCTATCTATCTATCTATCTATCTATCTATCTATCTATCTATCTATCTATCTCTTTGTTCATCAATGTGTGTCAGTTTATTCATCTATCTATCTATCTATTTTTCTATACAAAAATCTGTTTCTCTCTCACTATTATTAGTATTCATCAATGTGTGTTATATTGTCCATCTATCTATCTATCTATCTTTGTTCATCAATCTGTGTCAGTTTGTTTATCTATCTATCTATCTATCTAATCTGTGACACTATACCAGTCTGATCTTCTCTCTCTCTCTATCTCGCTCTCTCACTCTCTCTCCGTGCCGGTCTGTTCATCTGTGTTTCTACCTCCATATCTTTCTCTTTCTCTCTCTATCTATCTATCTATCTACCTGCCTATCTATCTATCTATCTATCTATCTATCTATCTATCTATCTATCTATCTATCTATCTATCTATCTATATGTCTCACTCAATGTTTATTTTTCAGTGTAAGCAGCAATAGTAACAACATATATCTGTGCATGATTATCTTCTAAATGTGGTCAATAATTTTATTGTTCCTTTCCGTGATGAACTCACATGTGAATACTAATACACACGTAACACGACGAGCGTATTTCCACTGTGTGCGAACAACAAGAGCGATTTGGAATGATTGATTGACAAATATGAACAGAAAGCTAAACCTGATAAACTAATAAATAGCGAGACAGATAAAGTAAGCCAGTTTGGTAGAGATATGAATACTAACAGTCTTTAGCATAAACAGAATAAGAGATAGATATGGAAAAAAAAAACTAACATAGATAGATAACGAAGAGACCGGGCTAGCTAGCTAGCTAGATAGATAGATAGATAGCTGGCTAGCTAGCTAGCTAGATAGCTAGATAGCTAGCTAGCTAGATAGATAGATAGATAGATAGATAGATAGATAGATAGATATGAATAGTCTGTGGTAGCTAAATAGATAGATAATGAATAACAGCAAGCGGTGTAAGCTATGAATCAAGTGTGTTTATTGACCTGCGCTGTGCGTATCGGGGAGAAAGGTTACGATTTTGCGTTTCCGAAAATGAGTTGTGCGCGGGTGAACACGTACACTGTAACATGCGTGTTTATTTACATCACACGCGTGTATTCCTGTAAAGCACAGTCCTGTCCAAAATATTAGCCCTGCACATGACAGGCCTCTAACGCCACTCACAATAATTTCACAGAATTCATTCGTAAAGTTTCGCATTCAAATTATCTGAATTCTTATTTATTTATGAAGTGCTTTCATTAAGAATTTTTTTTTACAATATATTTTTTTTTGCCTTTACATGAAAGTGCTCTAGGTCGATACATTCTTCGATCGTTAAAGTTGCAGTTGCCATTGACGAAACTTGAACTCGGCTCACATTATCATGGAAGCACGTCTACCGCTACTTTCTTTAACAGGCGTAGAGTGTATCGCTGTAGATCGTTGGGAGAAAAAGAAAATAAAAAATCAGTCAGAAATTCATTTTTTTTCCCTAAGTCAATAGAATGTTTCGACTTCCTCTCACCATGATTGGACGGATTTTAACTTGAATGAAATGCTTTTCTCGTTTCACATTAATCAGGAAAAAGCCGACTTTTGTTAAAAGAAAGAAGAAAAATTGTTTATACATGAAATAAAACCTTCTTTATAGTTTTTAGGCAATATTTGATTAACAAATGACGGTACGATTTTTAAGCATCTTCACTTCAAAAAATAAATGACAGGATAGTGTTACTTGTTTTCTTCTTTTTTTTTTACAACGAGCAGAAACTCACAATAACAATTATTAATTATTATTATTATTATTGTTATTGTTATTATTATTATTATTATTATTATTATTATTATTATTTGTATATGTAATGTTTCCTGCTTTTTACCATAGAGCCAGGTCCAAAACATGGTGCTTAGGCCTCATAGGAGAATTGAATTGTCATTATTTCATTGATAGCACTTTTCTTAGTATATGGGATGTTCCTAGTAGGGCGATCTTCTGGGCAATTTGTATGTTGTGTTACCTGGGACACTGTTTCGTAAAATTGTCCATTCCTTTTCCCACGAGGCCCAGAGCTCCGATTATTATTATTAATACAGACGCAGTCTTCATTCCCCACATCATGTTACTCTCGATCTCCAGGTTATATTTGTACAATTTCTCGATAATTTTTATGGGGGTATTTCTCTCAGATGGTACTGCTATGTCAATAAGCATACACTTCCTGATTTTTTTAATGATAATATATTATTATTATTATTATTATTATTATTATTATTATTATTATTATTGAGAAATTCTTTCGAAATATTCAATTAAGTGGTAGCGCGTTTCTTGTCGTCTGATAACATTAAAAATAGTAATTCGTTCGATGTCGTTGCTGGACACAGCTGCACTTTAGTTCGCTTTCGCCATCTGTTCCTGTTAGATTGAAATCTGAATGTCTCGTACTCTGATAATAATAGGGATGACCGTCATACTAATACTTTTTACTGATTTCTTTGCTTTATTTTTTAAAATTATGTAGGAACATATTACTAACTCTTTGTCCAACAGATGAAACTTTGTGAAACTGTTATTATTACTCATTTCTGATGAGTTTTTCAATATTTTTATTACCTGTTTATATACCTCGTGTGTGGTAATAGACGTAATTGTCTGAATTTAAGGGAAGCAGTGTAATTGTTATTGTTATTATTATTATTATTAATTATTATTATTGGTAGTAGTAGTAGTAGTAGTAGTAGTAGTAGTAGTAGTAGTAGTAGTAGTAGTATATTATATCCTCTCCGACTCTTCGATGTTTCGGTCGGGTGAGCACGCAGCTTTCTTCAGCATATGAGCTGTTCCAAGCAGCGCTGCCACCTGTGCACTGCCACTGCTATTACTGTCATTATTATTATTATTGTTAATAATAATAATAATAATAATAATGATAATGATTTTTTATTAGTTTTTAAATCTTATTTTTGTTCCTTTTTATCCAAGAATAAATGATAAGCGTTCAAATCTCATTGGAAATTATCGGAACATAATACCTTATTTCCTCATTCATTCTGCTGATTTATAGTCGCAGAATGCAAAAACGCCCTGGACGTTGCTCTTTAACGCAACAAAAAGGAAATAATACTAATAACAATGATAAAAGCAGTAAAAAATCAATATAATAATCAATGCTCTAGCAATAAGTAAGCAAGCGAGTCAGTTACCGTTACAACTTAAGTCTTTATTGTTATTCATTCCCCTTGGCTTTTTTAATACAGTAATTTATCAAATCTTTCTCCTGATATTTGAGGTAAAGCAAGTTTTCTTTTTTACAGGGAGTTTTTGAACATATTCATTTGAAAGAGATATTCTAAAATCAATCAAAAGAGTATAAATACTCATAGTACAATCTTTTTAGTTGTTATTGTTAATAATACTAGTTCGGCACCTGTCATTTTTGGTAACGGCAAGATGACCAAATTTCAAATGCAATTTGTTCGTCCATTAATTAACGAGTAAAAAAAAAACAATGATTTTAAAAAAGGTCACACATTTCGTCCTTTCTCCCATTACACAAGAAAGGGAAGTTAACCCTGATTTCATTCAAATTGTGTGTGCCCATGTTTTTTTAATTGAATTACACACCCAAAAAGAGTATATCTATAAAAATATAAAAAAAACAAACACTTTTAAAATAATTTTTTATTTATTACCGAATAATTTTCGTAAAGTCCAAAAGCGCCTTATGATTATCTGCTACTTACGGTTTAAAAATTTAACAGATTTTTTTTCTACAAGTTTATGATTTGACTACTACTCTGTCGGGGGTAGGGGTTGTCCACATTGAGCGGGAGGGCAATATATTATTCCACTAATTCCAGTGTCTTATTTCAAACTCAATCAAAGTGTGCGACTATGCGTGTGTGCGTGTGTGCGTGCGTGTGTTTCCATGTACATTTAAATGACATCCGTACATGTAAGTCACTCACGCACAACAGACATACACAAATACATTATCACATACACTATCATGCACACAGCCCGTCACACACTGACAATCAGCTCTTCTTTTATAATTTAATATTATTTTTATTATTATTATTATTATTATTATTATTTATCTACATTTGTTTTGTTTTTTTATAATTACATGCCGGGTACGACCTAGGGCATTGCAAAGGATAGGTTTTTCTTTGTTTACATTTCATTAAACAAAAGACAACTATTAACAAAAACAAAACTGAAGTGGACAAAGCTCTATGCAGGATATGGGCTGTGCTTGTTAGAACATTATTATTATTATTATTATTATTATTATTATTATTATTATTATTATTATTATTATTATTATTATTTCCTTGGATTTCTGTTGTATACACATTTCCTTAACCAGAGACCTAAGGTCAAAAATGGCTTCATGACATTTTCCACTGGTTATTTTTGGTAAAAAAAGAAAAATAAAATAAAATAAAACGCTAAGATCACACACTTTTTACAATATTGATAAAGCTCTTCGTCATGTGTGAGCTGTAAATTATGAGTACAATTTTTTTGCATTTCTTTAAGGCATGTGCTACCTACCAGGGATCCCTTCAATGAGTCAATATTTTTTTCAATCAATCCGAGGGTCCCAACTCCAACTGGAATTGTTGATTTCCTCATGTACCACATTTTTTTTTGTTTGTTTGCGATTTCCATTTCAAGATCCTTGTATTTTGATAGTTTTTTGAAGATCTTCAAAGATACATTACAGTCTGCAGGGACTGCTATGTCAAGAAAAAGGCACATTTTGTCTTTGCGCTCTCTAATCACGATGTCTGGGAGATTAGCTTTGATTGTTCTCTCTGTGTGTCTTCTTGTAAAATCACATAAAATTATTACAGGTCCTATCTCTATCACCGGGTTTGGGTGATGTTCATACTAGTTTCTTACAGTTTTCTTCCCGTAAACGTTGCATATTTTCCAGTGTATATATTGGCCGACTCTATCATGCCGGTTTTCATGTACAGCGGATGCAACCTGATATAAGACGGGAAGAAAGGTATTATAGATCTATAAACGAATTAGGTGGAAAGTGAAATCAGGGAGCAGAATTCAAGTTCTGCCCTAGTCTGTTACGGTCGGTGTGTTCAAGTTCCCACAAAAATCCCATTGCATTTTTACACCAGAGATATCTGAAATGGAGAACGAGTGACAATAAATCTCCAGTGCTTTCCTCAGTGTTCAATACTGCTGTGATCTAAATTAATTATACATAATTTTGTTTACACTACAGAAAAGCTTCCAGTATTATTATTATTATTATTATTATTATTATTATTTGATATTCTTCCCGAATTTTAGATGTTTTAACTGGGTTATATGATGGTTATACCTCGAACCCTACACGAAGCTGTTCCAAGCAGCGATGGCATCTGTGTACTGCCAATGGTGTCAGGTATTCCCAAGGCGTCGTACGAAGTAAAAATATCCTGGAAATAGTCCCGACTGCACCAATCACAAAAGGGACAACTTGAGTTGCTTAGTAGTTTGGTTTGGTTTGTTTTGTTTTACGGCATATCAACCTCAATGGGTTATTTAATGCCGACAACATTTTTTGTTTTTCTTCAAAAATCTATTTCTGGGAATATTTTTCCTTGAAGAAATCTATAGCTGGTCATATTTTTTTCAAAGAATGTATAGATTTTTGTATGCTGATATTTTTTTTAAAGTATTGCTGATAATAATTTTTCCTTCAAAAATTATTGCTGGTAATAATTTATTATTATTATTATTATTATTATTATTATTATTATTATTACTACAAAGTATTTCTGGTATTAAAACCTATTTTGACACAAGTTTGGGTGTTAACTATTTGCCCATAGCTGGGACCCTAACAGGTGCTACCACTACGGGTCAGGGTGGACCTGGGAACAACGGCAATTAAGAGGCGGTTCCACGCTCCTCAAAACCTCCTGATCAGAGGCCTTGCTGCTGGACGTAGTTTATCGTCTTACCCAGGACGCGTATGTAGTTTATCGTCATACTCAGGACGGGAGGTGCTTTGTAGATTTCTCCCATTTTGGCCTGCCACATTTTCCTACCTCTCTATTTTCATCTATTCCGTCTTCACGATGTGCTTATCCCAAGTTACCACAGTGTCTATCAAGATCCATCTATCATTACTATTCTTATTATTTTTTTTTTTCCTGTTTCATTCGTCTTATTACTGTTGATATTTTTCGCTTTCTACTTCGCTGTGGTCGGAACAGTGTCAGATCTCTTCTCGTATTTCGAATTTAACGAAACTCAGTTCTTGTAAATTTGACGTGTTTCCAAGTATTATTACGTGTAGATTTGTCGTGTCTCCAAGATCTATTATAGGCATGACCCTAACGGACATGTTTCACAAGGTTTTTACCCTCTGTACTTGTGCATGGTCCTAGTATATTTACTTTCTCACGTCTACACACTGTAGGTCCTCTTTCTATGAGCTCCAGTTTTTCTAGCTAGGACAGTTGCATGTTCACATTGGTTGTATCTTGCGATTGTCTCTAGGGATCAAGCAACATCTAGCCTCCTAAGATCTCCAGCACTTTTCACGGTATCTTCGCAAAACTCAATGCCACTCTGGTCTAAACAATCTCAGTTCTACCTCGAATTCCCATCAAATTTTGAATCCATTGATTTTTGGTACCGTTCCAAGTGCGTCACTTATTATGGGCATGACCCTTAACATTTATGTTCCACGATTTGTTCACTTCCCGCATGAAAATCTATTATTATTGGTAGTAGTTGTGTTAGTATTAGGATTAGTACGGTGGAATAATGGATAGATAAAGGGATTTGGGAATCGGAGACCAAAGTTCGAATTCCAGTCGAATCCATTACATCCGCTTACGTACTAATACCCTTGGAAAAGATATGAATCCTTTTCTTCTCCCCACAGCTATGGGTTAATAGCAGGAGAAACTGGGTTCTATAGCCTTGGATGGCAACTAGTCTACCGTAGAAAGAAATGGCAAACTACTGCGGAAAAAAATCTGCCTCGTCAGTCATGTAATGAAAGATACATGATCGCCGAAGCGTGTATCACGTATGGCATATAACTGACTGACTGAGTAGTACAACTAGTAGTAGAAGTAGTTTGCCACACTGGCAAAATGACAACATATGTGAAATTGTTATAATGCAAAATATTAGTCTGAGCTGTGTGTGTGTGTGTGTGTGTGTGTGTGTGTGTGTGTGTGTGTGTGTGTGTGTGTGTGTGTGTGTGTGTGTGTGTGTGTGTGTGTGTGTGTGTGTGTGTGTGTGTGTGTGTGTGTGTGTGTGTGTGTGTGTGTGTGTGTGTGTGTGTGTGTGTGTTTAGGCAGCAATCCTTCTTTCATGTACATTTCATTGAAAACGACTGACAAGGTGCTTTTATTTAGTTTTTCATATAATTTCTCATGCGATCTAATAATGTTTTTCTTTTCGGATGATAAATTATATAAAAACTGTCCGAATGTTCTTTTTATCGACAACACTAATATTATAGCATCATCCACATGCAAAAAAAAGCTAAAAATAATGGAAGCCGTATTAATAAAAACAAACAAACCAACACTTAATAATATTAAATTTGAACATGGACAATATATCTTGACCGTGTTTTGAAAAAAAAAACATGAAACATTTTATAAAACATCCATATAACAAACTATTTCTAATTTTAACAGTTAAAATACAATCCTTGAAAATGGCTAAATGTATAGCCGAAAGCGCTCGGATAAAAAGAACATTCGGATAGTTTTTATATAATTTATCATCCGAAAAGAAAAACATTATTAGATCGCATGAGAAATTGTATAAAAACTAAATAAAAGCACCTTGTCAGTCGTTTTTAATGAAATATATATATATATATATATATATATATATATATATATATATATATATATATATATATATATATATATATATATATATATATATGTTCTAATTATTATCGTTGTACTCTGATCATTCACGAAGCCAGTCTTTTCACATAACGGTTTCGTAGTCATCTTGGAACATTTTATTATTCTCAGGACAAAGACATTGCCACCTGGCGTCGCCAGTACAAGAGATATAGTGCATTAAAAGGTAACAAACAATATTTATATGTAAAATCAGAGTAAGAAAATAGAAAAACATATTAAATACAGATTATTATTTCTTTCTTTCTTTCTTTCTTTCTTTCTTTCCTTCTTTCCTTCTTTCTTCCGATTGCTTTGATTTCAATGGAGCTTCGTCGATGTTTTATGTTTTTTTTACCTACAAAGTTTTTTTTGTTTTGTTTTTTTTACTTAATATTGTTAATTGTCTGGCGTAGTTTAGAATCCAGTACACTCGGCGATCTTTTGTTTACCATTTACGCGCTCATATATTTCACCTTATGTCAGACTTAATTTCCCGAGAAACACCTTCGACAGTGCCACATAGTAATTACCATCAAAAAATGTTTAAAAAAATGCTATAAAATAAAAAGTGTCCGTAACCACTTCAAGTTTAGTGTCAATAATTATCTATCTGTCCTGTCCGCTTAATCTTCGTTTTCTACTTCATCACAACGCACCCCATTCAATATAACCCTTTATTTTAAGTGGTTCACGGGCCTTGTATTGTGTGCACGTTTGTATAAAAAAGTACAAAATGAAAACAAACAAACAATGTCGCATTCATTAAAGCGGAAAAGATGAAGCTTTCTCTTTTCTTCCACAACCAGAGTTATGATTCCACAGCAAATATCAGATCCTTGTTAGGCCACAACAATACAATGTCTCGCAAGTAGAGGTACTGTGTCATCTGTCTGTCTTGTCACCCGCACGAGTCGCTACACGTATCTATTTCTTTACACACCTACGCGCGTACATGCTGCTAAATGCAAACGGCTCAGAAGACCAAATTTTGGGTGTGAACAAAAAATCTTGGCCGAGTTCTGTATGGTACAGTCCATTTGACATTATCTTTTACTCATAGAATAACAATGTGGAGGTAATGTAATGGTTAACAAATCGGAAAAAGAAGTCGTTAAGTCGAGTTCAAATTTCGACCGAATTTGTTACGTTCACTTCTCCTCACCTCCAACTATGTGTTAAAGAGTACAGCTGATTTCAAGTGACAGCCATTTTAGGAAATGGAAAACGGAATTCAAAAAAAACCTGAAGAGATCTTACCTTAGACATGCTACTCTGGTGCCCCTACGACAATAATACGTTGACTCGTGACGTGACGTAATGTGTGCTCACTGGTTCTTTCAGTTGATTGATTCATTATTTTTTACAGTTTATCAACCCTTTGCAGGTTACTTAAATCCAGAAAATATTTTTAGATTGTAAGATAATAGTGGTTCAGTGATACAAGTCTTACTAATTAACCCATAGCGTGGGGGAGAAGAGGTGGATTTATACCTTTCACAAGGGTACTTACGCGTAATTGAATATAACGAACCCAACAGGAATTGCAATTCGCCTGTCCGATTAAGAATTCTGAGCCATTATCGATTACACCACCCACACATCCAAGCTTATTCCCTTCACTAGTTATAACTGGTGGATCAAGTGACAGCAAGTCTCAATATCCGGGAATTAAATGTTTATATGCTTATATGTTCATGTCAGATATCTTATCGTTATTGCTTGAGACTGCGACATCAAGTTTCCTCATATCACCAAAATATGGTATCGTCGCAGCCCCCAGCAACACCATGGTCCGAACAGTTTCGATATTTTTCTTTGGGGCATAGTTCCAAGTGCTCCAACTATTACAGGGACAACCTTAACCATCATAAACAATTTACGACCACAACCACTATTTGTCAGTCTTTTTTCTTTATTTTGTAACTCCGATCTTTTGTGTGTGTGTGCGTGTGCGCGCGCGCGCATGCGTGCGTACGTGCGTGTGTGTCTTTGGTAACTTCAAGATTGGTACCTTTCAAAAGGACCGACCGGCAAAATCTTGATCAAGTTTCGTTCCATTCAGAAAAAAACCGTTAGGACGATTATAACATTGTTGTCATTCTTTCTCTCTCACTCACTCTCTTTTTCTCTTTCTCTCTCTATCTCACACACACAAACACGTTTGAACGCTCTCTCTCTCTCTCTCTCCATATTAGTACCTCTCTAAATATTCGCTAAAAATGAGAATACATGAGGAAAAATACCCCCAAAATCTAATAAAAACAAAGTTTTATCCTATTATTTTTTATGATTAAATTATATTATTTTATTCTTTTTAGAAACTTCGAAATTTTGGTTTAAATTTTATTTTCCTTGCGTCAGCGTGTGACCATAAACTTGTATGTGAAATTTGATCGTTTTTTTTTTTTGCGGTGAAAAACGCATTGATTTGGAAATTCTTGCCAAAATCAGGTTATTGTTGAATTTTATTGAAACTTTTAGAACTTGTTCACAAATGAATGAAATTATTATATATATTATTATATATATCTAAAAATATTTTTTTAAAATATTTTTTACATCTTCTATAACCCACGCCACTTATTAAATTTCGAGAAATTCATTATTGTAGATAGAGTTTAAGTTCTTGGAGAATTTAAATCCTCATTTATTTTTTTATTTTTATTTTTATTTTTATTTATTTATATTTTATTTTTTGTCAAACATGATCCCAGTTACAGAAAATCTGCTCAGTATCGTACAACAAAACAAAAACTGCAAAAAACTGAGGCATTATTTAATTAGAAAAGGTTTTAATTGCTTTTATGAAGAAAATATATTATGGCTACTATTGTCTTAAGAAAAACATCTTCGATGAATAATTTATAAAATTTTAAATCTTAAAATTATGTATTAATTTGTAATGGTTAGGCAATATTGTTATTAAGTAAAAATTTTATTTACTAATGATAAATTTTACACCATAGGTATTATTGCCTTTTTTCTTTTTCATTTTAGTTACCTATATATATATATATATATATATATATATATATATATATATATATTATATATATATATATATATATATATTATGTATATATATATATATATATATATATATATATATATATATATATATATATATATTATGTATATATATATATATATATATATATATATATATATATATATATATATATATATATATATATATGTCTGTGTGTGGGTGTGTGTATTCGGTGTATGGACAGCAATTTTTCACTTGTACAAGTTTGGTTAAAGACTGACAAAGGTTCTTTGTTTAAGTTAGTTTGTCCGTATTTCAGACCATTTTCCCTGTTGCCGTCACATAATAAAATATATTGTCTCATTTCTGAGTATTTTCGACTTTAACGCATTAAAAAAGAGTTTTTTTGTACAATGTCATTTATTGTCTACTAATACTTACTCAGACTTAAGTTAAAAGTGGTTGTATTTAGACTTAGTTCACAATTTTGCTGTCACTATTTTTCTCTACTACTACTACTACTACCACTACTACTACTGTGGCTCCGTTGGTAATGACGTTTTATTCACTTGTTTTTGTTTTTTTTTCTTTTCTATTTATAACGAGTTATCTTTATTGACTTGTGAGGTTCGAACTTCCAATGGGTTTCTTGCAAATAATATAACGAAAAGTTTTAGGAATAAAATTATTTTTAGGTGCCCTTGTCCGCTTCGTTTTAACGTAAATAGCCATTGTTGTGTGGACGCTTTTGAGTTTTTTATTTTAATTTTGAAAGCTACCATACTAATGATTAAGTAAAAAACAAAAAACAAAAAAAACTTTTTTTCTTTTCTTTTCTTTTCTTTTTAAAACACATGCAGCAACTGCAAATATAACTATCCAGTTTATAGAGACTCGATTCTTTTTTTTCATCCGTTATGGGGTGGGGTATAATTTTAATATAAGTTTTTGATTTTGAATATTTATCTGTTTTTCAAGCCAAATTAGTTTTTGGCCGAGTAGACAATCAAGGTGGTAGCACACTGACACTTCCCGACTTTTCTTTAAAGCAATTGGTTTCCTTGGCGGTACCCATCTCCGCTATCATTTCACTCATTTTGGCTTCATCATATGAGCTGATCTTACCTATAGGGAGAGGTAGATTCGTGCCTTTTTCCAAAACACATCTTTACGAAGGGAACACAAACTGCCTCAACTGGAATTTGAACCAGATTTCATTTTTTTAACACTACGCATCTCCAAACAGTATTCCTCCAATAACAAAATGGATTTATAACCCTGGCTTAAATTCAACATCGAACCAGAGTTCATTGCAAATTCTCGATAATATTTTTAAAAAGACATTGCGGTAGTTTTCTAGTTCTTAAGGTTGGCAGCTAAAATTGTGGATTTTCAAATGAAGATAGCGTGAACTATAAAGTGTTGTGTATAATTTTATAATTTTAATTTCAAATTGACTATATTTGTCGTGTAAGAAAATTCTTGTTAAATTAGCCGCTTTTTGTAAACGGTTTCTCTTGTCCAATTATGATACGTGAATTGCACGTTAACCTCTATCTGGTGTCAGTTTAAACGTCTACTTTTTACAATATATCTAAAATATTATTATAATCTACAATTATGTAAGTAACAATTTCACTGAAATATGTTGGAAAATATCAAACTTTTCAGCTGGAATCAAGAAAATAGGAACTTTAAGCAAAATGGTCCTAATAGATGGAAAGAAAAGAAGGAGTCAGGCTAATCTGACACCAAGAAGATATGAGCTAGAAGAGTATAGACGTCTTTGACGTCCATAGAACATGTAAACGATTTATCAATAAATAGGACGCCTCTTGAAGAAAGCAAGAAAAATAACGGGGATTCGTGTTTTCCTTATGACTAATTGGCGTTTTAAATATTTTTGTTTGACAAAAGAAGAGAAAAAATCATTTTATTTTAAACGCGCCTTTCTTATTCAACGATAGACCAAAAATAGGACAAGAACTGTGCGGGTTCGTTAAAGACACTGGAACAAGGAATGCGATATTCATGCTCAGAATGATAGCAGAAAGAGCAATACAAAGGCAGAAGGATGTATAATTATGTCTCATAGATTATTACATTTCTTGAGAATCGACAACAAAAATAATAAACGCTATTTACTTATTAGATTGTCTATTTACACTATTTCATTACTATATTGTTTATTGAAATGGTTGACAAAATATCGGCTAATTTCTAATTGATTTGAACTTTATAAATTATAAGGTACTTGGTTCCCATATTTTAATAATTTAGTAAATGTTTATAAATTTATGAATGAGAAATTGTTTCATATTTATTTTTTATGAATTGGTAAATGATAAATATTACATCAGTTTTAATACAGTTGTATTAGTTTTCTTTTAGAATTTTGTAAATATAAAATTAATCTTGTAACTAAACAATCTCATAAATTAAATAGTGTTTAATATTTTTGTTGTAAATTCTGAAGACCAAAAAATGTATAAATTCACTTTTAATCATATATTTAGTTTTTATTTCAATTCTAATCATCGCTTTTTAAAATATTAAACATCGCCGAGGAGTTAAGGTAGTTAAAATAATAGCGGTGTCAAGGGAAAAAACATTCTTTTGAGACTCCGTTTTTTTTTTTGCGGGTCATGTTTGCTAAAATGTGATTGGTGGTTCTGCTACTAAATCATACTTATTTGAATTGTGTTACGTTAATTTATTATATTTTTTCGCTAACCAAATTCTTTCAAACAGACTAGTCACAGATCTCCTTTACAAACAGGGTATATTTCTGTGGTTTGTTTATTAAGTCCAACTGTTTGGTAGTACATGAATAATCAATGCATGTATAATGTAACTATATCATTGCTGACACTGACTATTCTACTGATACTGACATTACTTCAGGGAAATGTAAATAGAAATTTGTTCACACAAAAGTTATTTAAAATATTTCGGTTGATATGAAAACATATGTTATAAATATTTGTAAAAATTTGTGAATATTTTCACTCGTATCTTCGTTATCTCCGTAAAGCTTGTTTGTTTAGCTTTCTAACATTTTCTCACGCCTAGTTACTCTTATTCCCATTTTGAAGTTTTGCCGCACAGATTGAACAGTTTACCGCTCAGCAAATAGGTAAAGGCGGGAAGAAACTAAAATTTGAATTATAGTCATTGCTGACGTTTATTATCCCAGAAAGTTCCCGAACTTGAACGTTTGTAAGTAAGCGAGTCTCAGTTCTAGTATTTACCACAAATAGGTAACTTCATTTCTTTCTTTTTACATTTGCTCCCCTAATGAACGATAGAACTCACTAAGTCTCATTGCTTTGAACGTCGATTGAGACTCAAGCTCACTCCAGATTTCAAGTAGAACTCTTATATACGAACCAAGCTAATAACAGCTCATCATCAGCGACTTGGCCCTAAATGTTCTTTAGTCCTGATGAACGTTTGTACTCTTAATGATGATCCCTGTCTTGAACGTCTATTGAGACTCAAATTCACTCCGGATTTCAAGTAGAACTTTTATATACGAACCAAGCTAATAACAGCTCATCATCAGCGACTTGGCCCTAAATGTTCTTTAGTCCTGATTAACGTCAGTACTCTTAATGATGATCCCTGTCTTGAACGTCTATTGAGACTCAATCTCACTCCAGATTTCAAGTAGAACTTTTATATACGAACCAAGCTAATAACAGCTCATCATAAGCAACTTGGCCCCAAATGTTCTTTAGTCCTGATGAACGTCAGTACTCTTAATGATGATCCCTGTCTTGAACGTCTATTGGGACTCAAATTCACTCCAGATTTCAAGTAGAACTCTTATATACGAACCATCGCTAAAGACGCTGTAAAAATGGTCGATTCCTTGTACTGCTCTCAAACGTATCTGATTCTTCCTACCCTGCTCTACCTTTATAAAGATCAAAACCATAATGGAATATTGATGTCATATCTGGGCTGCAGCTACACAATCCTTACTTTCCAGCCATAACAGAACTCAACATCTCTTACGCGACCTTGTTGGTGACAAATTATGTTTCACCCTAAAGCCCCTTTCCCTCAGACGAAACTTTGCAACGTTTCGTCTGTGGGAATCGCTATCGCTGTTTTCATGGTAAATGTTCAGGCGAACAATATTCCTTAGTAGCGCCAGTTCAGACATTCACTGCTAAAGTCATGCTGTGAACACTATGTCGACTCATCCTCATTCCCTTCGTATTCCATTTGGAAGGATGAAGTGTCACTCAGATGGCTTCTCCCGAGAGGATGCTTCTCCGATCACTACTATCTTAATTTCTTCAAGTTTAGTATCAACTGTTATATCCTTATAATCTGGACTTCTTTCTTTCTTTGCGCTTTTACAACAACCTAATTCAGTCACCCTCTACCTTGAGTGGATCTTGGGCCTCTTATTAAGTATGTAATATTATAAAACATTTACGTGCTGATTTCTTATTGGGTCACGATATTATCTACGCCCGTAGACACAGAAACCATCTCTCACTCTCTCTCTCTCTCATATACACACGCACACACATACACACGCACACACATGCATGCACATACAGCCCCCGAATATATTCGTAAAATGTAACAAAATTGTTTCCTTGCTAGTATGCCACAATGGTTGGTCAAGATATTGTGGGAGCAATGCTACCATCCTATTGTCTAGGCAGTAAAAAGTTTAAGATGCTGTTGCACACATTATCAACCTTGACAGAGATCAGTCTTAGGATAATACAAATTTAAAGAAATACATCCAAAATTTACCCTGCCTCCTACAAGTCAAAGGTTACTTTTTATTTTAGTTCCTTGGTAGTGTAATGTCTAATCTGATATATGAGGCCAAGTGGATTCATGTCTTTAAAAAAAGCATTGATGCAAAGTGTACACAGACTACCTCAGCTGGCATTTGAACTTAATTCGTCGATTCTCCTTCCATTGCTATTAACCGTAAATATTTAAACTTTGATAAAAGTAATTAGTGTGACTGTGATTATTGTTACAAGTTCACTTCTCATTGCATGCTCCACTTCCGTAATCTTGTGCCAGGCCCAAGAAAGTTTAACAAATCCCGACATATAAGTGGGTTGTATATGGCAGACGCGGCAGGAATGGAAGAAGGCGAGTAGTTCGTGTGAAAGTGTTTACGCCAAGCGTTGATACACGTGAATTCCAGATGATATAGATTTAAATACAATTTCTCTTGTTTCTATAAATGTGTGCTCGTCTTTGCGAAAGTATTAGAGTGCTGAAAATTCACTTAGCCGTTTTATAAAAGCGAATTAAATAGTTTATATAAAAAGGGTTTGTTCGTCTGATTGCCTTAGCCAAGAGACAGAATGCCGTCTTTTTTGTTTCTAGCGCGGCTGACATGCCTTTGCTAGAAATAGCATTTCTGTGTGTTTTGTTTATATTTAAGAAACCGTCCTTTTGCGGAACATACAGTTGGAAAAATCGTCTCTTTCTCTCTTTTCGCTCCCCACTTTCTGTCTTTCTCTCTCTCTCTCTCTCTCTATCTCTCTCTCTCTCCCTCTCTCTCTCCCTCTCTCTTGCTCTGTCTTTCACTCTCTTTTTTTTCTCTCTCTCTCTCTTTCTGTGCCGAAGTTTGTACCTCTCGACAAACGTTTTTTTAATTTCTTTTTTAGTTTTCCAGGTGAATTATTTTCATTGTTCTGCATTTATTTAGACCAGTGATTGTCAACATGGTCCAGGTGGACCACCAGTGGTCCACATAGCATTTCTAGTGGTCCACAGTGATTTTGTAACCATAAAAATATTGAGAAGTATGACCCATCAGAAAATTAAAAACAGAAAAACCGTGTAATTGTTACAGATATTATTCATAGATATTATTATTATTATTAGATATTATTATTAGATATTATTAGATATTATTTATAGATATTATTAATAGATATTATTATTAGTTATTATTTATAATTATTATTTATAGATATTATTTATAAATATTATTATTAGATATTATTTATAGATATTATTTATAGATATTATTATTAGATATTATTATTAGATATTATTTATAGATATTATTTATAGATATTATTTATAGATATTATTATTAGATATTATTTATAGATATTATTTATAGATAGATATTATTACTAGATATTATTTATAGATGTTATTTATCGATATTATTATTAGATATTATTAGTAATTATAATTCTTTCTGATTGTTTGGTTTTTAAATTCCCGAACTTTTCCATTGCAAATTTGTCCATTCATTTAAGTATGTATTTTCTACTGTGTTTCAATGTGTATTTATGGGTGTAAAAGCAAACACTTTACTTTGACATCTGAGGTTAAAACGGCCCCAGAAAATGTTTCTCTTCTCCAATACGTCGAAATGTGTTTTTAGTGAAATATGTAAATGAAGCTTAAAGATAGTTTGATAAATTGACAGATAAGTACGTCCGCCTTGAAATGTGCTTTGCTTGATGTTAGACGCTTCCTGTCCTTTCAGTTAGCGCTGATTCTTGTCTGTCGTAGGCTATGAGGTAAAATTCCTCATTCGCGGGTGCAGCCTTTTAGTTTTCACTCTCCACGTCTCATTTCGTTTTTCATTGTTTTACTTTTACCGAAATCCCAACACGTTACGTCTCTCTTCATGTTCCTCTTCTCTCCAATTCCTTGGTTCAATGTCTACTTCCTCAACCGACACTCCTACGGAGCTGATTATAGCGGCATCCAGAGAACTTTTATTGTATCACTGCAAATGGTAGATTGCCTATTTCTTCCCCAAAATATTTTTATTTGCGGGTATTGTTAAATATGTTCGTCTTCCGTTTTCCTTTCTCTCACGTAGTCGTTCGTTCTTTCTTTCTTTCTTTCTTTCTTTCTTTCTTTCTTTCAATTGTGTCCCTTTTCCTTCTTATCCGTTGTCCAAAACTTTTGTTTGTTTGTTTGTTTGTTTGTTTGTTTGTTTCTTTCAATTGTCTCCCTTATCGGTTGTCCAAAAGTTTGATTCTTTCTTTCTTTCTTTCTTTCTTTCTTTCTTTCTTTCTTTCTTTCTTTCAACTGTCTTCCTTTTCCTTCTTATCCGTTATCAAAAACCTGTTTGATTCTTTCATTCTTTCTTTCTTTCTTTCTTTCTTTTATCCCTCTCTATCGACTCATATTTATTTCCTTCTCTTTCTTATCTCTCTCAACTTTCTTTCTTATCACTTTTCATTCTTTCTTTTTTTTTTGTCTCTCTTTTCCTTCTTTCTATATCTGTTGTCCAAAACTTTTATCTTTGTTTATTTGTTGTTCCTTTATTTCTAATTTATTGTCTAACTACTTTTCTTTTTCATATCGTCTCTCTTTACTATCTTTCATATCAATTGTTTATTTTCTCTTTTGGGGTCCATTGTGTCAATTTTTCCTCTATCTCTGGCTATTTCCTTCCTTATTTATTCATTGACTGCTCGAGATGAAATTATCTGACCGTGGATAGCAAACAAATTCTTCGCTATTCGATATAGAAAGATATGTGCATAGGTTTATTAATAACGCCCTAATTTAATGATGAAAAAACAGTTATTTTGAAAGCAATTATTTTCCAACATAATCTCATTCTTTGTTCATGTACTTAATTTTCTGTTGAATAATAAGCGCATAGATCGAAAGTTATAAAATAAAAAATTAATATCAAAATGCAGCTAACAATATATACTAGGTTTAACCTGTGAAAATTTCACGGTTTTCCTATCTGAAATTTTTGATGAATCTTAATTCTTCAGTTAGTGATTGAATAATCTCATGTTGAGTTTTTACGACAGTAACCCCCCCCCTGTCGTTTCATTAAATATTAGCGCTTAACAACTTTAACAAAATATTACAATAGCAATCATATATATGAATCCTGGTCGTTATTTTAAGAAGTGGATACAAATTAAAAGATCTGAAAATGACATTTTTCCATTTCACTGAAACAGACGTTAAACACTTCTATCTGCTCTTCTTTCTTTCATTTCTTCACTGAAACCAAGTAGCGTCTTTGATATGTATTTTGTCTTCTCACCCGATCAGAATGAAATACACCATTATTTATGAGGTATTAGAAGACGTTAAACACTTCTATCTTTCTTTCTTTTTTACTGAACCCAAGTAGCGTCTCTGATATATCTTCTGTTTTTCCACGCGATCAAAATGGAACAGTCCTATATTTATGAGGCATTGGCGGGACGTAATGGTCGGGCGAACTAACAAAGGGCGAGAAACGTACAATTATTATATGATATTAAGTAAAGTCATAAGCAATTTCCGTAATTGTAATGACGAACATATCATCTTAACTAATGAAATGAACGTGAAATTAAGAAACAATTTGTTGGCTGATAGATTTCTTTTAGTGCTATTTCAACATCTCTATGGGTTATTTAATATCAAATATAAATATTTGGAACACAATTTTATCGCTTCAACTAAATACGTTCTGAACGCAATTGTATGCCCTCAACTACAGATAAAATGTGTTGTTGGTCATTTTGCTATAAAATGTATTTTGCTGGTCATTTTGCTTTAAAATATATCGTTGGTAATTTTTTTATATAAAAATGTATTCCTTGTACTTTTACTATAAAAATGTATTTATATACTTTCACAGTGTTTCGCATTTGAGTGTTCACTATTTTTTCATTGGTGGGGCCCTAACAGGGCTACCATCTCGGGTGAGAGTATATCTGGGAACAAGAGCAATCAAGAAGTGATTCCACACTAGTCAAAACCTAAAATCTCCCGACCAGATGACTTACTGCCGGATGTAGTTTATCGTCATACCCAGGACTGAAGAATCAATTACGCGGACATTAACTTAGTTTTAGCACAGCATACATAGTACGTTAAAGGAAAAATGTTGTTCTCCTCCATAACAATGCAAGGCCGTACGCATTAAGAATAACACAAAAAGGGTATGCTGATGATGATGGTGTTGATGCATACATACGTGCACATATATAAGCACACACATAAACGCACACTCACACAAACATACACGCACAGAAATCCAACCATAACCTAAATTAAATGGCCAAAGCAATAGCAATAAACCAGAGATCAACGGAGAAGGTGAGGGAAGAAATAAAGAAAAGAAATTAAAAAACAAAGGAAGGGAAAGGAAGAGAAATCAACGACCAATCAACACCTATCAAGCGAAAAGGAAAATAACACGCGCATACTACAATAAAAGTACAAAAAGTCGAGAAATATCAGCAGATCAACTCTGTTCCGACGAGTACTCACATCTATGTAACCACGAAACTTCGAAGTAAGCATGAGTTAAGCTAAAAACTTTTTCAAATTATATATATATATATATATATATATATATATATATATATATATATATAGTTACTTAGTTAAACCTAGAGAGCCCTTCCAGACGATACGCTTAGGTGAAACCTTGGTAGGTTTGTCTGGCTCTCTAGGTTTAACTAGGTCTGCTCTACTTACTGTATTGGGCACTTTATTTAGTTAGTTGCGTACTCGTATCAGTTTTTTCTTTTCTTTGGGCTTTGGACTTGTATGCTGAACGATTGTTTTCGACAGGCGTTCATGTTCTCGGCTCTTTCTTTTTTTTATACCCTTTTTATTACTTCGATATTGATTTGATCATTTGCAAATCAAGAAACCGAAGGTTTTCCGAAATGAGTGTAGTTACTTATACTTATAAGATTACTACTACTACTAATATATATATATATATATATATATATATATATATATATATATATATATATATATATATATATATATATACGTGTTATATATATATATATCTATATATATATATATATATATATATATATACGTGTTATATATATATATACGTGTTATATATATATATATATATATATATATATATATATATATATATATATATATATATATATATATATATATATATATATATATATATATCACCAACGAATCACAGACCAATAAGATACGAATAAAATGTAAAGAATTTACAAAAGGAAAAATCTGAATTTACGGTGCGATGCAATTTCGACTAAATCGGCGCAAATAAATTTTGTAATCTTCCGCCATTTAATCGAGGTTTAATGTTTTAATATATACTGCAATAAGCTCCTGCCATTTCACAGATCTTATGTCTGCGCAGCTCTGCTGTAAATTCTGCCATTTACTGACCGTTAGTGTGCTGGTATACTTTGCTGTATATTCCCACCATTTTCCAGGTCTTTGGTGATTTGCTATATTTTGTTGTAATCTCCCGCTGTTTCTCAGATTTTAAGTGTTTTGTTATATTCTGTTGCAGTCTCCCGCTATTTCATGAGTCTTTATTGTTATGGTATCCTATACGGAATCGTCGTATAGCCTGACGTGCCTTAACCGTTTCGGCCACAGAGGAGCGTTCTGTTAGCAAGGTCGATTTATATTTATAGGATACGGGTTCGATTCCTGTCGGAAGACGAAAATTTTCTATTTCTACTGTATTGACTGTTAAAAATAATCAAGATATGATTAAATTTATGATGATGTGAATCAGCCATATACAGATTTTTTCTTCTCAGCCTGTGAAAGTCCTTTCCTGAACGTAGGCCTTCCTAAATTAATGGGGAGGAATGGGACGTTACTCTATCGCGCCGGTCTAATGGTTGCTGGTAGGGGCGTATATGACACGGTTGGACGATCATGTCTCTTTCGATTCATGATCACCTGAGGTTAGTTGCACGTAAGTGAGGAACCCTAGTGGAATTCGAACTCGGCTCTCCGATTTCTCATTCCAAGCCGTTATCCATTACATTACCAGCACATCGAAACTTACATTCCTGGTATTCTCAAGCAGTCACCCATCTAACTACTGACTAGGGTCTTCGTTGTTTAACTTCGATAATCGGATGAGAACCGATATGGTCGTCAGCCCTTAAACAAATACAGCTTCAAATTGAAGATACACGGATTTTATTATTGAGCCATTACTCCACAGATATCATAACACACACGCGCGCAAGCGCGCGCGCACGCACGCACCCACACACACTTATATGTAGACTGTTTCGCTGTATCACAGCTCATCAGTGTGGGTAGGATCGAAACTCGTTCACTAAGCCGTTGACACACGGCAGGGATGAAGGTGAATTTAAGCGTATTTATTTTTAGATAAACACCCAGTTACTGAGAGAACTCAATATATATATATATATATATATATATATATATATATATATATATATATATTCTTTTCGGATATTAAAACAAAAGCATGTTAAAAATCGCTACACAATTAACACTATTAAAACTCTCTCTCTCTCTCTCTCTCTCTCACACACACACACACACACACACACATTTTTGATCCTCATCAAAACGGAATAACCCATTAATCTGAGGTAATGGCAGAACGTAACGTAGGTGGAGACTTACTTATTAACGGGGGAACAAGTAGAATTCAGATATTAAATAAACGTTATGTATTATTGCATTTAATTTTACATAAACATTTAAATTTTTTATTAAAATATATTCTGTTATTATTTTCTATAAAAATATGAAAAGTAATTTTATTCTTATCGGTCAGCTTAATGGCGGCATTCTCCAAAGAACGAGCCTTTTGTTTTCTTCTTTTTTTTTTTTTGTTATAGAATGTGACACTTGCTGGCAGGGCGGGTGAGGAGGAACTGTAGGTTAGTTATCAGCTTTGCCGTCTCAAAGGTCAGAAAAGCAGTCCAAATCAATTGTTTGCAGTCAACAAATGTGTCCTCTCACAAATGTTGAAAAATGGCCGCGTTTATCCTCGTTTGCGTTGGTCGAAAAAGTAATTTCGCCCAGTTGTCAGTTTGATAGATTTTTTCAATTTCCCCTTCTTAAAAGCTTTTCGAACGGTTTGTGAAAGTCAGATGCTTAAAATATCTCTGGCATGATGCATTCGGTTTTTGCGTCTTCTTTTTTTTTTCTGGACAACTTCATTCCCCAAATACCCGACTCCCTTTTCCTGTATCTTCTTATGCAGCTGACTGTATGTATGTGGATGGGTGAGTGCATGGGTGCGTGTCTGTGTTACAAATGGGACGCTGAATGTGTAGCTGGTCGCGCTGACGATCTTCCGCACATTCGCTTTGACGTCTTTTTTCCTAACGTTCTGCATAATCAATCACTCGTTACACGAATTACGCGTTTTCAAGAAAAAAAAACTATGAATTATCTTTCATCAGTATATATTTACTAGACTTAACCTAGTCTGGTACAAGGCCACGAATAGCGATCGAGAATAAATTCACTACACAAGCAGGGTTTACGGTCATATCATGTTGAAACACCGGTTCTCGGACGATCACCGAAGTTAAGCAACGTCGAGCCTAGTCAGTACCTAGACGGGTGACCGCTTTGGAATACCATGTGCTGTACGGTGGGATATGCAATGGAAAACGGCTCGGAATTAGAAATCGGAGAAAAAAATCTTTGAGATTGTAATCATTTCTTTTTGGAGATAATAATGATTTACAGATAAAAGTCTTACTAATTAATCCATAGCTGGGGGGAAGGTGGTTTCTTACTTTTCCCAAAGGTACCTGCACGTAAATAAACATTGGCGTTGGAACTCAGCTCTCCGATTTCCAATTCAGAGCCGTTACCCAATACACCATCAGAACATTCAAGCCCACAGCACATGGTATTTCTAAGTGGTGACCCCTCTTGATACTGACCAGACCCGACGTTGCTTAACCTCGGTGATTGCACGGGAACCGATGTTTCAACGTGATATGATCGTGTTTCAGTTGTTGTGCACTCTGTTCTTCTTCGGGTGATTGAGATTTTGAATTGAACCCTTTATTTCATCTACCGGGATAGATTGTTCTAGTTCCACGTGCCTTGCCTTGCCTCTTCCCGATGTCTCAGTTATCTCCCTTTAACTCCAGCTCTCCAAGTTTTTGTACACCACTGCAGTAGCCAGATGTTGAACTCACAACTCTCTGGGTCAAGTCACTGGATTCAACCTCAGTACCTGGCTAATACAGTGGTGAACCAAAATCTTGGAGAGCTGGAGTTAAAGAGGAATCACTGAGTCATCCAGAAGAGGCATGGCACGTGGAACTAGAACGATCTACCTCCGGTGGGCGAAATAAAGGGTTCAGTTCAAAATTCGAATCCTCTGAAGAAGCCTGGGGAGTTCAACGGACGAAACGTTGTGAATATGTCATAAAGATGATAATTACAATGCCTCATCTCTTAGATATGGACAGATTCCGAGGAAGGCCGGAGCGTAAAACAGCTGAAACGTTGTGAATATGGCAATAAAGATGAGGATAACAGTCCGAACTATGTAAATAATGTAAATAATTACAATTCCTCATCTCAGAGGTATAGAGAGATCCTGGGGAAGGCCGGAGCGTACAGCAGGTGAAACGTTCTGAATATGGCAATAAAGATGAAGATAACTATGTAAATAATGTAAATAATTACAATACTTCATCTCAGAAATATAGACAGATATTAGATGATTCCGCATTTTTTTTTACAGTACCGCTCAATTAATAAAATATCCAATTCTCTGAAATGCTTGCATTTCAGCTTACATTCAGACTTACAAATGCAGAAGTAAAAGGCGTTCAAAAAACACTTCATGTCTGGCAACAATCTGATCGTCCGTTTCTATCGTATGCTATTTTTTTAATACCATCTGTATTTGGTGGTTTACACATAAGATCAACTGACAGCAAACAATCCCCAATATTCCAACAACCTTCTCATTTTTCAAACTGATTTTAGTAGCCACTTAGTTTTCAGTCGTAATATAAATTTTGGAGATGAAATTTTCCAACACCCTCCCCAGTATTCAAGCTTATTATAGAAATAATTATTTTGCACTTATTTTCGCAATATTTGTAGGTAAAATAGTAGAGTAGACTGGGCTCTCTAGACTTGTGTGGCAACCAGTCTAACAGAATGACTACTTTGAATTCAAGGGCGTGGAGGAAGCAACGGGAAAGCACTGCAGTGTATTTCCGCATAAATCATGGCAATTCACAGATACATAAAGGAAAGTAAGTCGTTGCACCTTTTCGAGCTAACGTTTTCCGCTGACTTGAAGAGGAAATATGATATTGAATCAGTTCTTAGGTCTGCTGCTAAGAAAGTTGGTTCACTGTGTCGGCCTAGACTTTTTTTTACCACCAACATCTATCTTACATATATATAGAAATCCACATTTCCCCCAAACTTTGAATATTGCTGCCACATCTGGTCTGATGCTTCTGCTATATATTTAGAAATTCTTGATAAAATCCAAAGAATCTGCAATGTTATTGGTCCTGACCTGGCATCTCGTCTTCAGTCACTTTCCCACCGCCATCATGTAGCTTTCCTGCGCCTTTTCTATAAATATTTTCATGGTAGTTTTTTCCGATGAGCTTCCCGCTTTGGTATCTCAACTTTACGTATTTAAGCATATCTTGGCAGTTAAGTTTTTTTTTTTTTGTTTTTTTAAGCGTATCACCCCAAGCAAGGCTGGAGGCCACTATCACGCATGGGGTTATAGAAGGGTTGGAGGAAGAGCAGATAGGAGTGGTAAAGGAGAGGATGTGGAGAAAGAGAAAGACGGTGGGTCGATCAAGGCAAGGGGGCTACAGAAGATTTGGAGCGAGAGCAGATAGGAATGAAAGATGAAAGGATGTGGAGAAGGGAAGTGGATAGATCAAGTCAACTGGAGATGTCGATTGACGCTACACTTAAACCGTTGGAGATTGTATTTGTCAGGGAAACAGTAATAGGGAAGGGTGTTCCATAGGCGAGATGTGCGAGACATGAAGCTATTGGAGTAGAAGAGACGTCTACATCTAACAGTTTCAACGGTGTAGGGGTGGGAACGGGATGCCAGCCTCGTAGGACGTTTAAATTTACGAGGCCTAGGGACAAGCGAAAGCAGCTCCTCGGAGCAATTACCGTGAAAGTACTTGTAAAAAAAGGCAGAGCGAGGCAACATCGCGTCTGTGAGAGAGCGACTGCAGACGAGATGACAGATCAGGGCCAATAACATTGCATATCCGTCTCTGGATCTTATCAAGAACCCTGAGGCAAACAGCAGGGGCCTCAGACCATATATGGCAGCAATACTCCATGCAAGGGTGAATGGTCGATTTATAGACTTGAAGGATCGATTCCGGGGAGAAAAATTTCCTGGCTCGGCACAGGGAACCAACTTTCCTTGTGGTGGATGATGCAACTGACTCGATGTATGAGTGTTCCATCTCAGATCAGCGGACAGCGTGAGACCGAGCAGCCGCAGAGAGGAGCTCTCGAGAAGTTCTCATCATTTTACATTTTAAATAGCTAGATGTAAGCGTAAATTCTATGCTAACCGTTTTTTCTCGCACTTCTCGCTTGTGGAAGTCTCTTCCGACCTCTTGCTATCCAGTCAAGTTTGATCTTCAAAAACTTAAATGCAATGTCAGTCGTTATTTTTTGTCTTCCTAATGCCTGTTCTTTTATTCTTCTCCCTCCTTAATAATGTTTTTTTTTATTCTTTTTCTCTTATTCTTTCACATTCAGTAACCCCTTACGTCTTAGTGGTTTTATTGCCTTGCTTGGGGTGAAATGATTAAAAAAAAAACTACAAGTCATGTCTATATAATTTTCTTTAGCGTGTTTCATCTTTGTCGTTGTATATGCGGCATGCATTATTTTGATGTGTCGCGACCATTTTAACATTGTAGAAGAACTTATTTTACAATCAGTTTTAATACTGCGTCGTGAGCACAAAGGAATTATCGACTAACCTGATTGTTCTTAAACGTGTTAGACTATCTACGAGACGCACCTCGTTCCTGACCCGGTTCAGTTCTGACGTAAGTCTTCCGACTTCGGCATTTCTTTTCTAAGTACAAATGCACCATGTAATCTTCTGCCATTATTTCTGGGATGCAGTCCAGGTGAGTGCACAGGTGACAATAACAGTTTTAAAGATGAAAAGATTGGCAAAATAATTTATATATATCAAAACCACTGCTCGTCTCATTCTAACTTTTCGACACATTCACGCTTGGGCATTTCAGGCAAAAAATTACAAGTAGCTTTAATTACAAGTGGATATAATTATCTTCTGCTATTGAGCATCATTTTTATCTATATAATAAATGCGAATGCCAGTGTGTCACTTTATCACACTTTTTCATTTAAAGGGACACAACTCTTTAACTTTCAATAGTTCATGTTACAAAAATTTTGGATTCTCAAGTTTTCATTACTGCGATTGTTTTCGGCGATTATTTTACGTGATTTTTTGCGACGAATTTTTTTGTACGATGAAAATTTTTATAACTTGTAAATAAATTTGGGAATAATCGAAATTAATTGTGAAATCCATCGAAAGTCACCCATGAAATACAAATAATTGTTTGTACGGAAAGTAAGAACCTACGTACATCAAATTGTCTTTAAATTAAGTAGCGGTAGAAGAATTATTGTTGATCTTTTAAAAGGTAAGCTTAAATATTAAGGTAATACTTAAATGCAGCGATCAATTGTGAGTTCTTCTGTAGTTTATTATTGCCTATCGCATACGCCAGCAATATGCCTCGCAAAAAAAAAAAAAACTCTGCCAACTGAGGACCAAATTGCAATCAAAAGAGCCAAGGCTGCAGCTAGGAAAAGAAAGTGCTACGCAAATGAAAACACAGATCAGATGGCAGCCAGGAGAGCAATCGGACGGCTTTTAAGCTAATCTGTTATAAAATTTGGTATTTTAAATCGTAAGAAATTGTTTGTGTGATCATCATTTGTACATATTGATATTTTTCATAGACGTGTTAATTGGTCAGAGTGGGGATATCTTGCACAGTCCACTCAATCTGATGATCTATTCTGTGTAGATGTTTGTATATTCTAAGCTGTCAACAAAGAAAGATGAAATAGTCTGAGAGTTGGGCTTTTCAGCAGCTGATGAGTGTTCCATTATAGGGAAACACGAGATTTTGAATGTTCATTTTTCGAAGAAGGCAGACCACTTGAAAGGCTGGGGCAAAATGGAAGAATTGCATGAGCAGTAATCTACCTATGGCTCAAAGGTCAGGGGATCTCATTCTTTCCCCTATTTTTCTTCTCTGTCTTCAATTCTTTATCCTCATCAAATCTGTTTACGTTTCCTCCTTCTCTCTTCCCTTCTCTTCTACACCCTCCTCTTATTCCTCTTCTCTCCAATTGTCTCTCTTTTCTTCTCCTTTTCCTCTCCGTCTCTTCATCCTGCTAGTCTTTTCTCTTTTTCACCCTCTCATTTTTAATACAGCTTGTGTACAAATAGAAAATTTTTTTTTTAATTTACAACGGAGACTGTATATTTATTGTATCAGAAATACAATGTTGGTACAACACCGGAAAGGGAGGCAGGGGTGAGGCTGGTCGCCACTGACTATCCTAATCGTAGTTAATCTGATTCGCGACCCATTCTTTCATTACAAGTGACTCAATCACCACAAGAATTCGCCCATTACCGATCATCCGACATACACCAAAACAGCGCGTATTCACCCAGGATATAAAAATTTCACAATATATACAAATGTTTCTCTTTCCTTATAAAAAATAGCTAAAAATAAATGGCATAAAATGAGGGGGCAGGGGATGGAACCAATAACGAAAATAAAATACAACAAATATTCAAACTAAAAAAAAAAGTGAGGAGGGCCATGATTTTTTTAAGCGTAGCACAAATGTGGCATATGGCCGAAAGTTTGTGGCATCCAGTGAGGATCGAACTCACTAATCAGACAACTTGCTAACTATTACACCACGTCGAAGTGTCCAAATTGCTATTGGATTCTGTTGAAATATATACAGTGTAACCCGGATATAAGAGAGTTGTCGGGACCGGAGACGAACCGGTTTTGGTCTATTTTGTTTAGGTAAGTATGGCTCTAATTTGGGACCAGAGAAAATCTCTCTTATATCCGGGTTTCTCTTATATCCGGGTCTTATATCCGGGTTACACTGTATATATATAATAATAATAATATAAATATAAGTAATTATACTCGTCTGGAAAAACCTTAGGTGTTTTGGCGTGTAAATGAACAAACCAATAACCAAGGAAAAATAAGGGATAAAAAAAGAAAGCATGAACTAAGAACATGTAATTGAGGCGAAAACAATCGTCCAGAATCCAAGCTCAGATTCCAAAGGAAAAAACCTCCAAAACGAGTAAAGCAAAAGTAACTAAATAAAGTGATCAATACACTAAGTAGAGCAAATCTAAGTATGAACCTAAAGAACCAGGCAAACCTACCTAGGTTTCACCTACGCGGATCGTCAGGGTACGCCGGCCTATTGTACCCTGACGATCCGCATAGGAGAAACCTAGGTAGGTTTTCCTGGCTCTTTAGGTTCATAATTATATATTTATATATATATATATATATATATATATATATATATATTCTTGGCGTTTAACTATGATAATTTTATAAGTGTCTAAGCAGATGAACCGTTCGTGGCGTTGGCATAAAATATATACACATAAGAGCTAAATGACCTTTTGAACTTTTTATAGATCGGATCATTAAACAAACATATTTATATGAACATTAATTAAACAGCCAGGTTACGATGAAACCTAGTTCAATGTGAAACTGCGTGACTATATGTGTAGTTAAATGTGGATATGCAACGTATGCTCCTGTGTGTAGGTGGGTGTTTCTAAATACACCGTCACCCTAGCCACACCCGCGGGATCACATCTGGCTTCAGTCATTTATTTATTCAAGTCCCACTTCGTGTATTTTCTCAACCAGAACATTCCTTCTCTCCTTCCTTCATCAATAGCCATATTTTCTCTCGTTTACTTTTTTTATTTAATTCCTTCCTTCCTTCCTTCCTTTATTTTCTTATTTCTTCTCTTCCCATATCTTCCTTCCTTTATTCTTCAGCCACCGACGACACGCAACCCCATTCTCTTTCTTTCTTTCTTTCTTTCTTTCTTCAGTGATGATACGCTTTCATTTCCGCTTTTCTTTTTCTGTCTTTCCTTCTTTCTTTTCATCCTTCATCTTTTCTTTCCTTAACTCATTCCACCCTTTCTTGTTTCATTCTTTCTTTGCTTCCTTCTCTCTTTCTTTTGTTCCTTCCTTCCTTCCCCTCTCCTCTCTTTCATTAATTCGTTCCTTCCTAACTTCTGTCTTTCCTTTACCTTTTTTTGCATCCTACACCCTTTCCTTACTGCCTTCATTTTACTCTCCACTTCTTCCTCCATAATCATTCAAGACGTAGACGATCATGGTCCTCCACAGATTACTTTTCTTTATCATCTTTGAATTACAACGTTATGTTTTGGAGATAAAGAGTGGGTCGATTTCCCGTTGCATTGCCAGGTTTAGATTTGGAGTAGTCCTTCTCCTAGTTCATCTGCCACGTAAGTTCAGTCATAAACTATGATACGGAATCGGAATGAAACAGTGATTCTCTGTATCCATCATAAAAATTCACGATGTGGAATTAGTAAATACTAAACACTTCAAATCACTTGGTGTATGGATCAGTTAAAACAAATTTAGTATAGGAGATAAGGACATTTAACATAGTCAACACCGCATGCTGCTACAAGACCAAAACTTTAATCTAAGAACTCGGGGTTTGTTTTTAAATAGCCTCGTTGGATTGGGATTTCCATACCGTTATCATGTATGGCATCCAACTCGTTCAGAAATATCTAAACTGTTATCTCGCATCAATGATTAAAAATGGCTTCCAGTGAACAAAGCCTGTAGGTCGTACCGAGAACCATCCTTCTTCGAACTTTCGCTTCAGAACCACACATAAAGAAGTGTACCAAATAGCACAAATCCCATCCCTTGCGGACTTTAAACGACAGCAACATGAAAATGAATAGCGCCTGTAACTCAAAGATTGATTGATTAACGGCATATCAACTCCTAATGGGTCATTTAATGCCGAAATGTCATTTTCTTGGGGGCTTTGATGTAATAAAAATATGATGTATGTTATTCTGTTTTCACAACTGACTACATGGTAGATGATACTCAGCTTTTGTGCATATACATGTTTGTGTGAAAATAACTGGTTTGGCTTGGTTGATCCTGTCCAGCGATATACCAACACTTCTATGGGTTATATAATGCCAAAATCTAAATATTTTGAACACAATTTTATGGCTTCAGTTAAATATTATGTTGAGCGCAATTGTATGCCTTTGTACAATTGTATGTCACTGCCGACACTTGGATTTGAATATGGATCGCTAGAGAGCAAGCACAGTCTTGAAATAACTTGATCACGTGATGGATAAAGGAAATATATATATATATGGGAATTAGCGGCATCTAACCGATTAGTGTCCGAAGGCGTTACTATTATTGTCTCTGTGATTTGTCTCTCCTACAAACGGGCATTACAAAATTTACTGAAATAAAAAAGAAAATATATGTATCGTTGATATTTTTTTATATATAAATGTATTGCTGGTATGTTTACTGTGAAACTATATTTTTATACTTTCATAGTATTGTTTTTGTTTGGGGGGGTCATTATTTGCCAATAGCTGAGACCCTAACGGGTGCTACCACCTCGGGTCAGAGAGAACCTGGGAACAACAGCAATTAAGAGATGGTTCCACGGTCCTCAAAACTTCCAATGTCCCGATCAGAGGCATTGCTGCCGGATGTAGTTTATCGTCATACCCAGGACTGGTAACTCAAAGAGAAAATAATGGTTTAATCAAGACGTTGACGCTCCGACTACTTCAAGTAAAAGGCTGGAAAAAAGCGATAAAATCTAGTGAACATCTTTTCCTAAAACAATGTTTTAATAGAAGGATTTTACAAATTCCAGTCAACTTTATCAGGAAACCATTTACACGGGCATTTAAGTGGTATCTGTAAGGATACATGCCTTTCCCAAGGTCACGGTGGAATAATGGATAGCAGCTCGGGTTGAGGAATCGGAGAGCCGAGTTCGAATTCCAGTCGAATCCATTACATTCACTTACGTGCTAATAAAGGTATAAATCATCTTCTTTTCCCCACAGCTATGGGTAAATAGTTCTATAGCCTTGGATGGCAACTGGTCTACTGCAGAAAGAAATGACAACCTACCACGGGAAAAAATCTGCCACATCAGTAATGTATCAAAAGATACATGATCACCTAAGCGTGTATCACGCGTGGCACATAACTGACTGATTCCTTGTATATATGCAGAGTTCGAATTCCAGTCGAATCATTACATTCACTTATATGCTAATACCCTTGGGAAAGGTATGAATCCTCTTCTCCTCTCCAGCTATGGGTAAATAGTAGGACAGACCGGGTTCTATAGCCTTGGATGACAACTGGTCTACAGCAGAAAGAAATGGCAACCTACTGGAGGAAAAAAATCTGCGTCGTCAGTCATATATCGTAAGATACATGATTACCTAAGCGTGTATCACGCATGGCACATAACTGACTGGCTGAACGCGACAGAATAGGACGGTATTTGAACTAATACTATGTCCGTAACCGCTATGCTACTCTGCAAACTTTTTTTATTATTCATTTGTAAGTTAAGAAATGAGATTTGGATGGTAAATCATCGTTTTCGGGAAACATTAAAAGTTACTTACAATTGCTCTAATAAAGAAACATGTCGTCAACGAGCCAACAAAACTTCTTAACGTAGCTTTATATGGCACAAGGCCAATGCTGGAGTGCTCTCATAGTCGAGTGAACTCATTGTACATTTGTTTTTAGACGAGTCCTCTAATCATTCAGATGTTTTTCACTTTCCTTCCCTGTCCTGGGTATGAAAATAAACTACATCCGCGTCCTGGGTAAGACAATAAACTACCTCCAGCAGCAAGACTTCTGATCGGGAGGTTTTGAGGAGCGTGGAACCACCTCTTAATTGCTGGTGTTCCAAAGTCCAAGAATATTTGTGGAAATTACATTTAAAACAACATGCCTGGCCGCATACACAATTCTGGAAAATCCTCGTTGAAAACACAACTATACTTAAACATGAAAACAATAAACAAAAACTAAAAATTCTTGAAGCTAAAACAGTTGAAGCCTAACCTGAACAAAATAAGCTATGAAATCTCCACAAATATTCTTAAATGCCTATAATTGATAACAGAAGACATCGATTTATCCCAACGGCTTCTCATACTTATTACTTCTCGTTTTCACTCTCGCGTGGTCATGTGTGACGTCATGAGCTGCGGTGCGATTTTCGCTTCCGCGTCTCGTATACACGAGTTTGTCGTTGCTTGGAAATTTTTCACGCAACAAAAACAGACTATCATTATTCTTTTGTCCATGTGTTGTTTGATATATTGAAATGTAATTGTCATCTTTGATGATGGCTTATGTAAGCCGAAAGCTTAGATAGGATTAAAACATGTATCAATATGGTGATTTCCTTTTGTCTTTCAATGATAATGTTATTAAGCTTATCAGACAATATGAAAGGAACTTACTTAAAATAAATAGACAAAACTTGTCTATATTATTTAATGAAACATGCATCAATGTATACACACACACACACACGCATATATATATATATATACATATATATATATATATATATATATATATATATATATATATATATATATATATATATATATATATATCACTTTAAAGGCTACATTTAGCGGATACTCATTTAACAGTTTAAAAAAATAAATGGAGCGTCTATTCAAATATGAGTAACCACTAAATGTAACGTTCAAAGCTATAAAAATGTCGGATTCATAAATAAAACCCATTACCTTAGAATATCCATCCATCATGGTCGACAATAGTCGGGATCATCGAGCCAATGCGAACGATCTTTTCTTTAGCTGCATGTGCTATACCAGGGTTACATACAGTTTTGAATAACTTTCTCCTAGACCGGTTACCACCCAAGGCTATAGAACCCAGTCTGTCCTATTATTTACTCATAGCTGGGGGAGAAGGGAAGAATTCATACCTTTCCCAAGGGTAATTAAGTGAATGTAATGGATTAGACTGGAATTCGAACTCCGTACATCCTTATATATATACACACAGTGATGTATATATACTTGTCTATCTAGCCCAGTATCTGTCTGTTTCTTTCATTTCTCCTCTGTTTTTCCTTGTTTCTCTTTTTCATTTAACCCGGCTTACTGGTGGGCTTTTCATCTTCTGCCATATTCCCTTCTTTTCAACACCTTCGAAGGGATAATAAAAAAACAATAACGGCAGCAAAAGTATGACAAAGTAAATAGAAATCGGGCGAGAAACGAACGCCCTCTGTATGTAGGCCATGAAAGCAAACCAGAAAAAGGGGGAGAGAAGAGAGCGAAATCAAGTTCCTGTTGTCGTCGACTCGGCTCAAATAATGCTGCTAAAATCATTCCTAATATCTCTTTTTCTCTCTCTCTTTCTTTCTTTCTTTCTTTCTTCTTTCGTATGTATTTTCTTCCTTACTCATTCTATTTTTATCTTTCTCTTTTTCTCACACTTATATTCTAATCTTCTATCTCTCTTAATTTCGCCTTTCCTTTATAACTGAACTTGTTAAAGTTCTTTTGGTTCTGTCTCCTATTTCAAGTTTGTGATGAATATTGCCAATGTCTTCCACGCTTTTTGTTAGCGTGCTTCTGTTGATACATCAATTACACCGGTTCCTCCACTTTCGCACTATAATCCAATTCAGGAAATGATTAAGAATTAAAAATTTAAATAGAAGGTCAGACTGGATCCTACACAGTTTTAAAAAAATTAAACATCTGTGAAAACACTTTGCTGCCTACAGAGAGAAGTCGGTGCTACTATAGTTTGATATCTACTGAGGAATTTGCGACCTGCCGTAAATGACGCTGCACTCATTATTGCTGGAAAATGATTGGGAAAAACGATACTGTTTTTGTTTTGTTTTTTAAATGTCATCAAATCAGTTCACAAACGTTAAAAACACTATCTGATGATTTCTTTAAAAATTTTTGTATAAAAATTTGTTAATGATTTTTAATAACCAGTTCACTGTTCACTGCCTTTAACCCTAACCCTAATCCCGAACCCAAACCCTGACCCTAACTCCTAACCCAACCCCCCTAACCCTACCCTCTAACCCTAACGCTAACCTTACCCCCAAACCCTAACATATTTCATACTCCCAACAGTTGGTAAATATCATACCATAATAGAAAATGAATAACAGATATCATACTATACTCGAACATGGACGGTAAATATATTTCTATCGTATCACCGAAAAGTCTGTTTTATATTGTGGAGTGATATAACGATATGTAATTTTGTATAATTTTATTTATCAACAAACGGTATTTAGCAAAAATATGACAAACTATAAAATTCTTGGTAGATTTTATATCGTCACAGTGTGGGATAGTCAGGGACAAAGGTGATGGAGAGAAAAAGAAAAAAGAAAAAGAATACAGATGATTCCGCCTAGATTGAAAAAATATATATATATATCTCTTAAAAATATTCTTTCGAACATTTTGAAACTACCAGCGTCTCTCGTTTCGTGCGCATGTGTAACTGTGGCAACATCAAGAAAGCCCAGTCCGATGAATTCCTAACGGATGAAACGCGGGAAAAAAACCCTTTCCAGTTTGACATATTTTTATAAAAATTGTGGAGTGAGTATATGGTTGTTCAACATGTAGTGAAACCTTATTATCATAATTCCATCTTATAGTTTTTTAAAATTTTTAACCTTATATTCTCAGTCGATGATCACTCCAACCATTAGTGTAGGCCCCACATAATCATAAATAAATACAGCCCGGGAAAAATACTTTACTTGTTAAATGATAGTTCCAGGAAGAATAGAACAGATTTTTATCAAAGAATCGTATTAACTTCATATAATGAATACATAATTCAGCTGAAAGACAAGTAAAATTCTTTGAGAACTCACTATTGAAGCTACCAATTTAAATGAAGAAAACATTTTGTTAAAATATTCGCAATCTAATAAAAAATGGTAATGGACAAGAAATTATGGATAGCCATGATCGTTAACGTTCTGAAGGCACGCGGCACAATGAAGGAGACATGTAACGGATAACTGCTTAGAAAGTGGAATCAATGAGTTCAAATACAAGGGTAGTCTATTGCGTTCGCTTTTGCACAAAATGCATAATTTATTCTTATCCCTGCTAGCTATGAGTTAAATAACAAGGTTTCCCTAGTTTTGGCTAACAAATCTAAGAAAAGGAAAACACTAAATTTAAAACCGTGGAGAAGTCAACAGGAAATCGCTCTGCTATCTCCCAATTAGTCGTGGCAATTCACAGATAATAAAGAAACGGAAGCTGTGGACGGCCATGTACTAACATAATTCAGTAATAAAATATCTGACGCAATTAATTACACAACATATTTCATTGGCTACAAATAAATTGACGGGGTACGAAATATAAACAAAATAATTATGTGTTATATACCGTACCTATGAACACTAATGGGTATGTCCCAATCCTCATAAATCCGTTGGATACTATTGTAAGGGAGTCGGGGGTTAATAAGTTTTCACCAGTGGTTTACCTACATCACGCCGCTGGCGAGTATTGTATTTTGTTGATGTTATAAAGATTACTATTTCATTTCTAACCAGCGTTTTAGTTATTCCTCATTAGGTTGTAACATTATGTATCATATTTATATGTTTTTGTCCTTGATTGGCTTTGGCGAGCGAAGATCGACAATCGATTACCCTACACGCAAGCTGGGTGGCTCGCTGGTGGGCTACCGATGGCAATGCCATCGGTCCTCTGGTGGCAGCCACCGGCGGAGCACTGGTGGGCCCCTATGGTCCGCCAGTGGTAACATTTCCGAGACGAACACACCAGAGGTCCGACAACGCTAGTAGCATGCCACCTAGTGGCACGTTGCGTGTAGAGATTTTTTGTTTGTTTTTCCATCCACCATTATACAGTGAGTATTTTTTTCTTTCTTAACCTTGCTCTTCCTCCCCCACTAACCCATTCTCTTCATTCAGTGAGGAGATACATTTTGTTAAACTAACAATGCCGACACCTTTCCCAAGAATATTAAAGCTATGTGAACGTAATTCGAAACCGTTTCGCTACCTTTTCCCTTTCAAAAAAAAAAAAGAATTCTGCGTGATTTTTATCATGATTAAACGTATTTACTTTTGTGAAGTCATCATAAAAGATATTTCTCCAAACATCGATTGTATTCCCTGTTTGAATGTGCGTAACGGTTATCGGCGCGGGAAATGGAATCGGCAAAACAAATTCAAATTCCGACCCACTTTATTGCATTCACTTTCGCACCCACGTCCTTCGGACAGCCATAAATTTATCTCTTCTCCCTAACTATTCGTTGAATAGAAGTGCAGACTGGGTCTAGAAAAATCTGAATTCATAAGGCGGTATCGGGAAGCTATTGCAATATCTTTCTCAAAATGCCATGGCCATTGACAGATACCATATATACGCGAGTATAGTGCGAGATTTTATGATTATTTTTGTACTAAAAAATTATGCGGCCGCACTATACACAAGTAAATTTTTTTTAAACAGATTAAAAATCATGCATTTTCGGCGACTGGTTGCATTATACACGAGTAATTTTTTTCTGAAAGTATTATAATTCATGCAAAAAAAACAGGGTCGTACTGTACATGAGGTCGACTTATACACAAGTATATACAGTATTATAAACAGCGTCTGCGGTGAACTATGATTAACTACCTTTTAAAGAGATATGGTATTAAAAAAATATCCCTGATTAAAGAATTAGGGTTTCCGTTAAAAAACAATTTACGTTTAACACGATGTTTCCGTTTGGACTCCTGTCATTGTGTTCTGTCAAGCTTTTTCTTCTTCTTATATAAGCCGTGTCCTTTCAACACGTGGTCGATCATATCTCTCCACAATTTCCTATCTTTTGTAGCTCTTACTAAAGTTTGTCTTTTTGATATTTTCTAATCCTTGTTCTTCCAACCATTTACTAAAACAGTCTTCCTCCTCCTCCTCCTTCTTCTTCTCCTCTTCCTCCTCTTCCTTCTTCTTCATCTTCTTCTTCTATGTAACATGTCTCTTCAAGATGTAAGTGATTTCGCGTCTCCTCAATTTCTTGTCTTTTGTAGCTCCTAGTAAAGTGTGTCTTTTTGCTATCTCTCATAACCCCTGTCAACCATTTGCACAAGGTCGGTAGTTAGGCTATGCGCCTCTTTTCGCTGCACTGTTTGCCTTCAATATATCTTATGAGTGTTAAATTTTCTAAGTCTTCCATCTTCATTATGTGCCCTAGAATATTCAACTGTTTCTGTATTAGGCTTATAAGACTTCATCGCTACTCACATGTTCAGTCCACCGTATTCCCACCACACTTCCGTAAAATCACATTTCTGTTTCCTCAAGTCTTTTCTTCATTTCTGATGGCAGAGGACTGATTTTACACAGCAATTCAATACTCTCTTTGTTTCTAAAACCAAGCAAACAAAAATGAACGTTAAAAGAGCAAAAGCAAGAATAAAGGTCAGTGTAAAAGAGGAGAACGAGAAATGACAGAAAAGTTCAATTTTGCTTTTCCACATGGTCCCCACTTGAACGTCGACGTAAATATGTTCCACATCTTTCTCCCTGGCAAGGTTGAAATTCTTGTCTATCGTTTCACAACGAGCTCGACTTTGCTTTGGAATTGAGGGAAGTTGTGACGTATGAAGATAATAGCGATATCAGTTTTTTTTTTTTTATCGCGCCACTGAGAACGGTTCCGGAACAAAGGTCGGAGGAACCGGAAATCAGTGAAAGAGTTGAAACCATCCAGACGACATCATAACTAGAATACTATGAGACTTTCCATTACTTAATCTCTAGGGTGAGTCAACAGTTATTACGAGCGTGTACACTCAATAATAATAATAATAATAATAATAATAATGAAACTGTCGGCCATATATGATCTCAGTATGTCCGGAACTAACAAAAAAAGAATTTACCCATAGACATAACAAGATAGCGACATATGTACACTGGAAGATATGCAAGAAGTACAAAACCACTGAGAAATGGCACCAACCAGACACAGTTACCAAAATAACTAACCTCTGTGAGATGCCAATTCAAACGGACAGGGAAATAAAAGCCAACTGACCTGATTTTATCATAAAAGACAAGAAATTCAGGAAGTATATGCTTATTGACATAGCAGTACCCTCTGAGAGAAACATCTCCATGAAAATTGTTCAAATACAAAGACCTGGAGATCGAGATTAACAGGATGTGGGGAATGTAGACTGAGACTCTACCAATAGTAATCGGAGCTCTGGGCCTCTCGAGAAAAGGAATTTTACTAACGGTGACCCAGGTAACATCAACGTACAACTTGTCTCCTCGAATGATTGCAACTAAACATTAAAGGGCCTAGTTTGTCCTGTTGTTAAGCCATAGCAGGAGAGAGAAGAACTGAATTATTACTTTTCCCAAGAATATTTGCGTGTGAGTGAACATGATAAACTCCACAACATAAAATCAGAGCTCATTTCTAAATGCAGGAACGAAATCAAATTCTTCTTACTCTACCTACAACCACATCCTGATTTAAAAGACTACATAATATTCCATATAACCTAAATCTAATAAGCTTTATTTCAATGTGAAAATTATACAATGTACAGAAACAACCAAACTGAATAACAAAAAATTCTTAAACATGGATTATAAAAGTTGAATGCCCAGTACCTTTTGTGCCATTTTTGTCTTTCATAGTTAAGACAGGATACTCTAACATCACCTTTTTTTTAAAATTCAGGTACAGACAAACAAATAATTATTTAAAATGGTTTATGAGAGCAGAATTTGCTCAGAAGACAGTGGACAATTTATGTGCAAGCTCTATCCGAAAAGCAGAAAATAGTCTGAAACAAAACATTTTTTTGGTGGGGACATTTTCGATATCTCTCCATTTAATTCTGTCGACGCCCATTTACTACAGGTACAAGGTTTAAACTCCATGACACCGACGTTAAGCACTATGTGACCTCTATCTCGTTGCCACTAATTAACAAGACTTAGCTTTTGTCTATTTCTTCTTCTTCTTCTTCTTCTTCTTCTTCTTCTTCTTCTTCTTCTTCTTCTTCTTCTTCTTCCTCCTCCTCCTCCTTCTTCTTCTTCTTCTTCTTCTTCTTCTTCTTCTTCTTCTTCTTCTTCTTCTTCTTCTTCTTCTTCTTCTTCTTTCATTTACCGGTCTGTTTAAAACAACGACAACATACACCTAGATCTCTTCTAACCATTTTCACTTAACTCCACCGTGTAAATGAAAATAAAATAACAGAGAAGGAAATTTGTACTTGCGCATAAGTGTTTATGGAATATTTTATTTATTTTCCTCATATTGGAATAGAACCCTAACCCATGGCAATCGGTTGAAACGTGTTTAATATACAAGCTGAGGTTAATTTGACTGTTCATTGCACGCGTTTCCATGTGCGAAATTTCTTCAAAGGTTACGCTCCTTATTATTATTATTATTATTATTATTATTATTATTATTATTATTATCATAATCATATCTAGGATCAGAGTGTAATATCTACCCGAAGAGTATATAATAGATTAAATCTTTTATGAAGATTATTTTTTATGTTAGTATAATATTTAGCTAAATCTAAGAGGAGAAGGAAGATTGAATGGGATAAGGGAGAAAATGAGAAAATACGCGCAAAGGTTAAGAGAATAGAAGAGGCCCAAGATAATGGATAATCGTAGTTGTCAACACGCAGGTAATTTCCAGAGGTTCATATTATTATTATTATTATTATTATTATTATTATTATTGCGTAAAAGAGCAGCGCGCCAACAAATAAACCGCGGCGTTCTATACTTCAGACTAACTCAGGATGCAATTGAGGGCTTATCCCGTCGTTTCACTTGGAAGTTCACATTCTAGTTTCATTTTTGGTTTATGCGGTAGTTTTAGTCCTCAAATGTACTATAAGTTGTCCAGAAGTATAGAACGTCATGAAATATACTCATTGTAACACCTTGTCTAGTAGGAGAAGTTCAGAAACGTGGATCACAGCCAAATATGCGCAACTGAGTGAAAAGTTTTGACAAAAGGGATGAATAATCTTGAAAGTGGGGCTCAGTTAGAAATACATTCTGATGACAATGAGAATTGTACGAATAGCCAAATAAGATTCACTGGGATTTTGACAACTACACTGATAACCCCAACTTAAGAGACTTAACTTGCTAGGTAGTCAGCATACTTGTGCCAATAGACTAGATGGTGAAGGCGAAAGAAAGTCAAAATTTTTAAATGTCTCAGAACATTGGACAGAAAGACAAAGTCCGTGCCGTTTGTAATTGGTACATTTGGAATCGCCCTCGCTCCCCAACACTAAAATCGAACTGATTTAAAAGAAAATTTTTTTCAAGAAGGAATTGACACTGTTCCAGCCTGCTGAGAAAAAAGCAGGAAATCTGAGAAGGCTCGGTGTCCCTGAGGATATTCTGGTGGTGTAAGGGTTAACGACTCCAAAAGAGAAATCGGCTAGCTGAGTTCGAATTCCGGTCGCTAGGCTTCTAGTTCTGACCCTTTCTTGGCAAATCTATTTATATTTCCACAGCTATGGGTTAAATAACACGACTGACCGAGTGCTCTCGATTTGGGTGGCAACCAATCTAGGAGAAGGACAATTCTGGATACAAAACCATCCTGAATGGGCTCCGTCAGTACATGTGGTGTCCCAACAAAATAAAAGGTTTATGGTAATCGTGATCACGATAATGTTAGATATTCCAGCAAGCAAATTGAAGTATTTATCACATTTAATAGGACAATGTCTGTTTAATGTCATTTTTTACAGCCTAGCACTTTGAAGATAGATGATGTGAATAATTAGAAGGTTTTCTTCTATGTGCCGTGTACCTCCAGGATGCGGACGTTCCTGGCTATCCACAATTTCCCATTCTTCGTACTTTTAAGTAATGTTTGATTCCTTACTATGCAACCCCTCAGTCATTGTTTGTATATCCGTTTATAGAAGCTAATTAGGTAAGTTAGTCTTTCTTTCACTGTCTCTCCTATCCTGTGAGTGTTAAATTTTCTTAGGACACTTTCCTCGTGTGTACCAGAAATTTCTCTATTATTGCTTTCGGATTCTAAATGTCCTTTTTGTTCCCATTTTCCCTAAAGTTCGTTGCCTCCATGCTCCTGCTCTGTCCATGGTATTCTCAGCATCCTTCAGTAGAAACACATCTCTCTTGCCTGAAGTATTCTCTTCATCTGTGTGAATTTTCTCTTGCAATAAAGTTCACCCCGTACAAGGCTCAAGAGCCTCTCACGGTATAGGGCTACAGAGTAAGAGGTAAGAGTAGCAGTTTATGAGGTTGTGTGGGAAAGATAACGGTTAACCCTAATATGGGACAGGCTAAGATTTTGATATTACATCACACATTTCAGCGCCTTTTTTTCTTTCTTAATAGTCATATTTCTACTGCTGTAAAATAACTTCCCTGTGCCATTTCTATAAATATTTCTATAGTAATTGTTCGGATGGACTTTCCTCTTTGATACCTAGACTTCATGATTTTAAGCGCAGCACTAGATTGGCGTCTCATCATTTTACAGATGAAATAGCTAGACGTAATCGGAAGTTCTATACTAAATGTTTCTTCTGTCGTACTTTAAGCTTGTGGAGCTCTCTTCCAGCTTTTTGCTTTTCGGCCAAGTTTGATCTTCAAAAATTTGAATACAATGTCAATCGTTATATTCTGTCTTCTTGATTCTTATTCATCCGTTGTTTTCTCTCTTTAATAGTTTTTTTTCCTGTCATATTCTCTCTCTAACGCTCAGTAAACCCTTTCATCTTAGTGGCTTTATTGCTTTGTTTTGGGTGAAATGATTGAAAAAAAATTGTTTAGCATTTGAAAACATCTTCTGCTAGTCCAATGAGCTTTTGGATTTTTGTGTCATATTTCCCTTTTGTCTGTTAAAACACATTCCAAATAGTTAAATTCTCTATTTGCTAGATTTCGGATCACGCATTTTGAGCTATTCCTCATACTAAAGACTCTGGAGTATTATTGCATGAACTGGGTTGCTGTAGCAAAATTGGCAATTTGGTACGGTGGAGTAATGCATAGCGGCGCGGATTGAGGAATCGGAGAGCCGATTTCGAATTCCCGTTGAGTCCATTACATCCACTAACGTGCTAATACCCTTGGGAAAGGTATGAATCATCCCACCAGCTATGGGTAAATAGCAGGACAGACCGGGTTCTATAGCCTTGGATGCAACCGCAGAAAGAAATGGCAACCTACTGCGGATAAAAAAATCTGCCTCGTCAGTCATATATCGAAAGATACATGATTGCCTAAGTCTGTATCACGCATGTCACATAACTGGCTGATTCCTTGTATATATGCCGAGTTTGAAATCCAGTCGAATTCATTACATTCACTTTCGTGGTAATTCCCTTACGAAATGCATGAATCCTTTTCTTCTCTCCATATCTATGGATAAATAGCAGGACAGGCCGGGTTCTATAGCCTTTGATGGCAACTGGTCTACCACAGAAAGAAATGGCAACCTACTGCGGGTAAAAAAACTGCCTCGTCAGTCATGTATCGAAAGTGTATCATGCATGCACATAACTGACTGATTCCTTGTATATATGCCGAGTTCGAATTCCAGTCGAATCCATTTCATTCATGTACCCTTGGGAAGTATATGAACCCTCTTCTTCTCCCCCAGCTATGTGTAAATAGCAGGACAGACCGGGTTCTATAGCCTTGGATGGCAACTGGTCTACCGCAGAAAGAAATGGTAATCTATTGATGGAAAAAAAATCTGTCTCGTCAGTCATGTATCGAAAGTGTATCACGTATGGCACATAACTGACTGACTGATGCTGTAAAATTGGTAGTCTATAATGTGATGGTAAGAGTAATAATATTGTTGGAAATTTCATTAGCTATTATTATTATTATTGTTTCATATATAATGTCTTTTCATTGATTTCTTTCTTATATTCTTTTGCTCCTTCTTTTTCCTATATACTGCCTTGCCCAGCATACTACCCTTCGACCACCTCTTACACCTTCTAGATTTCAGGTTTGTACCGAGTGACCTCACGTGTACCCACATCATCCACTATACAAGAACCTTTACGACCTCTTCCACCCCACAAGGTAGTTTGCATGTCTTTGATGAGGAGAAAGGCGGGTGGTTTGTTAATCGGGAGTTATTCGTTTTGACACACTTTACATTTTCATATTGATGGCTAACTGGAAGCGCGCTCCCCTCATCGACCCATCGTTCGCCCTAGTTAAATATTGAATAACTGGACTTGACATGATGTGCCTTATGCAGTACAACATAAAAAGGAATAAACAAAGGAAGACATTTTCAAGGAAGAAGGCAATTAATGAAAAGCAAGCATCCGCCATGTTTGAGTAACCTACTGGGCCGTACATAAAATGAAAAGGATGATTGTGTAGCCACATAATCACTCTGTCTTAAATGTGTTCACTCGTCCTCCATTTTTTTTTCTTTCTCTATTTCTCTCTCTTCTCTCCGCGGTTGTTCTTTCTCTTCTGTTTGCATCTCACTCTTACCTCTCTATCGTTTCTCTCCCCCCCTCTCTCTCCCTGTTTCTTATCTATCTTTCCCTGTTTCTCTCACCTTCTTCTGCTTCGTTCCTACTTCTCTTTTTTTACACTCATCCTCCTCCTTTCTTTCCTCCTCCTCCTATTTTTCTTTCCTCCTTCTCCTATTTTCTCTACCTTCTCCTTTTTCTGTCTTTCCAATTCTGTTTTTTTTTTTACTTTCTCCTTCTTTTTCTCCCTGTCTCTTCTCCTTTTCTGTTTGTCTTCCACTTTTCTTTTTCTGATCCTTATTTTTTCTCGTACTGTTATTTTTTTTCTCTTTCTCGCAACTGTCTTAGCAATCCTCTTTTTTACATCACTTTCTCTGTCTCTCCCTGTCTGTCTGTCTGTCTGTCTGTCTGTCTCTCTCTCTCTCTCTCTCTCTCTCTTTCGTCTTCTCTGTTTTTCTTTCTCCTTCAAATTCCGCTATATCTTCTACATAATTCTCTGCCTCGTTCAAAAACACGTAGAGAGAGAGAGAGAGAGAGAGAGAGAGAGAGAGAGAGAGAGAGAGAGAGAGAGACGTGGACAGAGGTTTAAATAACGTCATCTGTTGCTTCATTCAAGCAAAAAAGATACTGAGCTGCAAAATTTCAAATATTAAAAAAAAACAACTTTGAAAACATTAAGTACATTTTAAAGGGAAAATGGAAGGTTAAGTGTTTTATATATATTTAATACCATGTCTCTTCAGGATATGGCTCTCCACAAATTCTTTCTCTTATTCCCTGTGACCCGACATGTGTTCTTGGAAAATATGATGTAATAGTTTCCAACTGTTTTCTCCACAGTTCAGAATTCATAATAATCCTTCTCTTACACTGGCTGCCAACCAAGTACTCAGCCTACCCTGCTATTTAACCCATAAATGGGGAATAAAAAGAAATAGATTAATATATTTCCTAGAGGGTTTTTGCGAACGTGAACGCGCCATACTAGGCAAGGGTTTGAACCTAATAAATTAAATTTACAAAAATAAACATAAATTATTAACAATGAAAATAGATCGTGAGTTGGGTACAGCGATTTATTAGGTTCAACTTAGTCTGGCACAAGGTCACAATTGTGGTTTTATCCAACACCGCAACGTGCTACAACGCGAAAATATTGACCTAACACATCGAGCCATGCCCTTAAATAGACACATTACATGGAGACTTTCATATGAATATCATGAATGGTGAAAAACCCCGTTCACAAATATCTTAAAAGTTATATAACAGTTTTCTCAGATGGTTTCGAAAGAATGAAGCCTGTAGGTCCTAGCGAGGACCATCTTTCTCCGAACCTTCGGAACTGGGCCTACAGAACCACAAAGAACTTTAGCAAATAACAAAAAACCACATCGCTTGAGGACATTCAACAGCAGCAATAACTAAAATGGTAATTCGAAGAGAAAATAATGACATAATCAAGATGTTGACCTTCCACAACCAACGTTGCGCTGGCATCAATATTCCACAGAGGCTTCCTCTTTGGTGCGATGGGGAAGTTGCTGCCGCAGAGTTGGAATTCCCGGGACCAAGAATCTCTTATTTATTTGTTGCGTTCTGTCCAAAGAGAGAAACACAATTGAGAGATAAAATGTAGTTTGTCTACCCGAAGGCAAATACTACACTATCATCACTGCTCGAGGGCCAGGCAATGAATAAATGCGTAAATCAGGTAACACTGGCTCAATGAATGCCGAATGTTTACATATAAGTATTCGAGTATTATTACCAAATTAGTTCGTTAACCATCACCCAACAGCACGACTCTATGATGCTTATTTTAGTCTAGCACAAGAATATAATATTGCAAGGCATCAGTGGTTCTCAACCATTTTTTTTTTTTTACCTATGGACCACTTTTACTTTTAACTTTTTTTTTGTGGACCCCAATATGAAAAAAAAAGCTTATTTTATTTTTTACTAATATATAAGTTTAGGAATTGTATTATAAAAATAGTAAAATGTATTTCTTTATTTTGAAGTAAAACTAATTTAATGAAAATAAACTTGTTAAATAACACATAAGCTATTTTAGAATATGAGTAATTAATAAATTTAAAAAAATGCAGATTTATTCAATGAGGTCCCAGTGGTTGATGCTGCACGGCGAGGTTTTCATGTCAATGATAGTCGAACAGCCTTTTCAAAATGTTGAGTCTATTGCTATATTAATTAATTGATATTAATATTTTTTTATTTTATTAATTTTTAAAATTATTATATTTTTTTATTAATATAAATTATAATCTTTATATAATTTTCCTTTATGTATATAATACTTAGTTTATATTATCCTTCTCAGTTTTTAATCAACTTTTACAATCAAAATTACCAGTAGAGTGAAAGGTAAGTTAACTTACATCGTGTGATCTCGTTTTTCTGCTAGTTTTTCTATTTTTAGTATTTTAATATGGCGTAGATTACTGTAGAAATTCCAATTCTCAGTTGTAACAACCGTTCCGAAGTGAAATTGCTCTATGGACCATGAAAATATTACCATGGACCCTCAACTTGCTACTTTTTGTGTGTGGACCCTCTGTAATGTTACATAAACCCCGGTTGAGAAGCAATGCTCTAGTAATGGTTTCATTGTCTAGCCCTCAAACCGCTTATGGTACGCTTAGTTTTGTTTTTCGAGTGCTAATGTTTGCTAATGTCTCTGAAATGTACTTTCGTGACTCTTTTCGGGGCAAATCTTCATGGTTCAAAAGTAAGTCTATGTTTATTCATTTTGAATATATATTTCCACCAGTACAATAAAAGCCATTACAAAATTGACGAAGTGTGTATAAATTTTTGGAGGCAGCCTGTATAGCTATCAACATGTACCCAGAAAGTCACTCTCAAACTTCTGCACGAATATATACTTTGGTATCATGTAATTCTACGTTGTATTGACCCGGAAAGAACATCAAAGAACTTAGGGAGAAGATTTAAAAAAAAAAAAAGTGAAATAAACGAGAACGGTAGCAGAACCGACCTTTGAATGAAAGCTGAGATCTTTAGCTTGAAGAAAATGAAAGCGCACACATAAGAAAGAGAAACTAGAAGAAGAAAAAAAGAAAATGCGTGCTGTAGCTCCAAGCGTGGGTGGCGGCAATGGCAGAGCACAGGAGGAAGAGGTCTGGTTGGGTCCCATGTATAATGCGGAACAGAATCAAGCAGTCGAGATAGTTTCCTTACAAATGAATGGTGACGAATTAAGATTGGGTTTTCAGAGAAGCAGACGACAAGTGGAGGGGGGGCAAGCGGGAATGTAGAAAGTGGTTAGGATACTGGAATAAAAATGATGAGACAACTCATTGTCTCATCATTTTTATTCCAGTATCCTAACCACTTTCTAAGGATTAGTTGTTTTGGAATTTGACATTGAATTATGGCGAAACAAGAGATTGACAATAAAAGCATTTACTCTAAATAAGATATATAAGAAAATGAAAAAGTTTTAGAATTATATGACACTCATACTTAAAAGTTGAAAATTCTCGGAGACATTATCAAAAAGAACGGCTTGGAAATTTTAAAACTCACAGGACGTACAAAGGAAAAACAATGACCTTATGAGTTTATGAGAATGAATGACAGAGCAGGAACATTGAGGGATGGTAAGGAGTCAAATGTTGCTTAGAGCTACAAGGGATAGGAAGTTGTGGAGAGCTATGACCGCTTACGCGCTGAAACTAGAACAGTCTACCCCAGCGAGCGAAATAAAGGGTTCAGTTCGACATTCCAACCACCTGAAGAAGGCCGAAGCGTACAACGGCTGAAACGTTGTGATAAATATGGCAACAAAGATGGTGACAATAGTCCGAATAATTTTAAGGCTCAGTTCTGCATTAGGTGGCTATGAGGTTACCTTTTAGATCAGGCCAGGGCTTACTAGATTAAAATCAACGGCTAGGGTTCCCCCGATGGAGCTTTCAAGTTGGAGGACCTCAGCTGTGGTTTAACCTGAAGAGGGACGGGCATCACTAGAACTGCATGACCAAGATACGCGACACATAAATTAATACCACATCGGTTTTCAAACTAGATATGCGTTGATATGATATTTTTACACGGTAAATAAATGCTGATGACTAGTAAGAACATACTTTTATTTATTAATTGATTTAATTATCGTGTTATGTCATTGATAATTAAATATGATCTTTCAGAACGTAGGCGATCATGAATCTCAACAACTTACTTTCTTTTGTTGCTTGCTTTTTCGCGAATTCTCTTTGTCTCTGAGATGTTTGTTACGCTACACATTTGCACAAATTTGTCAACTGTTATTCAGTTTTTCTTACCTTTGATGCGCCTTGTGTGTGTTAAATTCTCCAGGTTTACGTCCATAATGATGCGTCCTCATTTATATTTTTTTAATTTTCCTTTATTCTTCTTCATTCCTCGTGATATTCTTAACATTCGTCCTTAAAAATCACATCTCTGTCACTCGAGCCCGTCGCCAGAGTGTTCTGAATGGAGAACAGTCTTAAAATCACGTAAGGCGGGGGTAAAAGTATTTTATTCTAATACATTTATGTGAAACCGTTATCATGATTATCATCAGTCCCGTCGGTCTCTATGCAACTCGGCATCTGATTCGTTCTTTCCGTATATCTGGGTTAAAAGACGGAGGAGTATTCATTCATGTGTCTTGGATAAGTAAACCATACCGGATCCCATCCTACACCAGGAGTAAATAGATTTGCCTCCTCCCCGGTTTTCTGAACAGAAGTAGTGGTTTAACTCTTGTTCCCTGTTTAGGACTGGGTTTCCGATTCCTTCTAAAATCTATTTCAACTCTATACTTCTAACGTCTCCACCTGAATTCTGAAATTTTATTCGCTAATTAAATCTTGACCTCTTCAAGTGTAGAATTAGCTGCCTATCTTTCTTGTTAATTTGCCCTTTTATACGCTAATACAATTCCACACAGTAACCGTCTACCTTGAGTGGCCCTTGGGCCTTGTTATGGGTGAATATTATTTAAAAAAAAGGTCAAACCACATCCAATGTGCTCCAACTTACAGGTTCACTTTGGTCACAGACACGTGGCCATTAATTCCAACAGTGAAACACTTCGCATTACTTATTTCAATTACACGCATTACTTAGAACGATTACTTCGCTACTTATATAAATCTAAAAAGTCTTAATTGCTAGTAATAAGCGATAAATGACTATATAAAGGGACTGTTGAGTATTAATGGCTAATTTGTGTAAATAATTCACTGACTATTGTTTGCGTCGCGGGGTATTAAGTGTAAGTAGAATGATGCACTAGAAATTACGTAACGGAGTAATCATTTTAAGTTCTCTGAATATCGATGCCATTTTTCTTTTGAGGTGTCTGCTAAAGTTTACATCGTAAAACACATTTTCGACTGCTTATTCAGTTTCTAGTCTCAAAATAAATATAAGAAGAAAAAAAAGAAAAGAACAAAGGTTGCTGGTAACTTTTGCACACGTATTCTTGCTAAAGTAATTAAGAGAATTCGGCACGTTTCCGAAAAAAAACTATTACATTGAAGGATCTTTTGTACGTC
>OZ038478.1:125952523-125995023 GCA_964036315.1 Acanthosepion esculentum | reverse complement strand
AATTTTTATTGTTTTTCTTGCATGTCTGCAAAAGATTTATTTTTGGGGTGTCTACGAACTGTTCAAATGATCTTCGAATACAAGTGCTTTCGACTAACCTGTTAGCCATTATCGAGGTTGTTTTATTTTTATTTCGCTGAATACGTAGACTTTTTGTAGGAATAGAAATGTTTTAATTCTCGAACACAGTCGGCACATTGTGGCCGTGTGTATAATCAATATTATTAAGAGTTGGTTTCTTCTTTATTTAGTCTTGGGTAAGGCGATAAACTGCACCCGGCAGCAATGCCTCTGAGCGAGAGACTGGAAGTTTTGAGGAGTGCGAAACCACCTCTTAATTGCTATTGTTCCAGGGTCCGCTCTCATCCGGGGTTGTAGTACTTTTACTTTTAACTGTAGTTGAAGGCATAAAATCATATTAAAATATATTTAGTTGAAGCCATAAAACCGTGTTCAAAATATTTAGATTTCAGAATTAAATAACACATTGAAGTTGATATGCCGCTAAACAAAATCATCCAAAAAACGAACATAAAAGAATTCTTTCATGACATTAATCTCTATAATATCCTACAGTTTCTTAAAGAAATCAAACTATATTCGAAAATATAACTTCAACAAAACTACAATATAAAACACACATATCACCGTCTCCAGTAATTTTGTTCACACAAACATGTATATGCACAAAAGCTGAATATCATCTGCCATGTACTCTATTGTGAAAGCAGAATAACATATTTTTATTACATCAAAGCTCCCAAGAAAATTAACATTCGTCATTAAATAACCCATAAAAAGTTGATATGCCGTTAAAGAAACAATCAAACAATTCTTCTTTTTTATTATTAAAACTTATAATATTTTCAAGCGTTTTCTGCAGTTGATTCTGTGTATTTTGTTGGTGTTTTCCACGAGCATGTATTGGGAAATTAAAGCATTTCTACTGCTATAACAAAATCAATTTGAGGCGAACAGATCTCTTTACCACATTCCATAATTACACGACTAGGTTCGAGTCGGCTGAGCGTGGTGGCAAACACATTCATTGAAAGTTTCTAGTATGCTCCTTAAAACAATTCTAGGCAACTTGGGCAACCGATGATTGTGCATTATCTTGCTAGAATGACTAATCGATGTTGGGGTACATGAAGTCCATGAATGGGCGCAAATGGTTATGAAGCAATGAAATGTAAATGTCAGGGGGTCAATAACCTGTTTTAGCGGACCAGCAGATCCAATCCCAGTCACGTTAGCACATTTCACACCATCTTACAACCAACTTGCACGGTGTCTTATTAAAAACCGGAGTCTATGACGCCATGAGGTCTGCGCCATAATCATAGTCTCATATCAACGCGAAGTAACTGGAATCCTCGGATCACGCGACACGAAACCAGAAGTCCACAGTTCAGTTATCTCGGATCATCTCTGATCAACACAACACCTGGATTCCCATGACGGTTTGGGATGAAATTGAGTGACAAATCTATTCCGGTATGATGGCTCGGTTATTTGCTAACCGATAATGTCAAATTGTAGCAATGACTAAATTTTAATATCGAGGTAACCCTTACGCTTGCTCAAGGTTACATAGTGATTTGTTTTCTACGGTTTATCAAACATTTGAAGGTTATTTAAAGCCAAATTTTTTTTTTAGATTTATTGATACGTGTTTTATTAATTAACTCATAGCTGCCGGGAGAAGTGGTTGATTCATATCTTTCTCAAGGATATTTACGAGTAAGTGAATATAATGAACCCAACCGGAATTGGAACTCGGCTCTCCGTTTAACAATTTCGAGGAATTATTCATTACACCACTCGCACATCCAAGCTTACACCATCAAAGACAGTACAGTGTGTGATCACATTTTTAATCGTTACATCAATAAACCCACTAAGATGCAAGGGGTTACTGTGCGTGAAAGAATATGAGAAAAACAAAAATATTATTAAGGAGAGAAAACAATAAAAGAACTGGAATTAAGAAGACAGAAGGTAATGATTGATTTAAAAATAGAAATAAATCGATTTCATTGATCTGTTATTCTTCCTCTTTGTATGGCTCTATATGACATCCGCGCGAAACTGATTTTGAAATTTACAAAATTGAGGACGTGAACACTATTTCTTGTGTGGATATATGCGTGTGTAGCCTACAATCCCAAGAATGAAGTATGTTGATGGATGCATCATCTTGTGAATGTATGCCTTATTCATTGTTGTACATTTTAAGAATGAAAAGCTAAAATAGCTTAATCGTATTATACACAAGTATTACATTTAATAAATTTCCTTTGTCAATGAAAAATAACTCTTCTCAGGGCCAAATGTTATAAGAATTCATTAAAAACAAAAGTGTTAAAAATAATAAAAATAAAAACTTTACACAAAAGATTTTATTAAACATTCAAAAGATTTCCTATGGTATTCCGAAGCGATCAAGGTACTGACCAGGCTCAACGTTGCTTAACTCCGGTGACTGTACGTGAACCGATATTTCATCGTGATATGGCCGGAAGATTCACGATTACATTTTATGGTTAATCACACAGAAATAGCTCGATATTTTTTCCCAACCAGCGTATCTTTACCCCTACTCTTTTAAATACAATGAGGATGTGATGTACGGACACACTGTGCCAGAAATAAAAAAAAATTCAAACATTCACAGTAATTGAAAATAAATGATAATATAAAGTAAAATTATATATATATATATATATATATATATATATATATATATATATATATATATATATATATATATATATATATATAACCAAGTATAGGATTGGTGTATACTGAATAAATTCCAATAACCAACAATTACTATTCTTCAAAGAGTGCTCAATACAGAGTAGAGCAAATATAATTATTTATTTGAAAATTATAACATAAATATGTTATAAAATCACTACAAAAATAACCATTTTGTTTCAACACCTCTGGTGTCTTATGTTGAATGTAGAATAAAGGGTTTTAAAAGATTCAAAATGATTTTATAACATATTTATGTTATAATTTTCAAATAAATAATTATATATATATATATATATATATATATATATATATATATATATATATATATATATATATATATATATATATTAATGGTGATACTCGCTTGGAAAAACCTTAGGTATTTCGGCTTGTAGTATAACAAACCAGTACCCATGGAAAAATGAGGAATAAAAAAAGAAAGAACCAAGAACATGAAACTGAGGTGAAAACAATCATCCAGAGTTCAAGCTCAGAGTCCAAAGAAAAAAACCCTCCAAAACGAGTAAAAGGCAACTACGTAAAGTGCTCAATACACGAAGTAGAGCAAACCTAATATAAACCTAAAGAGCCAGGCAAACCTACCTAAACGGATCGTCAGGTTATATATATATACACACTCATTATAATACATGTCCGTCAGGCAATTGAAAACGAAGTATAATATAAAGAAAACAAAAAACTTTCAAGAGAAATGTGCATTTAAAAGTGTGAATATCTGAGGCGTCGTCGAGAGATTAAAAATGTTTAAGCCTATTAAATTAGAAAAAAAAAAGTTATCCAATAGAACAGCCATCAGCCAAGAGGATAACCTCCGATAGTACTAGTCCAGAGGAAAGTTGGAGGTCACAAGTTGTGGCTAATATGATCGTGAAAATTCTCCGCTATTTCTTGCCGTGTTTCGTGGGCTACATAGAAAGTCGGTGCGTCCAGGTGAGCATCATACGCCCCCCGCCCCCCCAACGTACGGTTTGACCACCATGTCCAGTATCTCGGATTTGCAATTGGCGAACTTCAGAAAGTGACTCGGGACTACACGGACGTCGTGGCATATGCTACCGTAGGACTGTCACCGACGACGTTTTTTTTTTTTATATACATCATTGTGGGTCAGAGTCATCTGTCTTTCTTCTCGTTTTTCTTTGGTTGGCAGCAAAGGGCCATGAGCATGCATTTTCGTTTCATATGACAGTTTGTAATGTTAATGCTTTGAAAGTATGAAAGAAATGAGATTAAAATCTATCACATGCTACGTAACATTACGTTAGGTCGATAATATTTATGGCTTGCCAAATGTCAGTTCTCAAATAACTAGATTATCACGTATTTTACAACACTTCTCGTCCTCAGTTGCAGATATAATATTATTAGAAGCAAGTTTCAGCACACACACATACACACACACAGACACACACACACACACACACATATATATATATATATATATATATATATATATAGATAGATAGATAGATAGATAGATAGATAGATAGATAGATAGATAGATAGATAGATAGATCAGTCAGTTATGTGCTATGCGTGATACACGCTTAGGCGATCATGTATCGAAAGATACATGACTGACGAAGCAGATTTTTTCCTGCAGTAGGTTGCCATTTCTTTCTGCGGTAAACCAGTTGTCTCATCCAAGGCTATAGAACCCGGTCTGTCCTGCTATTTACCCATAGCTGAGGGGAGAAGAAAAGGATTTTACCTTTCCCAAGAGTATTAACACGTAAGTGAATGTAATGAATTCGACTGGAATTCGAACTCGGCATATATACAAGGAATCCATCAGTTACGTGCCATGCGTGATATACGCTTAGGCGATTATGTATCTTTCGATACATGACTGACGAAGCAGATTTTTTTACTGCGATAGACCAGTTACCATCAAAGGCTATAGAACCCGGCTTGTCCTGCTATTTACCCAGAGCTGGGGGGGGGAGGATTCATACCTTTCCCAACAAAATCTTACCAGTTCTAATATATACGTCATTATTAATTTGTGTATGTGTGTTTTTGTGCAAAAAATTCATATCTTTGTGTGCAAGTAGTGGCATTGACGTGTATTTATACAGATTTTTTATTGATATATATATAGTGATAGGGAGAGAGAGAGAGAGAGAGAGAGAGAGAGAGAAGGGCATCAGTTTTACATTAAAAACAAAAGAGAAAGAATGCTTTGCGATAACGACCAATGCTGTATTTTAAAAGCATGTAAATATTTAAAAGATGATACGTCAAGTAAGCATGGGTCTTCCAAATGTGCAGAATGAAAATTGAAAGCGCTCGACCAAATACACACTCTGATTCGTTACCAAAAAACATGTAAAAAAAGGAAAAAATATCCCTCAGAAAAAATAAACAAACATGTAAGAAACAAACAGCGTCAATAACCTTTATATATATATATATATATATATATATATATATATATATATATATATATATATATATATATATATATATATATAATCGTTTATTCGAGATTTATAACATAAAAATGTTATAAAATCACTACACAAATAACCATTTTGTTTCAACACTTCTGATGTATTGTCAAGTGATGCTGTTGAATGTCATTTCATTCAACACCATCACTTGATAAGACACCAGAAGTGTTGAAACAAAATGGCTATTTTTGTAGTGATTTTATGTTATAATTTTCGAATAAATGATTATAATTGCTCTACTCTCTATTGAGCACTCTTTTAAGAATAGTATTTTTTGGTTATTGGAATTTATTCCGTATATACTAATCCTATACTTTTATACATATATATATATATATATATATATATATATATATATATATATATATATAAATGATAAAAATATAGTTTTAGGTATGCTATATATCTGTTAAAGTGCTCAATATCAGGGATAGCGCGTATGTTATATAAAAGTGGACATTGAGGTCAACACCCAGTGGCGACAGTCTGTTTCATGCTTAAATGCAATCTTCAGGCCATGTGTATTTTGTTTTCGTTCAACTATTTATGTATGTTATATGTTATATTTACATATGTTGGTCAATGGTACATTATGATTATATTCTATTATCCTAACGGTTATTGGGTGCACGGCAAATTTCAAATTATTCAGGAAGCTATTCAGTGGAAATAATTGTGGACCCAAATGCAATTATTTGTAGCTATTTTATAATGTTTAACTTTTTCTCATTATTTATTACTGAGCACTTCGTTATTTGTTGTTGATTGATATTATTAACTTTATTTGGGTTCATGTGTGCATTTCTAGTTTATTTATTATGTACTTAATTTCGTTACTTATTTATTGTCACGGGTCCTTACCTATAACTACAGAATGAACTCTTCGTTATTTCTACTCTTGTGTTCGTGTTGTTCTTCCTTGGTCCTATTCTGGACCATAACATTTATTGATTCAGATTTTTTGTTTATTTTACGTCTTTGTTTTTCTTTTTTTCGTATTCCTTTATTAGTTTTCGATTTTTAAGTCAAAATTTGTTTTCATGTTTGAATTTTGAGATGAATTCCGATAATTTATTTAGTAATTTGTGTTGGTCTGGAAATATAATTATAGCTATTTTCTCCTCCCGACAGGGTTTACAGTTGTTTTTTTTATTATTTTCTTATTTATTTATTTACTCTGATTAGGCTGATGCAGTTTTCCTTATTTTCAATATTTTTGGTCTGATTTGGTTTTTGGTTTTCGATTTCTTATATATCTTTACAAAGCATTGTGTTGTTCGCGTATTGACTATATGTAAAGGATGATTCATGTGCGTAGTTTCCGTTTCTAGTATCCTTCGGTTATCCCTATGAATATTTTCCTTCATTATCTGCTGATTTTAGAGTGGCTTGGTATATTACATTGTTGTGCAAGTAATTGCCGTTCAAGAGACATTTGTTATTTGCACTACAATTACACGTGGTTTTAATTCGCGCGGGGGGTTTGTTGGCTGTTTTTCTGTTGTGCTTTTTGTTATTTATGTAATGTTCTCGGTGCGACTGTATCTGATTTTTACAGCGTTTTTATTGAATATCTTGTGGAGAGTGCTTGATGTTTGTGTATGAGTTTAATGAATATTTTTCCAACGTTTGTTTTTACATTTTTTGTTACACGGTGGGTTAAATCATATGAAAAAGTAGAATATCACACCCAGCCAGGTCAGACAGCAAACGTCTTTAGGGACCAATACTTTTGGTTTTTTACGTGTAGCGATATCCCCACTGATGATCGTCCGGCGACATCTTACCAAAAGATAGATTTCATTAGATAATCCAAAATGCATGCATTTATCGTTTTTGATTAGTTAATCATCCGGGAATTGTGTTGGAAAGTGCGACACTGATATTTGAAGGCGCATTGGGATAGCGAAAGTTACTTTTCAGAAGATAAGCAAAGTATTAAGAAACAGGAAAATTTCGTCAGAAACAAAGAACTGATACGTAATATCAGTCCTTCAGTGAATGCTGGACAATCTCACAGATGAAGAGATTTGAAGCAACAGAAATGTGGTTCTACAGAAGGATGCTGAGGATACCATGGACTACGAAGTTTTAGAGAAAATGGAAACAGAAAGACAGTTATACTTAACATCAGGAAGATAGTTTTGAAAATTCTGAGACACATGGCTTGTAAAATTTGACATTCGCAGGTCAGATTAAAGGCAAGTGCATTTTTTTTCTTCTTTTTTTCCATCTTATAATGTCCTAATTATATATCCAACTTAGTGAAACCGAAAAAACAACGAATGATCTAACAAGCGAGCTTCAGTAAATGGGTGGTGGAACAAGGTTTAGGATAGATAACAAAAAAAAAATTATTAAGAGCTACAAAGCAATGGAGAGCAATGGCCGCCAATGCCCTGAAGAAGAAGAAGAAGAAGAAGAAGAAGAAGAAGAAGAAGAAGAAGAAGAAGAAGAAGAAGAAGGAGGAGGAGGAGGAGGAGGAGGAGGTGGTGGTGGTGGATGTGGTGGTGGTCTAGGATAGATAACAAAAGGAGAAAATTTATTAAGAATTCCAAAGGACAGGGAATTGAGGAAAGCTATGATCGCCAACTTCCTGAAGGGAAACGGTATATAAAAAGAACGACAACAACAACCTTCATCTTGTTATTCAAAGGCCTTAATTTACTATTTAAACAAGAAAAGCACGAACGTCATTGCAGGTGTTGATTTGACAAACTCTTGCTTTTCCATAGTCTCCGTTTAAACCCCTACCGTAAAAAATATTTCATGCACCACTCAACAAATTATATTAAGATAGTGAAGTCAACCTTCCTTTGTGCTTAAATGTACGCAATGTCCTTTTATTTTTTGTTATGTAAAGTTCATTTTTTCTTTCGTTTTTTTTTTAATTACCCTTTTTGTCGTCTTATAATGTCCCAATTATTTATTCAACTTAGTGTAATATTCAAAGACATTCTTTTTTTTTTTTTTTTGCCTCCTGTCTTACTTTCTTTTACTCCTTTTCTCTCTTCACACACACACACACACACACACACACACACACACACACACACACACACACACACACACAGAGGCTTTTTCATTCTTCTTTAACACAAATTACTGATGGAAAAATAAAAAATGGTGAATTGACGAAAAGTTAAATTGCGACGTACTTTATGAAATCTGACCAGATACATGAATCTGTTTTGGAACGCCTTCTTGGTCAAATCGATAACCTTTTAATACCACCTCTTATATAGTTAAAGGACGTGTGATCGATTGGTTAAAACGCGTTTCGATCATCCAGTCAGCTCACCATCAAGATTTGTCAGTGAGACTTCTCGATGTTATCGGCCTGGGGAGACGATCCCAGCATTCGACACCGTTGAAAAATGCCTGAAAACTGCAACATCTGTAAATGAAATTGCTTAAACAAAACAGTTAGGAAGGAAGTCTTCAATGGTTATATTAGCGAAAGTTTGTGCCCACAGATCTACAGTTTAAACAGTTGATCACATCAGATTATATGCTCTCTCGCGGAAACTGTAACTAAGATCTGCTCAGCATGGCGCTGTGGGAATTGATAAAAAAAAACAAATGTGCTTTTTTCGCTATTGTTCAATTAGTACAAAGACTAAGAACAACTCATTGTAAAGGGCTACAGAACGAGGTTTTTATGGATGGAAGAATCGTAGTTGCGGATAGATGATCAGTATATCTAAGGCAGATAACAGTTGACTTTAGACTTGAAGAGGTTAATATTGTCATGTTCGAGGGAGCAACTTCACGGGAGTCTGCGCCACAGAGTAACAGACTTCCCTCTTACCAATAAAATATGAATTGAAAATGGATGAGTCGCCCCTATGTACGTAGCTTACGAACATGGACCATTAATACTTTCTAGTACTGATGGGAGTTTCCTTTCTAATCCTTTGTTTGAAGTAGTGTGGAAAGTTAACATCTTGATTATGTTATTATATTCCATTCGAATTACATTTGTTACCCATTTCAGTTACAGCTTGATGTGGTTTCTGTTATTTGTTAAGTATTTTTGTGATTCTGTAACGCCAATCTATAAGATATGGTGAAGGATTGCCGTCTTTAAAACCTATGGGGTTCATTCGCTTGAAGTCATTTTTTTTATCCTTAATGCGAGAAAAGGGTTGAATATAACTGATAGTTTAAACATTTCGGAACGACATCCATATGAAAATTTAGATATGATTAGCCTATTTACGTACATGAATCGAGTTCTTAGGTTAATGATTTTGCGTTGTAGCATCTTGTGGCGTTGGATTAAGCTAATCCCTACCACAAGCTATTCAGTGTACAATATTATTTATCTTCTATAAATTTTTTTTTATAACTGATCGATACTTATTACTTCCGGTACGAGTCTCAAGTAATTGGATAGGTGCGTATTTATTTAACACTACTCTTTCTTTCATATATGCTGGAATCTATATCTATCTATACATACACCGGGTGTAACAGTAAAATTGTCCGAATTGTGTAACAGCAAAATTGTCCAATTGTTAGAATATGGTTTAAATCATTAGAAATGATTAAAGATATCTTACTGGATTTCTCCGAGATTTTTATAACACTATTGGACTCTACTTTGAGCAATAAGAATGTATAATTACTCTCCAAGCTTAACAGACGAATCGTGATGAAATCAAACATAAACGATCATAATCATTAATTAATCAGAGCTAAGGATCAGAAGCTCATGAGGGATTGAAATATATATATATATATATATATATATATATATATATATATATATGAACATTGAAGTCAACACTCAGAGGCTACAGGCTGTTTCATGCTGGACGCAATCGTCAGGCCGGTCTGACGATTGCGTCCAGCATGAAACACGCTCTATCTTTCATATTGAGCACTTTATCCCATAAATATAGCACACCTGAAAACTATATTTCTTCATATATATATATATATATATATATATATATATATATATATATATATATATATATATATATATATTATTCCAGAGTCATTTTCCAACTTATTCAAGATGATCTTTGCCCTCTCTAACCTTCTAATTTTCTGTCCTAGATTAACAAGTTGCCTCACACGTTTCACGTACGATTTTCATGTGTTTTTTCACTGCTCTTTGGACTATCATAGATGAAACTCCTCTCTCACATGCCAAAAGACTTACTGGATTGAGTTGGATCTTTTCTAATTGATCTCTTTAGCTCTAAGTTGAAATGATGATCCCTTCCTGTTGTGACCTCCTGATCCAGTTTCCCTCTCTACTGTTAACTCTTTTTTAAACTTATTCACCGTTCTCTTGATGGCTCTTGAAAGCGCTTTGAACATGGAAGACAGAGTATGAATGTTGATACCATTACTGAAGGCCTGAATGATCTTTTTCCTTTCACCATTGCTCAATTGAGAAGGCAGTGGGGCTAACATAAAACGATATTAACTTTTTCCCTTTCTAGCTGAACTCATAGGGTTTTTTCAGTGATTCTTACGACAAATGGTATCAAGATGTCTAAACGTCTTATCTGAAAACCTGGAAAAAGGAACTCAATTAGTTTAGTGGTTTTTTTATATTAAACATTTTGTTGGATGGGCATTTATCCCATGCTCTTACAGGATTTGAACAATTTCGCTGCTGTTACACCTGGTATATGTACAAATACATACATACATACATACACACACACACACACACACACACACACACACACACACACACACACATATATATATATATATATATATATATATATATATATTGTCATCCACAGACAGACTGTTTCGCTGTTTCACAGCTCATCAGTGAGGCTAGACGTCCGGTTGCCTCTAGCTAGGATCGAAACCCGACTGAATTGGCGTCAGTACTTTTTGAAGGGCCGAATACACGGACCTGGTGAACTACGTGCCACAAGGTCTCCAAACGAACCTCCGAATTCAGAGTTGTCCTTCTCCTAGACTAGTTGCCATCCAAGGCTATAGAACCCAGTCTGTCCTGCTATTTACCCATAGGGAGAAGAAGAGGATTCATACCTTTCCCAAGGGTATTAGCACATAAGTGAATGTAATGAATTCGACTGGAATTCGAACCGCTCTCCGATTCCTCAATCCAAGCCGCTATCCATTACCCCACCGTGCCTATATATATATAGAAGTAGAAGTGTATAGAAGTGGGTGGAGAAGTTTAAAAGTGGCGGGACAAGCGTGACGCACGAAGAAAGAGCAGGACGCAACCTCCAATGACGAGAAGATTCAACAAGAGATGAGGTAGAATGTTCTCTGCAGATACGGATCACTGTCAAGGACACATGGCACAGTGGATAAAGGCGTTAGTTAGATCCAGTGACAGGACCCCAAAAGTGTGAGTTCATTACCCGGTTAAGGCAGTGGGGAACTTTCAGAGGGAAATTAACAGGAGATGACTGATAACTGACATCCATTAAACATGGCACGTGGAACTAGAACAGTCTACCCCAGTGAGCGAAATAAAGGACTCAGTTCGACATTTCAACCTCCTGAAGAAGGCCGGAGCGTACAGCGAAACGTTGTAATAAATATGGCGACAAAGATGAGGACAATAGTCCGAATAATGTAAATAATGTACATAATACTTCATCTCAGAAATATAGACAGAAACATACGGTATGATATGCCTAAAAGCAATCATTAGTATGCGGGTGATACAACAGTTTATAGACGCACCTCTAAAAATCTGGAAAATCAGAACATTAGCAACTCACCTCTCTGACCTAGCCCAGATAGCTCAATGGGGGAAAGGACTAACTTATAAATTCAATACAGCCAAAACTTTTCTACCATCACGGAACAGACCCTGAACTTTACCCTAGCATGATGAAGGGTCTTCTCTCAATGAGACTACTTGCTCTGAACATCTATTGGAACTCAAGCTCTTCACAGAGCTCAAGTGGAACCCATATATCCGATCTATTACTAAAGATGCTGGGAAAAAATCGTTGGTTTATTATACCGCTACCACATGCCATAGTCTATCAAACCAAAAGTATTTCTGCTATATCTGCTGCTCAATCCTTACTTGCCTATCTTGATAAACTTCAAAGGCATCTGCACGAACTTGTGGGTGACTAATTATTTTCCACCTGGCATACCCCTTTCCCACAGACGAAACGGCGCGAACTTTTCCCTGCCGTCTCGATTTTTCCTTGGTATGCGTTCTGAAGTCCCTCCAGCTTTACAGCTTGAACCCGCCGTGCTACGTACACAAGTGTGAATCATGCCCATTCCCTTCGTATTCCATTTGTAAAGAAGAAGTTCCACTCAGGCAGCTTTTTACCAAGAACTGCTACTTGGAAGAAAAAAAGAAGTCCCGACGGGATGTTTATTCAATCCCTACAATCTTGACTTCATCAAGTCTAGAGTTAAGCGTTCTTTCCTACGTAGACGATGAACTTCACTTCTTAGCTTTTCTTACGCGCTTACATCACCACAGTAACACTCATCATCGGTGGTTCTTCTATTGGGTGAACATTAGCATGTTGGTCATGAAACACCCATGAAATATGAGTCATGCTACTGGTGAGGAAAAATGTATATTTATTAACGCACACACACACACACGCACACACACACACACACATATATATATATATATATATTGCTGATTGATTCTATGCGTGATTGTTTCTTTGTATATAAAATACATGCTGCCTAATGTTTTATGTTTATAAATAACTATTGATCCGCAGTACAAAAAAAAAAATTCCTAAAAAATACTACTGAGATATTACACTAAATTAATTGAACTCTATACTTAGTTCATGACATAAAACACTTGTAAAATAGAATACGTGGATTTGCCACATCACACATAAATTCAAATAAAAAAATTTTCACTTAAAATTTGTGAAACCTAGCGTTGCGACTTTGCACGTTCCGATATTGTGTACAACCGTCAATAATAGCACATGCATAAGAAAACATCTTTCGGTCTACAAACAATTATTTCGTCTCCAAGTCTTAATTTTAATGGGAAAACTATGTCCGATGATGAATAAAAGATTATTCGAAAGTACTCGCATTCAAAAAATATAAACGGGAAACAACTGACAACAGTTTTATGGATGAGGATCACATCATTCTATGGATTAACAGTATTTTAATGCATACAATATATTCTACTAGTGATGTGATAGCGCCAATAATCGCATTAATATTGCCGATTGATTCTATGCGGGATTGTTTCTTTGTATATATATATATATATATATATATATATATATAGATAGATAGATAGATATATATATATATGAGTGGTATTTAGTGGAAAGTGCTCAATATCCGCGATAGAGATAACATACATGTTTGCTAACATGATTTTGTCTGAAGATCGCGAAAGCGTGGAACCCGGTATTACAAAATACCGTGCAACCGCATATATATATATATATATATATATATATATATATATATATATATATATATATATATATATACATATATATATACATATATATATATATATATATATATATATATATATGTGTGTGTGTGTGTGTGTGTGTGTGTGTGTGTGTGTGTGTTAATAAATATACATTTACCTCTAAGCCGTTGACGTAAGGCAGGCATGAATGCGAATTTAAGCGTATTTATTTTTAGATAAACAAACAGTGACTGAGAGAACTCGATTCACTCTACCGATGAGTCTTGCATTTATATATATATATATGTGTGTGTGTGTGTGTGTGTGTGTGTGTGTGTGTGATAAAAATATAGTTTTAAGAGGTGCTATATTTATGGGTAAAAGTGCTCAATATCAGGGGCAGAGCGTATGTAAATATAACGATGGACACTGAGTTCATCACCGACTGGCAACAGTCTATTTCATGCTTGAACGCAATCTTCAGCCCTTAAAACTATATAGATACATATATATTTGTAGATCTGATTAATTGGATCGTGATTACGATTCCAGTGTAATAAATTATAACCATGGAATATTAGTGTCTGAGCCCTTTATATTTTATTATATTCTTACTCTGTCCTGGACATTGAGTTCTACCTGTAGTCTATCCTCTTATTTATATATATATATATATATATATATATATATATATATATATATATATATATATATATATATATGTGTATATATATATATACATACATTGACCTTTAATATTATATATATATATATATATATATATCGATATTTGAATCATGGGAATATTTCGACTGTTATATGTGAGACGTTGTAGAGGGCTAGATATTTCAATAAGAGGAGCTCATCTTCGAGGAAAGTACGAGTTACGTCTTGATTTCATTTTGAGCACTGAGGAATTTTCTTAGGTTCATTGAGATATTCACGCTCCTTTAGGTATCCCCAAAGAAAATAATCCAGAGACATCGACAGTACGTGGTGGTCATAAAATTTCGAAATTTCGCGATATTACGGGGTGGCCAGATGTTTTCATCAGATGCACCACCGCTGCCCGAGCCGTGCGTGTAGTGGCTCCATTTTGTGGACATCTTAGGTATTTCTGTACTGCTAGACGCCAAAATGTTTCGATCATAACCCGATACTGCTCACAAGTGATTGTCATTGCAATATTTTTTTAATTTTTAAAAAAATTAAATTCACGACTTTTATTCTTTGTTCAATAGGGAAATTATATATGGGCAATTTCCTTATCTTAATCCAAGTATTTTTTATAAAAAAAAAAACAATAAAAAGTATGAAAAATTTGACATGTGTCATTTTTAAATACCGAGGTGACTTATGAGACAGCTTCATTAAAGGTTTGTCAGTAGGCACTAACATCAGAACAAAAGAGAAACGCAAGTAAAAAAAAAAGACTAATTTGCAATACAAGATAAACATCTGACATATGTAAACAATATTATCTCATTAAACAGTACATAAAGTATCTTTCAAAAATGCTGAAAAGTTATCTGTCGAACCAAGAAGGCCTTGCGAAAAATATTCTTGTGTTTCGTCAGCTTTTGGGAACTGACTGAGGCTGAAAAGTTTCCAAAACCGTTTTCGATTTATGACAGGAAGATAGTGTAACATCAGAGAAGACAGAAGCCATGTTAACATTTAGTCGAATTAAATTGACTAATATATATATATATATATATATATATATATATATATATATATATATATATATATATATATATTCAAGTATAGGATTGGTGTACAAAGAAAAAATTACAATAACCAAAAAATACTATTCTTTAAAGAGTGCTCAATACAGAGTAGAACAAATATAATTTATTCGAAAATTATAACAAAAATATGTTATAAAATCACTACAAAAATAGCCATTTTGTTCCAAAACTTCTCGTGTTTTATCAAGTGATGGTGTTGAATATAGAATAAAGAGTTTTCAAAGGTTCAAATCAATCAAAAAACCCTCGATAGGGTAAGCGCTATTACATAAGCTACAATGACCAATCAAAGACAAGTATATGAGAATTCAAAAAAATTGACAACGAACCGTAGTTATAATAATTAATGCCTTAATGTTAAGGTTAGACTAAAATAGAAATCATTCCAACTGATTAATATTAAATTTTACTATAAAATTTAAAATTAAAATTACCAATTTTAAATTTAAACTGTATTAAGTTTAAAATATAAAATTATTTAAAGAAGAAACTGAGGAAAAATACATATATTTTCTTATTTATTTTGTTTTAATTGAAAGGCCAAAAACTCAGAATAAACGTTAAAATCTAATGTGGACGTAAAGCTTCGTTACACCTTAGATACATTTGGAGTAGTGATATGGGCAGGGAAGGATGAAATCTTGCAAAGGACAATACATACACAATCAGATAATAATACACCAACACGTAGACATATTTAGATATATAAGCACGCGAAAACACGATGGAAACGCGACCCTTAAAAAAACAAAAGAAAAAGAAAAACAGACAACATATACATACAATGAAATGATATATAAGCGATCATACACACATACATTAATAAAGACAAACACACATATACACACCAACAAATATTCAAATTTGAAAGTGTTAGTAAACGAATTCAAACAGACTATGTTATAATTTTCGAATATATATATATATATATATATATATATATATATATATATATATATATATATATATATATATATATATATATATATATATATATATATATATATGCAGTTTGATAGATACAACGCAAAGAACTATTTGGTAAGCCTGAACTATTTGGACAGGATATTAGAATATTCCAGAATATTGGAAGCATTTAAATATTAATGAAACGTTTTAACAGTGGACGAAAAATTTGACACCTAAATATAAAGGCGTATTGGAATAACCATAATACCTACTAAAATCTATGCAAAGTACTTTTTTAAAAAAAGATCATTTTGTGAGGAACAAAGAGTGCTGAACTCTTATGTAATATCAGTCATCTTATATGGTAATGAATGATGGACAATCTCCTCACGGATGAAAAGACTTGACGCAACAGAAATGTGGTTCTACAGAAGGATGCTGAGAATATCATGATAGCAATGCGAATCTCACCAAAAACAGATTACTGGGTTTCCCGTCATTTTTATTGACTTGAGGCGGTTGGCAGAGAGGCTCGTACTTGGATATGGCAAGCTGTTCTTCTGTTAACGGTGGAACCCCGATGTGACTAAGTGACATCGACAGACATGTCCGCACGTATCAAAACACTAGATTACTCATGGAGAATATATAACCAAGGCAATTGTAATATTACTTCAATATCGTTGTGTTCAGACGCGGGTAAAATAGTACAATAAAAAGTCAGTGCGCGTTTATAGTCGATTCATCTGCAATGTTACTGAACGTGTGTCTGAAATTAAGCAACACTGGGCGTGACCAGTACTTAGTTTTCAACTCCTGGTGAAAGTCAGATTTCCGAATGTTGATGTTCAAAATAGACTTGCCTTGTTTTTAAAAATATTATTATTTCTATCCATTCACCTGCCCTCTTTACATTTGGTCTTGTAACTTTTTTAAAAAATCAATTCAACCCAAGCAAGGCGATAATGCCACTAAGACGCAAGTAGCTAGTGGGCGTGAAAGAGAATGAGAAGACTTTAAAAGGAACTGGGAAGCTAATCCTAAACAGGAAACAATAGATAAACCTTTACTCTTGTTCAAAAGACAAGGGAGAAGTGTGAACCGGAAGATGGGCGAACCTATCTACTCCCATTGAGGAAAAAATAAATAATAAATTAAATTTCAGTGTTTAGACGGAGACGTTAAACGTATATTGAAGTAGACTTTAGAAGGAACCGGATATCCATTCCTAATCAGGAAACAAGAGATAAACCTCTACTCCTGTTTTAAAGACCTGAGAGGAGCGTGAATTGGACGAAAGGCGAACCTCAAAAAATAATGAATAAATTGCTTTGGCCTTGAAGATTCTTTCTACTAGATTTTACCTCCGCATTTGACTGTTTGAAAGCACACATTAAAGGTGCTCCTTCTTGACTGCAGGTTGCAGTTTTATCAAAATACCTTAGGTACTGCTTTGAAGCTAAAGGTATCAAGTAGAATGCACTGCTGTACACTAAGATCCCATGCCGGTATCGCTAGATACTAAAAAAACCGTGTAAGGTACCTTTCCTGTTTTATTAATGAAATTTAACCTTGTCGTAAAAAGGACAACGAATAAACATTCCAAGAGATGCGAGTAAATAATATAAGATAAATAATGAATCGGTAAAACGCTCCATCCTAAAATAACAAGCCTAGAGAACTGGTTCCCTGGAAAATCCATTATTGATTGTCCTAATTACCCCACTTAGATTTGTGGGTCTCTTTGAGGTTATTTTCTTTTCTTCTCCGATTTCACAGCAATCAGAACAAAAACAACAGCTCATTTTCATTAACATGTTCCACTTTAAATTACATAACTTTCCCTTTCTGAAATTCGCGCCATGGCTTCATTTTTTCCTTTGTACAGCTCTTCAGCAATGGTATTTCGTCTTCGAAGAAGTATTGGTGCTGAAAGTGTCGACTATGATTTAAAATAATCATTACTTTTTTCATTATGATTAGAATTTATTTATTGAGATTAACATTAATGCATTATTAGTGCGTTTCTTACAGACATTTACTCCAAAATATGTTTTATATATTCATCTAAAGATTATCTTTGATTCCATTATACATTGACATGTAAAACTTTTGGGGCATCTTGGTAAATTAATTACTTTATTTAATCTTACCTACAAAATCGCTTTTCTTAGTACATTTTCTCAGAAAAACAAGTTACTGTATTTTTGTTAATACTGTATGATGAATGATAGAGCATCTTAAGTATAGTAATACTGAAAAAAATCATACAAAATACTCGGCTGCCAGCGAAAATTTCTCCTTATTTTTCTTAAGTTAAAAAGGGATTGTTGTTTTCGTTGGAGCACTTGTTTCTTCAGTTCCCACCGCAATTATTCAATTATATTGAGATCAGGACTTTGTGTTGGCAAGTCTTCCAAAAAAGCTGAACATCTTTATCCACAAAAAACTTTCTTGTTGCACGTGATGTGTGACAAGAACCGTTATACTGAAAAATGTCCCCATTTTCTTAGTCTGACAGAAGATTAGTCTGTGGTCTATAAACTAATAAAGTTTTTGCTAAAGCTTCCATAAATAGGCTTTTACCAATTTCTCTTCTACCATTGCTTTTGACGCAACCCCATACTATTACGTGTCCACCATCAAATCTTACTGTCTTTCCATTTGTATCTTGCATTGTTTCGTTCGCCAAATGGCATTCTTACACATTTGCTTGCATCTGCCATTAAAAATTACTTTGTGGCACTTTCTAGCACTCTATGTTAGATGTTAGTTTGACCATTTTCATGTTCTATTCCGATGTTTCTTTTGTTTTGTTTTTTAGTTAATGATGTTTTTCTTGTTGATATACGTCCGTTCAAGTTCTTTTTTCGTAATACTCCGCGTAGTGTATGAACTGAAGGTTGCATTCTCTCCTCACTTGGCTGGCTGTTTATTTTGGATTGACTATCGAGACGCTTTTATCTCTATTGTAAAACTTGTGTGGTACTCTGATTTTCTTTTCACTAAAGTCACTTCTAGTAGTAGCAAACGTCTTTTGGATAGTCTGAAAACTTTCTGAAAATTCCCAGCGGTTTGACTATCTCATTTTGAGTCTTTTACCCCTTCAAAGTCCTGACTTTCATCTTTTTTCAGTATAAATTTTAGCGTTTTTAGTATAAAAAAGCAATTTTGTGTTCGACACCAATGACTCGCCAAGGCATCTGGTACTCATAATAAGACGGAAGAATTCCTACTTAGAAATCTGCATATTATCAGCAACTTTATCATTTCAGGTCTTTTACTGACTCAATAGTTTTTCAGCTTCAAACTGTTTAAAGCAGTGTATCTTCTGTTAAATGGCACCTACAAAAACACAGCAACGTATTTTCCAATCCTCAAGGTCCACAGACACTGCTGATAAAAGCGTACTGCTTAACAATCTATAATTCTTAAAATAAAGGTGTATAATCATTTTATCATTTAATCTTTGTCCCGCTAGTGTATTTGCAGGAGACACAGTGTAAGTAATGGATAGCGGCTCAGACTGAGAAATCGGAGAGCCGAGTTCGAATTCCAGTCGAATCCATTACATTCACTTATGTGCTAATACCCTTGGGAAAGTTATGAATCCTCTTCTTCTCCCCCAGCTATGGTTAAATAGCAGGGCAAACCAGATTGGCAACTGGTCTACCGCAGAAAGAAATAGCAACCTGCTGCGGAAAAATATCTGCCTCGTCAGTCATGTATCGAAAGATACATGATCGCCTATGCGTGTATGATAACTGACTGAGTGTATTTGCCCGTGTTAATTCTCGCAATAAAAATTCCAGTAAAACTTTCCAGAAAATGTGGATTCATGAATGTTTTTGAGAAATCTAAATCAGATATTTAAATAAAATATAAACAAAAATGTTGTGATGATGATGATTTTTAAAAGTCAGGCTTGATTCAGTAAATACATAACCATAGCCACGTAAATACGCATCCATGAACTCATATAAGGACCAAAGGTCCCATTTAGGTTTTCCGTTTAAAATCGCTTTAAATCCTCAGGCGGGTTTTCAGTTAATATCTTAACAATCTATGAGCCATTGAAATTTTTTATCTTGATTTTTATTTGTTATTATTACTACGTCTCAGTCCGAAACGTTTCTTCAGCCTTCCCAGGGTATATGTTTCACCCAGTTCTCTCCCTTTCTCTGTTTCTAATAGAGGTCTGAGGTTGTAGGTCTGAACTGACGCACAAAAACAATTTCTAAGAGAGGAAAAACAAAACTTCAAGGATGAAAACTAAAGAAGACTGAAGAGTGCACCGACCGAATCATAATGATAAAAACAAATAAGATGGGGATTATAGAATAAATAATACGTAGAAAAAGTCATTATCAAGAAAAAGAAAAAGAGATGTGACACTTGATTATGCTTTCGGCCACCCGGTACTCTGTATCGAGTTGGTCCAGTGTAAATAGATGTTTACCCCTCAAAGAACCGATTTTTAAAGTAAGAAGAAAAAAGCATCGCTTGAAGTATAAACACGTGAAAAGGCTAGAGAACACACTGGCCTGATCATAATGATAAAAACAACAAAGATGGGGATGGGAAACCGAATAATATAGGTAATTGGATGCCGTATTAAACATGAAAAACAACGCTAGTTTGGGGGCAACGCCCAATTATTCTATAGCCCACTCAGAACTATTTATCGAGTTGTCCAATATGAATGAATGATTGGCGCTCAAAGAACCATTTCCTTAAGAAAGAGAGAGAAAAAGCAGCTTAATGAAGTATATGCACGAAAGAAAGCCGAAGAGCAGACCGGCCAGATCACAATGATAGAAATAGCAAAGGTGTGGATGAGACAAAAGAAGATACGGGAAAAGATGCTGTATCAAACATAACAAACAAGGCAGCTTTGGGTGCAACACACGGTTACATATGGCCCACCCAGAACAGTAAATCGACAAAGAGTCCGTTTATTTCTATTCGCCTTACTTATTATTTGTTTGCTGAAACCGATGAGTAAGACATAGTGACGAAATTATATAAAAAGTCAAAAACGTTCTCTATGCATCGTGACTTTCTTATGTATGAAAGATCAGCTTACGTGATTAGTTTAATATGCTCAGCACCAGTGGGAATGCCCGGCTTTTTATGCCAGAAGATAAAAGAATTGCTTAAAGGATCACTTGAAAGAGTTTGGGGCCACAGAGATCACTCAAAGGAAACCTAAATATTTAAAAGCATGCCTACATTAACGTATATATATATATATATATATGAGTGTGTGTGTGTGGGTGGGTGTGTGCAAAATATTTCTCAGATTTAACCTGTAGAAAAAGACAATATGTATAAAGGTAAAAAAAACAATAGGAAAACTGTATTATTAGCCGACGCATTTCGTCCAATGTGGACATTTTCAAGGCAAAAACGAAATGAATTTATTAAAACAAAGTAATAAAAAAAACGCAGCTATGAGCACAAAAGAGACCTCACAAAAAGCAACATAACTAATGCACTAGTCATACATAGAAATAAATTCAACCACAATTTCGATTTTAAAAATGTTACACTCATAAAAAAATAAAATAACTCACTCAGAAGGAAAATCCTTGAGAATATTATGAAATATTATCCAAATATTAATCTACACCCAGGATTTTTTTCCCAATATCACCTTTCATAACAGAATTACTACTCACCCAAACTAACGTACACAACTATATCAAGAAATCAAAAGAAAATAGTTGAATCCGTCAACACAACAATAAAAACAATATTTCTACACGTTCACGTAATTTTCAGTTGACTATATAAATACAACAGCGTTTTCTAAATTCTAAAATTTTGGATTTATATATGGTTGCGTATATCGGTGTTTAAAAAAAACAGACGGATAGAAGATGTGTGAACGCGTGTGCATACGTATATATGTGTCTGCGAGAAAACATTATTCCGCGAACAAAATAGACGAACGGTGTGCGCGTTGACACTGCGACTTTCGAAAGAAGTTCGCTACACACTCCAACATTACATCGCATATACGCCCAGTCCCACACAGTTCATATATGTTTATGTTTGTATGAGATGCAATGCGTGAACGTGCGTGTATGTATGTCTGCGTACGTATGAGTGGCGTTCCGACGACAATTTTTCCTCCCACTTCCATAAAAACACCGATATACGCAACCATATATAAATCCAAAATTTAAAAATTAATCAGTTTGTCTGACGATCGCAAATAGCGTGAAACCCAGGGTCACAAACTCACATCAATCCAACTAAATATATATATTTATTTATTTATAACGATTTTGTCGTTGCTTGGAAATCTTCCATGTAAACAAAAACTGACTATCATTATTGTTTTGTCCATGTATTGTTTAATATATTGTAATGTAATTGTCATCTTTGATAATGGCTTATGTAAGCCGAAAGCTTAGATAAGATTAAAAATACGTATCAATATTGTGATTTTCTTTCTTCATTTAATGATAATGTTATTTAGCTTATCAGACGATATTAAAAGAATTTACATAAAATAAATAGACAACACTTGTCTATATTATTTAATGAAACATGCATCAATATATATATTGTTATGGTCCAGGTGAGGACCAAGGAAGAACACGAACACAAGAGTAGAAATAACGAAGATAAATTACACGGAATAATAATACAAGATGTGGAAGGTGTTAGTATGACTGTCAGCCTGGTTTGAAGTGAACTACTATCGACTCCACTCGATTCGACCCTCTCTCTTGAGAGGCGTAGTATACATAGTGTTAGGAAGAGTTAATTCTGTAGTTATAGGTAAGGAAATATAACATATATATATATATATATATATATATATATATATATATATATATATATATATATATATATATATATGGAGATAAAGATGGAGTGAAAGAAAATTAAAAAATTGGAAAAACACCTAATGTTTTTAAATAATTTTATAAGAATACTAATAATCTCGTTCGTGAATCTGAGAAAATAAAGTAAGTAAAGTAAGTAAACAAAACTTGTCTAAATTATTTAATGAAACATTAAACATCTTAGTATATATATATATACGAGGTTTGATTTAAAAAAAGTGTCAGGAATGTTGCTATGGTAACGGAGCTAAAGTACGCAAAGTAAGCCGCTTGGCACAGATTGACATTGGTCTGTGATGCACAAGTTATACCGTTTTCGCGCACTTCGGGTTTTTTTTTAAGGAGAATGCTTGGAAGGAAAGTGTGTAGAATGTAATCGTCTCACTACACCACAGCAAATATTCTGGAAATTCTGGAATCTGTGTTTCAATGTGATATGGCCGTAAGCCTGTACCTGTGTTGGAAATTTTCGAGTGTTTTTTGCTTTTGTAGAAAATTGTAACTGTAAAGTGTAAATACATTGTGTGCTTTTTTTCGTTTTAAAATATTACTCCTGCGCAAAAGAAAACTGAGAAGAAAAGAACAGAATACAGACAGCTACCGAAACAATAACTGACAGAACCGTTACTCGAGTTTCAATCTACCGCGATCTTCAGTCGACCAGAAAATATGGTCACCTGACGAGTCTAGTAGCCTGAAACTCGATTCAGAGTACAAAGAAACTTCAATTTAACGGTCCAATAGGTAGAGAGATGGTCGTCCTTTAAAACACCCAGTACAGTAAAAAAATAAATAAATATTGTAAATAAATGCAAATACAGTATATAGCTATATGTATTTTATTTTTAAGTTACTATATATATTTAAATAAAGTTTGAAAAGTTTTAAAGTTCACCTAAACTTCCTTTTAAACATGTTTGAGCGGGAAAAACGAATCCAGTTTTAATTGTTTTCCCACTTTGATACTGATCGCGAATTATCAATTCCCTTAATGTTCGTAGGTGTTGATAATTCGCCTTAAATTCCCAATTCTTGGTCACATCAACAAATTTTTGGAGAGTGTCTAGGTACTATATCGAAGAGCACTTCTCCCTTCTGACTACATGCTTTCCAGCCAACTTTAATCTTCAAAAATTTAAATGCAATGTCAAACGTTATCTACTGTCGTCTTCATTACTCTTACATTGTTTTCGTTCCTTAATAACGTTTCCCTTTTTCCTTATTCTTTCACATTAGTAACTCCTTGTGCCTTAGTGGCTTTACTGCCGTGCATTGGGTGAAATGCTTTAAAAAACAATGGATTTATAATTATAAATATCTCTAACAAAGAAAATTTCCTATTGTATATTTCTGAACCTGTTTATTTTCCTTACAATGTCGGTCTTTTGTTATGTTCTAGAAACTACTTTAAAAAATGCAGTGATGGTTTTCAGTTGTACGACGCCAACAATCACACACACACACACACACACACACACACACACACACACACACACACACACACACACACACCGTAGGTTTCCTTTCAGCTTTCAAACGAGACTCTCACTTAAGGAACGTGGTTCAGGTCAAGGACAGTGAAATCATTTTTTTAAAAGAGCGACCCAAAAGCTTTTAAGTTAGTGGCTAAATGTGACACAGTTTATGTTACGGCAACGCATAATAGCCAGGTAGTAATATGACCGTTGACAGTAAAAATACATAGCCAATCTCCCTGAAGGCACCAGTAGGCTGAAGGCTGCTTAGGTCATCAGCGGGCCATAACGTAATAAAATGCTTCCATGAATATTGGCCATCTCTAGAGGGTTTTAGTGTGGGCGATGAACTGATAATGCCGACTAGAATCGTCTTCCAAGCCTTCAGAAAAAATCTTGATGCCGATATTTACATGGCATGGCTGTTGATGCAACACTGAGTAAGCTGGTTTCGCAACTAAGTAAGTTCGATCTCTAGAAGATGCACGACAATTGTAACCACCTGGTATAAGTTTTTAAATACAGTGAAGTGAATTTTTATTTAGTTTTCACTTTATTTTGATTCATTTTGAGGAAAGAGAAAACAATCACAAAGTTTTTGTGCAATGTATAATGCCGACTGTTTTTTTTATTAAATTTTTTATTAAATTATTTAATTAATTTTATTTATTTTATTATTCTTTTATGTGATGACCTTAACTGAGGAATATATATATATATATATATATATATATATATATATATATATATATATATATATATATATATATATATATATATATATATATATTCATACATGTTTCATTAAATAATATAGACAAGTGTTGTCTATTTATTTTATGTAAGTTCTTTTCATATTGTCTGATAAGCTTAACAACATTATCATTAAACAATGAAAGAAATATGAAAAGAACTTACATAAAATAAATAGACAACACATGTCTATATTATTTAATGAAAAATGTATGAATGAAAAAATGCTGCCTAAATACACACACAATATATATATATATATATATATATATATATATATATATATATATTTATATATATATATATATATATATATAGGATGTATCTATCTATCTATCTATCTCTATATATAGGATGTATTTATCTATCTATCTATCTATCTATCTATCTATCTATATATATATATATATATATATATATATATATATATATATATATATATATATATATATATATAGGGTGTATTTATCTATCTATCTATCTATCTATATACATATATATATATATATATATATATATATATATATATATATATATATATATATATATATATATATATAGGGTATATCAAAAATACTTTTACAAACTTTGGGGCGAGTTCCTCATACCCAAAACAACGTCAAAATTCCATATAAATATATGTCTGCAAATATTTCGTTTTTAAGTTATTAAGTTTAAAGTTTACGATAGCCGCTATTAAATGTACAATCCAAAAACAATTTTACAGACTATGGGATATGTTCCTCACACCAAAACGAGTATACCATAAAATAACTAAATGCACAAAAATCACTTTATTGACCGTAAATTAGACATTTTTAGATGATATTTAAAAATGATGTTAATTTTTCCATACCAATTGAGTACAGAAAATATAATTGTATAATACAATCAGAAAGCAAGTACAGCATTTTACAGAATCGTGTATCAGTAAAGTTTGAAAATTCTTCATGACCCAGTTTGGGTATCGTTGAGTAAGGGATGCAATATATGCCATCAAATAACTCCAAATTGCTTACCTCTCTAATAGGAAATTGTATACCTGCTTTGTCGAGCTCACAGTATGACCACATCAACTGAGACTTCCTCTTCTCCTTCATTAGAAACCGCCATCCAAGCTCCCAGTCCACCAAATGCATCGACATAATAGAGGAACGTTATCGATCTACAGAATCGTACATGTATGGCAAGAACACCAATAGGGAAACATTTCAGGAGAAGGATGAAATGATGGTCCCAGTATATTTAATCTCTTCTGAGACTATGCATTTACAAATATAGAAGAGATGAGATGGGCACGGACCATTGAAACATTCCGCACTACATCCTAAACGAGTCTATCAATAAAAGCCAACGATCCTGTTTTCCCTCCGAATGCCAATGTATTAATGATGAAAAGAAGCTATGCTGATGACATAGGTATACATAGTTGGCATAAGAACGATCTTGAACAGAAAATTAGCATCCTCTATCAAGTGTTACGAGAAATGGGACTCAGGATAAACGTTTCTAAGATTAATGGTGAAAAAAGCTTTAAGCGAGTGAAACCAGAAGGTCTTGCAAAGGTCACCCTTCTTTAAAACAGCCGTTTTTAGTCCTCCTTTTATTCATCAACGTAATAACAAAACGACATTTAACGAAAAAAAAAAAACGGTAGGACACAGCACACAGACCAACTGTATTTCCCAAATGAGGCTTAACGTCATTATTGGAACCGAGTGAAATACAGTGTGTGTGTGGGTGACTGACATTTGGTGTTGTTGGCGCTGATCCGTGAAGAGATAGAAAAAACAACTCTTATTGGATGGAGATAAGAAATATTCAGAGAGAATGTGAGTGTGCAGAAAGGGAGATAAAAAAAATTAGGGAGAGAGAAAGAGATTAGAGAGAACGGGGCAAGAAGATATAGTGAGAAGAAACTGGCAGTAGGCGAGTGACGTAGACATCTGTTAGATAAAAAAGAGAGGGGAAAAGTACATGAAATGCGAGAAAAGGGGGAAATGTATAAAGACGGAGAACAAGCAGGAAGAAGGACGTCGACATCTGTTAGATGAGAAAGAGAGAGAGAGAAAGAAAAAAGAATAGATAGAAATCGGGAGAGAAGGAGAAAAAAGAGGGAATGAGGGAAACAACGTGCAATAGAAGAGAGACGTAAACAGCTGTTGGGCAAGCAAGTGAAAAGGAAGATATTTTCGGAAGAACGTAGGAAACACACACACACACACATACATACATACATGCATATATATATATATATATATATATATATGTGTGTGTGTATGTGTGTGTGTGATAAATGCGAATTTCAGTGTGTCACTGTGTCACACTTTTTCAACTTTACTCCTAGAGGCCGCAGCCCAACATCTCATACCATTTTTAAATTAGGCCGGGTTATTTGGGGTCCTTGTGGCACGTAGTGCACCAGGTCTCAGTATTCGGTTGGTTCTGCACAAAGCCTTCACCACTATAATCAAATCTGGCTGTCGGTTTGTAGGAACTGAGCTGCTTGACACTCATACATCGAATACGGCGGGAGAGTCCAGCACACACACACACACACACACACACACACACACACACACACACACACACACACACATATATATATATATATATATATATATATACAGAGCTAACACATAGCAGTTATTCGTAGACAGAAATAAAGATGATGATGTTGAAGAGTAATAATAATAATAAGAAGAAGAAATAGTTGGGAATTAAAATCGGAAGGATTAAACTGAATGGCGGGGAAACAAATCATGGAGGAAAAGATTCTAATAAACGCAAGGTAATACAGAAGAAAGAAAGAAAGAATGAAAGAATCAAACAGGTTTTTGATAACGGATAAGAAGGAAAAGGAAGACAGTTGAAAGAAAGAAAGAAAGAAAGAAAGAAAGAAAGAAAGAAAGAAAGAAAGAAAGAATCAAAGTTTTGGACAACCGATAAGGGAGACAATTGAAAGAAAGAAACAAACAAACAAACAAAAGTTTTGGACATCGGATAAGAAGGAAAAGGGAGATAATTGAAAGAAAGAAAGAAAGAAAGAAAGAAAGAAAGAAAGAAAGAAAGAAAGAAAGAAAATTTGTCTCAGCCAGCCGCCTTCGTCGCTCGCGTCCCCAGTCATCCAGGGGTGGTCGCCCGGGTATCTACCGGATATAAGCACCAGTGCTAGATTAGCGGACCTCCCAAACAGAGGATCTATCGTTTATATATAACAGATGAGAAGAGGCATTGTCATGGCGCGCTTAGAAGGGCGGAGACGGGAGAGGGCCGATTATCGTAAAACGTTCGAAAAATAAAAAATATATATATATATAAAAAAGAAATGTAATAAAAACAGCCCTGTGATGTTCCTGTTGATGATCACTCCATCCTACCACACCCAACAAACACACCGGACCCTCCCTCAACAAATACTTACTTCGCAGAGAATTTTCAACTCAGTGACAAACAAGTCAAACTCATATCGATTCCAACGAGGGGTTGAAGAAGAAAAAAAAACGTCCTTACCTAGAATCAGAACTTGAACTTTGAAGATTAATATGAAAATTCACGTCCATATAAAATTAGAAGTGGGTTCCTAAATTAAAAACGACATTCTGTCAAATTTTGTTTTCGTGAGATGTTAGATAAATTCGGAGGGTTATTTTTCTGTTTCTCACTCAAGAACAAGAGGTCGTATTAGTGTCGTAAAGGTCAGTTATGTGCCGTGCGTGATACACGCTTAGGCGATCGTGTATCTTTCCATACATGACTGACGAGGCAAATTTTTTCCCTAGTTACCATTTCTTTCTACGGTAGACCAGTTACCATCCAAGGCTATAGAACCTAGTCTGTCCTGCTATTTACCCATGGCAGTGGGGAGAAGAAGAGGATTCATACCTCTCCCAAGAGTATTAGCACGTAAGTGAATGTAATGAATTCGACTAGAATTCGAACTCGGCATATATACAAGGAATCAGTCAGTTATGTGCCATGCGTGATACACGCTTAGACAATCATTCGATACATGACTGACGAGGCAGATTTTTTCCCGCAGTAGAACAGTTGCCATCCCGGTCTGTCCTGCTATTTACCCATAGCTGGGGAGAGAAGAGGATTCATACCTTTCCCAAGAGTATTAGCACGTAAGTGAATGTAATGGATTCGACTAGAATTCGAACTCGGCTCTCTGATTCTGGGACACGGGCTGTCTTCGTGCATCTTGACTGGTTCTTGTCATCGGATTACGGTTGTGTAGGCAACAGAAATGTGGTTCTAGAGGGTGATGCTGAGAATATCATGGAATGAACATGTGAATAACAAAGAGATCTTAAGGAAAATGGGCAAAAAAAGGATACTTGTACTTAAAACCAGGAGACTGGTGGAATTTCTAGGGTATATAGTAAGGAAGGCGGTTTGGACGGTCACGGAACACATTGAAAGCAAGAGAGGCAGAGAAGAAACATTGTCACATCCCACAGACAAAAAAAATTTGCCAAACTGTTATGTAATATCGATTCTGCTATATGGCACTGAACAATCTCATCACAGTTGAAGAACGGTCTGTCAACAACAGACCAGTGGTTCTGCAGAAGGTTTCTGAGAATATAATAGAAATGTGAGTAACGAAGAAGTTTAAAAAAAAATAGGGCACATAATGAGGAAAGAGGGCTTGGAGAATTTGACACTCTCAGCACATAGAAGGCATGAGGTGTGGAGCAAGTAAACTACATAACGAGCTTGTGTAAATGGATGACAGAACTGGGAGTGGGAGGAATGGTTAAAAGACAAAACTTACTAAGAGCTACAAAGGATAGGAAGGTGTGGAGAGCCATGATCACCCACGCCCAGATGGGACACGGCACATAGAAGAAGGATTACACGATATATATTCTTTAATGAAACGTTAATACTAATTAATAAAGAGCAAGAAAACTAATGACAAGAGTAGATATGTTTTTGACAAATAAACTGTCAATATGTAGATTTCGTTTTGACTATGTGCAGACGTATTTTTTATTTCTTTATCATGTTGCATATTATCGAAAACTCTGCTTGACAAAGAGTATATGGCGGGAAATGGGAAATTCAGAAAGTTCAGGATTTTGGGGGTAAAAATCTCCTTTTCTATTGAGCGCAAATTGTATACGTTAAATTGTTCTGTTCATTCATTTTACAAATAGCACAAAGTATTTTGTAATAAATTTCGTTTTCTCGTGTCGATTAAATACAGAAATTTCGGTCTATACTTAAATTATCTTCATTGCTCAACTTAAAAGCCTATTTTTACCCAAACTTTAAGTTTTCTAAAGGTTGTTCTAAGATTGAAGTCTTTTTGGTAAAAAAAAAGGAAAAGAAATGAAAATACAATAGAATTTCAATTTTAAAAGAAATCTACCAAAGGCTCGAAAAGGGATGGTCCTCGCTAAGACCTACAGTCTTTGTTCGCTGCAAGCTATTTCTTTATTATTTCGATGCTGTTGAGGATGGATATATTGTTTTGAGATGTTAAGAAGTTAGTAGTTAATATTATATATTTATATTATAGTTAATATTATATTCCTATTTTATCTAGTTTATTGTTGTTCTTATTGTCGTTATCTTTTATCTAGCAAAATAAAATCTGGAATAATTATAGAATTCTATTTAAGAGCACTAAGAATCTGCATCCCTCAGTATTTACCTGAAGAATAATTATAATTTCAAAACACATTTAAAAACTTCCAATATCCTTACAATTTCACCCACAATGCTAAGAGAAAGGCATACAGAATCTACAATAACTAAAAACATAACATGCAATATTATTCATAGGTTTAATTAACTCCTTATGGTTTATTTTTATTTCATTTCATTTATCATTGTACAAATAAACGGTAATGTGATTTACAGTCTTAATTTATCTCATTCATTGACGGTGTAGATATTTCTGAACGAGTTTGTTGCCATGTAGGCATTCATATTAAAATCTCAATCTGAAAAGGCTATTTAAGATCATGACTCGAGTCAATTTTTTTTCAACAACTTGTGGTTTTGTGCAAACTATTTCTATCTCTTCAATGTTAAATTTCCTTATCTTCTATACTAAATTTTCCGAGGTATTTGAAATGTTTAGTATTTATTATTTCCATATACTGAATTTTTATTATGGATCCACGATAGGTGTTATCATTACTTTCATTTGAACTCCAGATCAAAGATTCTATTTTGGAAAGGATTGTCTTGAATGCTCTTTGTTGGAAAACTTAGTAGAGGAGGTTAATTTATGGTCATTTTAATTCTTACCACAACTATGACCTTGTGCCAAACTAAGTTAAATTTGGTATCTATCTGTCTATTTATTAAGATCAAGTTGGGATCTTCACATTGAAAATGTGCTTGGCAAGCTCGCCCCACAAATAAGTTTTAGATCCGTATTTTCTACATCCTTCTTGCAATGAGCATAAAGATTTTGACAATAAAATGCGCTTTTACGCAAATTTAGTGTAAAATTTGTCATCAGATCTCAATTATGCGTAGAGGTTTTCGGGCTATATTTAAAATGCCATCCATTACCCAACTCAAAAGACAAATTTTACCCACATTTTCGTAATTACTCAGAGTTCGAGAAACATCGCAGTAAATGATAACGTTTTCAATGCAAACGGGAAGGGCAAACAGGGAGAGCGGATTTAAGGGAATATGAAACCACCTGGAATCACGTCTCTTTAGAACTAAACAATTTTCCTTGGACAGTTACTTTATTTGCTCTTTGAGTAATATCTGAGATCTTCGAGAAACCGACTGTTATGTATGTCAGGAACTTACACATATATTAATGCGAGGAGACGTCTTATACAGGAAGTTTGGTTTGGTTGTTTAACGGCATACCAACCCATTGGGTCATTTAATACTGAAAATGTTTTTTTTTTAAATTGTCTTGTATTTAAACAGTCAATTTTTTCTTATTTTAAATCGTAAAAAAACTGTTTGTTATGGGTTTTTTCATAATATTTTTTTAAATCAGTTTAATTTCTGAAGTGAAACAAATAAAAGGAATCAGTATCTTGAAAAAGTTCTTTTAAATTTTTTGTTTGATAATATTTTAAGCGGGTTGAATTAAAATTACAGCAGTTTATCAGTATGTGTTTTATGGTGAATGGCACTTGGCATGCCGCACGTACCGCAGGTTTATACAGAAAGTAATATCTAAATAAAGCCAAGAAGAAAACAAAAAGGTAATTTATATATATATATATATATATATATATATATATATATATATATATATATATATATATATATATATATATATATGCCAGTTCAAGAAAAACATTTGGGTCACTAACACACAAAAAAGAGAATGTCTCATATCGGGAATATTTAACATCAAAAAACATAAGAAAAAAATTAATTATTTTTAATAATAAGTGGAAATCTCCACTCTTTGCCTAATGACGGTAGCGAGTAAAATTATGGAAAATAAAGCATATATTAAAAAAAATCCACACTACAACCAAAAACGTTTGAGGTTTTAATATACACACTTTTCTCTCTTTGGAACTACGATAATCTCTTCCTTATATATATATATATATATATATATATATATATATATATATATATAGGGTGTAGGCGGTTTCCTCACACCAACTCAAGGACAAAAATATATGTCCGCAAATCATTCGTTTTTGAGTTATTAAGTTTAATGAAAGTTCACGATAGACGACTCTTTGTTGCTATGTAGACAAGGTTACATTTATCATTCGTGTACTTTTGTGGCTATTCTGTCTTCAACGTTTAATGTGTGTAGTAGTGATTTAACTGAGAAGTGTTCCGTTTAACAATGGCATGACTTTTACATATGGCCGCGCGAATGGTAATGGGCGAGCGGCGGCATTAGGTTTGCGTTTGCAAACCGAAGGCAACCGAGTCTTCCAACATTTGCTGCTGTTTATCGTTGCTTTGACCTCACAAACCGTGAGTCGGGGAAGACTGAAATCTGCTCGTACGCCTGACCACGAAGAACATATTCCACATGGCCTTTTGGATATGTGTTTATATGGACATGTTACCTTGTTTCGGTGTCAAGAACGCGTCCCCAAAGTTTGTAAAAATATTTTTGGTACACCCTGTATATATATATATATATATATAGATAGATAGATAGATAGATAGATAGATACATACATACATACATACATATATATATATATATATATATATTATACAAATTTATTTTTAAGGTGTGCTATATTTACAGGTAAAAATGTTCAATGCAAGATATAGATAGTGTGTAAATATAAAAGTGGACATATCATTTACCACTGTACAAATAAACTCTAATATTCTTTATAATCTTAAGTTATCCCATTCAGTGATATATGTTTATTTATCTAATTTAATGTCTTTGTCTTATTTATTTTTAGAATTTAGTAAAATCTAAGCTAAATGCATGACCTCTCCGAGTTCGAAAAAGATCAAATTGTTGGAGCTCACATGGTAGGAGCTTCGATCACTAAGGTCGCTAAACTGTTTGATTTTTCAAGAGCTGCCATATAAAAAAAACTATGACGCAATTCGAGAAACAGGGCAAAACCTCTAGCAACCGTAGCAATTCGGACCGGACTTGCAAACTTACTGACGCGCATTGAAAGGTAATGTAGCAAATAATCATCGGACTACTGCGGCCAAAGTGACTGCTGAGTTGAATAATCATCTGAATAGTCCAGTTTCTACTAAAACTGTTCGTCATGAGTTCCATAAGGCTGGATATCGTGGAAGAGCGGCCGTAAGGAAACCTCTTCTCTTCACTCGCAACATTCAGAAAAGGTTGAAGTGGTGCAGAGATCACAATGCTTGGTCTGCAGACCAATGGAAGCAAGCCATATTCTCAGACGAGTCCAGTTTTTTCTTTTTTCCCAACTTCAGGGCGAGTTTATGTGCGGAGGCAGCCCAAAGAAGCTTACAACCCTGACTGCTTTCTTCCAACAGTGAAGCATGGAGGTGGATCAGTGATAGTTTGGGCCGCCATATCATGGAAATGTCTCGGTCCAGTAGTTGCCCTGCATGGTAGAATCAACAGCAAAGATTACCTGAACATTTTGGGAGATCATGTTCATCCAATGGCCCAGACTTTGTTCTCTGATGGTGACTGCATCTTCCAAGACGATAATGCTCCAATACATACCGCTCAAGTGGTTAAGAATTGGTATGAAGAGCATGAAAGTGAGCTAAAACACATGGAGTGGCCTCCTCAATCTCCAGATAACAATATTATTGAACATTTGTGGTGCATTTTGGAGCGACAAGTTAGGAACCACTATCCTCCACTGTCGTGTCTTAAAGAGCTGGAACAGGTATTAATGGAAGAATGGCTGAAAATTCCTCTGGATGAAGTCAGGAAGCTGTATGATTCAATTCCTAGATGTATTAAAGCTGTCTGTGAGGCTAAAGGAGGACCAACTCCATATTAAATAAATTTTCTTTGAATTTAACAAGTGTTTCAATTATTTTGTCCAACCCCTGTATATTGCTAGTAATTTACTATAAATATGTATTATTGGTAATTTCTATATAAAAATGTATTGATGGTATTTTTACTATTAAAATTTATTTTTATACTTTAATAGTGTTTTCTTTTTGTTTGGGGTTTCACTATAGCTGTTAGGGTTGTAGAACCTGTTAGTGGTTCTACCACTCTAGGTCAGGGTGGACCTGGAAACAACAGCAATTAAGATGTGGCTCGACGCTCCTCAAATCCTCCAATCTGCCGACCAGAGGCCTTGCTGCTGAACGTGGTTTGTCGTCACACCCAGGACTACTACCAGTTCGAAATACAGAAAACAGTGGCTCTCAAGCTTTTTGGATAAGAAAATCACTGTATATACTAACATTTGTTTTGATCTCAAGAACAAAAGGGAACTCTACAATACAAGACTGATGACACGAAAGGAATTATAGAGAAGTTGAAACTAATGCTACAATAATTAACAAGACTTGCTGAAATACTATTCCAGTAATTGAAAACAAAACAATGGTTCGGTTTTCCATAAATGAATTTAACTATAACAATGAAGTAACACAGTGATTACCTCAATTATAACGTGGGTTCATCTCTGCCACACTGTTAGTAACAATTACTTCGCAGCTATTCAACACTTTCTTTCTTTCTTTACTTTCTTCCCTTCTTACTATCTTTACCGCTTCCTCTCTATTTTTCTTACTTTCTTTCTTTGTCTTTGTGCCCGTAAAAAAAATATCCCTGTCTCCGCCCAGTATTTCGTTTCCTCTGCTTTCTGGCAACATGAATCTCCATAAAACTTTTGCACCGCCCACAATCTCTGAGACTGCTTCGAGTCTGCTGCTTTGAGCAAACAATTCAACTAAGCAGAGTGACAAATGACAAATGATAGGTTCATTGGAGGTTAACGGTGAAGTCACTGGGCCCTTGTCCCCCCGCCCAATGCGAATTGAGTGTAGGGACACCAAACTTGTAAGGCAATATAAAAAAAAGAATGGCGAAATAGAATAGAATAGATAGATAGATAGATAGATAGATAGATAGATAGATAAAAAAGAGAGAGAGTCTGATAACCATAGGGGAATAGTATAAATACATACTTAGATTTATTGATAAATAGTGCATTGATTGAAATAGCCAGTTAACTCTCAAGATGTGCAAACCGACTAAGAAAGATATTTACTAACATAAATTTTGTCAAACACCAAAAGAATTTACATGAAGCGCCTTCTTAGAATTGAACTCGTTGCTGTCAACGGCTTTAAAGATATATAAATAGACAGAGAGAGAGAGAGAGAGAGAGAGAGATGACGAGAGGGCAAGGGTTTAAGCCTATTGAGAGATAGCAAAAGGAAAGAGAGAAAGTAAAAAGAATACGGGAAAAAACGTCCCTGATAAAAATGAAACAGCAATAGAAATGAAACAGCAATACAATGAAAGAGAAATAAATCGAAGAAACAATAGCAATAATAAAATATCGAACGACAAAAACAAAATGTTAAATAAATGCCCCCAAATTCAAATGAAAAACCTCGAATGAGAAAACACTGGGCGAAAAACAAAACAAAGCAATACATAAAGGGGCAAAAGTCGGAAAGAAGTAGCGCGAATCATCCAACATCAGGGAATTGTCCAAGTGTCTTTTGCTTCAATATATTCTTGGCCAATGATGTCATCACTTTTTGGGCCAATACAACAACAACCGATGCAGTTATTTTCTTCAATTACAGCCCGCTAATTATCTTCTTGTTCTTGTTCTTGTTCTTGTTCTTCTTTTTCTTCTTCTTCTTCTTCTTCTTCTTCTTCTTCTTCTTATTATTATTATTATTATTATTATTATTCCTATTCTTATTTTTCTTCTTCTTCTTCTTCTTCTTCTTCTTCTTCTTCTTCTTCTTCTTCTTCTTCTTCTTCTTCTGTTTATTCTTCTTCTTCTGTTTCTTCTTCTTCTTTTTCTTCTTCTTCTTCTTCTTCTTCTTCTTCTTCTTCTTATTATTATTATTATTATTATTATTATTATTATTATTATTATTATTTTTCCTATTCTTATTTTTTTCTTCTTCTTCTTCTGTTTCTTCTTTTTCTTCTTCTCCTTCGACTTATTCTTCTTTTTCTTCTCCTTCTGCTTCTACTTCTTCTTCTTCTTCTTCTTATTATTATTATTATTATTATGTTTTTTCTTCTTCTTCTTCTTCTACTTTTTCTTCTTCTTTTTTCTTCTTCTTCTTCTTTTTCTTCTTCTTCTTCTTATTTTTATTATTATTATTATTATTATTATTCCCTATTTATTGCTGCAACATTTCTTCCTCCATCTTTCATTCTTCTTCTTTTTCCTCTATTATTTCTACTCCTTTAACATCTTTCATTATTCGTCTCTTTTTACTTCTACCTTTTCAACATCTCTGTCTCCTTCCTTCCTTTCTTCATCTCATTTTCTAAGTTTTCTATTTTTTTAAATCATTTCACCCCTAACACAAAGAAAAAAACAAATAAGACGCAAGAGGTTACTGGGGATAAAAAAAAGTGAAGGAAAGTGAGAAAACGCTACTTAATAAAAAGAACCCAATTCAAGGGGACATAAAATATTTTGTAGATTGTAGTTGACAGGAAAGCAAGAAACCAAAAGAGAGTTCAAGAGGCGAGACGTGCGGGAGAAGAAACTATAGAATTAATGACTACATTTGGCAATTTCAACACGAAAAAGATGAGACCTACCTGCCAATCTAGTACTGCCTTTAAAATCACAACGTGGAAATCAGAAAGAAGAGAGTTTCATTTATATTTTAATATTAATTTTTTTCCTTCTAGATTTTTTTTCTTTTTCTTTAAACTTTCTCCTTATTCTTAACCTTCTTTTTGTTGACGATAGCTGTATTCGGTCTTTCGGCCTCGGTTGGGTGATCTGTTTCTATTTGAGTTTCTAGTTTGAGCATATAGAATGCGAATTCAAAAGGAAGCCACTCCAGCGTATAATCCTTTCCTTTGATTGGGGAGGAACTGGAATGGCTGGAATTGGCTTAAGCAATTTTGTCCTTTAAAAAATAAAATTATCAATTTTACTCTTGAATGAACTTAAGTTTATTATTTAATACACTGAAGTAAATGGAAGGTTCATTTATTTTATTTTATTTAAAATTGCAATATCTTAACTAAAAAAAAAACACTTTTAGGTACGAAATTAACAAAAAATTGTCATTAAGAACTTTATCGCAAAGTTAAATATTTTTCTAATTAATATTGTTCTTCATAGCAATATATATATTCTTTATAACGTTTATACTTGTCTGAATTCGTAATTTTCTTTCTAATAGGTATTTTTTTAAGTATACTGTTTATTAATATTACCGTCATTCGAAAATACATGACAAAAATGCCACTTTTTACACTGCTAAATTAAGGGAAAATGCTATTAGGAATTTTATCACAGAAAGTTATAATTAAATTCAAGAAATGTAACATTTATCGCTTATAGATATCGCCTTAGTCATATGCTACTTATTTGTATGGCCAGATCATAGTCATTTGCACAGTTTCCAATGGAAAACTTTTCCCGCTCATGCATGGCTCTCTTTATAATATTTCTAACGAAAGTGTGCAGCGTGTGGTCGTCTCACAACACCGTAGAGGTTGCATCAGTGACCATGTCTTGTGCAGCAGTTTTTACAGTATTCCACATATTCCCCAGATATCGTCCCCAGTGCCTTTTCCCTATTTTGCAAAAATCAAATCCTACTTGAAAGGAACCAGTTTCCAAGACGTAAATGAATCCAAGAGACTGCGACGAAAAAGGAGTTTCAGGAATTCTTCCATCAGTGAAAACAACGCTGGTTAAAGAGTGTGGCTTCAGAAGGGAACTACTTGTCGAATTGATATATAGTAATTCTTGTTATAGTTATATATAGTTATATAGTAATTCTTGTTATTTTTGAACAGATCTCGTATACATACTTTTTTGTATCTTTTTATCTCTGTTCTGAAATATCTTCGATTCTTCAGCCGTATCAGTTTATATCAAGCTGTCTATCATCGGTCAGTCTTTCTACTGATAGCCGGTTTTCCTTTGTCAAATCCTTTCATTCCCATGTTTGCTCGTATCTGTCTTAGAATGCTTGCATCTATCTATCTATCTATCTATCTATCTATCTATCTATCTATCTATCTATCTATCTATCTATCTATCAACACTCCATTTAGTGTTGTTGTGTCCTATCTTGACTTAGATGGTTTAGGAGTTGAAAAGAATAATCGTAATAAAAGAAATAAACGATATTTTACTGCCGATTCTAGTTGATGACCGACGACTTGGTTTAAAAATTTGACGTTTATTATTTTTCTCTAAGTCCTCGAAGACACGAAAAGCTTTGTTGTTAGCAAAAATCAAATGGAAGCTTGGTCAAGCAAAGAAAAGTCCTAGAAAGGGCTGAGCCTTCAAACCAGTACCATTGAAAGGAAAAAATCTATTTGCACACGTAATTACGAGCTAAGACACCCGACATTCAAAAGTGAAAATATACTTCTATTTATTCATCTGAGATTAGTTCTGGCACGGCACATGACCACATATTTCTAGCGAATATGGAGAGTCAATTTCACTATCAAGTAGTAGAGAGATTGCTTCTGGCATGAAACATCTTGTCGCCTCTGAGTGTTGACTTCTCTGTTCACTTTTATCGTCGTGGTCGGCATCCGTCAGACTCGGGAGACGATGGAGTAGCGCTGTAGGTGCTAGGCGATGAAGTTACATCGCCTCTGGTGACAGTGTAGTCCCACTCTGGGGCGGCAGTCTCTCATGCACTTGGCAGGTTTTTGTTCTTTTCAATCGGGTTGGTAACTGTAACTTCCCGTGTTGTGCCGATGTCTTGCAACGTCGCTGGAGTGTCCTCTCCAGTGCGCTACGAGTCTGGGCGGGATGTATGGTGAACTAGAGATGCCCAGACGTCTAGTTCCCCCTCTCGGCCTTGCTAGAGTCCAAAGGAAAGTTTGGTACCAGCTCGACCGCAGGAGTTGCCGGAAGGTAGCACAAAGTGCAGTCCATCCGCCTTAGGGGCTCCACTCCGGATTTGTGTAAACCATAGCTGGGGTTTGGTCAATGGGCACCAGGGAGTGTTCACACACCGGTGGGCCTACATGCCGCATATTAAGGGGGCCAAACTCCTCTCCCGTCCTCTGTAGTTTAGCGTGAGTTCGCAAGGTGCTCGGTTGCCATGTGTCGCCGCGAGGTACTACATGGACATACACTTATATATATATATATATATATATATATATATATATATATATATATATATATATATATATATATGTACCCCTACTTTATGGCTTAATAATTGATGATTTACTGTTGAATCATGGATAGGTCGCACCCCTACTTTATGGCTTAATAATTCATGGTTTACTGTTGACTTACGGATAGGTCGAACCCCTAATTTATTGCTTAATAATTGATGATTTACTGTTGACTCACGGATAGGTTTCACCCCTACTTCAAGGCTTAATTATTGATGATTTACTGTTGACTCGCAGATAAGTCGCACTATAATCTGGGGAGTTACACAGCCCTTTTTAAATGTAAGAATTATCAGATATCTACCTCTATTTCAAAACTTACAATTATTAATACACTTTTGCCATTAAAATACATTTTGTCAGTCATCATGTAAACAAAAAAGGAAGTAACTGTTGTACTGGTATTTTTATATATTTACCGCATATTATTTTTATCTTGAGTCAACTTGACAAAAAAAAAAAGAAGAAGAAATAACTACAAAAGAAAATATTACGGTACATTTAGAAAAAAAGTGTTTATCAAGTGACAGTTTAAAATTCATTCAGAGCTGAATCCACAGCTTCATGGAAAATCACTTCCGATTTCTCAGAAATCATGATGTCAAGTTTGTGTTGTTTTACATTTATGTTGAGCAGATAGGTTGCACCCCTAATATTTTGGTAAAAAAAGTGCGACCTATCCGCAAGTATATACGGTAATTTCAAAGTTTAACAGTTCGCGTTTCTTTTGAGGTACCTATAAGTATTATCGTAATATATATATTTATATATATATCGGGGAGTTTGTCCGGGATCATAATTCATATATATATATATATGCATATATATATATATGTGTGTGTGTGTGTGTGTGTGTGTGTGTGTGTGTGTGTGTGTGTGTGTGTATGTGTGTGTGTGTATGTATGTATGTATGTATGTATGTACGTATGTATGTATGTATGTATTGGGATCGTCTTTACACCGACAAACCCCAATGTTATAATGAACTATTCTCATATCACTGACGTTAAGCTAATCAATTCCTTCGTTTGTAAATCGACCAACCACATCGCTCGTTACATGTTTCCGCCAAATACGAATTTTGGAACAAGCAAGGAACGCGTTTTTGATCTTCAGCTAGTTTGCGAGATACGCAGCTTCCGACCGGAACAGGTTTTTCGTCGCTTAACTTAGCGATTCGGATTAACTCACTCGCCAGCTACTCAAAGAATTCCCACCGTCCAGAATTCTTCATCTAAGAACTTCCCTTCAACTATAGCAAACTCAGCGACAACAGTAGCTTGGCACACAACGAACTCTTAATATTTGTGAAGTTGTTATTTTATCAACTACCAAGAAATAATAATTTACTCATCCTACAAGGGACGTAACTTCGTTTGAACTATTCCTTCTTTCACGCATACACATTACGTTTCAAGCAGATCGCTAAATTATCGTTTCTGTCACAAGTTTAATTTCGTACAAACTCTTCATTCCAAACAAAGAACTATTCAATCAAACCTTATTCGAACCACATGAACAATAACTATCCAATATCACGATCAACCATTCATACAACACTCATTTTGTATATATTTTGTATATAAAGACGTTGGAAATGTTCCTGTTTTAAATATTGTCACGACGTCATTTTTCCATCTTTGTCTTATGCCATGTATGAAATATTTGTACTAAAAATTGTTTGTGGAATATTGAACACAGCCAAAGCCTGGGCCTTACAACTAATCTTTCGAACAATATTCCGACGTTCCACTACATATGTATTGATAATATTAGTAGTCCATATATATATATATGTATACACACACACATAATAGCTTCATGTCTCGCACATCTCGCCTATGGAACTCCCTTCCCTATTACTGTTTTCCTGACAAATACAATCTCCAACGGTTTAAGTGTAGCGTCAATCGACATCTCCAGTTGCCTTGATCTATCCACTTCCCTTCTCCACATCCTTTCATCTTTCATTCCTATCTGCTCTCGCTCCAAATCTTCTATAGCCCCCTTGCCTTGATCGACCCACTGTCTTTCTCTTTCACCACATCCTCTCCTTTACTACTCCTATCTGCTCTTCCTCCAACCCTTCTTTAACCCCTTGCGTGATAGTGGCCTCCAGCCTTGCTTGGGGTGATGCGCTAAATATATATATATATATATATATATATATATATATATATATATATATATATATATATATATATATATATATGCTTAATTTCCCAAGAGGATAGAATTAGGTAGAAGTCAATGTCCAGTACTGAGTAAGAATGTAATATAAAAGGCTCAAACACTAATATTCCATGGAATATCAGTGTTTGAGCCTTATATATATATATATATA
>OZ038478.1:125927523-125947523 GCA_964036315.1 Acanthosepion esculentum | reverse complement strand
GTAGTAAAAATTTGTTTATATAGCTTATTGTTGGTAGTCTATAATGGCCGTCATTTACCGGAAATCGCTTGTTCGCTTATTTATTTGGGTCAAATTCTTTTGTTTGTTTTTATTTATTTTCATTTTTATTTTTTATCTTATATATTTGTTTATTTGTCATTGATTAAATCTGTTTGTTGAATTTGTGTTTTTTTCTGACTATTATTTAGGTGGGAACAGTTTTTAATTTATCTATTTAGGTTGGTTATCTTTATTTGTTTTTGTTTTGTTTTGTTTTTTAAACGGCTAGTTTATCGTAATCGGTTGTTAGTTTATTTATATATTTGGATGTATTTAGATCGATTTATTATACTTGTTGTTATTTATTTGTTACACTATATCTTTTTGGCTTTCGGTTTTTAAGTAACGTAGTATATTATCTTTTATTAATGTTTTTTTTTTTTTTATTATTATTTTTATTTGTATAACAGTTATAACTTTCGTCCGTTCTTTTGTTTTGATTTTATTTCGTATATTCTAACAGGTGTGGATTTATGATTTGTTTGGAGTAATTTGTTTTGCTTATTTTATTGTTGTTTGTTTATATATTTATTTATTTTTCTATTTTAAGTTACGTAGTAAAAATTTGTTTTCATGTCTACATTTTGAGATTAGCTCGGATCTTTTATTTAATAATTTATTTTGATCTGGGAAGGTAATGATAGCTATTTTTTCCTCCAAGCAAAGTTTGCAGGTTTTTGATAGGTTGTTGTAGGCTGATGATTTTTTCCTTATTTTCCAAGATATTTTTGGTGTGGTGTGTGTTTTGTTTTTTATTTCCCAGATATACTTAGAAAGCATTGTGCTGTTCGCATATTTACTATTTGTGAAAGACATTTTGTGTACATAATTTCTTTGTTTCCATGGTCCTTCGGTTACTCCTATATATACTTTTTCTTCATTATCTGCTGATTTTGTCGTGGCTTGGTAGATTACGTTGTTTTGTAAACAATTACCGTTTAAGGGACATTCGTTTTTTATTCTGCAGTTGCACGTGGGTTTAATTTGTTCGTGTGGTTTGTTAATAATTTTTCTGTTGTGCTTTTTTATTATTTGTGCCATGTTCTCGGTGCAACTATAGCTGATTTTTACTGTGTTTTTGTTGAATATTTTGTGTAGGGTGCTTGATTCCGGGAAGTGTTTGTGTAAAAGCTTGAAGAATATTTTTCCTATGTTTGTTTTTACGTTTTTGCTGTACGGTGGGTTGAACCATACGATATTTCTTTTTCTGTTGGTCTTTTTTGTGTTCTGTGGTGAGTATGTGAGTGTTGCTGGGAATCCGCTATCTTTTAGGGCTGTTTCGTAGTCTTTCTTGGCCTTGTTAAATATAGATTCATCGGAAGAATTGTCGGAAAGCCTGCGGTTAATCGATTTAGGTATCTGTTTGATTATAGAAGGCGGGTGGTTGGAGTATATATGTATGTACTGTGGTTTATCATTCGGTTTTCTGTATGGTTTGTGTGTGCCTTTTCTTAGGTTGAAGGTGACATCTAGAAAATCTACTTCGTTTAGGTTAGTTTTTATATCTATCTCGAATCCGTTATTTTTGAAAATTTTAATTATTGCTTTTCTAGTTTTATCAGTCTTTTGTTTGTTGCAGTTTCTTAAGATTATGAGACCGTCATCTCTGTAGAGCCCTGTGTCGTTTCTATCTATTATTTTGCTTAGTTCGTGTAGTAAGTAAATGCCTACGATTTCGCATGTCTCTGCACCGTCAAAGCTTCCCATTGTAGTGTCAAATATCCCATCTTTCTTTATCCATGCTTCTTCATGGTGAAATAATAATGATTTACGGGAGTGCTTAATGATGTCGATTTCGTTTGGTTTTATTATTATTTGTTCCTGAGCTAAGTTGATGGCCTTATCTAGTGTACGTTCTGTTATGGATGGGTAAAATTTTACCCATCCATAAAAGAAAATTATTAACAAACCACACGAACAAATTAAACCCACGTGCAACTGCAGAATAAAAAACGAATGTCCCTTAAACGGTAATTGTTTACAAAACAACGTAATCTACCAAGCCACGACAAAATCAGCAGATAATGAAGAAAAAGTATATATAGGAGTAACCGAAGGACCATGGAAACAAAGAAATTATATACACAAAATGTCTTTCACAAATAGTAAATATGCGAACAGCACAATGCTTTCTAAGTATATCTGGGAAATAAAAAACAAAACACACACCACACCAAAAATATCTTGGAAAATAAGGAAAAAATCATCAGCCTACAACAACCTATCAAAAACCTGCAAACTTTGCTTGGAGGAAAAAATAGCTATCATTACCTTCCCAGATCAAAATAAATTATTAAATAAAAGATCCGAGCTAATCTCAAAATGTAGACATGAAAACAAATTTTTACTACGTAACTTAAAATAGAAAAATAAATAAATATATAAACAAACAACAATAAAATAAGCAAAACAAATTACTCCAAACAAATCATAAATCCACACCTGTTAGAATATACGAAATAAAATCAAAACAAAAGAACGGACGAAAGTTATAACTGTTATACAAATAAAAATAATAATAAAAAAAAAAAAACATTAATAAAAGATAATATACTACGTTACTTAAAAACCGAAAGCCAAAAAGATATAGTGTAACAAATAAATAACAACAAGTATAATAAATCGATCTAAATACATCCAAATATATAAATAAACTAACAACCGATTACGATAAACTAGCCGTTTAAAAAACAAAACAAAACAAAAACAAATAAAGATAACCAACCTAAATAGATAAATTAAAAACTGTTCCCACCTAAATAATAGTCAGAAAAAAACACAAATTCAACAAACAGATTTAATCAATGACAAATAAACAAATATATAAGATAAAAAATAAAAATGAAAATAAATAAAAACAAACAAAAGAATTTGACCCAAATAAATAAGCGAACAAGCGATTTCCGGTAAATGACGGCCATTATAGACTACCAACAATAAGCTATATAAACAAATTTTTACTACGTTAACCAAAAACACCGATCAAAATAAAAGAATAAATAAATAAATATATAAGATAAAAAATAAAAATAAAAATAAAAAAACAAACAAAAAACAAGCAAAATAATTTGACATAAATAAATAAACAAATAAGCCACTTCCGGTAAAAGTAACCGCCAAAATAGACTACCCATAATGCACCACTGACCCTTATATAAGTAGCCGAGAAAAATAACAGCACTAGTCGCCTGACGATTGCACTAGCATGAAACAGACTGTCGCCTCTAAGTGCTGACTTCCATGTCCACTTTTATATATATATATATATATATATATATATATATATATATATATATATATATATATATATATAGAGAGAGAGAGAGAGAGAGAGAGAGAGAGAGAGAGAGAGATAGATAGATAGATAGATAGATAGATAGATAGGGAAATAGTATCCGATGTATAAATTGTCGTCTCAATTACGCAAAAATGAAAATAACACTGACATCTCATTTTAACAGATATATTTACCAAAATTACACAAAAAATATCTTGAAATACTAAAGATTAAATTTATTCAATAAAATCGTCATTGGCTTCAACCAATCTCCTGGAATCTCCTGCATCTCTTTTGGACGGTCTCCTTGTTTAAGTTGGTGAATGCTGCCATAATCCTTGCCTTGATCTTTGGTGTTACAAGGAGTTTTGTTGGTCTCTCGTTCAAATGAAACCCACACATAATAATCAAGGGGGGTTGCAGTCTGGGGATTTAGGCGTGATGTGTTCGCAGAAATTGCCCTACAGCCAAGACTGGGTTCTCCTGGTCGTATGCCATGGTGCAGAGTCCTGTTTCCAGACATAGGGTCTTCCAGAAGCCACCCTTTTGACCCACGGCAGTACTTCCTCCTCAAGGCCCTTGATGTAGGCCTCCGTGTTGAGTCTGCAGCACTCACCAACAAATTCGGGAGTTACAGCATACCGTTTCTAAATTTCTGGCGGAGTGAATTGTGTCATGTTGTTCTTTTTCTCACTGACAGTTCCCAACTGACTCTAATCTATTCTGCAGTCGATAAAAACAAAAACAAACAGCATGCATGCGCGAAATTATACAAATACAATAGCGACAATTTACCCATCATATACTACAGGGTGACTCCAAAAAACGGTACTTTTTGAAGTGCGCATTGCCAGACATGAGCAAGCGGCAACACTGCGAGACAGTGACCTTGAGCAAGTAAACATTTCGCTATTTTCGTAACGAGAATGAAATTCACAGTATCCCAGCTGAGATGTTGCAGCAGTCAATGAGGAATCTCAACAGCAGATTTCAAGAATGCATTCGTACAGGAGGACGCCATCTACAGGACGTAATTTTAAAAAAATAAAAATTCCATCATTGTTTCTTAAATGCCATGATTAAGGTTTCAATTACTATGAATTAAATATTTTTCTTCCATCACTCTTGGTTTTATTGGATTGTTAAAAAGTTCGTGTTTTTTGGGGGTCACAAATATATATATATATATATATATATATATATATATATATATATATATATATATATATATATATATGTATGTGTGTGTGTGTAGGTAAGTAGGTAGCAATATTTAAGTTATATAAGTTTGATTAAATACCAATTAATTGTTTATTTTTCGATATTTCCGACCATTTCTTAGTATCCGATGAAAGTTTAAAAATAAATTGTCTAGTGTTTGAGCACTTTCCACTTTAATAAATAAACCATTACCAGAATGTATTATTTGTGTGCTAGTACTATACTAGTCTTATCGTTATATATATATATATATATATATATATATATATATATATATATATATATATATATATATATATCAATCAATAAACAGATTGTTTCGCTGTATCACAGTTCATCAGTGTGGGTAGACATCCGATTGCTTAAAGTCGGGATCGAAACCCGATATATATTATGAAATGGACTAAGACCGACAATGATTTTAATATATTTTTTGTATATAATTTATTTTTATCGATACAAATATTTAAATAAATGCTCTGTTGATAATAAACAGTATTAACAACATTTACCGACCTGAATAGCCGACAAATCTCAAAGAAGATATGTGTCCTCCGACAGGAATCGAACCTGTATCCTACACGGAACCGTCATATAACCTGACGTGCTAAACCATTTAGCTACAATCGCTTGACCTAAATCCAATCGAAAATGTGTGGCAGGAATTGAAATGTGGTGTTGATAAACAGAAATGGGTCAAGCTTCTGTCTTTTCAGTACCCCCTTATATATATATATATATATATATATATATATATATATATATATACATATATATATATATATATATATATATATATATATATATATATATATATATATATAAACAAAGTGACAACCTATTTTGAAAACCACCTGAGAATGGATTAAGAAACATATGATAATAGAAGGGCCTTCTCAATCGCTTGACCTAAATCTAATCGAATATTTGTAGCAGGAAACACAAGATGCTATTCAAAAACGTAAATGGGCCAGGTCAAGGTCTTTCCAGCACACCTCTCTCTCTCTCTCTCTCTCTCTCTCTCTCTATATATATATATATATATATATATATATATATATATATATATATATGGGGGGTGCTTGTGATGAGACAAAGTGTAAAAGCTTATTTACGACGCATTTCTCCATCTGTTGGTCTCGGACAAAGACAAAACTGTTTAAGATGCATTGGGGTTTTTGAGGATAAGAGGGCAATTAGTGTCATACATTCTTAACAATCCAATCAAAATACGCATTGCTTAACCTTAAAACAATACGGCATAAACATTTTTATTAAATTTAACCTCCATAACATTGGAGAGCCTTAGCGTATTTATACTTTTTGCAATGAAGACTGAAACTTGTAAGCAGACATTCACCTTTGAAAGTCTATACCTGAGATATGCAAAATTCAATTTGCAGAAACGTCTTTGAACAATAAAATACAACATTTCCATGAATTAAAAAAAATATTATACATTTTCGTCTATCATTATATTGTTATTTGTTTAGCCCAGCACTTTAGCTCAGCATATATATATATATATATATATATATATTTTAAAAAAGTAGTCATTCAAAAATTAGTCAATAAAGTTAATGCAATTAATGGCGAATTCACTTCGCTAGCAGATTAAATAAGGCATAACCTCACTGACAACTCGTTGAATAATGCGATCATTGTTTTTATTAATTGTAAAATGGATTAGATGTTCGGACCATATTGTAAGTACTTTCGGTAACCATTTACCATCCTCAGGTATGGATTTTTTTTTCCTCAATTTCAGGTAATTTCAGGTAAAATTCCAAGAATAAAATGAATGTGATACTTGTCGAAAGATTTCTTTTAAGTCTCTTATTATTAACAGTTAATTACATCACATCAGAAAGAAAACCGCGACCAGTTTTTCAATCTGATGAGATGAACATCTCGGTGTTCATGAAATAAAAATTATAAACGAAATGGATAATTAAAGTTTCCGTCTCCTTATATCAATATATATATATATATATATATATATATATATATATATATATATATATATTCAGAGGCGACAGGCTGTTTCATGCTAGACGCAATCGTCAGGCCGACCTGAGTGTTGACTTCAAGTTCACTGTTCAGCTGTGAACTTACATAATGTACCTCGTGTCTCGCCAGACATTTTATACACTTCTTAAAATCACTCCAGCAAGAAATTAAAAAAATATATATAAATTTTTTGCCATATTTCTTTCTTTCAGGACTTACGTTCTTCCAAATTCTGTTCAGCACTGCACATGTTCTCCGCATTTAAACGCAAAAAAACAACATTACAACAATTATTATATTTGTCTATTTTTGAAAATACAGACGCATGCGAAAAGAAACAATTCTCTTTGCAGTCAGTATATGTTCGTTTGATCAGGAACGTCTGAAAAGATTAGCATGTAGGTGCTGTCAATGAGATCTGTTATTCTGGGTGTTTGTTATTCGATTCTAGACACAGGAATAACAGATGACTTTTCACAGATGGTAAACATGAGTATAAAGAAAGAAGAGGAAGTCGAATAATTTTTGTTGTTGCTGCTGGGTCTAAGGTCAAGACAGTGAAGCAGAACGCTTGCGCAGAACCCTTGCTCACGTCGGCGTTCAAGTGTGGAAGGTAGACGTGTTTGCGTGTGCAAACAAATTCACACACATACACACACACACACAGTTTATTCATATTAACGCATTCAGTGACACACGCATGACATACATAAACGCGCTGATACCGGATAATTTATATTTTTTCTGCAGTGGAGAGAGTTTCGGCGCCCAGATTGTCAATATGCATTTTACTAGATTTATTTTTTTAACCAGTTAAATGTTTTTTAACACAGGGTGCAGCAGAAATACCCCCCACATAATGGTAAGACATTAGCTAGATGAAGACACCATTGTCACTAATGTCATATCATTATGTGGGAGGTATTTCTGTTGCACCCTGTATTTAAGAACATTTTTTGTAGATTCAAATACAGGATACGTCTGAAATAACTCCCACATATACCTAGCCATTTCACAAAAATATATCTAAATTATTCATACTTTGTGGAATTAAAAAAATAATATTTTGCTTACTTACACACATGTTGTTCACATTTGAAATTTTCGAAATTACGTAGGTAAGTTATGTGTTATGCGTGATATACGACTGCCATTTCTTTCTGCCATCCAAGGCTATAGATAGAAGGCTACACATAGAAGAAGAGGATTCTTACTTTTCCCAAGAGTATTAGCCCGTAAGTGAATATAATGGATTCGACTGGAATTCGAACTCGGCATATATACAAGGAATCGGTCAATTATGCGACACGCGTGATACACGCTTAGGCGATCATGTATCTTTCAATACATGACTGACGAGGCAGATTTTTTCCCGCAGTAGGTTGCCATTTATTTCTGCGGTAGACCAGTTGCCATCCAATGCTATAGGACCCGGTGTGTTCTGCTATTTACCCACAGCTGGGTGGAGAAGAAGAATATTCATACCTTTCCCAGGGTTATTAGCACGTAAGTGAATGTAATGGATTCGATTGGAATTCGAACTCGGCATATATACAAAGAATCACTCAGTTATATGCCATGCGTGATACACGCTTAGGCGATCATGTATCTTTCAATACACGACTGACGAGGCAGATTTTTCCCCGCTGTAGGCTATCTGTTATTTACCCATAGAAGAATAGGATTCATACCTTTCTCAAGAGTATTAGCACGTAGGTTGATGTAATGGATTCGTACTCGGCTCTGTTATTTCTCAATCTGAGCCGTTATCCATTACTCCTGTTATGCAGTCTATATTTATTTTAAAGTAAGAAGTAAAAGTAGGAGTAGTCCATTTGAATTGTTTGAAGAAAAAAATGATACATGGCCTGAAAAAGGTTGAGAAGCACTGCTGTATAGTCATAATGAAACAAGTGAATGATCCACGTGAATGTTTAAAAATCGGTAACTCTTTTGCCACTTTTCTAGTATTCGCTTCCTCACTAAAACTTTCTGTTATTTTTTTTATCTCTTCTCTTATTTTTATAACATATGCGAGTGTGTGTGTGTAAAAATTCAACATCACTAAAAATATATCTAAAAAGACAATATGAATAACAATAGAAAAATTTTTCTTACCTTGACTTTAAGTTAGCCTGAAGTATGACCATTCTTCTATTTAAAAGTCCGACCTTCATCAGATCTGGGGAAGGCGGCGATGCACAACAGCTAAAACGTTGACAGCAACAAAGATGAGTGCAATAGTCCGAATAAAAATAATTATAACTTCTCATTCCATAAATTCAGGCAAAAGTTATTTTGACTTATATTTACATATACTTAATGCAAAATAAAATCCTTACATTTGCCTTGATAAAGTCCATCAGAGGACGAAACGCGTCGGCTAAGAAAAACATTCCTTTTGTTATATATATATATAGAGAGAGAAATTGCAGTTAAGCATGAAACAGACTGTTGCCTCTGGGTGTTGACTTCAATGTCCACTTTTATATTTACATACCTGATATTGAGCACTTTATCCCATAAATATAGCACACTTTAAAACTATATTTCTTCATATATATATATATATATATATATATATATATATATATATATATATATATATATATATCAAAGTGTAGGAGAACGAACAGTAGGATTACAGCGTTCAAAACATTACTTTAAAAGTATTGCTCAATGCATAAAGTAGAGCCGTAAATATTTATCTTATGCAGTGTTACATTACAACATGTACATATCCACTACAAAGTTGTATATATATATATATATATATATATATATATATATATATATATATATATATAAGGGTCATTCAATAAATAAGGTGAATTTTTCGGTATGTCTATTTCAAACTGGCACTGCTATATGCCAGCCTTCCTCAGCCCTTTGTCTCGGAATGTATTTATTTATAATATATACATTGAGCTCTCTGGATCAGTTTTTTAATATCTGATATTACTATTATCTTATATATATATATATATATATATATATATATATATATTGGAGAAAATGGTATATAATTTTTATAAAATATATGTCCAAACATATTTTTTTTTAAATGAATTGAAAAGTTTAATATTTTAGCGTCCCCTCTTCTTCTTGCGCATGTGTAGTTACATCAACGTTAAACGCGACTTTAGTTCGATGAAGTCCTGAAGAACGAAACGCGCCACACAAAAAGTGTTTCCGCACTTTAATTTCCCTAATATTGTGGTTGGTTCACAAATTATTATAAGCTTGGAAATATAAAATTATTCTTGTAAATAAACTATCTAATGAAATAAATAGCATATATAATTCGTTTGTTATCAATTCTCGAGGGGAAAAAAAGGAATGAATATATTGAGTTTAATGTTTGGATTTTATTAAAATGATTTCATAAAACAATAATAATTGCCGACTAATAACGGAGTCAAAGGAAGAAACGTCCTTTTGACACCGTTTTTTTTTTTTTTTTTTATTTTTTTTTTTTTTGAGTGGGGTACGAATGTTAGTTTGTCGAAATTATATATAATGAAGAGAATAGGATAATTTAACACTTACAGGACATGAAAGATAAGAAAAATAGGGGGAAATAACGGGAAAGCTGCCTGATGGTGTTTTTTTTTTTTGTTTTGTTTTTTGTTTGTTTTTTTAAAGGCAATTCACCCCAAGGAAGGCGGGAGTACCACTAGCATGTAAAGGGTTACAAGCGATTGAGGACAAGAGTAATGAGGCGTGTTTGAGGAAAGGAGAAGCACAGGGAACAAGCTCAGGGTGTACGATTTCGTTTTAAGTGAATGAATGACAAAAGAAAAGCAAAGGTTGCTTAGAACAATAAAATATAGGAAATTGTGAAGAGCCATGATCGCACATCTCCTGAAAAGAAATAACATTAAAGAACTTTACCCAAATCGTGATAAGAAGTAAGAAACTTGAGTTAATTAAAATAATTTTAGTTTTAGTTTTTATTTCATTTTTATTAATTTTTGACTCGACTTTTTCGTTCGTTCCTAACTTTCATACATTCTTTCGTTTTCATTCTTTTTTCTTTGTGTTTTTTTTGTGTTGTTTTTCTGTTTTGATCCCTTTTCCGCCATTCTCCTCTTGCCACCATTTCCGCTCTGTCGTCCACCATTTTGACTGTTCGTTGTTTTTAATCGTTTCGACTATACTGTTTTTGTAACTGCTTTTGGTATTTACATTGACGATTGTTTTTTTTTTGTTTTTTTGTAATATTTTTTCGTTTCCATTTCAATGTAATTCTTTCCGTTCAAATATTTTAGAAATGAAATAAAGAGAGAAAAACGAAAACTCTGAAATTGAATACTTGTTTCTGTTTGTCTTATTTTACTCTTCAATGTTGTTTTTCATTTCCTTATTTTTCTTCGTCTTTCTTTTTTCTCTCCAAACTTCTTCCTCTTCTCACTTATACGCTTCTATTTTTCTCCTTTTACCTTTTCTCCTTTTCCTCTTCTTTCTCTTCTATTCGTCTTTGTTTACTTTTACTTCATTTCCGTCTCATCTTTTCCGCCTATTCTTTATCGTTTCACTTCTTTTCCTCTTCTCTTTCACTTTTTCCTCTCCTACACGCATTTTATGTCTTTAACTTTTCCACTTCTCTTTCTCCTCTCACTTTACTAATATTCGGCGTCGTCTTCTTTTATTGATATTTATTCTCTCTCTCTCTCACTCACTCACTCACTCACTCACTGTTTTCCATTACGTATTTTCATCTATTTCTTCCTTTCTTTTTTAATTGCCAGGGAAACCACTCAGTCTATTAGGCGTTTACATGCCCTTGAATTTGCGTGTAAATCCATCTCTTTATCAGTTCCTCACTGGGTTGATAATTTTATCTGATGGTGGTTGGAAGGGGGAATAAGGGATGCTCCGTAAAAGACCACACAAGTCACTTTGCACGAATCCGCCTTCATCATAGCCACTTAAGCAGAAAACAAATTATGATAATAAAGAAAACCATACAAAAAAAACAAAACAATGAAACAGGTTGAGTTATAAAAAACCTCGCGTTATATAAGGTTTTCTTTATTCCTATTTTTAATTTTAAAAACAAGATGATGTCAAACCCGAGAAAGAGAAACAGTGTCCTTTGAAGTAGACGATCGACTTGTCATGTTTGATCATTATTATAACAGCCATTTTCATGTTGCATCCAAGATTGATTTGCTTTTTCGTTTTTTTACGGTTTTTCAACCACTTGCAGGTTATTTAAAGCTAGAAATATTTTTACATTACAAGATTTTTTTTTTTTGAGATAATAATGATTTGCTGATACAACTCCTACTAATTAACCCATAGTTGGTGGGGAGTGGAAGAGGTGGTTACATAATATAACGGACCCAACTGGAATTCACTTCTCCTATTTCCAAATACCATCCTGTTATATTGGAATAAAGTGTCGCTGCTTGAGTTTAAACATTGATCGCCATTGAATTAAGTAGACCACGTGACCACAGAGGAAGTAGGAAGCAGCTGACGACTAACTTTCGGATTTCTGTTCTATCCTCTATTACTATTCGGATATCGATTTCTACTCTGTCCTCTATTACTATACGGATAGCTGTTCTCTACTCTATTCACTATACTAATCCTCTATACGGATTACTATTCGAGCGCGTATTATCGAGCAAGTACTATTAGTGCGAGTGATATTCGAAGGCGTCTGACACCAGTATTGTTCAACGGCGTTACTATAGTTGTATCTGCGATTACAAAGTCTCTACTACAACGAGCATTACGACAGTGACAACGGGTATTCGTTGACATTACAAAAGTGTCAAATGGGTGTTCGTTGACATCACAAAAAAACTAACGTTTGTCGGATTCTTTGATTGTGTTAAGAGAAGGCGAAAATGAGGGATTTTTAAAAGAACAATAATAAAAAGAATGAAAGAGTGGAGGACGCAAGTCAGAACGTTTAGGGGATAAATAAAACGAAAGATGAATGGTTAAAGAGTGATAAAGAGAAAGATAAGCAAAGAAAGAAAGAGAAAATATTGGCAAATATTCAGAAATTAAATAATAAAGAAAGAAAGAAAGAAAGAAAGAAATTGAAAATAAGAGAAGGAAAAAATAATGAACGAAACAAAATCAAAAGATAAAAGATAAACAGAGAAGCCAACACCTGAAAAAAACAAAAAAACGAAACAGGAACAAAACAAAAGAAACCAATGTTTGGGTTTCGATCAAAAAATCTCCAATTGCTTGTGTTCAGTAATTAGGCTCCATATACGATTATTTGTTTGTTTGTTTTTTAAAACTTCTATAAATACTGTATTTATTTACTTTCCCGACTATATCTTTATAATTGCTTCTTTTACGCATGCGTATTTGCAATTACTATTTCTCATTGAAACTTGACTGCCAAATACAACCGACAACAACATGAGACGAATAAATAAGAATACGCGAAGACGATGCAAACGATGTTCTCCGCCCTTCCCTTTTCTCTCTCTCTCTCTCTCTCTCTCTCTCTCTCTCTCTCTCTCTTTCTCTCTTTGTGTGTCTGTTTATGTGTGTGTGTTTTAGGCATAAGGGCGTATGTATGTCAGTGTGATTATACAATAGGCGCTTATGGAGATCGTCGAGGGTAATTTTTCGTGTCCAGCCCGGTAAAGGATATTTACTGTAGCCCGTTTTAATTGAACAAAAAAAAAAACATATATGTTAATACCTCCAGTCAATTAAGATCAGAAGCCTTGAGACCCATGTCTGGTATAGCATCAATGCATTTATTATTATTATTATTATTATTATTATTATTATTATTATTATTATTATTATTATTATTATTTCCTTTGATATCTGCCATTTACACATTTCTTTCCGGGTCCCGCCCAGGGACCTAAGGTTAGAAATGGTATCATGACACTTTCCGCTGCCAAAAAAAAAATATTACATAGATAAAGCCCTTCGTAAAGTGTGGGCTGTACTTGTCAGAATATTTTTTGTATCTCTTTGAGGCATGGACTTCCAGGGATCCCTTCAATTAGTCTACTGGAATCTTTTCCAACCAATCCTAAGGCTCCAACTACAACAGGGATTGTTGATGTTCCCACGTGCCACATTTTGGGGATTTCTATTTCAAGGAACTTGTATTTTGACAGCTTTTCGAATATCTTCAAAGATACATTGCAGTCTGCAGGGACTGCCATATCAATAAGGAGGCACTTATTTTGTTTATGGTCTTTAATAACAATGTCTGGGCGGTTGGCTTTGATTGTTATGTCAGTGTGTATTGTGTAGTCCCATTGAATTGTAACAGGTCCTATCTCCGTAACCGGGTCAGGGTGGTGTTTGTACCAGTTTCTTTCAGTTTCCTTCCCGTAGAAATTGCACATTTCCCAGTGCAGATATTGGCCCACTCTGTCATGCCGGTTTTTATATTCAGTGGGTGCCAATAACGTGCAACCTGATACAAGATGATCAATGGTTTCTGGATATTTATCACAGAATCTGCATTTGGGGCTAACACAGTATTTTAGTATATGTGCTTGATAATTCCGACAAGCATTGGTCCCGTGCAGCAAGGATAAAACTTTCAGTTTCAGTTTTCAACCCTACACTCCGTAGCCACTGATGGGTACGGTTTTTGTCTACGTCAGCTTGTTTGGTACGGGCAGAGTATTGGCCATGAATCGGTTTATCTTGCCATTGTTTCTGTATCTGGTCGGTTGCATCTGTCTTTGCTTTCTTTTTTAAGTATTTTGCAGCTTCAGCCGGTTTACCGTGTTGTACTTGTATTTCTGCGCCCAATATTATTATTATTATTATTATTATTATTATTATTATAGCTACTAACATGAAGTGTAGTCATTTTAGTAGTAATTTCAGTATTCTTTTTAATTTGAAAGTTATCTAGTAATTTTAACAGAATCTAGCGAGGCACTTGGAAGTATAGTTCTATCAGCTAAGAATATCCATTATTTTATGCTGCCACTCCTCTTTCGCCATTTTAATCTGTATCTTCTCATTTCTTACTTATCTCTTCCAATCTGAAGACATTTTAGAAAAGATACCATCATCGAAAGATATGATATGCATATACGAAGTACAATATGCTCATAATGACACCCAGTTTGATAAGGATGAATCAGGCGCAGACATACTAATACTACTACTACTACTACTACTACTACTACTACTACTACTAATAATAATAATAATAATAATAATAATAAGTTAGGACCTGTAACAATTTTTATGGGACTTTACAATAAACATAGAAAAATCAAAGGTAATCAACCAGACACCGTGATCAGAGACCGCAAAAACAAAATGTGCCTTTTTATTGACATGGTATATATATATATATATATATATATATATATATATATATATATATATATATATATATATATATATATATATATATATATATATATACACACACAGACAACTGTAGGCGTCACAAATATGGCCTGAAAATCGGATCAATATCTATGTATGTATGTGTGTGTGTATGTGTGTGCGCGCGCACACGCGTGCTGGTGGTGTAATGGATAGCGGATCGGAATGAGAAATCGGAGAACCTAGTTCGAATTTCAGTTAGGAAAGGTATGAATCCGTCGCATCTCCTCCAACATATGGGTTAAATAGCAGCACAGACTAGGGGTTTTGGCTGTGTCTTAAAAATTAAAAATCTTAAAAATTAAAAATTCAACCTCAGCGTTGCGACCGCACGCTCCAAAATTTCTTACAATCAACAATAACACATTTCTTAAAACATCTTTCGGATAATACCCATTCTTTCGTTGTCCTGTTATTACCTGGATGTAAAAAACAAATATATTTTCATACCTGATGATATCTGTATGAACAGATGAAAGCTCGAAAAATATAAAAAAGACCTTATGCAACTGGAATTTATAAACAGGAATAATAACATTCATCTACAGGTTCGGGGTTAATGTCATTTATTAAATTTGTTTGCGAAGATGTATTTTCGCCATTTATATCATTAACTTCAATATCTGATTTTTGGATGAATGATTCATGTAATGTAAATTGAACTGCACCACATACTTGATATATATATATATATATATATATATATATATATATATATATATATATATATATATATCATCATCATCATCCCCACATAAATATATATAGAGAGATAGATAGATAGATAAATAATATTAGTGGTCAATATATATATATATATATATATATATATATATATATATATATATATATATATATATATATATATAAATAATATATGTATGTATATAAATAAATTCCCAAGACGATAGAATCCAGGTAGAACTCAATGTCCAGAGAACTGAGTAAGAATATAATAAAAAAGGCTCAAACACTAATATTATAACCATGGAATATTAGTGTTTGAGCCTTTTTTATTATATATTTGACATTGCCCAACCAGTTTTTGTGTTGGCGCCTTCTCCTACGTCCACCTTCAACGGTACCTTGCATGATTGTCTTGCACTGGCTGTCGTACCTTGTAATGTGTCTAAACTACGCCATTTTTCTCCGTTTGACAGTGGCGAGCAGAGGTTCCTTGTGTCGCACAAAACTTTCAACCCTTTTACGCACAAACGCATTGGTTTTATGTTCCCAATTGAAGATGGCAAGGAGTTTACTCATGCATTTGTTCTCAGATGCTTGGATCCGTCTCTCTGTTTCTGCCAACAGTGTCCACGTTTCACATCTATGTAGGAGAATGGAGACTATCAGTGATTTGTAGAGTCTGTACTTCGTTTGAAAGTTGATTTTGCTCCTCCATATTATTGCCAATTTGGCAATGGTTTGCCATGGTTGCGGCAATCCGTGTGCGTATTTCCGAGTTGCAGGCACCATCTTTGGACAAGATTGGTCTTAAGTATTTAAAACTTCCTCCAGTGAAAACTTCCTCCATTGAATTCTCGTTTATGATAATTTTGACACAGATGTTATTGTTTGTGCTATTCACCATTACTTTGGATTTCTCGGAGCTGACATCCATTCCATATTCTGCTATTTCAAAAGGTTTGTTTTATATATACACACACACACATATGTATATATATATATATATATATATATATATATATATATATATGAAAGTGAACATAGAAGTCAACACTTAGAGGCGACAGTCTGTTTCATGCTAGATGCAATCGTCGGGCCACGATATATGGACATAGGAATAAACACTGCATGGTGACTGTCAATTTCGTGCATCAATTCGATCTTCAGACCAAAGCACTGTCTATATCTATAAATGCTCTATCTCTGATTGTCAACCCTCTTCCCCTATAAATATAACATGTATATATGTATGTATGTAGCTAACCGAGCGATAAAGAACGCCGTATCAAAAGATGGTGCCTCCTACAAAGTGGGGGGGCGGAGATTTGATCCCTCTCGAAGGACACATTTTCTTTATTAAGATTGAAATCAAAATAAAAATAGGGTGTTTATTTCAAATTCGAATATCCAATAGTAATAACGTCTGAAGTAATATAGCATGCATATATATGTATGTATGTTGTTTAAAATAAATTTTTAAAAATATATATATATATATATATATATATATATATATATATATATATATATATATATATATAAGGCTAAATTCAGTTCTCGACTTACGACGTACAGGCGTTAAGACGACTCGTATTTATAACCATTGTGAGATGACCAAATATATATGTATCATTAAGGACATTATATTAACGCAGGTAATACATGACAAGGAATTCCTGATTGGCTCGTAAGAGCACCGGGTATTCCAGGCCTTATCTCAGCTTCCTTTTCAAACCACAGCTAAATAGCGATATCCAGTAATTAGACCTGAAGTCAGATTTTATGCCTGCGTCTAGTGGCTTTTAAAGCGTAAACATTATCATTTGGCACCGCTGCCACTTTTGACAACAATCTGATATGTATCATTCAACACACTTTGTAGTTCTGACATGTTAATTTATCCTAATAATCTTTCTGTCAGTCGCAAGGAAAATGAGGGGAAAATAATCTGATTTAGAAATATCGGAAATTTTTGCCTTTGAAAAAACCAATGTTTGGATTTCCATTTTGTTTTCTCATTAAGCTGTATTATTTTATTTTTACATCAGTTCTTAGTTACTATTAAAATAACACGAAAGATCACAGGATATTTATAAACATTTGTTATTGTTATTTACACTATTTATATTCGGACTATTATCCTCATTTTTTTTTTGTTATCATCACAACATTTCGGCCGTTGTGCTCTCCGGCCTACCTTAAGTGTATATAGACCTGGGTATCCTACAGTGAATACTGAATTTAACCTTTTATTCAATCTACAGGGATAGACTGTTCTCGTTCCACTGCTCATGTCTAGGGATATCCCGTCTAGTTCTTTTTCTTATTTTTTTCGGTTCGGTCCTATGAATTTGCTTGCTTTTATTTGTGTAAAAGAATATTTTTGTCTATGCTTTTTTTTTTCTTTGTGTGTGTGTTTGCGTGTCTATGTGCATGTGTTTGTGTTTACTATTTACATTATTCGGACTATTGTCCTCATTTTTGTCGCCATATTTATTACAACGTTTCGGCCGTTGTACGCTCCGGCCTTCGTCAGGTGGTTGGAATGTCGAACTGAAAGTGTAAATAGTGTACATAATAACTCATCTCAGAAATATAGACAGTGTGTCTGTTTGTTGAACTTCTGCGCATGTTGGTATTTCAGAACTATTCCGGCTCCATAAAAAATTGGAAATAGAAAACCTGAGATTTACTACACCAACCCGCCCTGTCATTTATTTCTGGTTTATAAAATTTGAATCAGGAATGTGCGCATGCGCATCAGGAAGAGAGAGCGCGTGCGAGAGCAGGGAAGCGAAAAGTTTAAATTTAATAGATTGCAAAATAAAAAGTAAGTGAAAAAGTCTTCCACCCTCCATCACAACAACTCCACCTTCCAAGCCTTTTATTTTCTTGTCATCCCCCACTACCACGCTCAGGCTTTTTTTTTTAAATCCTAACGCGTAAATCTTTTGTTGAATTGATAATTTAAAAGTACTGCGACGTTTATCTTTTAACAGTATAATGAAACCCAAGTGCCAAAAACCTTTCCCTGTGTACTCGTGCTTGAAAAAATAAGTGTGCATACATTTTTGTTTTGAAAGGATTAATACCTTTTGACTTTGACAAAAGGAGAAACCAAAACACTGGTCTTAAGTGAACGATGAACTGTTCGATTAAGAATTTATGGAGTGTATTAATCTTTGACAGACAAAAATATTAGATTGCTGGTGGGAAAATTAGAGTTTTCGAGAAAGTTGGCTGATTTCGAATAAAAGAAAGCAGATATTTATTTGATGAAACGTATAACGTTACAAAATGATACAGGTCGATGACTGCCTGATTCTTTCTACTTTTCTTTCTTTCTTTCAGAAAGAAACAAAAGAAATCAATTTTTTTTTCTAAACTATGTGTGAAAATTAAGAACGTAATGATTTGAGGAACAAGATTATGAACCAATTTTCAAGCAGAAATTCTGTTTAATGACTGTATAATGAAAGAATGTTATAAAGAAAGGTCCTTTTTAATTAAAGGCAGAAGAAGAAACTTCGATGGCGCTGTACAAGAGACATTACTACCAGAAATAATCATTACTTCAAAAATTCTATAAATTAAGCACTCCAGATCACGAATATCAAAACAGAAAAAAATGATTGAAATTTATGAAGAGGCTAGTCAAAACAATTTCTCAACGATTAGGTATGTTTGAAAACAGGATTTGGACGCTTTAAAATAAAAATAAGAAAATATAGTGTTGTATAATAGGCAATGTTACCAGAGATAAACATTTCTTATAAAAAAATTCTTTTCATATTATTATAAATTCAGTACTCCACTTCATGGATATTAAAATGAATAAATAAAAACAAAAATTATTAAATTTGATAAACGCTAACAGAGGATCCCGTTTGCTATTTAAATTCATTGTAAATGGCCCACCCCCACGAAAGCAAAACCAAAATACGACATATTTTTTTCTTTTTTTTATCAATTCACTCCAAGCAAGGTAATAATGCCACTAAGACCCAAAAGCTTACTGGAAGTGAAAGAAAATGAAAAAATTAGAAGAAACCGGAAACCCAATCCTAAACAGGAAACAAAAGATAAACTTATACTCCGGTTCAAAAGTCCCGGAGAGAAGTGCGAACCGGACGATATTAAATTTCATAAAATATTTAAAAAAAAATAAAATTCGTAAATCTGGAATAATTAATCCTTAGTAATATATGAAAAAGTAACTCCAGATTACCAGTTTAAAAACTCATGCTCTCCCTTTACTTTCCATTTTTCTCCCCCCCCCTCACTCTCTTTGTCCTCGCTCTCTTTCTTCTGTCTCTTTTTTGTTTTTCAAAACCAATAAATATTTTCGCAGTCTGAGCATAACGAAACAAATTCTGTCCTACGTTCG
>OZ038478.1:125877523-125922523 GCA_964036315.1 Acanthosepion esculentum | reverse complement strand
ATATATATATATATATATATATATATATATATATATATATATATATATATATATATATATATATATATATATATATATATAAATATATATATATAATCATTTACGTGAAATCTAACACTCGTTTTTTTTCTTTTCTTTTGTAGGTAAGTGAACTTGGTCCTTATATATCCACGGTGAGAATTTTTTTCTTTGACCCTTTTTTCTGATGTTATTTATTGAAATGGTTATTTTCATCTCTTTCTTTCTTTTTTCTTTCTTTCTTTCTCATTCTGTTTTATTATTTTTAATTTATATTTAAAATATTAATGATTCCACGATCGGAAACTTTCTCACGATCTGGTCATATTCCATTTGCATTCATGTGAAAACGATCATTTGAAGTGAACAAAAAAAAAAGGAAGAAAGAAAGAAAGAAAGAAAGAAAGAAAGATAAACATCGTCATGATGATGACGATGACTTTGGCTGAATCGGTTGAATTAAACTAATAAATTGAGATCGGCGTTTTCACATCAAAATAAGTGATATATATTCAATGCTGACAAAGTTGGGTGGTAAAGAAGGTGGCTGCGAGGTCTTTTGGACAGGTGGGTAAGCAAAAAAAAATGATTAAAACTCTCGCTTGATAAGTTGATAGGTTATAAAATCTAAAAGGGGATATTATTTATATTGATTCACTAACAAAAACATGAACATAGCATATGGCATCCAAATATTCCCTACACGCTCGAGAAAAAAAAAAAGAGCAAAGAAATATACAGTGGTCCTGTATGTATATGACGCAAGTTTTTTCATCCGTAATCATGTCCCGAAATATGTCGCGTCTTATATTTTAGTTCATAACACTTTTCCTTGTTTTCTAGGACTGAAAACGGACAAAATCGGATGAAATTGGATATTTGTTTACCGGAGAGATAATATCTATCTAATGGCGTATTGCAACAAAGCGAAATTAATCTTTCGTAATGCTTTTCTAAGTTCCGTACCGTTTCGTACTAGACACTTTCGTGAGTTTGAAATTCATTCAAAGTTTAAAATATTATTCAGTTTACGCTAAAACATGATGCATGATTTCAAAAGAAAAATCATCAAAAAAATTTTTTTAATAAAAGACAATTATTGACTTTCACGATAAACAACTTTAGCAAGAGATGAGATGTTTCAGAATTTTGAGCAGATGTTGATATCTTGAGCAACTTAAGTCACATTAAATACTAGAGTTTTTCCACATTTATTTATAAGCCAAGAGACATTATCACGTTTTCGTAATGATTACGAATCACAAAAGTAAACAAAATGTCCCAGTTGTTTTGTTTTGTTTTATTTTTTTAGGGTGGGGTAGCTTCTTTTTTCATGCTTTCGTCAGTTTCTTAGCTCTAAAGTCAGGTACGTTTTATACATGAAAATAATTTTTTTCCGTTGAATTTCTCAGCCTTTTTAACTGCATCTTATACTCTCTAGCGATCCAGCACAAAGGATTATGGGAATAATAATAATAATAATGATAACAACAATAATAATAATAATAAGGCTTAAATCAATTATTCTATATGGTTGATCTCAAAGAAGAAAATGAGTTGAATAATACTATAAAATGTTTCTGTGATGACATCGGCATGGACTTCGATAATGTAAAAAATGCAGATTCTGTGATAAATATCCAGAATAAATTGATCATCTTCTATCTGGTTGCATAGTATTAGAATTCACTGAATATAAAATTCGGCATGTGGGCCAAAGTCTGCACTGGAAAATATGCAACTTTTACAGGAAGGAAACTACGAGAAGCTGGTATGAACATCAGCCACACGGGATTACAGAAATCACTTATTCTATATGGGTGATCTCAGACTGCACTGGAAAATATGCAACTTTGACAGGAAGGAAACTACTAGAAGATCGTATGAACATCAGCCACACGGGATTACAGAAATCACTTATTCTATATGGGTGATGTCAGTTTGCACTGGAAAATATGCAACTTTTACAGGAAGGAAACTACGAGAAGCTGGTATGAACATCAGCCACACGGGATTACAGAAATCACTTATTCTATATGGGTGATCTCAGACTGCACTGGAAAATATGCAACTTTGACAGGAAGGAAACTACTAGAAGATCGTATGAACATCAGCCACACGGGATTACAGAAATCACTTATTCTATATGGGTGATGTCAGTTTGCACTGGAAAATATGCAACTTTCACAGGAAGGAAACTACGAGAAGATCGTATGAACATCAGCCACACGGGATTACAGAAATCACTTATTCTATATGGGTGATGTCAGTTTGCACTGGAAAATATGCGACTTTCACAGAAAGGAAACTACGAGAAGCTGGTATGAACATCAGCCACACGGGATTACAGAAATCACTTATTCTATATGGGTGATCTCAGTCTGCACTGGAAAATATGCAACTTTGACAGGAAGGAAACTACTAGAAGCTGGTATGAACATCAGCCACACGGGATTACAGAAATCACTTATTCTATATGGGTGATCTCAGTCTGCACTGGAAAATATGCAACTTTGACAGGAAGGAAACTACGAGAAGCTGGTATGAACATCAGCCACACGGGATTACAGAAATCACTTATTCTATATGGGTGATCTCAGTCTGCACTGGAAAATATGCAACTTTGACAGGAAGGAAACTACTAGAAGCTGGTATGAACATCAGCCACACGGGATTACAGAAATCACTTATTCTATATGGGTGATCTCAGACTGCACTGGAAAATATGCAACTTTGACAGGAAGGAAACTACGAGAAGCTGGTATGAACATCAGCCACACGGGATTACAGAAATCACTTATTCTATATGGGTGATCTCAGACTGCACTGGAAAATATGCAACTTTCACAGAAAGGAAACTACGAGAAGCTGGTATGAACATCAGCCACACGGGATTACAGAAATCTCTTATTCTATATGGGTGATCTCAGTCTTCACTGGAAAATATGCAACTTTTACAGGAAGGAAACTACGAGAAGCTGGTATGAACATCAGCCACACGGGATTACAGAAATCACTTATTCTATATGGGTGATCTCAGTCTGCACTGGAAAATATGCAACTTTGACAGGAAGGAAACTACGAGAAGCTGGTATGAACATCAGCCACACGGGATTACAGAAATCACTTATTCTATATGGGTGATCTCAGACTGCACTGGAAAATATGCAACTTTCACAGAAAGGAAACTACGAGAAGCTGGTATGAACATCAGCCACACGGGATTACAGAAATCACTTATTCTATATGGGTGATCTCAGACTGCACTGGAAAATATGCAACTTTGACAGGAAGGAAACTACGAGAAGCTGGTATGAACATCAGCCACACGGGATTACAGAAATCACTTATTCTATATGGGTGATCTCAGTCTGCACTGGAAAATATGCAACTTTGACAGGAAGGAAACTACGAGAAGCTGGTATGAACATCAGCCACACGGGATTACAGAAATCTCTTATTCTATATGGGTGATCTTAGTCTGCACTGGAAAATATGCAACTTTGACAGGAAGGAAACTACGAGAAGATCGTATGAACATCACCCACACGGGATTACAGAAATCACTTATTCTATATGGGTGATGTCAGTTTGCACTGGAAAATATGCAACTTTCACAGAAAGGAAACTACGAGAAGCTGGTATGAACATCAGCCACACGGGATTACAGAAATCACTTATTCTATATGGGTGATCTCAGACTGCACTGGAAAATATGCAACTTTGACAGGAAGGAAACTACGAGAAGATCGTATGAACATCAGCCACACGGGATTACAGAAATCTCTTATTCTATATGGGTGATCTCAGTCTGCACTGGAAAATATGCAACTTTGACAGGAAGGAAACTACTAGAAGCTGGTATGAACATCAGCCACACGGGATTACAGAAATCACTTATTCTATATGGGTGATCTCAGACTGCACTGGAAAATATGCAACTTTGACAGGAAGGAAACTACGAGAAGCTGGTATGAACATCAGCCACACGGGATTACAGAAATCACTTATTCTATATGGGTGATCTCAGACTGCACTGGAAAATATGCAACTTTGACAGGAAGGAAACTACTAGAAGCTGGTATGAACATCAGCCACACGGGATTACAGAAATCACTTATTCTATATGGGTGATCTCAGTCTGCACTGGAAAATATGCAACTTTGACAGGAAGGAAACTACGAGAAGCTGGTATGAACATCAGCCACACGGGATTACAGAAATCACTTATTCTATATGGGTGATCTCAGTCTGCACTGGAAAATATGCAACTTTGACAGGAAGGAAACTACTAGAAGCTGGTATGAACATCAGCCACACGGGATTACAGAAATCACTTATTCTATATGGGTGATCTCAGACTGCACTGGAAAATATGCAACTTTGACAGGAAGGAAACTACGAGAAGCTGGTATGAACATCAGCCACACGGGATTACAGAAATCACTTATTCTATATGGGTGATCTCAGACTGCACTGGAAAATATGCAACTTTGACAGGAAGGAAACTACTAGAAGCTGGTATGAACATCAGCCACACGGGATTACAGAAATCACTTATTCTATATGGGTGATCTCAGTCTGCACTGGAAAATATGCAACTTTGACAGGAAGGAAACTACGAGAAGCTGGTATGAACATCAGCCACACGGGATTACAGAAATCTCTTATTCTATATGGGTGATCTCAGTCTGCACTGGAAAATATGCAACTTTGACAGGAAGGAAACTACGAGAAGATCGTATGAACATCACCCACACGGGATTACAGAAATCACTTATTCTATATGGGTGATGTCAGTTTGCACTGGAAAATATGCAACTTTCACAGAAAGGAAACTACGAGAAGCTGGTATGAACATCAGCCACACGGGATTACAGAAATCACTTATTCTATATGGGTGATCTCAGTTTGCACTGGAAAATATGCAACTTTGACAGGAAGGAAACTACGAGAAGATCGTATGAACATCAGCCACACGGGATTACAGAAATCTCTTATTCTATATGGGTGATCTCAGTCTGCACTGGAAAATATGCAACTTTGACAGGAAGGAAACTACGAGAAGCTGGTATGAACAGCAGCCACACGGGATTACAGAAATCACTTATTCTATATGGGTGATGTCAGTTTGCACTGGAAAATATGCAACTTTCACAGAAAGGAAACTACGAGAAGCTGGTATGAACATCAGCCACACGGGATTACAGAAATCACTTATTCTATATGGGTGATCTCAGTCTGCACTGGAAAATATGCAACTTTGACAGGAAGGAAACTACGAGAAGCTGGTATGAACATCAGCCACACGGGATTACAGAAATCTCTTATTCTATATGGGTGATCTCAGTCTGCACTGGAAAATATGCAACTTTGACAGGAAGGAAACTACGAGAAGCTGGTATGAACATCAGCCACACGGGATTACAGAAATCACTTATTCTATATGGGTGATCTCAGTCTGCACTGGAAAATATGCAACTTTGACAGGAAGGAAACTACGAGAAGATCGTATGAACATCACCCACACGGGATTACAGAAATCACTTATTCTATATGGGTGATGTCAGTTTGCACTGGAAAATATGCAACTTTCACAGAAAGGAAACTACGAGAAGCTGGTATGAACATCAGCCACACGGGATTACAGAAATCACTTATTCTATATGGGTGATCTCAGACTGCACTGGAAAATATGCAACATTGACAGGAAGGAAACTACGAGAAGATCGTATGAACATCAGCCACACGGGATTACAGAAATCACTTATTCTATATGGGTGATGTCAGTTTGCACTGGAAAATATGCGACTTTCACAGAAAGGAAACTACGAGAAGCTGGTATGAACATCAGCCACACGGGATTACAGAAATCACTTATTCTATATGGGTGATCTCAGACTGCACTGGAAAATATGCAACTTTTACAGGAAGGAAACTACGAGAAGCTGGTATGAACATCAGCCACACGGGATTGCAGAAATCACTTATTCTATATGGGTGATCTCAGACTGCACTGGAAAATATGCAACTTTTACAGGAAGGAAACTACAAGAAGCTGGTATGAACATCAGCCACACGGGATTACAGAAATCACTTATTCTATATGGGTGATCTCAGTCTGCACTGGAAAATATGCAACTTTTACAAGAAGGAAACTACGAGAAGATGGTATGAACATCAGCCAAACGGGGTTACAGAAATCACTTATTCTATATGGGTGATCTCAGTCTGCACTGGAAAATATGCAACTTTTACAGGAAGGAAACTACGAGAAGCTGGTATGAACATCAGCGACACGGGATTACAGAAATTTCTTATTCTATATGGGTGATCTCAGTCTGCACTGGAAAATATGCAACTTTTACAGGAAGGAAACTACAAGAAGCTGGTATGAACATCAGCCACACGGGATTACAGAAATTTCTTATTCTATATGGGTGATCTCAGTCTGCACTGGAAAATATGCAACTTTTACAAGAAGGAAACTACGAGAAGATGGTATGAACATCAGCCAAACGGGGTTACAGAAATTTCTTATTCTATATGGGTGATCTCAGTTTGCACTGGAAAATATGCAACTTTCACAGAAAGGAAACTACGAGAAGCTGGTATGAATATCAGCCACACGGGATTACAGAAATCACTTATTCTATATGGGTGATCTCAGTATGCACTGGAAAATATGCAACTTTTACAGGAAGGAAACTACAAGAAGCTGGTATGAACATCAGCCACACGGGATTACAGAAATCACTTATTCTATATGGGTGATGACAGTTTGCACTGGAAAATATGCAACTTTCACAGAAAGGAAACTACAAGAAGCTGGTATGAACATCAGCCACACGGGATTACAGAAATTTCTTATTCTATATGGGTGATCTCAGTCTGCACTGGAAAATATGCAACTTTTACAAGAAGGAAACTACGAGAAGATGGTATGAACATCAGCCAAACGGGGTTACAGAAATTTCTTATTCTATATGGGTGATCTCAGTCTGCACTGGAAAATATGCAACTTTTACAGGAAGGAAACTACAAGAAGCTGGTATGAACATCAGCCACACGGGATTACAGAAATTTCTTATTCTATATGGGTGATCTCAGTCTGCACTGGAAAATATGCAACTTTTACAAGAAGGAAACTACGAGAAGATGGTATGAACATCAGCCAAACGGGGTTACAGAAATCACTTATTCTATATGGGTGATCTCAATCTGCACTGGAAAATATGCAACTTTTACAAGAAGGAAACTACGAGAAGATGGTATGAACATCAAACACACGGGGTTAGAGAAATCACTTATTCTATATGGGTGATCTCAGACTGCACTGGAAAATATGCAACTTTTACAAGAAGGAAACTAAGAGAAGCTGGTATGAACATCAGCCACACGGGATTACAGAAATCACTTATTCTATATGGGTGATCTCAGACTGCACTGGAAAATATGCAACTTTGACAGGAAGGAAACTACGAGAAGATCGTATGAACATCAGCCACACGGGGTTACAGAAATCTCTTATTCTATATGGGTGATCTCAGACTGCACTGGAAAATATGCAACTTTGAGAGAAAGGAAACTACGAGAAGATCGTATGAACATCAGCCACACGGGATTACAGAAATCACTTATTCTATATGGGTGATCTCAGACTGCACTGGAAAATATGCAACTTTGACAGGAAGGAAACTACGAGAAGATCGTATGAACATCAGCCACACGGGGTTACAGAAATCTCTTATTCTATATGGGTGATCTCAGACTGCACTGGAAAATATGCAACTTTGAGAGGAAGGAAACTACGAGAAGATCGTATGAACATCAGCCACACGGGATTACAGAAATCACTTATTCTATATGGGTGATCTCAGACTGCACTGGAAAATATGCAACTTTGACAGGAAGGAAACTACGAGAAGATCGTATGAACATCAGCCACACGGGATTACAGAAATCACTTATTCTATATGGGTGATGTCAGTTTGCACTGGAAAATATGCGACTTTCACAGAAAGGAAACTACGAGAAGCTGGTATGAACATCAGCCACACGGGATTACAGAAATTTCTTATTCTATATGGGTGATCTCAGTCTGCACTGGAAAATATGCAACTTTTACAAGAAGGAAACTACGAGAAGATGGTATGAACATCAGCCAAACGGGGTTACAGAAATCACTTATTCTATATGGGTGATCTCAATCTGCACTGGAAAATATGCAACTTTTACAAGAAGGAAACTACGAGAAGATGGTATGAACATCAAACACACGGGGTTAGAGAAATCACTTATTCTATATGGGTGATCTCAGACTGCACTGGAAAATATGCAACTTTTACAAGAAGGAAACTAAGAGAAGCTGGTATGAACATCAGCCACACGGGATTACAGAAATCACTTATTCTATATGGGTGATCTCAGACTGCACTGGAAAATATGCAACTTTGACAGGAAGGAAACTACGAGAAGATCGTATGAACATCAGCCACACGGGGTTACAGAAATCACTTATTCTATATGGGTGATCTCAGTCTGCACTGGAAAATATGCAACTTTGACAGGAAGGAAACTACGAGAAGCAGGTATGAACATCAGCGACACGGGATTACAGAAATTTCTTATTCTATATGGGTGATCTCAGTCTGCACTGGAAAATATGCAACTTTTACAGGAAGGAAACTACAAGAAGCTGGTATGAACATCAGCCACACGGGATTACAGAAATTTCTTATTCTATATGGGTGATCTCAGTCTGCACTGGAAAATATGCAACTTTTACAAGAAGGAAACTACGAGAAGATGGTATGAACATCAGCCAAACGGGGTTACAGAAATCACTTATTCTATATGGGTGATCTCAATCTGCACTGGAAAATATGCAACTTTTACAAGAAGGAAACTACGAGAAGATGGTATGAACTTCAGCCACACGGGATTACAGAAATCACTTATTCTATATGGGTGATCTCAGTCTGCACTGGAAAATATGCAACTTTGACAGGAAGGAAACTACGAGAAGATCATATGAACATCAGCCACACGGGGTTACAGAAATCTCTTATTCTATATGGGTGATCTCAGACTGCACTGGAAAATATGCAACTTTCACAGAAAGGAAACTAAGAGAAGCTGGTATGAACTTCAGCCACACGGGATTACAGAAATCACTTATTCTATATGGGTGATCTCAGTCTGCACTGGAAAATATGCAACTTTCACAGAAAGGAAACTACGAGAAGATGGTATGAACATCAGCGACACGGGATTACAGAAATCACTTATTCTATATGGGTGATCTCAGTCTGCACTGGAAAATATGCAACTTTGACAGGAAGGAAACTACGAGAAGCTGGTATGAACATCAGCGACACGGGATTACAGAAATTTCTTATTCTATATGGGTGATCTCAGTCTGCACTGGAAAATATGCAACTTTTACAGGAAGGAAACTACAAGAAGCTGGTATGTACATCAGCCACACGGGATTACAGAAATTTCTTATTCTATATGGGTGATCTCAGTCTGCACTGGAAAATATGCAACTTTTACAAGAAGGAAACTACGAGAAGATGGTATGAACATCAGCCACACGGGGTTAGAGAAATCACTTATTCTATATGGGTGATCTGAGACTGCACTGGAAAATATGCAACTTTGACAGGTAGGAAATTACGAGAAGATCGTATGAACATCAGCCACACGGGATTACAGAAATCACTTATTCTATATGGGTGATCTCAGTTTGCACTGGAAAATATGCAACTTTCACAGAAAGGAAACTACAAGAAGCTGGTATGAACATCAGCCACACGAGATTACAGAAATTTCTTATTCTATATGGGTGATCTCAGTCTGCACTGGAAATTATGCAACTTTTACAAGAAGGAAACTAAGAGAAGCTGGTATGAACATCAGCCACACGGGATTACAGAAATCTCTTATCCTATATGGGTGATCTCAGACAGAACTGGAAAATATGCAATTTGACAGGAAGGAAACTACGAGAAGATCGTATGAACATCAGCCACACGGGATTACAGAAATCACTTATTCTATATGGGTGATCTCAGTTTGCACTGGAAAATATGCAACTTTCGCAGAAAGGAAACTACGAGAAGCTGGTATGAACATCAGCCACACGGGATTACAGAAATCACTTATTCTATATGGGCGATCTCAGACTGCACTGGAAAATATGCAACTTTGACAGGAAGGAAATTACGAGAAGATCGTATGAACATCAGCCACACGGGATTACAGAAATCACTTATTCTATATGGGTGATCTCAGTTTGCACTGGAAAATATGCAACTTTCACAGAAAGGAAACTACAAGAAGCTGGTATGAACATCAGCCACACGAGATTACAGAAATTTCTTATTCTATATGGGTGATCTCAGTCTGCACTGGAAATTATGCAACTTTTACAAGAAGGAAACTAAGAGAAGCTGGTATGAACATCAGCCACACGGGATTACAGAAATCTCTTATCCTATATGGGTGATCTCAGACAGAACTGGAAAATATGCAACTTTGACAGGAAGGAAACTACGAGAAGATCGTATGAACATCAGCCACACGGGGTTACAGAAATCTCTTATTCTATATGGGTGATCTCAGACTGCACTGGAAAATATGCAACTTTGACAGGAAGGAAACTACGAGAAGCTGGTATGAACATCAGCCACACGGGATTACAGAAATCACTTATTCTATATGGGTGATCTCAGTTTGCACTGGAAAATATGCAACTTTCGCAGAAAGGAAAATACGAGAAGCTGGTATGAACATCAGCCACACGGGATTACAGAAATCACTTATTCTATATGGGCGATCTCAGACTGCACTGGAAAATATGCAACTTTGACAGGAAGGAAATTACGAGAAGATCGTATGAACATCAGCCACACGGGATTACAGAAATCACTTATTCTATATGGGTGATCTCAGTTTGCACTGGAAAATATGCAACTTTCACAGAAAGGAAACTACAAGAAGCTGGTATGAACATCAGCCACACGAGATTACAGAAATTTCTTATTCTATATGGGTGATCTCAGTCTGCACTGGAAATTATGCAACTTTTACAAGAAGGAAACTAAGAGAAGCTGGTATGAACATCAGCCACACGGGATTACAGAAATCTCTTATCCTATATGGGTGATCTCAGACAGCACTGGAAAATATGCAACTTTGACAGGAAGGAAACTACGAGAAGATCGTGTGAACATCAGCCACACGGGGTTACAGAAATCTCTTATTCTATATGGGTGATCTCAGACTGCACTGGAAAATATGCAACTTTGACAGGAAGGAAACTACGAGAAGATCGTATGAACATCAGCCACACGGGATTACAGAAATCACTTATTCTATATGGGTGATCTCAGTTTGCACTGGAAAATATGCAACTTTCGCAGAAAGGAAACTACGAGAAGCTGGTATGAACATCAGCCACACGGGATTACAGAAATCACTTATTCTATATGGGCGATCTCAGACTGCACTGGAAAATATGCAACTTTGACAGGAAGGAAATTACGAGAAGATCGTATGAACATCAGCCACACGGGATTACAGAAATCACTTATTCTATATGGGTGATCTCAGTTTGCACTGGAAAATATGCAACTTTCACAGAAAGGAAACTACAAGAAGCTGGTATGAACATCAGCCACACGAGATTACAGAAATTTCTTATTCTATATGGGTGATCTCAGTCTGCACTGGAAATTATGCAACTATTACAGGAAGGAAACTACGAGAAGCTGGTATGAACATCAGCCACACGGGATTACAGAAATCTCTTATTCTATATGGGTGATCTCAGTCTGCACTGGAAAATATGCAACTTTTACAAGAAGGAAACTACGAGAAGATGGTATGAACATCAGCCAAACGGGGTTACAGAACTCACTTATTCTATATGGGTGATATCAATCTGCACTGGAAAATATGCAACTTTTACAAGAAGGAAATTCCGAGAAGCTGGTATGAACATCAGCCACACGGGATTACAGAAATCTCTTATTCTATATGGGTGATCACAGTCTGCACTGGAAAATATGCAACTTTCACAGAAAGGAAACTAAGAGAAGATGGTATGAACATCAGCCACACGGGATTACAGATATCACTTATTCTATATGGGTGATCTCAGTCTGCACTGGAAAATATGCAACTTTCACAGAAAGGAAACTAAGAGAAGATGGTATGAACATCAGCCACACGGGATTACAGAAATCACTTATTCTATATGGGTGATCTCAGTCTGCACTAGAAAATATGCAACTTTCACAGAAAGGAAACTACGAGAAGCTGGTATGAACATCAGCCACACGGGATTACAGAAATCACTTATTTTATATGGGTGATCTCAGTATGCACTGGAAAATATGCAACTTTCACAGAAAGGAAACTAAGAGAAGATGGTATGAACATCAGCCACACGGGATTACAGAAATCACTTATTCTATATGGGTGATCTCAGTCTGCACTGGAAAATATGCAACTTTCACAGAAAGGAAACTAAGAGAAGATGGTATGAACATCAGCCACACGGGATTACAGAAATCACTTATTCTATATGGGTGATCTCAGTCTGCACTGGAAAATATGCAACTTTCACAGAAAGGAAACTAAGAGAAGATGGTATGAACATCAGCCACACGGGATTACAGAAATCACTTATTCTATATGGGTGATCACAGTCTGCACTGGAAAATATGCAACATTCACAGAAAGGAAACTAAGAGAAGATGGTATGAACATCAGCCACACGGGATTACAGAAATCACTTATTCTATATGGGTGATCACAGTCTGCACTGGAAAATATGCAACTTTCACAGAAAGGAAACTAAGAGAAGATGGTATGAACATCAGCCACACGGGATTACAGAAATCACTTATTCTATATGGGTGATCTCAGTCTGCACTGGAAAATATGCAACTTTCACAGAAAGGTAACTAAGAGAAGATGGTATGAACATCAGCCACACGGGATTACAGAAATCACTTATTCTATATGGGTGATCTCAGTCTGCACTAGAAAATATGCAACTTTCACAGAAAGGAAACTACGAGAAGCTGGTATGAACATCAGCCACACGGCATTACAGAAATCACTTATTCTATATGGGTGATCTCAGTCTGCACTGGAAAATATGCAACTTTTACAGGAAGGAAACTACGAGAAGCTGGTATGAACATCAGCCACACGGGATTACAGAAATCACTTATTCTATATGGGTGATCTCAGTCTGCACTGGAAAATATGCAACTTTCACAGAAAGGAAACTAAGAGAAGATGGTATGAACATCAGCCACACGGGATTACAGAAATCACTTATTCTATATGGGTGATCTCAGTCTGCACTGGAAAATATGCAACTTTCACAGAAAGGAAACTACGAGAAGCTGGTATGAACATCAGCCACACGGGAATTACAGAAATTTCTTATTCTATATGGGTGATCTCAGACTGCACTGGAAAATATGCAACTTTTACAGGAAGGAAACTACGAGAAGCTGGTATGAACATCAGCCACACGGGATTACAGAAATCACTTATTCTATATGGGTGATCTCAGTCTGCACTGGAAAATATGCAACTTTTACAAGAAGGAAACTAAGAGTAGCTGGTATGAACATCAGCCACACGGGATTACAGAAATCTCTTATTCTATATGGGCGATCTCAGTCTGCACTGGAAAATATGCACCTTTTACAGGAAGGAAACTACGAGAAGCTGGTATGAACATCAGCCACACGGGAATTACAGAAATCTCTTATTCTATATGGGTGATCTCAGACTGCACTGGAAAATATGCAACTTTCACAGAAAGGAAACTACGAGTAGATGGTATGAACATCAGCCAAACTGGGTTACAGGAATCACTTATTCTATATGGGTGATCTCAGACTGCACTGGAAAATATGCAACTTTGACAGGAAGGAAACTACGAGAAGCTGGTATGAACATCAGCCACACGGGATTACAGAAATTTCTTATTCTATATGGGTGATCACAGTCTGCACTGGAAAACATGCAACTATTACAGGAAGGAAACTACGAGAAGCTGGTATGAACATCAGCCACACGGGATTACAGAAATCTCTTATTCTATATGGGTGATCTCAGTCTGCACTGGAAAATATGCAACTTTTACAAGAAGGAAACTACGAGAAGATGGTATGAACATCAGCCAAACGGGGTTACAGAACTCACTTATTCTATATGGGTGATATCAATCTGCACTGGAAAATATGCAACTTTTACAAGAAGGAAATTCCGAGAAGCTGGTATGAACATCAGCCACACGGGATTACAGAAATCTCTTATTCTATATGGGTGATCACAGTCTGCACTGGAAAATATGCAACTTTCACAGAAAGGAAACTAAGAGAAGATGGTATGAACATCAGCCACACGGGATTACAGAAATCACTTATTCTATATGGGTGATCTCAGTCTGCACTGGAAAATATGCAACTTTCACAGAAAGGAAACTAAGAGAAGATGGTATGAACATCAGCCACACGGGATTACAGAAATCACTTATTCTATATGGGTGATCTCAGTCTGCACTAGAAAATATGCAACTTTCACAGAAAGGAAACTACGAGAAGATGGTATGAACATCAGCCACACGGGATTACAGAAATCACTTATTCTATATGGGTGATCTCAGTCTGCACTAGAAAATATGCAACTTTCACAGAAAGGAAACTAAGAGAAGATGGTATGAACATCAGCCACACGGGATTACAGAAATCACTTATTTTATATGGGTGATCTCAGTCTGCACTGGAAAATATGCAACTTTCACAGAAAGGAAACTAAGAGAAGATGGTATGAACATCAGCCACACGGGATTACAGAAATCACTTATTCTATATGGGTGATCTCAGTCTGCACTGGAAAATATGCAACTTTCACAGAAAGGAAACTACGAGAAGCTGGTATGAACATCAGCCACACGGGATTACAGAAATCACTTATTCTATATGGGTGATCTCAGTCTGCACTGGAAAATATGCAACTTTTACAGGAAGGAAACTACGAGAAGCTGGTATGAACATCAGCCACACGGGATTACAGAAATCACTTATTCTATATGGGTGATCTCAGACTGCACTGGAAAATATGCAACTTTTACAAGAAGGAAACTAAGAGTAGCTGGTATGAACATCAGCCACACGGGATTACAGAAATCTCTTATTCTATATGGGTGATCTCAGTCTGCACTGGAAAATATGCAACTTTTACAAGAAGGAAACTAAGAGTAGCTGGTATGAACATCAGCCACACGGGATTACAGAAATCTCTTATTCTATATGGGCGATCTCAGTCTGCACTGGAAAATATGCAACTTTTACAGGAAGGAAACTACGAGAAGCTGGTATGAAAATCAGCCACACGGGATTACAGAAATTTGTAATTCTATATGGGTGATCTCAGTCTGCACTGGAAAATATGCAACTTTTACAGGAAGGAAACTACGAGAAGCTGGTATGAACATCAGCCACACGGGATTACAGAAATCACTTATTCTATATGGGTGATCTCAGTCTGCACTGGAAAATATGCAACTTTTACAAGAAGGAAATTAAGAGTAGCTGGTATGAACATCAGCCACACGGGATTACAGAAATCTCTTATTCTATATGGGCGATCTCAGTCTGCACTGGAAAATATGCACCTTTTACAGGAAGGAAACTACGAGAAGCTGGTATGAACATCAGCCACACGGGAATTACAGAAATCTCTTATTCTATATGGGTGATCTCAGACTGCACTGGAAAATATGCAACTTTCACAGAAAGGAAACTACGAGTAGAAGGTATGAACATCAGCCAAACTGGGTTACAGGAATCACTTATTCTATATGGGTGATCTCAGACTGCACTGGAAAATATGCAACTTTTACAGGAAGGAAACTACGAGAAGATCGTATGAACATCAGCCACACGGGATTACAGAAATTTCTTATTCTATATGGGTGATCTCAGTCTGCACTGGAAAATATGCAACTTTTACAGGAAGGAAACTACGAGAAGCTGGTATGAACATCAGCCACACGGGATTACAGAAATCACTTATTCTATATGGGTGATCTCAGTTTGCACTGGAAAATATGCAACTTTCACAGAAAGGAAACTACGAGAAGATGGTATGAACATCAGCCACACGGGGTTACAGAAATCTCTTATTCTATATGGGTGATCTCAGTCTGCACTGGAAAATATGCAACTTTCACAGAAAGGAAACTACGAGAAGATGGTATGAACATCAGCCACACGGGATTACAGAAATCACTTATTCTATATGGGTGATCTCAGTTTGCACTGGAAAATATGCAACTTTCACAGAAAGGAAACTACGAGAAGCTGGTATGAACATCAGCCACACGGGATTACAGAAATTTCTTATTCTATATGGGTGATCTCAGTCTGCACTGGAAAATATGCAACTTTTACAAGAAGGAAACTACGAGTAGATAGTATGAACATCAGCCAAACGGGGTTACAGAAATCACTTATTCTATATGGGTGATCTCAGACTGCACTGGAAAATATGCAACTTTTACAGGAAGGAAACTACGAGAAGATCGTATGAACATCAGCCACACGGGATTACAGAAATTCCTTATTCTATATGGGTGATCTCAGTCTGCACTGGAAAATATGCAACTTTCACAGGAAGGAAACTACGAGAAGCTGGTATGAACATCAGCCACACGGGATTACAGAAATCACTTATTCTATATGGGTGATCTCAGTTTGCACTGGAAAATGTGCAACTTTCACAGAAAGGAAACTACGGGAAGCTGGTATTAACATCAGCCACACGGGATAACAGAAATCACATATTCTATATGGGTGATCTCAGTCTGCACTGGAAAATATGCAAATTTTACAGGAAGGAAACTACGAGAAGCTGGTATGAACATCAGCCACACGGGATTACAGAAATTTCTTATTCTATATGGGTGATCTCAGTCTGCACTGGAAAATATGCAACTTTTACAGGAAGGAAACTACGAGAAGCTGGTATGAACATCAGCCACACGGGATTACAGAAATCACTTATTCTATATGGGTAATCTCAGTCTGCACTGGAAATTATGCAACTTTTACAAGAAGGAAACTAAGAGAAGCTGGTATGAACATCAACCACACGGGATTACAGAAATCTCTTATTCTATATGGGTGATCTCAGTCTGCACTGGAAAATATGCAACTTTTACAAGAAGGAAACTACGAGAAGCTGGTATGAACATCAGCCACACGGGATTACAGAAATCTCTTATTCTATATGGGTGATCTCAATCTGCACTGGAAAATATGCAACTTTACAAGAAGGAAACTACGAGAAGCTGGTATGAACATCAGCCACACGGGATTACAGAAATCACTTATTCTATATGGGTGATCTCAGTCTGCACTGGAAAATATGCAACTTTTAAAGGAAGGAAACTACGAGAAGCTGGTATGAACATCAGCCACACGGGATTACAGAAATCACTTATTCTATATGGGTGATCTCAGTTTGCACTGGAAAATATGCAACTTTCACAGAAAGGAAACTACGAGAAGCTGGTATGAACATCAGCCACACGGGATTACAGAAATCACTTATTCTATAAGGGTGATCTCAGTATGCACTGGAAAATATGCAACTTTTACAGGAAGGAAACTACGAGAAGCTGGTATGAACATCAGCCACACGGGATTACAGAAATCACTTATTCTATATGGGTGATCTCAGTTTGCACTGGAAAATATGCAACTTTCACAGAAAGGAAACTACGAGAAGCTGGTATGAACATCAGCCACACGAGATTACAAAAATTTCTTATTCTATATGGTTGATCTCAGTTTGCACTGGAAAATATGCAACTTTTACAGGAAGGAAACTACGAGAAGATGGTATGAACATCAGCCACACGGGGTTACAGAAATCACTTATTCTATATGGGTGATCTCAGTTTGCACTGGAAAATATGCAACTTTCACAGAAAGGAAACTACGAGAAGATGGTATGAACATCAGCCACACGGGATTACAGAAATCACTTATTCTATATGGGTGATCTCAGTTTGCACTGGAAAATATGCAACTTTTACAGGAAGGAAACTACGAGAAGATGGTATGAACATCAGCCACACGGGATTACAGAAATCACTTATTCTATATGGGTGATCTCCGTTTGCACTGGAAAATATGCAACTTTCACAGAAAGGAAACTACGAGAAGCTGGTATGAAAATCAGCCACACGAGATTACAAAAATTTCTTATTCTATATGGTTGATCTCAGTTTGCACTGGAAAATATGCAACTTTCACAGAAAGGAAACTACCAGAAGATGGTATGAACATCAGCCACACGGGGTTACAGAAATCACTTATTCTATATGGGTGATCTCAGTCTGCACTGGAAAATATGCAACTTTCACAGAAAGGAAACTACGAGAAGCTGGTATGAACATCAGCCACACGGGATTACAGAAATCACTTATTCTATATGGGTGATCTCAGTATGCACTGGAAAATATGCAACTTTTACATGAAGGAAACTACGAGAAGCTGGTATGAACATCAGCCACACGGGATTACAGAAATCACTTATTCTATATGGGTGATCTCAGACTGCACTGGAAAATATGCAACTTTGACAGGAAGGAAACTACGAGAAGATGGTATGAACATCAGCCACACGGGATTACAGAAATCTCTTATTCTATATGGGTGATCTCAGTCTGCACTGGAAAATATGCAACTTTCACAGAAAGGAAACTACGACAAGATGGTATGAACATCAGCCACACGGGATTACAGAAATCACTTATTCTATATGGGTGATCTCAGTTTGCACTGGAAAATATGCAACTTTCACAGAAAGGAAACTACGAGAAGCTGGTATGAACATCAGCCACACGGGATTACAGAAATCACTTATTCTATATGGGTGATCTCAGTTTGCACTGGAAAATATGCAACGTTCACAGAAAGGAAACTACGAGAAGATAGTATGAACATCAGCCAAACGGGGTTACAGAAATCACTTATTCTATATGGGTGATCTCAGACTGCACTGGAAAATATGCAACTTTTACAGGAAGGAAACTACGAGAAGATCGTATGAACATCAGCCACACGGGATTACAGAAATCACTTATTCTATATGGGTGATCTCAGACTGCACTGGAAAATATGCAACTTTTACAGGAAGGAAACTACGAGAAGATCGTATGAACATCAGCCACACGGGATTACAGAAATTCCTTATTCTATATGGGTGATCTCAGTCTGCACTGGAAAATATGCAACTTTCACAGGAAGGAAACTACGAGAAGCTGGTATGAACATCAGCCACACGGGATTACAGAAATCACTTATTCTATATGGGTGATCTCAGTTTGCACTGGAAAATATGCAACTTTTACAGGAAGGAAACTACGAGAAGCTGGTATGAACATCAGCCACACAGGATTACAGAAATCACTTATTCTATATGGGTGATCTCAGTTTTCACTGGAAAATATGCAACTTTTACAAGAAGGAAACTAAGAGAAGCTGGTATGAACATCAACCACACGGGATTACAGAAATCTCTTATTCTATATGGGTGATCTCAGTCTGCACTGGAAAATATGCAACTTTTACAAGAAGGAAACTACGAGAAGATGGTATGAACATCATCCAAACGGGGTTACAGAAATCACTTATTCTATATGGGTGATCTCAATCTGCACTGGAAAATATGCAACTTTTACAAGAAGGAAACTACGAGAATCTGGTATGAACATCAGCCACACGGGATTACAGAAATCTCTTATTCTATATGGGTGATCTCAATCTGCACTGGAAAATATGCAACTTTTACAAGAAGGAAACTACGAGAAGCTGGTATGAACATCAGCCAAACGAGGTTACAGAAATCACTTAGTCTATATGGGTGATCTCAGTGTGCACTGGAAAATATGCAACTTTTACAAGAAGGAAACTACGAGAAGCTGGTATGAACATCCGCCACACGGGATTACAGAAATCTCTTATTCTATATGGGTGATCTCAGTCTTCACTGGAAAATATGCAACTTTCAAAGAAAGGAAACTACGAGAAGCTGGTATGAACATCAGCCACACGGGATTACAGAAATCACTTATTCTATATGGGTGATCTCAGTCTTCACTGGAAAATATGCAACTGTCAAAGAAAGGAAACTACGAGAAGCTGGTATGAACATCAGCAACACGGGATTACAGAAATCACTTATTCTATATGGGTGATCTCAGTCTTCACTGGAAAATATGCAACTTTTACAAGAAGGAAACTACGAGAAGCTGGTATGAACATCAGCCAAACGGGGTTACAGAAATCACTTATTCTATATGGGTGATCTCAGTTTGCACTGGAAAATATGCAACTTTCACAGAAAGGAAACTACGAGAAGCTGGTATGAATATCAGCCACACGGGATTACAGAAATCACTTATTCTATATGGGTGATCTCAGTATGCACTGGAAAATATGCAACTTTTACAGGAAGGAAACTACGAGAAGCTGGTATGAACATCAGCCACACGGGATTACAGAAATCACTTATTCTATATGGGTGATCTCAGTCTGCACTGGAAAATATGCAACTTTTACAAGAAGGAAACTACGAGAAGCTGGTATGAACATCCGCCACACGGGATTACAGAAATCTCTTATTCTATATGGGTGATCTCAGTCTTCACTGGAAAATATGCAACTTTCAAAGAAAGGAAACTACGAGAAGCTGGTATGAACATCAGCCACACGGGATTACAGAAATCACTTATTCTATATGGGTGATCTCAGTCTTCACTGGAAAATATGCAACTGTCAAAGAAAGGAAACTACGAGAAGCTGGTATGAACATCAGCAACACGGGATTACAGAAATCACTTATTCTATATGGGTGATCTCAGTCTTCACTGGAAAATATGCAACTTTTACAAGAAGGAAACTACGAGAAGCTGGTATGAACATCAGCCAAACGGGGTTACAGAAATCACTTATTCTATATGGGTGATCTCAGTTTGCACTGGAAAATATGCAACTTTCACAGAAAGGAAACTACGAGAAGCTGGTATGAATATCAGCCACACGGGATTACAGAAATCACTTATTCTATATGGGTGATCTCAGTATGCACTGGAAAATATGCAACTTTTACAGGAAGGAAACTACGAGAAGCTGGTATGAACATCAGCCACACGGGATTACAGAAATCACTTATTCTATATGGGTGATCTCAGTCTGCACTGGAAAATATGCAACTTTTACAGGAAGGAAACTACGAGAAGCTGGTATGAACATCAGCCACACGGGATTACAGAAATCACTTATTCTATATGGGTGATCTCAGTTTGCACTGGAAAATATGCAACTTTCACAGAAAGGAACTACGAGAAGCTGGTATGAACATCAGCCACACGGGATTACAGAAATCACTTATTCTATATGGGTGATCTCAGTCTGCACTGGAAAATATGCAACTTTTACAGGAAGGAAACTACGAGAAGCTGGTATGAACATCAGCCACACGGGATTACAGAAATCACTTATTCTATATGGGTGATCTCAGTTTGCACTGGAAAATATGCAACTTTCACAGAAAGGAAACTACGAGAAGCTGGTATGAACATCAGCCACACGAGATTACAGAAATTTCTTATTCTATATGGGTGATCTCAGACTGCACTGGAAAATATGCAACTTTTACAGGAAGGAAACTACGAGAAGCTGGTATGAACATCAGCAACACGGGATTACAGAAATTTCTTATTCTATATGGGTGATCTCAGTCTGCACTGGAAAATATGCAACTTTTACAGGAAGGAAACTACGAGAAGCTGGTATGAACATCAGCGACACGGGATTACAGAAATCACTTATTCTATATGGGTGATCTCAGTCTGCACAGGAAAATATGCAACTTTCACAGGAAGGAAACTACGAGAAGATGGTATGAACATCAGCCACACGGGATTACAGAAATCACTTATTCTATATGGGTGATCTCAGTTTGCACTGGAAAATATGCAACTTTCACAGAAAGGAAACTACGAGAAGATGGTATGAACATCAGCCACACGGGGTTACAGAAATCTCTTATTCTATATGGGTGATCTCAGTCTGCACTGGAAAATATGCAACTTTCACGGAAAGGAAACTACGAGAAGCTGGTATGAACATCAGCTACACGGGATTAGAGAAATCACTTATTCTATATGGGTGATCTCAGTCTGCACTCGAAAATATGCAACTTTCACAGAAAGGAAACTACGAGAAGGTGGTATGAACATCAGCCACACGGGATTACAGAAATCACTTATTCTATATGGGTGATCTCAGTTTGCACTGGAAAATATGCAACTTTTACAGGAAGGAAACTACGAGAAGCTGGTATGAACATCAGCCACACGGGATTACAGAAATCACTTATTCTATATGGGTGATCTCAGTTTGCACTGGAAAATATGCAACTTTCACAGAAAGGAACTACGAGAAGCTGGTATGAACATCAGCCACACGGGATTACAGAAATCACTTATTCTATATGGGTGATCTCAGTCTGCACTGGAAAATATGCAAATTTTACAGGAAGGAAACTAGGAGAAGCTGGTATGAACATCAGCCACACGGGATTACAGAAATCACTTATTCTATATGGGTGATCTCAGTTTGCACTGGAAAATATGCAACTTTCACAGAAAGGAAACTACGAGAAGCTGGTATGAACATCAGCCACACGGGATTACAGAAATCACTTATTCTATATGGGTGATCTCAGTATGCACTGGAAAATATGCAACTTTTACAGGAAGGAAACTACGAGAAGCTGGTATGAACATCAGCCGCACGGGATTACAGAAATCACTTATTCTATATGGGTGATCTCAGTCTGCACTGGAAAATATGCAACTTTTACAGGAAGGAAACTACGAGAAGCTGGTATGAACATCAGCCACACGGGATTACAGAAATCACTTATTCTATATGGGTGATCTCAGTTTGCACTGGAAAATATGCAACTTTCACAGAAAGGAACTACGAGAAGCTGGTATGAACATCAGCCACACGGGATTACAGAAATCACTTATTCTATATGGGTGATCTCAGTCTGCACTGGAAAATATGCAAATTTTACAGGAAGGAAACTACGAGAAGCTGGTATGAACATCAGCCACACGGGATTACAGAAATCACTTATTCTATATGGGTGATCTCAGTTTGCACTGGAAAATATGCAACTTTCACAGAAAGGAAACTACGAGAAGCTGGTATGAACATCAGCCACACGGGATTACAGAAATCACTTATTCTATATGGGTGATCTCAGTATGCACTGGAAAATATGCAACTTTTACAGAAAGGAAACTACGAGAAGCTGGTATGAACATCAGCCACACGGGATTACAGAAATCACTTATTCTATATGGGTGATCTCAGTCTGCACTGGAAAATATGCAACTTTTACAGGAAGGAAACTACGAGAGTCTGGTATGAACATCAGCCACACGGGATTACAGAAATCACTTATTCTATATGGGTGATCTCAGTTTGCACTGGAAAATATGCAACTTTCACAGAAAGGAACTACGAGAAGCTGGTATGAACATCAGCCACACGGGATTACAGAAATCACTTATTCTATATGGGTGATCTCAGTCTGCACTGGAAAATATGCAAATTTTACAGGAAGGAAACTACGAGAAGCTGGTATGAACATCAGCGACACGGGATTACAGAAATCACTTATTCTATATGGGTGATCTCAGTTTGCACTGGAAAATATGCAACTTTCACAGAAAGGAAACTACGAGAAGCTGGTATGAACATCAGCCACACGGGATTACAGAAATCACTTATTCTATATGGGTGATCTCAGTATGCACTGGAAAATATGCAACTTTTACAGGAAGGAAACTACGAGAAGCTGGTATGAACATCAGCCACACGGGATTACAGAAATCACTTATTCTATATGGGTGATCTCAGTTTGTACTGGAAAATATGCAACTTTCACAGAAAGGAAACTACGAGAAGCTGGTATGAACATCAGCCACACGAGATTACAGAAATTTCTTATTCTATATGGGTGATCTCAGACTGCACTGGAAAATATGCAACTTTTACAGGAAGGAAACTACGAGAGTCTGGTATGAACATCAGCCACACGGGATTACAGAAATCACTTATTCTATATGGGTGATCTCAGTTTGCACTGGAAAATATGCAACTTTCACAGAAAGGAACTACGAGAAGCTGGTATGAACATCAGCCACACGGGATTACAGAAATCACTTATTCTATATGGGTGATCTCAGTTTGCACTGGAAAATATGCAACTTTCACAGAAAGGAAACTACGAGAAGCTGGTATGAACATCAGCCACACGGGATTACAGAAATCACTTATTCTATATGGGTGATCTCAGTATGCACTGGAAAATATGCAACTTTTACAGGAAGGAAACTACGAGAAGCTGGTATGAACATCAGCCGCACGGGATTACAGAAATCACTTATTCTATATGGGTGATCTCAGTCTGCACTGGAAAATATGCAACTTTTACAGGAAGGAAACTACGAGAGTCTGGTATGAACATCAGCCACACGGGATTACAGAAATCACTTATTCTATATGGGTGATCTCAGTTTGCACTGGAAAATATGCAACTTTCACAGAAAGGAACTACGAGAAGCTGGTATGAACATCAGCCACACGGGATTACAGAAATCACTTATTCTATATGGGTGATCTCAGTCTGCACTGGAAAATATGCAAATTTTACAGGAAGGAAACTACGAGAAGCTGGTATGAACATCAGCGACACGGGATTACAGAAATCACTTATTCTATATGGGTGATCTCAGTTTGCACTGGAAAATATGCAACTTTCACAGAAAGGAAACTACGAGAAGCTGGTATGAACATCAGCCACACGGGATTACAGAAATCACTTATTCTATATGGGTGATCTCAGTATGCACTGGAAAATATGCAACTTTTACAGGAAGGAAACTACGAGAAGCTGGTATGAACATCAGCCACACGGGATTACAGAAATCACTTATTCTATATGGGTGATCTCAGTTTGCACTGGAAAATATGCAACTTTCACAGAAAGGAAACTACGAGAAGCTGGTATGAACATCAGCCACACGAGATTACAGAAATTTCTTATTCTATATGGGTGATCTCAGACTGCACTGGAAAATATGCAACTTTTACAGGAAGGAAACTACGAGAGTCTGGTATGAACATCAGCCACACGGGATTACAGAAATCACTTATTCTATATGGGTGATCTCAGTTTGCACTGGAAAATATGCAACTTTCACAGAAAGGAACTACGAGAAGCTGGTATGAACATCAGCCACACGGGATTACAGAAATCACTTATTCTATATGGGTGATCTCAGTTTGCACTGGAAAATATGCAACTTTCACAGAAAGGAAACTACGAGAAGCTGGTATGAACATCAGCGACACGGGATTACAGAAATCACTTATTCTATATGGGTGATCTCAGTTTGCACTGGAAAATATGCAACTTTCACAGAAAGGAAACTACGAGAAGCTGGTATGAACATCAGCCACACGAGATTACAGAAATTTCTTATTCTATATGGGTGATCTCAGTCTGCACTGGAAAATATGCAACTTTTACAGGAAGGAAACTACGAGAGTCTGGTATGAACATCAGCCACACGGGATTACAGAAATCACTTATTCTATATGGGTGATCTCAGTTTGCACTGGAAGATATGCAACTTTCACAGAAAGGAAACTACGAGAAGCTGGTATGAACATCAGCGACACGGGATTACAGAAATCACTTATTCTATATGGGTGATCTCAGTTTGCACTGGAAAATATGCACCTTTTACAGGAAGGAAACTACGAGAAGCTGGTATGAACATCAGCAACACGGGATTACAGAAATTTCTTATTCTATATGGGTGATCTCAGTCTGCACTGGAAAATATGCAACTTTTACAGGAAGGAAACTACGAGAAGCTGGTATGAACATCAGCGACACGGGATTACAGAAATCACTTATTCTATATGGGTGATCTCAGTCTGCACTGGAAAATATGCAACTTTCACAGGAAGGAAACTACGAGAAGATGGTATGAACATCAGCCACACGGGATTACAGAAATCACTTATTCTATATGGGTGATCTCAGTTTGCACTGGAAAATATGCAACTTTCACAGAAAGGAAACTACGAGAACATGGTATGAACATCAGCCACACGGGATTAGAGAAATCATTTATTCTATATGGGTGATCTCAGTATGCACTGGAAAATATGCAACTTTTACAGGAAGGAAACTACGAGAAGCTGGTATGAACATCAGCCACACGGGATTACAGAAATCACTTATTCTATATGGGTGATCTCAGTTTGCACTGGAAAATATGCAACTTTCACAGAAAGGAAACTACGAGAAGATCGTATGAACATCAGCCACACGGGATAACAGAAATCACTTATTCTATATGGGTGATCTCAGTCTGCACTGGAAAATATGCAACTTTCACAGAAAGGAAACTACGAGAAGATGGTATGAACATCAGCCACACGGGATTAGAGAAATCACTTATTCTCTATGGGTGATCTCAGTCTGCACTGGAAAATATGCAAATTTTACAGGAAGGAAACTACGAGAAGCTGGTATGAACATCAGCGACACGGGATTACAGAAATCACTTATTCTATATGGGTGATCTCAGTTTGCACTGGAAAATATGCAACTTTCACAGAAAGGAAACTACGAGAAGCTGGTATGAACATCAGCCACACGGGATTACAGAAATCACTTATTCTATATGGGTGATCTCAGTTTGCACTGGAAAATATGCAACTTTCACAGAAAGGAAACTACGAGAAGCTGGTATGAACATCAGCCACACGAGATTACAGAAATTTCTTATTCTATATGGGTGATCTCAGACTGCACTGGAAAATATGCAACTTTTACAGGAAGGAAACTACGAGAAGCTGGTATGAACATCAGCCACACGGGATTACAGAAATTTCTTATTCTATATGGGTGATCTCAGTCTGCACTGGAAAATATGCAACTTTTACAGGAAGGAAACTACGAGAAGCTGGTATGAACATCAGCCACACGGGATTACAGAAATTTCTTATTCTATATGGGTGATCTCAGTTTGCACTGGAAAATATGCAACTTTCACAGAAAGGAAACTACGAGAAGCTGGTATGAACATCAGCCACACGGGATTACAGAAATCACTTATTCTATATGGGTGATCTCAGTTTGCACTGGAAAATATGCAACTTTCACAGAAAGGAAACTACGAGAAGCTGGTATGAACATCAGCCACACGAGATTACAGAAATTTCTTATTCTATATGGGTGATCTCAGACTGCACTGGAAAATATGCAACTTTTACAGGAAGGAAACTACGAGAAGCTGGTATGAACATCAGCCACACGGGATTACAGAAATTTCTTATTCTATATGGGTGATCTCAGTCTGCACTGGAAAATATGCAACTTTTACAGGAAGGAAACTACGAAAAGCTGGTATGAACATCAGCCACACGGGATTACAGAAATCACTTATTCTATATGGTTGATCTCAGTTTGCACTGGAAAATATGCATCTTTCACAGAAAGGAAACTACGAGAAGCTGGTATGAACATCAGCCACACGAGATTACAGAAATTTCTTATTCTATATAGGTGATCTCAGACTGCACTGGAAAATATGCAACTTTTACAGGAAGGAAACTACGAGAAGCTGGTATGAACATCAGCCACACGAGATTACAGAAATTTCTTATTCTATATGGGTGATCTCAGACTGCACTGGAAAATATGCAACTTTTACAGGAAGGAAACTACGAGAAGCTGGTATGAACATCAGCAACACGGGATTACAGAAATTTCTTATTCTATATGGGTGATCTCAGACTGCACTGGAAAATATGCAACTTTTACAAGAAGGAAACTCCGAGAAGCTGGTATGAACATCAGCAACACGGGATTACAGAAATCACTTATTCTATATGGGTGATCTCAGTCTGCACTGGAAAATATGCAACTTTACGGGAAGGAAACTACGAGAAGCTGGTATGAACATCAGCGACACGGGATTACAGAAATCACTTATTCTGTATGGGTGATCTCAGTCTGCACTGGAAAATATGCAACTTTCACAGGAAGGAAACTACGAGAAGATGGTATGAACATCAGCCACACGGGATTACAGAAATCACTTATTCTATATGGGTGATCTCAGTTTGCACTGGAAAATATGCAACTTTCACAGAAAGGAAACTACGAGAAGATGGTATGAACATCAGCCACACGGGATTAGAGAAATCACTTATTCTATATGGGTGATCTCAGTATGCACTGGAAAATATGCAACTTTTACAGGAAGGAAACTAAGAGAAGCTGCTATGAACATCAGCCACACGGGATTACAGAAATCACTTATTCTATATGGGTGATCTCAGTTTGCACTGGAAAATATGCAACTTTCACAGAAAGGAAACTACGAGAAGCTGGTATGAACATCAGCCAGACGAGATTACAGAAATTTCTTATTCTATATGGGTGATCTCAGACTGCACTGGAAAATATGCAACTTTTACAGGAAGGAAACTACGAGAAGCTGGTATGAACATCAGCAACACGGGATTACAGAAATTTCTTATTCTATATGGGTGATCTCAGTCTGCACTGGAAAATATGCAACTTTGACAGGAAGGAAACTACGAGAAGCTGGTATGAACATCAGCCACACGGGATTACAGAAATCACTTATTCTATATGGGTGATCTCAGTTTGCACTGGAAAATATGCAACTTTCACAGAAAGGAAACTACGAGAAGATGGTATGAACATCAGCCACACGGGATTACAGAAATCACTTATTCTATATGGGTGATCTCAGTCTGCACTGGAAAATATGCAACTTTCACAGGAAGGAAACTACGAGAAGATGGTATGAACATCAGCCACACGGGATTACAGAAATCATTTATTCTATATGGGTGATCTCAGTTTGCACTGGAAAATATGCAACTTTCACAGAAAGGAAACTACGAGAAGATGGTATGAACATCAGCCACACAGGGTTACAGAAATCTCTTATTCTATATGGGTGATCTCAGTCTGCACTGGAAAATATGCAACTTTTACAGGAAGGAAACTACGAGAAGCTGGTATGAACATCAGCCACACGGGATTAGAGAAATCACTTATTCTATATCGGTGATCTCAGTCTGCACTGGAAAATATGCAACTTTCACAGAAAGGAAACTACGAGAAGGTGGTATGAACATCAGCCACACGGGATTACAGAAATCACTTATTCTATATCGGTGATCTCAGTTTGAACTGGAAAATATGCAACTTTCACAGAAAGGAAACTACGAGAAGCTGGTATGAACATCAGCCACACGGGATTACAGAAATCACTTATTCTATATGGGTGATCTCAGTATGCACTGGAAAATATGCAACTTTTACAGGAAGGAAACTTCGAGAAGCTGGTATGTACATCAGCCACACGGGATTACAGAAATCACTTATTCTATATGGGTGATCTCAGTCTGCACTGGAAAATATGCAACTTTTACAGGAAGGAAACTACGATAAGCTGGTATGAACATCAGCCACACGGGATTACAGAAATCTCTTATTCTATATGGGTGATCTCAGACTGCACTGGAAAATATGCAACTTTTACGGGAAGGAAACTATGAGAAGCTGGTATGAACATCAGCCACACGGGATTACAGAAATTTCTTATTCTATATGGGTGATCTCAGACTGCACTGGAAAATATGCAGCTTTTACAGGAAGGAAACTACGAGAAGCTGGTATGAACATCAGCCACACGGGATTACAGAAATTTCTTATTCTATATGGGTGATCTCAGTCTGCACTGGAAAATATGCAGCTTTGACAGGAAGGAAACTACGAGAAGCTGGTATGAACATCAGCCACACGGGATTACAGAAATCACTTATTCTATATGGGTGATCTCAGACTGCACTGGAAAATATGCAACTTTTACAGGAAGGAAACTACGAGAAGCTGGTATGAACATCAGCCACACGGGATTACAGAAATCTCTTATTCTATATGGGTGATCTCAGACTGCACTGGAAAATATGCAACTTTTACAGGAAGGAAACTACGAGAAGCTGGTATGAACATCAGCCACACGGGATTACAGAAATCTCTTATTCTATATGGGTGATCTCAGACTGCACTGGAAAATATGCAACTTTTACGGGAAGGAAACTACGAGAAGCTGGTATGAACATCAGCCACACGGGATTACAGAAATTTCTTATTCTATATAGGTGATCTCAGTCTGCACTGGAAAATATGCAACTTTCACAGAAAGGAAACTACGAGAAGATGGTATGAACATCAGCCACACGGGATTACAGAAATCACTTATTCTATATGGGTGATCTCAGTTTGAACTGGAAAATATGCAACTTTCACAGAAAGGAAACTAGGAGAAGATGGTATGAACATCAGCCACACGGGATTACAGAAATCACTTATTCTATATGGGTGATCTCAGTCTGCACTGGAAAATATGCAACTTTTACAGGAAGGAAACTAAGAGAAGATGGTATGAACATCAGCCAAACGGTGTTACAGAAATCACTTATTCTATATGGGTGATCTCAATCTGCACTGGAAAATATGCAACTTTTACAAGAAGGAAACTCCGAGAAGCTGGTATGAATATCAGCCACACGGGATTACAGAAAGCTCTTATTCTATATGGGTGATCTCAGACTGCACTGGAAAATATGCATCTTTTACAGGAAGGAATCTACGAGAAGCTGGTATGAACATCAGCCACACGGGATTACAGAAATTTCTTATTCTATATGGGTGATCTCAGTCTGCACTGGAAAATATGCAACTTTTACAGAAAGGAAACTACGAGAAGCTGGTATGAACATCAGCCACACGGCATTACAGAAATCACTTATTCTATATGGGTGATCTCAGTCTGCACTGGAAAATATGCAACTTTACGGGAAGGAAACTACGAGAAGCTGGTATGAACATCAGCCACACGGCATTACAGAAATCACTTATTCTATATGGGTGATCTCAGTCTGCACTGGAAAATATGCAACTTTACGGGAAGGAAACTACGAGAAGCTGGTATGAACATCAGCCACACGGCATTACAGAAATCACTTATTCTATATGGGTGATCTCAGTCTGCACTGGAAAATATGCAACTTTACGGGAAGGAAACTACGAGAAGCTGGTATGAACATCAGCCACACGGCATTACAGAAATCACTTATTCTATATGGGTGATCTCAGTCTGCACTGGAGAATATGCAACTTTACGGGAAGGAAACTACGAGAAGCTGGTATGAACATCAGCCACACGGCATTACAGAAATCACTTATTCTATATGGGTGATCTCAGTCTGCACTGGAAAATATGCAACTTTACGGGAAGGAAACTACGAGAAGCTGGTATGAACATCAGCCACACGGCATTACAGAAATCACTTATTCTATATGGGTGATCTCAGACTGCACTGGAAAATATGCAACTTTTACAGGAAGGAAACTTCGAGAAGCTGGTATGAACATCAGCCACACGGCATTACAGAAATCACTTATTCTATATGGGTGATCTCAGTCTGCACTGGAAAATATGCAACTTTACGGGAAGGAAACTACGAGAAGCTGGTATGAACATCAGCCACACGGCATTACAGAAATCACTTATTCTATATGGGTGATCTCAGACTGGACTGGAAAATATGCAACTTTTACAGGAAGGAAACTTCGAGAAGCTGGTATGAACATCAGCCACACGGCATTACAGAAATCACTTATTCTATATGGGTGATCTCAGTCTGCACTGGAAAATATGCAACTTTACGGGAAGGAAACTACGAGAAGCTGGTATGAACATCAGCCACACGGCATTACAGAAATCACTTATTCTATATGGGTGATCTCAGACTGCACTGGAAAATATGCAACTTTACGGGAAGGAAACTACGAGAAGCTGGTATGAACATCAGCCACACGGGATTATAGAAATTTCTTATTCTATATGGGTGATCTCAGTCTGCACTGGAAAATATGCAACTTTCACAGAAAGGAAACTACGAGAAGCTGGTATGAACATCAGCCACACGGGATTACAGAAATCTCTCATTCTATATGGGTGATCTCAGACTGGACTGGAAAATATGCAACTTTCACAGAAAGGAAACTACGAGAAGCTGGTATGAACATCAGCCACACGGGATTACAGAAATCTCTCATTCTATATGGGTGATCTCAGACTGCACTGGAAAATATGCAACTTTTACAGGAAGGAAACTACGAGAAGCTGGTATGAACATCAGCCACACGGGATTATAGAAATTTCTTATTCTATATGGGTGATCTCAGACTGCACTGGAAAATATGCAACTTTTACGGGAAGGAAACTACGAGAAGCTGGTATGATCATCAGCCACACGGGATTACAGAAATTTCTTATTCTATATGGGTGATCTCAGTCTGCACTGGAAAATATGCAACTTTTACAGGAAGGAAACTACGAGAAGCTGGTATGAACATCAGCCACACGGGATTACAGAAATCTCTTATTCTATATGGGTGATCTCAGACTGCACTGGAAAATATGCAACTTTTACGGGAAGGAAACTACGAGAAGCTGGTATGAACATCAGCCACACGGGATTATAGAAATTTCTTATTCTATATGGGTGATCTCAGACTGCACTGGAAAATATGCAACTTTTACGGGAAGGAAACTACGAGAAGCTGGTATGATCATCAGCCACACGGGATTACAGAAATTTCTTATTCTATATGGGTGATCTCAGTCTGCACTGGAAAATATGCAACTTTTACAGGAAGGAAACTACGAGAAGCTGGTATGAACATCAGCCACACGGGATTACAGAAATCTCTTATTCTATATGGGTGATCTCAGACTGCACTGGAAAATATGCAACTTTTACGGGAAGGAAACTCCGAGAAGCTGGTATGAACATCAGCCACACGGGATTACAGAAATTTCTTATTCTATATGGGTGATCTCAGTCTGCACTGGAAAATATGCAACTTTTACAGAAAGGAAACTACGAGAAGCTGGTATGAACATCAGCCACACGGGATTACAGAAATCACTTATTCTATATGGGTGATCTCAGTCTGCACTGGAAAATATGCAACTTTTACAGGAAGGAAACTAAGAGAAGATGGTATGAACATCAGCCAAACGGTGTTACAGAAATCACTTATTCTATATGGGTGATCTCAATCTGCACTGGAAAATATGCAACTTTTACAAGAAGGAAACTCCGAGAAGCTGGTATGAATATCAGCCACACGGGATTACAGAAAGCTCTTATTCTATATGGGTGATCTCAGACTGCACTGGAAAATATGCATCTTTTACAGGAAGGAATCTACGAGAAGCTGGTATGAACATCAGCCACACGGGATTACAGAAATTTCTTATTCTATATGGGTGATCTCAGTCTGCACTGGAAAATATGCAACTTTTACAGAAAGGAAACTACGAGAAGCTGGTATGAACATCAGCCACACGGCATTACAGAAATCACTTATTCTATATGGGTGATCTCAGTCTGCACTGGAAAATATGCAACTTTACGGGAAGGAAACTACGAGAAGCTGGTATGAACATCAGCCACACGGCATTACAGAAATCACTTATTCTATATGGGTGATCTCAGTCTGCACTGGAAAATATGCAACTTTACGGGAAGGAAACTACGAGAAGCTGGTATGAACATCAGCCACACGGCATTACAGAAATCACTTATTCTATATGGGTGATCTCAGACTTCACTGGAAAATATGCAACTTTACGGGAAGGAAACTACGAGAAGCTGGTATGAACAAAAGCCACACGGGATTATAGAAATTTCTTATTCTATATGGGTGATCTCAGTCTGCACTGGAAAATATGCAACTTTCACAGAAAGGAAACTACGAGAAGCTGGTATGAACATCAGCCACACGGGATTACAGAAATCTCTCATTCTATATGGGTGATCTCAGACTGGACTGGAAAATATGCAACTTTTACAGGAAGGAAACTACGAGAAGCTGGTATGAACATCTGCCACACGGGATTACAGAAATTTCTTATTCTATATGGGTGATCTCAGACTGCACTGGAAAATATGCAACTTTTACAGGAAGGAAACTTCGAGAAGCTGGTATGAACATCAGCCACACGGGATTACAGAAATCTCTCATTCTATATGGGTGATCTCAGACTGCACTGGAAAATATGCAACTTTTACAGGAAGGAAACTACGAGAAGCTGGTATGAACATCAGCCACACGGGATTATAGAAATTTCTTATTCTATATGGGTGATCTCAGACTGCACTGGAAAATATGCAACTTTTACGGGAAGGAAACTACGAGAAGCTGGTATGATCATCAGCCACACGGGATTACAGAAATTTCTTATTCTATATGGGTGATCTCAGTCTGCACTGGAAAATATGCAACTTTTACAGGAAGGAAACTACGAGAAGCTGGTATGAACATCAGCCACACGGGATTACAGAAATCTCTTATTCTATATGGGTGATCTCAGACTGCACTGGAAAATATGCAACTTTTACGGGAAGGAAACTCCGAGAAGCTGGTATGAACATCAGCCACACGGGATTACAGAAATTTCTTATTCTATATGGGTGATCTCAGTCTGCACTGGAAAATATGCAACTTTTACAGAAAGGAAACTACGAGAAGCTGGTATGAACATCAGCCACACGGCATTACAGAAATCACTTATTCTATATGGGTGATCTCAGTCTGCACTGGAAAATATGCAACTTTACGGGAAGGAAACTACGAGAAGCTGGTATGAACATCAGCCACACGGGATTATAGAAATCACTTATTCTATATGGGTGATCTCAGACTGCACTGGAAAATATGCAACTTTACGGGAAGGAAACTACGAGAAGCTGGTATGAACATCAGCCACACGGGATTACAGAAATCTCTCATTCTATATGGGTGATCTCAGACTGGACTGGAAAATATGCAACTTTTACAGGAAGGAAACTTCGAGAAGCTGGTATGAACATCAGCCACACGGGATTACAGAAATCTCTCATTCTATATGGGTGATCTCAGACTGCACTGGAAAATATGCAACTTTTACAGGAAGGAAACTACGAGAAGCTGGTATGAACATCAGCCACACGGCATTACAGAAATCACTTATTCTATATGGGTGATCTCAGTCTGCACTGGAAAATATGCAACTTTACGGGAAGGAAACTACGAGAAGCTGGTATGAATATCAGCCACACGGCATTACAGAAATCACTTATTCTATATGGGTGATCTCAGTCTGCACTGGAAAATATGCAACTTTACGGGAAGGAAACTACGAGAAGCTGGTATGAACATCAGCCACACGGCATTACAGAAATCACTTATTCTATATGGGTGATCTCAGTCTGCACTGGAAAATATGCAACTTTACGGGAAGGAAACTACGAGAAGCTGGTATGAACATCAGCCACACGGCATTACAGAAATCACTTATTCTATATGGGTGATCTCAGTCTGCACTGGAAAATATGCAACTTTACGGGAAGGAAACTACGAGAAGCTGGTATGAACATCAGCCACACGGGATTATAGAAATCACTTATTCTATATGGGTGATCTCAGTCTGCACTGGAAAATATGCAACTTTTACAGAAAGGAAACTACGAGAAGCTGGTATGAACATCAGCCACACGGCATTACAGAAATCACTTATTCTATATGGGTGATCTCAGTCTGCACTGGAAAATATGCAACTTTACGGGAAGGAAACTACGAGAAGCTGGTATGAACATCAGCCACACGGGATTATAGAAATCACTTATTCTATATGGGTGATCTCAGTCTGCACTGGAAAATATGCAACTTTTACAGAAAGGAAACTACGAGAAGCTGGTATGAACATCAGCCACACGGCATTACAGAAATCACTTATTCTATATGGGTGATCTCAGTCTGCACTGGAAAATATGCAACTTTACGGGAAGGAAACTACGAGAAGCTGGTATGAACATCAGCCACACGGGATTATAGAAATCACTTATTCTATATGGGTGATCTCAGTCTGCACTGGAAAATATGCAACTTTTACAGAAAGGAAACTACGAGAAGCTGGTATGAACATCAGCCACACGGCATTACAGAAATCACTTATTCTATATGGGTGATCTCAGTCTGCACTGGAAAATATGCAACTTTACGGGAAGGAAACTACGAGAAGCTGGTATGAACATCAGCCACACGGGATTATAGAAATCACTTATTCTATATGGGTGATCTCAGTCTGCACTGGAAAATATGCAACTTTTACAGAAAGGAAACTACGAGAAGCTGGTATGAACATCAGCCACACGGCATTACAGAAATCACTTATTCTATATGGGTGATCTCAGTCTGCACTGGAAAATATGCAACTTTACGGGAAGGAAACTACGAGAAGCTGGTATGAACATCAGCCACACGGGATTATAGAAATCACTTATTCTATATGGGTGATCTCAGTCTGCACTGGAAAATATGCAACTTTTACAGAAAGGAAACTACGAGAAGCTGGTATGAACATCAGCCACACGGCATTACAGAAATCACTTATTCTATATGGGTGATCTCAGTCTGCACTGGAAAATATGCAACTTTACGGGAAGGAAACTACGAGAAGCTGGTATGAACATCAGCCACACGGGATTATAGAAATCACTTATTCTATATGGGTGATCTCAGACTGCACTGGAAAATATGCAACTTTACGGGAAGGAAACTACGAGAAGCTGGTATGAACATCAGCCACACGGGATTACAGAAATCTCTCATTCTATATGGGTGATCTCAGACTGGACTGGAAAATATGCAACTTTTACAGGAAGGAAACTTCGAGAAGCTGGTATGAACATCAGCCACACGGGATTACAGAAATCTCTCATTCTATATGGGTGATCTCAGACTGCACTGGAAAATATGCAACTTTTACAGGAAGGAAACTACGAGAAGCTGGTATGAACATCAGCCACACGGCATTACAGAAATCACTTATTCTATATGGGTGATCTCAGTCTGCACTGGAAAATATGCAACTTTACGGGAAGGAAACTACGAGAAGCTGGTATGAACATCAGCCACACGGCATTACAGAAATCACTTATTCTATATGGGTGATCTCAGTCTGCACTGGAAAATATGCAACTTTTACAGGAAGGAAACTACAAGAAGCTGGTATGAACATCAGCCACACGGGATTACAGAAATCACTTATTCTATATGGGTGATGTCAGTATGCACTGGAAAATATGCAACTTTTACGGGAAGGAAACTACGAGAAGCTGGTATGATCATCAGCCACACGGGATTACAGAAATTTCTTATTCTATATGGGTGATCTCAGTCTGCACTGGAAAATATGCAACTTTTACAGGAAGGAAACTACGAGAAGCTGGTATGAACATCAGCCACACGGGATTACAGAAATCTCTTATTCTATATGGGTGATCTCAGTCTGCACTGGAAAATATGCAACTTTACGGGAAGGAAACTACGAGAAGCTGGTATGAACATCAGCCACACGGCATTACAGAAATCACTTATTCTATATGGGTGATCTCACTCTGCACTGGAAAATATGCAACTTTTACAGGAAGGAAACTACAAGAAGCTGGTATGAACATCAGCCACACGGGATTACAGAAATCACTTATTCTATATGGGTGATGTCAGTCTGCACTGGAAAATATGCAACTTTACGGGAAGGAAACTACGAGAAGCTGGTATGAACATCAGCCACACGGCATTACAGAAATCACTTATTCTATATGGGTGATCTCAGTCTGCACTGGAAAATATGCAACTTTTACAGGAAGGAAACTACAAGAAGCTGGTATGAACATCAGCCACACGGGATTACAGAAATCACTTATTCTATATGGGTGATCTCAGTCTGCACTGGAAAATATGCAACTTTACGGGAAGGAAACTACGAGAAGCTGGTATGAACATCAGCCACACGGCATTACAGAAATCACTTATTCTATATGGGTGATCTCAGTCTGCACTGGAAAATATGCAACTTTACGGGAAGGAAACTACGAGAAGCTGGTATGAACATCAGCCACACGGCATTACAGAAATCACTTATTCTATATGGGTGATCTCAGTCTGCACTGGAAAATATGCAACTTTTACAGGAAGGAAACTACAAGAAGCTGGTATGAACATCAGCCACACGGGATTACAGAAATCACTTATTCTATATGGGTGATGTCAGTCTGCACTGGAAAATATGCAACTTTTACGGGAAGGAAACTACGAGAAGCTGGTATGAACATCAGCCACACGGCATTACAGAAATCACTTATTCTATATGGGTGATCTCAGTCTGCACTGGAAAATATGCAACTTTACGGGAAGGAAACTACGAGAAGCTGGTATGAACATCAGCCACACGGCATTACAGAAATCACTTATTCTATATGGGTGATCTCAGTCTGCACTGGAAAATATGCAACTTTTACAGGAAGGAAACTACAAGAAGCTGGTATGAACATCAGCCACACGGGATTACAGAAATCACTTATTCTATATGGGTGATGTCAGTATGCACTGGAAAATATGCAACTTTTACGGGAAGGAAACTACGAGAAGCTGGTATGATCATCAGCCACACGGGATTACAGAAATTTCTTATTCTATATGGGTGATCTCAGTCTGCACTGGAAAATATGCAACTTTTACAGGAAGGAAACTACGAGAAGCTGGTATGAACATCAGCCACACGGGATTACAGAAATCTCTTATTCTATATGGGTGATCTCAGACTGCACTGGAAAATATGCAACTTTTACGGGAAGGAAACTACGAGAAGCTGGTATGAACATCAGCCACACGGGATTACAGAAATTTCTTATTCTATATGGGTGATCTCAGTCTGCACTGGAAAATATGCAACTTTTACAGGAAGGAAACTACGAGAAGCTGGTATGAACATCAGCCACACGGGATTACAGAAATCTCTTATTCTATATGGGTGATCTCAGACTGCACTGGAAAATATGCAACTTTTACGGGAAGGAAACTACGAGAAGCTGGTATGATCATCAGCCACACGGGATTACAGAAATTTCTTATTCTATATGGGTGATCTCAGACTGCACTGGAAAATATGCAACTTTTACGGGAAGGAAACTACGAGAAGCTGGTATGAACATCAGCGACACGGGATTACAGAAATTTCTTATTCTATATGGGTGATCTCAGTTTGCACTGGAAAATATGCAACTTTTACAGGAAGGAAACTACGAGAAGCTGGTATGAACATCAGCGACACGGGATTACAGAAATCTCTCATTCTATATGGGTGATCTCAGACTGCACTGGAAAATATGCAACTTTACGGGAAGGAAACTACGAGAAGCTGGTATGAACATCAGCCACACGGGATTATAGAAATCACTTATTCTATATGGGTGATCTCAGACTGCACTGGAAAATATGCAACTTTTACAGAAAGGAAACTACGAGAAGCTGGTATGAACATCAGCCACACGGCATTACAGAAATCACTTATTCTATATGGGTGATCTCAGTCTGCACTGGAAAATATGCAACTTTACGGGAAGGAAACTACGAGAAGCTGGTATGAACATCAGCCACACGGCATTACAGAAATCACTTATTCTATATGGGTGATCTCAGACTGCACTGGAAAATATGCAACTTTACGGGAAGGAAACTACGAGAAGCTGGTATGAACATCAGCCACACGGGATTACAGAAATCTCTTATTCTATATGGGTGATCTCAGACTGCACTGGAAAATATGCAACTTTTACGGGAAGGAAACTACGAGAAGCTGGTATGAACATCAGCCACACGGGATTACAGAAATTTCTTATTCTATATGGGTGATCTCAGTCTGCACTGGAAAATATGCAACTTTTACAGGAAGGAAACTACGAGAAGCTGGTATGAACATCAGCCACACGGGATTACAGAAATCTCTTATTCTATATGGGTGATCTCAGACTGCACTGGAAAATATGCAACTTTTACGGGAAGGAAACTACGAGAAGCTGGTATGAACATCAGCCACACGGGATTACAGAAATTTCTTATTCTATATGGGTGATCTCAGTCTGCACTGGAAAATATGCAACTTTTACAGGAAGGAAACTACGAGAAGCTGGTATGAACATCAGCCACACGGGATTACAGAAATCTCTTATTCTATATGGGTGATCTCAGACTGCACTGGAAAATATGCAACTTTTACGGGAAGGAAACTACGAGAAGCTGGTATGATCATCAGCCACACGGCATTACAGAAATTTCTTATTCTATATGGGTGATCTCAGACTGCACTGGAAAATATGCAACTTTTACGGGAAGGAAACTACGAGAAGCTGGTATGAACATCAGCGACACGGGATTACAGAAATTTCTTATTCTATATGGGTGATCTCAGTTTGCACTGGAAAATATGCAACTTTTACAGGAAGGAAACTACGAGAAGCTGGTATGAACATCAGCGACACGGGATTACAGAAATCTCTCATTCTATATGGGTGATCTCAGACTGCACTGGAAAATATGCAACTTTACGGGAAGGAAACTACGAGAAGCTGGTATGAACATCAGCCACACGGGATTATAGAAATCACTTATTCTATATGGGTGATCTCAGACTGCACTGGAAAATATGCAACTTTTACAGAAAGGAAACTACGAGAAGCTGGTATGAACATCAGCCACACGGCATTACAGAAATCACTTATTCTATATGGGTGATCTCAGTCTGCACTGGAAAATATGCAACTTTACGGGAAGGAAACTACGAGAAGCTGGTATGAACATCAGCCACACGGCATTACAGAAATCACTTATTCTATATGGGTGATCTTAGTCTGCACTGGAAAATATGCAACTTTTACAGAAAGGAAACTACGAGTAGCTGGTATGAACATCAGCCACACGGCATTACAGAAATCACTTATTCTATATGGGTGATCTCAGTCTGCACTGGAAAATATGCAACTTTACGGGAAGGAAACTACGAGAAGCTGGTATGAACATCAGCCACACGGCATTACAGAAATCACTTATTCTATATGGGTGATCTTAGTCTGCACTGGAAAATATGCAACTTTTACAGAAAGGAAACTACGAGAAGCTGGTATGAACATCAGCCACACGGCATTACAGAAATCACTTATTCTATATGGGTGATCTCAGTCTGCACTGGAAAATATGCAACTTTACGGGAAGGAAACTACGAGAAGCTGGTATGAACATCAGCCACACGGCCTTACAGAAATCACTTATTCTATATGGGTGATCTTAGTCTGCACTGGAAAATATGCAACTTTTACAGAAAGGAAACTACGAGAAGCTGGTATGAACATCAGCCACACGGGATTATAGAAATTTCTTATTCTATATGGGTGATCTCAGTCTGCACTGGAAAATATGCAACTTTTACAGGAAGGAAACTACGAGAAGCTGGTATGAACATCAGCCACACGGGATTACAGAAATCACTTATTCTATATGGGTGATCTCAGTCTGCACTGGAAAATATGCAACTTTACGGGAAGGAAACTACGAGAAGCTGGTATGAACATCAGCCACACGGGATTACAGAAATCACTTATTCTATATGGGTGATCTCAGTCTGCACTGGAAAATATGCAACTTTACGGGAAGGAAACTACGAGAAGCTGGTATGAACATCAGCCACACGGCATTACAGAAATCACTTATTCTATATGGGTGATCTCAGTCTACACTGGAAAATATGCAACTTTTACAGGAAGGAAACTACGAGAAGCTGGTATGAACATCAGCCACACGGGATTACAGAAATCACTTATTCTATATGGGTGATCTCAGTCTGCACTGGAAAATATGCAACTTTACGGGAAGGAAACTACGAGAAGCTGGTATGAACATCAGCCACACGGCATTACAGAAATCACTTATTCTATATGGGTGATCTTAGTCTGCACTGGAAAATATGCAACTTTTACAGAAAGGAAACTACGAGAAGCTGGTATGAACATCAGCCACACGGCATTACAGAAATCACTTATTCTATATGGGTGATCTCAGTCTGCACTGGAAAATATGCAACTTTACGGGAAGGAAACTACGAGAAGCTGGTATGAACATCAGCCACACGGCATTACAGAAATCACTTATTCTATATGGGTGATCTTAGTCTGCACTGGAAAATATGCAACTTTTACAGAAAGGAAACTACGAGAAGCTGGTATGAACATCAGCCACACGGCATTACAGAAATCACTTATTCTATATGGGTGATCTCAGTCTACACTGGAAAATATGCAACTTTTACAGGAAGGAAACTACGAGAAGCTGGTATGGACATCAGCCAAACGGGATTACAGAAATTTCTTATTCTATATGGGTGATCTCAGTCTGCACTGGAAAATATGCAACTTTTACAAGAAGGAAACTCCGAGAAGCTGGTATGAACATCAGCCACACGGGATTACAGAAATCACTTATTCTATATGGGTGATCTCAGTCTGCACTGGAAAATATGCAAGTTTTACAAGAAGGAAACTACGAGAAGCTGGTATGAACATCAGCCACACGGGATTACAGAAATCTCTTATTCTATATGGGTGATCTCAGTCTGCACTGGAAAATATGCACCTTTTACAGGAAGGAAACTACGAGAAGCTGGTATGAACATCAGCCGCACGGGATTACAGAAATCACTTATTCTATATGGGTGATCTCAGTCTGCACTGGAAAATATGCAACTTTTACAAGAAGGAAACTACGAGACGATCGTATGAACATCAGCCACACGGGATTACAGAAATCTCTTATTCTATATGGGTGATCTCAGTCTGCACTGGAAAATATGCAACTTTTACAAGAAGGAAACTACGAGAAGCTGGTATGAAGATCAGCGACACGGGATTACAGAAATCACTTATTCTATATGGGTGATCTCAGTGTGTACTGGAAAATCGACAACTTTTATGGAAAGGAAACTGCATAAAAATGGCTAGTGGTATGTAGGACTTTTAACAGTTTTATGGAATTTTACAACACGTAAAACAATGTACATTATTTACATTATTCTGACTATTGTCCCCATCTTTGTCGCCATATTTATTACAACGTTTCGGCCGTTGTACGCTCCGGGCTTCTTCGGTTGTTTGGAATGTCGAACTGAACCCTTTATTTCATTCACTGGACACAAGGACACATGGCACAGTGGATAAAGTCGTTGGTTAGATTCAGTGACAGGACCTAAAGAGTGTGAGTTCAGTACCCGGTTAAGGCAGTGGAGAACTTTCAGAGGGAAAAATTATCAGGAGATAACTGATATCCATTAAACATGTCACGTGGAACTGAAACAGTGAGTGAAATAAAGGGTTCAGTTTGACATTCCAACCACCTGAAGAAGGCCGGAGCGTAGAACGGCCGAAACGTTGTAATAAATATGGCGACAAAGATGAGGACAATAGTCCGAATAATCTAAATAGTGTACATAATACCTCATCTCAGAATTATAGACAGATACGTAAAACAATCAAAACTAATCTTCCAGACATAGTGACCAAAGATCACGAAAAAAAAACAGTGTGTGCTTTCTTATTGATATAGCAGTTCCTGTGGACTGCAATGCAGCTTCAAAGATCTTCAAAAATCAATGAAAATACAAGAATTGAAGTGGAAATCTAAAAAATGTGGCATAGAAAGATATCAATAATTCCACTTATGTCTAATTTAAGCGATCCATGGTAGCCTATGCTTTAGATATACAAACAATTATCCTCACAAGTACAGCTCACACCCTACGAAGGGCTTTATCTATATAGATTGTGTGTGCGTGTTTTATTTCACCCTTCTATATAATAAATAAGAATGTCAGTGTGTCGTTGTGTCACACTTTTTCAACTAAAGGGACACAACTCTCTAAATTTAAGTAGCTCATGTTAATGAAATTTTGGAATCCCAAAGTTACTGCAATTGTCATTTTTACGTGATTTTTTGCGACGAATATTTTTGTACGATAACAATTTTTATAACTTGGAAATAAATTTGAGAATAATCAAAATTAATTGCGAAATTGTTATGGTCCAAGTTCCTTGTACCACGGTGATGGTCCAAGGTAGAACCAATGAAGAATAACTCGAACACAGGTATGGATTAACACAGATATATTACAAACAGAAATATATACAAAGAAGTAGAAGTATTAGTAATGACTATCAGATTTGGTTATAGTGAACTATGTTGTCTCGACACGTATCACTATTCCAATCTTCTTAGACTTAATCCCCTGTCTTGAGGCGCAGTATTTATAATGTCAGGAATAGTCCATTATTATTATTATTATTATCGGTAAGTCCCCTTAACAGAAATCCAGCGAAATTCCCCCATGAAATAAAAATAATTGTTTGCACGGAAAGTAAGGATATACGTACATCAAAGTGTCTTTAAATTAAGTGTCAGCAGAAGAATTATCGTTGAACTTTTAAAAGGTATGCTTAAATATTAATGCAATACTTAAATGCAGCGATTAATTTTGAATTCTTCTGTAGTTTATTGTTGCCTGTCGCATACGGCAGCAGTATTATGTCTCGCAAACAGAGGACGAGATTGCAATCAAAAGTGTTGTTCATGATGACGGTAGTCTTCGAGTATAGAATCCAGAGGTTGGCAGTGAATATTTCGAAGACAGTAGGGAAGCGTAGTTCAGGTTAGCAGTGGATATCTCGTTTAAATAGTAGAGCGTAGTTCTTTCTTCTGTTCTTTTGCCTGACTGGTTGGCACTGGTTGTTC
>OZ038478.1:125771471-125877323 GCA_964036315.1 Acanthosepion esculentum | reverse complement strand
AAGAAGAAGAAGAAGAAGAAGAAGAAGAAGAAGAAGAAGAAGAAGAAGAAGAAGAAGAAGAAGAAGAAGAAGAAGAAGAAGAAGAAGAAGAAGAAGAAGAAGAAGATATATATATCTATATATATATATATATATATATATAGAGAGAGAGAGAGAGAGAAAGAGAGAGTTGGTCAAAAATTTATGATGACGTCTCTGCATAGTTGCTCCTCGATCTCACCAATATGCCTTATTATCTCATCCTTCAGCTGTTGAATTGTTGTCGGCTTGTTGGCATAGACCTTACTTTTGAGATGACCCCAAAGGAAAAAACATGAAGGCGTCAAGTCGCACGATCGTGGTGGCCAATTGACTTCGCTGTTTCGAGAGATGATGTGGCCTGGGAACTTCACATTCAAATTCTGTTTGAACGTCCATTTTCGTAATAGGCTTCGATAACTTTAACACGTTGTTTGATTGTGAATCTTTCCATGGTTGAAATAGCCAAAGATTTAAGTTGTTAAATCTGAAAGAAAAAGAAAAAAGGATCATTAGACGCTTAAACTTAATTCACATTTAAAATCGGTTCAAGTTATTGCGACTCCCTTTAAAAAGGCATACGAGTAGGAGACAGTTACTTATATGGCATGTGTGATACACGCTTAGGCAATCATGTATCTTTTGATACATGACTGACGAGGTAGATTTTCCCCACAGTAGGTTGCCATTTCTTTCTGCAGTAGACCAGTTGCCATCAAAGGCTATAGAACCCGGTCTGTCCTGCTATTTACCCATAACTGAGGGGAGAAGAAGAGGATTCATACCTTTCCGAAGGGTATTAGTACGTAAGTGAATGTAATGGATTCGACTGGAATCCAAACTCTGCTCTCCGATTCGTCAACGCGAGCCGCTAGCCATTACACCACCTTACTGATTTTAAAACGATAGAAAGTAACCAGGGCAGAATGGGGTGCGAATATATATTCATATTTAAGTATTTAATTTCTAATTGTAATAAACATTGTTTGAAGAGTCATCCCATTTTCTGACCATTTTTCTGTATTTCAAATGAATATGTTTTCTAATAAATGTTTTAAATGGACAAACAATTTAGCTTTGAAATTTAATCCTCTTGCTGTAGGCGAAGCGACGGGTACCAAACTTGTAGTAATAATAATAATAAGACAAGATATACATATAGGTCAGTAGAATGTGGCATCTGAAGACTACAAAATTCCCTGTTGTTATTGGGACTCAGGGAATTATGTCAAAGGAGCAAATGAATATGTGGATTAAACTTCTGGTAGCTCTAAAATGTGTGAATTACAAAACATCATACTTATTGGTATTTCTCAAATCTTGCATAGATTTCTTTCCATAGAGCGACCACAATTACATTTTTTGCCCTTTCTGATTGCATGACAGCTCGTCTGTTTCCAACTTCCGAGACAAAAATCTTGTATCTTGAAATCTCTGGTTGACATCTGGGGTCAAATCGCACTACACAAAGCAAAGGCAAAACATGAACAACAACAAAATAATAATGAGAAGAAGAAGAAGAAGAAGAAGAAGAAGAAGAAGAAGAAGAAGAAGAAGAAGAAGATGAAGAAGAAGAAGAAGAAGAAGAAGAAGAAAAGGAAGAAGAAGAAGAAGTAAAGGAAGAAGATGAAGAAGTAAAAGAAGAAGAAGGAGAAGAAGAAGTAAAAGAAAAAGAAGAAGAAAAAGAAGAAACTAATAATTAAATAATAATAATAATATTAATAATAATAAACTAAGTAAATCCAAGTACCTCGAGATAGAAATCAGTAGAATGTGGTGTCTCAAGACAACAACATTACCTCTTGTTATTGGGGCTTTGGGAATTATATCAAAAGGAACAAAAAATATGTGAATCAAATTGCATCCCGAAATGTTCATGGGTTTTTTCTCAAGTCTTGCATAGATTTCTTTCCATACAGTGACCACAATTACATTTTTTATCGCTTTGAATAGATGGTACCTCATCTGTTTGTTATTCCGAGACAAAAATCTTGTCTCTTGAAATCTCTGGTTAACACTTGGGGACAAATCGCACTACGTAAAGCAAAGGCAAAACATCAACAACAACCACAACAATAATAATAATAATAATAATAATAATAATAATAATAAGAAGAAGAAGAAGAAGAAGAAGAAGAAGAAGAAGAAGAAGAAGAAGAAGAAGAAGAAGATGAAAATGCTACAGCCTGGTGCTACACTAGGCATGGCTCTTATTGCATCTGATTTTAATTGATTTGAGGTATTAACATGTGCATCATTTGAGGATATGGATGGATGACGGAACAGGGATTAGGAGAAATAGCAGAAAGACAAAGTTTATTAAAAGCAACCAGGGACGGGAAGCTGTGGAGAGCTATGGTCGCCTACGTCCTAAGGAGACACGGTAAATAAAGAAGAATGGAGATGGACTACATTAAATATTCTGTTCAATACTACAGATTTGCTTGTCAGTTACCTAACTATAACCAGTTAAACAGGTAACCTAGGGACTGATCACTGTGCCCCTTTCTCTTGATGGGTGGATATAATGGGAGAGCATCATGACCAGGTGTCGAAAAGGTTGCCTTCTTTAATTTTACAGGCTGGGCGCCTTTTTTATATAATCTTTAATTAGTCAGTAATCTTTAAAATTTAGAAAAATATTCTTCGTAATCTAACGTTTTATTAAGTTTTAAATACTTTGTCTTTAAACTTACTATAGTTATAGCTCTTATTTTCTGATAATGTCGTGTATGGGCATCCGTATTTACAAAATTGCGCACGTTTATATACACACAAAAAAAATTCGAAATTCTTTTTAAAATATTGAGGGTCGTTATATCGTAGTTAGCTTTTCCATTTGTCATGAGTAAATGTAACTTTTTACTTAATAAAAATATCACCTAATCGGCACAAATGAATACAGAAATTTAAACAATTTATAAATTATAAAAATGAAAACAATTCTTGTCATTCATTATTCATCGAAAAAATTTTTTCTTAAGACAATAGTGTTCATAATTGTTGTAGCATACCTACAGACCATAATGGGTATGTCCCCATTCACATAAATACAGTAGTAAATACTGTATGTTGGTCTGCATTTGAAGATTCGTCTCCAGCTGTGATGGTCAAACTCTCTGCTTCCGGACAGAGAGGATTGCCATCGAGGCTATGTCGAAGGGTAGAGTCTCGTCTCTGGAAACAGCTACCCGACCCTGTTTTATACGGGGCCTACGGAAATTTTGGCCGAGCCTACGGGCTCGGATACCCCACATTAAATTCGGCCTTGTGACACATCTGACCGCGTGGGGCGGTTGATAGATATCCTGCAGTTGGAGATTTATTGTGGAATTCACTTGACTCACTTCTAACAGTTAACTACTTTTACGCGCCGCTTGCGAATCTTATATGTGTTGTTCTTGTCCTAAGTATTATTGTTCATTACCAACCTTCGTTTGATTATTCTAATCAGTAACCTTCCCTAGGTTACAACAATAAAATATATTATTTACAAAAGAAATTAAAACCTTTTCTAATATAAATAATATCTTAGTTTTACTACGATTCAGAGAAGATTATCGGTAACTGGGGTCCGGTTTTATAAAGAAAAATTGATGATATAAATTCTTCAATGTTTTCTGCGTTTAGCTAATATACACATTAAACGGCTTTTATCAAGTTTCTCTAAAAATAAAATCATTATTTAAATTATCCTAGAACTTTTTTTTAGTGCTTAATGTTTATATCGGTTAAAAAAACGATATAAACATTAAGCACTAAAAAAAAGAATTTATATGAATTTCATAAAATTAAATAAGCTGTAGGCGGATAACAGATGTAAAAAAAATTACCATATTTTCTAAAGAAGAAATGTTTAAAAAATAATTTAGTTCATTTGTGAATAACTCCTGAAATTTTAATTAAAATCAAACAGTTATTTGATTTTTGCAAGAAATTCCAAGTCAAATTTAAAAAAAAAAAACTAATATATGGTCACCCGCAGGCACAACAAAATCAGAAGAAAAAAATTAACTAGAATTCCTTATCGACATCATCGCATGCTTACATTTCTATGTTATCTGCGTGAAAATAATTTATTTTATGAAGCATAGCTGCTAACACCCGCCACTTAAACATCACCACCACCGCCACTGTTGGTCAATAAACAAGGATTCGTTAAACATTATCGTCTTATTATATTCTCTAAAGAAGTTGAAATGGATAAATTCGTAGAAGCCGTATTAAAAGTCCAAAATAGTTTAATTAAAAACTAACGCTGATATTTTATAATGTTTTATCATAGCCGCATAGAAAGCTATGAACGAAGGCAATCCTGTAATTCGAACACACAGCTTACAAATTACAGTTGCACGGGTGGGTCAGTCAGTCAGTTGTGTGCCATGCGTGATACACGCTTAGGCAATCATGTATCTTACATTACATAACTAATGAGGCTGAATTTTTCCCGCAGTAGGTTGCCATTTCTTTCTGTGGTAGACTAGTTGCCATCCCGTGCTATAGAACCCAGTCTGTTCTGCTATATACCCATAGCTGGGGGTGGGAGAAGAGGATTCACACCTTTCCCAAGGGTATTAGCTAGTAAGTGAATGTAATGGATTCAACTGGAATTCGAACTTGGTTCTCCGATTTTTCAATCCGAGCCACTATGCCTTACTGTCCTAATAAAAATATATATTTACCTGACCTCATTTTCTAAGGCAATAATTTTATACTATCAATCTCATTTTTATTCTTTTAGATTTTTTAAGCGAATATTTGTAAGAATTCTGTTTTTACTCCTGTTAGTTGCACAATTCAAGGAGTTGTTGGATTTTTTTAGCAATATACAGCAAGGGATCTTAATAAAAGGGGGTATCGGAAAATCATGTAAAAGATTTAAAAGTGCGCAAGTAATAAAAGTGGCCTTAATAAGCTCGTAGGTTGCCCGCAAAATGTTATCAGATAAGATAAACTCCAAGGGTCGGGCTTGTCGGGCGCAGCCCGAGTGAATCAACATTCAAGTATATCTATTTCAAAGCAATAAAAAGATTTCGTAGTGCGTCGTTTTCATTCTTGAATTCAGCTCGATCCAAAATTGTTTGTTTTAACTCTGTGCTTCAAAATGTTGACCGAAATACAGTTCCTTGATATTGTTCATAATAAAGAAGAAAGAAAGAAGAAATAAAGAAAGAAGACAAAGAAAGAAATTAAGTAAAAAAAGAATGAAATAAAATTAACGTGGCTAGAGGCGTGCGTAGATCTGAGTCCTATCGAAGCTAGAAACATACTTAATAGGCAATTTATTTCTTGCTTTAATTTTATAATTGTATGCCTTGTTTTTTAAACAACACCTTTTTATTTCAACTGATTGTTTTCAAATGTTCATTTTTAAATAATTTATTCCGCACAGTATGAGGATTTTTAACGAAATGTATCAATTGAAAAAAGAGCAAATTAAATTTAGCTCAACTTAAATCGGCAAAAATCAAAGAAAGTGGCAGCTTTAACTCGTCGACTGGAGGGCTGAGGTGAGGAGTGTGACTTGAGTAGTATTAAAAAAATATGATATCAGTCAGGAGAACTGTTTACAAACGTACAATACATTAAACTAAAAATTCACAGAGAGATGCATAAATATGCTATTGTAATTAGATTTATGTGCGCGCCTACAGACACACGCACACTGATCCGCACACAATGTCGCTGATTTTTAAAAATAAGGAAGATACTTCTATCCACTCCCATAGGCTCAATGAGTGAAATATACATTTCTACTTTCTGATCATACGACAACTAATCCTATTTCTACCACAGAGATAGGAATATGGTAGAGATATCAGTGACTTTGTCCTCACTCTTTTTTCTTACATAGCTGGGAATTTTTTAAAAAATAAATGGTTATTTTTATAAAATGATTACAATTAATATTAAAATGCCAAAATGTGTTTTTTTTTTAATTTCATGCACAGAGATTTTGTTTTCATTTTAAATTTTAGTTAGTGTAAAGGAATCATTTTAGCATCTCAGTTATAGAAATAGTATATCTTGTTAAAGATTGTAATGAGCCCAACAAACATTGATGACCTAGAGACGGCACTAATATATATATATATATATATATATATATATATATATATATATATATATATATATATATATATATATATATATATATATAGATAGTTTACGAAAAACCAGGTAATCCGTATGGGTAGACCCAAGGGCTGTGGTGAAATAATTTATTATATAGAACCTTAAAGTAATCTGTTTTTATTTAAATAAAATATATATATATATATATATATATATATATATATATATATATAGTGGAGAAAAAAACAACATATGTGGCCTGATGACTACGTCTAGCATGAAACAGTGTCGCCTTGAATGTTCACTTTTATATTTACATACGCTCAATCTCTGATATTGAGCACTTTATTCCATAAATATAGCACACCTTAAAAGTATATATATATATTGGGCCAATAGATCATTATTTTGTTCTAAGTGCATTTTGTGTTGCATTATTATTCCATGCATTAGTCAAGTTTCAACATACCTGTTTTATCATATATATATATATATATATATGTGTGTGTGTGTGTGTGTGTGTGTGTGTGTGTGTGTGTGTGTGTGTGTGTGTGTTTAAACCTATATTATCAAATGTAACAGACAATGAATTCCTATTATGTCTGATCATGAGCCGTTCTAATGTTCGAATGTTTGCTTTAATTTCTGGTGAAAATAAAGACAAAAATTGTCCAACTTTTCGATATTTTTTATTAAATTAGTCCTAAGTTTATATATGCATAAAGGAAAAGAAGACAGTAGAAAAACTGTAGTTTTAGCCGACGCCTTTCACCTAATGTGGACCTTTTCAAGGCAAAAAAAAACGAGATGAATTTATTGAAACAAAGTATATATAAGAAACAAATAAAATGTCGTTAGCAACTAGAAGTATTTCAAAACTATTGTATATTCATATGGGCAACTGAAAAAATACGTCAATTACTTTTTGTTTGAAGAGAATATTTTCACATGTAGAAATATTTTTTGTATGGCTCTGTTGACAGATTCAACCGTTTTCTTTTGATTTATTGATATATTTGTTGTGTACGTTGGCTTGAGAGAGTAGTAATTCTGTTAGGAAAGTTGATATTGGGAAAAATTTTTGCAGGTGTGTTGCCCCTTAAAGAACTGTGTTACATCTATCTGACCACAGCCCAATTAGGACTCATTTAAATACACGCGGAAACCTACCATATCCACCCGCGACACACCAGTAGAAAATGCAAGTATAATAGCCTCATCCACATGTTAAAAAAAGATATTATAAAAATAATGGAAGCACAAATAACAACCAACACTCAATAACATCAACTATGAACACGGCCATAACATACTGATCGTGTTTGAAAAATAAATAAATAAACATCGTTCTTGATAATAGCTACAAGAATGTCCGAATGCGCTCGGATATACAGAACTTTTGGATGGTTTTACACATTTTGTGTCTAGAAAAGAAAACACTTGTATGAACACAAGGAAAATTAAGTAAAATCTTAATCGTAGAGCAGTGAATTATCAGTCGTCTTTAACGAAGCTTATATAAAAGAGTGATTGCTGCCCAAATACACAATTATATATATGTGTGTGTGTGTGTGTGTGTGTGTGTGTGTGTGTGTGTGTGTGTGTGTGTGTGTGTGTGTGTGTGTGTTATCATAAGGTGGGATACAAACAAACAAAAGCTTTGGGAAAATAACTGAGATCGATTAGGATTTATAGTGTATATCCATATTTAAAGTCAACTGTCTTTCCGTCTAATGCGATCTAAAAAAAAAAAAATCCCAGCAATTGGTTTGTATACTTTGTAAAAATCACGATTAAAATATATTCGGATTTGGGCTTAGAGCACTGACAGGCGATTGTAATTCCTTAATCACCTTTCAGAATAACTGGAGGAAGTCAAATGAACAATTTGCGCGCGAGTGTGTGTCTCTCTCTCTGTGTGTGTGTGTGTGTGTGTGTGTGTGTGTGTGTGTGTGTGTGTGTGTGTGTGTGTGTGTGTGTGTGTAAGTGAGAGAGATAGAGGGAGAGATAAAATGAAATCAGCATCATACAGATATATTTGTGTATAAACATAAAAATGCCTTAAAATAATTCTCCATTTCATAATGTGTGACGTCATTTGTTTACATTTGGATAAGCATCGAGCAGATATGAATGTACGTGAGAAAATCATGGAAGATTGTAGTTTAAAAGCAGTAAAATCGACTTTGCTAACCGAACGCTCCTCTGTGGCGAAATCGGTAAAAGCACGTCGGGCAATATGACGGTTCCGTGTAGGATACAGGTTCGATCCCTCTCGGGGCGAATATTTTCTATGAAAATTTCTCGGACATTCAGGCCGATAAATGTTGTTAATACTGTTTATTATAAACAGAGCATTTATTTAAATATTTGTATCTATAAAAAGAATGTATAAAAATGTTCTTTTATTTATTTTTTTATTTACACACACACACACACACACACACACACACACACACACATATATATATATATATATATATATATATATATATATATATATATATATATATATATACATATATATACACACACTGGCCGTGTTATTTATTTTGGACGAGAACATATAAATATGTTTTCGCACAAAATAAACACGGCCAGTGTATTTCTAGAGGATAATCAAATTAAGTAGGTACCCCAAAGAAAAGCGATACCAAAGTTTCAAAATGCATTTTGGAAAATGAAAATCTTTCTTGAAGCTTTTCTTTTAGATTTGATTACAAACTAATAGACTACATTTAATATTTCCAATAAGCAAAATACTTTGTTGTATTTATAACCGAATTTAAATTGATTGGAATTATTTTTTCAATCTCTAAACCCAGCCATATTGACAAATCTGTCAACATAAAAACTTTCTTTTATTAAAAATTCTTTCAAAAATAAAATGTACTTTGCTGAAACTTTATTTGAGGAAGATTAACTGATCTAAAGTTTGATCAATCTGAATTAAAACAAAATATTACTTACATTTATCGGAGGTCGGTGGTTTGATCAAATGTTAAAATAATTATTGCTAACTTAATATTTGGCCTTTTTAAATAAAGGGTATATAACTATAAAAATTACTTCATTAATACAGCGTAAATGCCTTATTTTTTTTATTTATTTTTTATCGTATCACCCCAAGCAAGGCTGGAGGCCACTATCACGCAAGGGGTTAAAGAAGGGTTGGAGGAAGAGCAGATAGGAGTGGTAAAGGAGAGGATGTGGAGAAAGAGAAAGACAATGGGTCGATCAAGGCAAGGGGGTTACAGAAGATTTGGAGCGAGAGCAGATAGGAATGAAAAATGAAAGGATGTGGAGAAGGGAAGTGGATAGATCAAGGCAACTGGATATGTCGATTGACGCTACACTTAAACCGTTGGAGATTGTATTTGTCAGGGAAACAGTAATAGGGAAGGGAGTTCCATAGGCGAGATGTGCGAGTCATGAAGCTATTGGAGTAGAAGAGACGTCTACATCTAACAGTTTCAACGGTGTAGGGGTGGGAACGGGATGCCAGCCTCGTAGGACGTTTAAATTTACGAGGCCTAGGGACAAGCGAAAGAAGCTCCTCGGAGCAATTACCGTGAAAGTACTTGTAAAAAAGGCAGAGCGAGGCAACATCGCGTCTGTGAGAGAGCGACTGCAGACTAGATGACAGATCAGGGCCAATCACATTGCATATCCGTCTCTGGAATATATATATATATATATATATATATATATATATATATATATATATATATATATATATATATATATATAATGTCATCCACAGACAGACTGTTTCACAGCTCATCAGTGTAGCTAGAAATACGATTGCCTCAAGCCAGGATCGAAACACGACTATTATTCAACTACCCAGTAATCCTAAAAAATTATGAAAATATTCTAATATTCTATTGAATTTTAGGCAATTTAGCTTACGAAGATGCTTGTTGAAGAAAATTTTGAGATTTGGTGCCACTGTATATTTGCGTGTGAGTGTGCACATGCGTGCATGTGTGTATATTCATATTAGAAAAGGACATTATAAAAATAATGGAAGCACAAATAATAACAAAGAAAATAATAATAATAACAAATAAATAAATAAACATCGATCTTGATGATAGCTACAAGAATGTCCGAAAGCGCAGATCGAAATGATTCCCCCCGCCCCCAAAAAAAATTAATCCAGTAAATCTTGAACTTGCTGCTTATCATGTTACGGATATTTTGATTCACTTCGATGAGCTCGAATTGTACTGATCAATAGCATCTGATGCTAGATGTTAGAAAATTGATGTTTACAGTGGTATAAAGATCAACAACACAACAAACTATTTCAATCGCCTAGATTGAGAATATTAAAAAGAAAAACAAGTAAACATAATGAATAGATCGTTACATTTACCGACTTTGAACGAATCGCAATAATAAATAGTTTGGAAATAGCTGTTGTTAATAATATGTTTTTAAAAATACAGTGGAACCTCGGTTCACGAATTTAATTCGTTCCTGAAACCCGTTCGTAATCCGAAATGTTCGTAAACCGAAACTATTTTTCCAATAAGGATCAATGTAAAATAGATTAATCCGTTCCTGGTCTTTAGATGATTGCTTATTTCAACTATTTCTCAAGAAGCGTCTTCGTAAGGTAAATTACCTAAAATTCAATAGAATATTAGAATATTTTCATAATTTTTTAGGCTTAGTGGGTAGTTATATAATCAGTCGTGTTTCTATCCTGGCTTGAGGCAATCGGATGTCTAGCCACACTGATGAGTTGTGATACAACGAAACAGTCTGTCTATGTATGACATTATATATATATATATATATATATATATATATATATATATATATATATATATATATATATATATATATAAGGCGTTTAGGCTGTTTTAATGAAGCAATTTTTACAGTTATATACACTTTATTTAAAAAGGCCAAATGTTAAGTTAGCGATAATTGTTTTAACATCTGATCAAACCACCCAACTCCGATAAATAGAAGTAATATTTGTTTTAATTCAGATTGATTAAACTTTAGATCAGTTAATCTTCCTCAAATAAAGTTTCAGCAAAGTACATTTTATTTTTGAAAGAATTTTTAATAAAAGAAATTTTTATGTTGACAGATTTGTCAATATGGCTGGTTTTAGAACAGTACTTTGTGCACAAGTTCATACACAAAACTAAAATATAGACGAACACTTCAATTTTACCGTACCTGTATGTAGGAGAGTTGATGGCGTAAGTGGAAGGGGAAAGAAAGAGACGTTATTGTTTGGAAAAGGGGAAGGAAAGACATGACTGTCTCTTTATTTATATGAATAGTATAGATCGTTGATATAGAACCTGGTCTGTCCTGTTATTTACCTATAGCTGAGGGGGATGAAGAGGATTAAAAACGTTTCGAAATGTATTAGTAAGTGAATGCAATGGAGTCGACTGGAATTTGAACTCGGCTCTCCGATTCCGAGCTGTTATCCATTACTCTACCGTGACTACCCATGCTTTGGTATACATAAAACTTACATAAAACTTAGAAATGTTTTATTCTGGGGTGGTCCGCGAATAACTAAACCACGAAAAGCGCAACTGTATGTAAAGATGAAAAACCCTATATCTTTGTGCGCATAAGTAGCTTACAGCTGTGTATGTGGTGGGGGCACTTTTGTAATATTAAGCGCATTGGATAAAAGAAACGGACTTTTTGTTTTTAGTTTACAATACGACTAGCCGGCTGTGTTGATGTTCTATTATTTGGGAACGTTTTGTGAAAGCAAAGGTCAGCCGAGGTCTGGGCCCCCAATTCAACCCTTCGACCTCCTCCGTTGACGACTCCGCCCATGACCCCACTATTCAGCAGGGGGTCGGAAAAGGCTTTACAACCTACTTAAATAGAATGTCCGTAACAAGAGACAGGCGATCAATTACACTGAAAATAAGCCATTGATAAACAAATGCAGTGAAAAGTCAGAGGGCCACTGTTTCTTTCTTTCTGTTTATCTTTAAACAGCGTCCTGTTCCTCACCTGGCCTACAGGCATTTATTCCGTACCCCTAAGTACCCCAATCATTAAAGTGAGTACTTTCCTTTTGATTCCCGCGCAATCATTCACAGTTACTGCTTTAATGTTTTCAGTGGAGCAGAGCACGACGAAGCGTTCGACCTCCTGGCTTCCAGGTTCCGGTTTAAACTCAGAAAGGCAAAATTGTTATCATAAATTATGTAATTATTAAAATATGAATTCAACGTCAGAGACTTGCAATGTGTGATAACGCTGCTAAGTCGAATAATTCAAATTGCGGGAAAATAATGATTTCTATTCGCATGTACAGAAAATAAACTTGTCAGTCTTTCAAACAGATAGATAGATAGATAGATAGATAGATAGATAGATAGATAGATAGATAGATAGATAGATAGATATGAACGAACTGGGATAGATAGATAGATAGATAGATAGATAGATAGATAGATAGATAGATAGATAGATAGATAGATATGAACGAACTGGGATAGATAGATAGATAGATAGATAGATAGATAGATAGATAGATAGATAGATAGATAGATAGATATGAACGAACTGGGATAGATAGATAGATAGATAGATAGATAGATAGATAGATAGATAGATATGAATGAGCTGGGATAGATAGATAGATATGAATGAGCTGGGATAGATAGATAGATAGACAGATAGATAGATAGATAGATAGATAGATAGATAGATAGATAGATAGATAGATATGAACGAACTGGGATAGATAGATAGATAGATAGATAGATAGATAGATAGATAGATAGATAGATAGATAGATAGATAGATAGATATGAACGAACTGGGATAGATAGATAGATAGATAGATAGATAGATAGATAGATAGATAGATAGATAGATATGAACGAACTGAGATAGATAGATAGATAGATAGATAGATAGATAGATAGATAGATAGATAGATAGATAGATAGATAGATAGATATGAATGAGCTGGGATAGATAGATATGAATGAGCTGGGATAGATAGATAGATAGATAGATAGATAGATAGATAGATAGATAGATAGATAGATAGATAGATAGATAGATATGAACGAACTGGGATAGATAGATAGATAGATAGATAGATAGATAGATAGATAGATAGATAGATAGATAGATAGATATGAACGAACTGGGATAGATAGATAGATAGATAGATAGATAGATAGATAGATAGATAGATAGATAGATATGAACGAACTGGGATAGATAGATAGATAGATAGATAGATAGATAGATAGATAGATAGATAGATAGATAGATAGATAGATATGAACGAACTGGGATAGATAGATAGATAGATAGATAGATAGATAGATAGATAGATAGATAGATAGATAGATAGATAGATAGATATGAACGAACTGGGATAGATAGATAGATAGATAGATAGATAGATAGATAGATAGATAGATAGATAGATAGATATGAACGAACTGGGATAGATAGATAGATAGATAGATAGATAGATAGATAGATAGATAGATAGATAGATAGATAGATAGATAGATAGATAAAAATTAAGAAAGAAATATAGGAAGAAACGTACTTTAAGGAAATAGCTTAATATAAAGACAAGATAATATTTGTACATATAATATTCACTTACATTTTTCTGAGACAAAAATTGTCCAAGATCCCTCGCCGTTCTGACTCCAGGTGGGTTCTGTGAGGGTTGAGCAAATACAAATGTACCTGAGCCGCCCTAGTAGACGGGTATCCTCGAATACGAGTGGCCCGTATTCGAGCTCTGTTGTTGCTGAGCAAACACATATGAGGACTGATCACCTTTATTATATAAATATAAATCTACACTGAAATCATTACTAGTATCGGTTGGTTAACAGCAGTGCGAAAATAGTTACTAATACTGGTTAGTTAACAGTAGCTTGAAAATACTGTCTTGCATATGACAAAGTGTCTATGCATGTGAAACTCGCATAGCTGAACTTAAGAACCCTTGGACCAGCTTGGCTTCTTCATCAACGACCTTCCCGATGCCATCAATACCACACTCGATATATATATATGCTGATGATATGAAGAAATATAGTCTTAAAGTGTGCTATATTTATGGGATAAAGTGCTCAATATCAGAGATAGAGCGTTTTATATTTACACACGCTCTATCTCTGATATTGAGCACTTTATCCCATAAATATAGCACACTTTAAGACTATATTAATTCATATATATATATATATATATATATATATATATATATATATATATATATATATATATATAGTCGCCCTTGCGTGGAGTATTGCTGCCATGTATCGTCTATTTACCTCGAGGTTCTTGATAAGATCCAGAGACGGATATGCAATGTAATTGGCCCTGACCTGGCCTCTCGTCTGCAGTCACTCTCTCACAGACGCGCCGTCGCCTCTCTCTGTCTTTTTTACAAATACTTTCACAGTAATTGTTCCGATGAGCTGCTTCCGCTGGTTCCCAGACTCCATGAATTCAAGCGTCCTACGAGGCTGGCATCCCGCTCTCACCCTTTCACTGTTGAACCTGTTAAATGTAGCCGTCTCTTCTACACCAACAGCTTCATACCACGCACCTCTCGCCCGTGGAACTCCCTTCCTTATTCCTGTTTTCCTGACAACTATAATCTCCAACTATTCAAATGTAATGTCAATCGACATCTCCAGTTGCCTTAATCTATCCACTATCCTTCTCCACATCCTTTCCTCTAACACTCCTATCGGCTCTCACTCCAAATCTTCTATAACCCCTTGCGTGCTAGTGGCTTCCCGCCTTGTTTGGGGTGAAATGCTTTAAATATATATACATATACATATACATATATATATATATATATATATATATATATATATATATATATATATATATATATATATATATATATATATATTGATAATAATACTATTTACAGATACCAAACTCCAGGAGAGCAACTCATTACGCTCGAAGTGGAACGGTTATATTGAATTTATTGCTAAGTCTTCTGTTGGGAAAGACAATTTCTTTACGCCAGAATCCATTTTCCACGTTTTTAAATCTGCCATTCATCCATGCATTGAACATTACTGCATCATCTGGTGCTTCTTTTATATAACTCGAGATCCTTGACAGGATGAATCTGTAAAGTTATCAGTCTGGACCCGGCATATCTGCTTCAGTTACTTTCACACCAGCGTGACGTGGCTTCCCTGTGTCTTTTCAGTAAATATTTTTATGGCAGTTGTTCTAATGAGCTCTCCTCTTTGGTACCTCATCCTCATGGATTTAAGCGTTATACCCGATTGGTAACTAAGGTCTTACCATTTTACTTTTGAAATATCTAAATATAACCGTAAGTTCTATTCAAATAGTTTGCTTTTGAAATATCTAAATATAACCGTAAGTTCTATTCAAATAGTTTGCTTTTGAAATATCTAAATATAACCGTAAGTTCTATTCAAATAGTTTGCTTTTGAAATATCTAAATATAACCGTAAGTTCTATTCAAATAGTTTCTTCTCTCGCACTTCTTGACAGTGCAACATTAATCATCATCTTCTGTCTTCCTGAATATTGTTCTTTCTCCTCACTAACGTTTTTTCACTTTTTTTACACTCTCAGTAACCCTTGTGTCATAGTGGCTTTATCTCCTTTCTTGGGGTGAACTGATTAGAGGAATTCCAATCTTTGATTAGCTCCAACCGGAAAATCTTAAGCATCTCTAATACTGAAAACGTCATTAAAGTAGAGGTCCGCTAGAAAGTCAACCAAATCAATGGGACCTATAATTAACAATCATCATGAAGAGGTAGTGTTTCGAGCGCATCACCAGTTCAGATAGACATGTAAAGAAGGTTCTTCAGGTCACGTTGAAAAGTCCGGAAGACGTGTGATGACAGCATCAGAGAGTGGACTCATCTGAGCACTGGAGAAATCCAGGAGCTGCAGCGGACATGGACGGATGAAGAGATCTGATCTGCCATAAATCCCCAGTGTGGTCAACTTCCGTACCGACGACCCCTTATTGAGTTATGGAATCGGAAAAAAAATAAATCTAAGAACATAATTTAATGAGACTATCAAGGCTTAAAAAGTGGCAGATCAGAAAAAATACCAATTAACACAAGCAATTGGAACCGAATAACTACTAAGATCAGCTCACAGCTGTTGTGCACTTAGCTCGTTAGCCAGTACCCCACAGTGAATTTAAGCAACGACCAATTAAAAGCGAAACTTTTTTTTATATAGAAAGACATTCAAATCTAAAAGTTCTGTGTGTGTGTGTATGTATACACGAGTAGATGATGTACAAGAGTTTGCATATATATATATATCTATATATATATGTGTATGTGTGTGTGTGTATTTATGTATGTATGTATATATGTGTGTGTGTGTGCGTGTGTGTGCGCGTGTGAATATAAAAATATGTGTATTTACAACTGGTGTAAATACTCGAGATGTTTTTATCCGAAGTCGGGGGCAAAAGTGAAAGATAAAAATAGTTTTTGTTTTTGTTTTTGAAGTAATAAACCGATAAGAAAGAAAGAAAGAAAGAAACAAACAAACAAAGAAAGAAAGAACGAAACAAACAAACAAACAAACAAACAAACATATATGGAGGAGGCTAAGAAAGAAAGAAAGAAAGAAAGAAAGAAAGAAAGAAAGAAAGAAAGAAAAGAGGAAGGATGAAAGTACAAAAGAGAAAGGTAAAGAAAAGAAAAATGAAAAGCAAGAAAGAAACATAAACAAAGAGAAATAAGAAAAGAATTTGTGTTATAAAGAAAGAAATGTAAAGAAGCTGAAAGAATGAATTAATTAAAGTAAAGAATTATACGAAGAAGAAAAAAGAAAACTATGTAGAGAGAATGAAAGAAACTAAGGAAGGAAATTTAAAAAAGAAAATAAAGACGTCAAAGAATGAACAAACAAACTAAATTCGACAAATGAATTCGCCAACAAACCAACTCGAAATTCTTCTGGGTCATCTCAACGTATAAGAAAAATAAAACGAATCAAGACCGAAAAATGGCAAAACATGATTGTAGGTACGCATATTACTATTTAAACAGATTGCAGAATTACTGGGTTGGAGCAAAATTGGGGAGGGGAGTTAGTGATGGTGACGATGCTGATGATAATGGCCGTGTTGGGATAAACACGCAAGTTCAGCTTCCCTGTTGGAGAGAAAGGAGAACTCAGAGAAAGCAAACACTGTTGAATGGGGAAACAAGGAATTCTTGGTGGGAGGAATTCAGTTTGTAGGTCGGAAAGTTGGTTGCTTGGCTGGTGGTTTGCGGGAGGTATATATGTGTTCAATCTATCTATCAGCCTTTATTTTTATTCGCTATTGCTGGTAAGTTTTCGTTTGTCCTCCAGTAAAAAGGGTAAGTTGTGCAATTACATTACGTAATTGTTTTCTATCTATGATTAACGTGTTCTACAATATTAATATACATTGGATTTTACTCTGCATGAAACTAAATAAAAAAATTGGCATTATATATATATATATATATATATATATATATATATATATATATATATATATATATATTTGTGTGTGGGTGTTTGTGAGTGTGTTAGGCAGTAAGAATTCATAGAAACAATATGTACGGTATGTTATATTTATATGGGTTAATGTTTGCAATATTGGGGATAGATCGTATGCAAATATAAATACCTTAAAACTGTATTTTATCATATATACAGGGTGCGATGAATCAGTTGTCGTCTAAATTACATAAAAATCAAAATAACACTGACATCTCATTCTAACAGATATATTTACCAAAATTACTGCGCATGCGCAAAATTAAAAATATAAAATGCCGACAATTTACCCATCGCACCATCAGTGTGTGTGTGTGTCTCTCTCTCTCTCTCTCTCTCTCTCTCTCTCTATATATATATATATATATATATATATATATATATATATATATATATATATTACATGAATCATTCATACAAAAAAAAACAGATATTGAAGTAATCATATCTGTTTTTTGTATGAATGATTCATGTAATGTAAATTGAACTGCACCACATACTTGATATATATATATATATATATATATATATATATATATATATATATATATATATATATATATGTATTTATATATGTGTGTGTGCGTGTGTGTGTGCAATTTTTATATATATTATTTACTTAGTGGAAAGCGCTCAATATCGGTAATAGAGCTAAAATATTTAGTTGGATTGAATCAATCCAACTAAATATATACATATATATATGTGTGTGTGTATGTGTGTGTGCATGTTTGTATTTCATTAAAATGACTGACAAGTTACTTCTGATAATTTTTTTATTGTATTTTTCTTGTATGTGAACAAAACATTTCGGAGGACTTTATGAATGCAATTTAGAAATTGTTCAAATAATTGTTCCTTCCGAGCGCTTTCTGCTAATTTTTTTCGACATTATAAATGATTTTAGTATATATATATATATATATATATATATATATATATATATGTGTGTGTGTGTGTGTGTGTGTGTGTGTGTGTGTGTGTATATACACACGTACTCACACACACACACACACACACACACACACACATGTAATATTCCTGAAGTTGTCCAGGTCCCTTGGTACTTCCATTTGGAAAGACCTCTGGCATCAGGGAATTAAACTTACCTTCCTCTCTTAAATGCAGTGGTGGGCAGGCATAGAACTAAATCTTCCATTTCAAACCAGGGGCCGAAGCTATAACAATGAGCGTTGGCAGCAGATCGGTCCACTTAAAATAACGTTTCAAGTAATAAACATATATGGGTTGTAAAATAAAATGCGTTAATTCTTTACAATTTTCTTATATTATTATTTATATTATATTATTTATAGTTGCTTTCTCCCACTTTTGTCTCCTCTTCTCTTTCACTCTCGCACTTCCATTATGTGTAGGTACAGACTGAGCAAAACGTTTTAGCATTTGCCGTATTTTCCCTCTATTTGTATGAGTTAGAGCAGGCACAATACATGTAGTCTACGGGTGTCTGTCTAAAGATTAGACTCCAAAATTCCTTAACATTTCTTAGACTCGGGAGATTTTTTGAGCTATCCTTGAGTGAGGATAAGTGAGGTGCCGTCAAATACGATAGCTTGTTAATCCAACTGAACTGTAGCTTAATCATCAAATTGTGCTGAAATAAAAAAACAATTCGGATAATAATCTTTGAAAACAGTTTTGGTTTTAAGAAGTTGAGAAAACACTTGCCAAATCCCCCCCCACACACACACATAAATACAGAGTTGTTTTAAGCGTGTTTGAATTCATATACTAATTTTTTATTTATTATTTTTTGCGGGAGAAGGGAATTCCTTCAGATAAACCTTCGGCCATTTATCAAACTGACACTTGACGATTTTCACGGACTTCTCTTTTGCACATCAGTGATATTTTCGAGTTGATATCAGATTTGATTCAGATAACCGGGGACATTTGTCAATACACAAACATCCCTGTGAACTCGTTAATGCCTAGCATTAAGGAGGGTCAAAAATAGGGCGGGATCCTCGTACAAGGATACACAGAGATCTCCGAATGCCACTTGTTCTCGAACTGAGATTACCAACACGCCATCTTAACAGACAGTCCTGCGATTCTGCTAGACTGTTATTTTGACACAAGAAACGAAAACATACAACGAGACTTCAAAAGACAACCAAACACCTGATAAATGCCTAAGTATATATTGTGGTGTTACCCCACTTACTTTCCTTAAAAAACGCCGCTACAGGACGCGCCTTCAGCTTATAAATAGGCAGTAACATTCTCTGTTATCCTCTTTTTTCTATTTCACTAAGGGACGGTAAGATGTAGGTCGAACAAGGAGAACGCTTTCCCCACTGGGAAATGTACTCGCGCGTGCACACATTCACGCACGTTCACACCTCTCACCTCATTTTCTCTAGGACTTTCTCCTATTCCAAATTAGAAACCCACAAACAATTCACTAGTTTAAATTTTTTCTTCTTTCATGCTCATTATTTTGTCACACGCAACAATTGTCTATGCATATCTTTGTTACGTTAATATATACATTGACGTTTGTTTATATATATAGTTTTGTTGTTACTTTTCGAATTATTACCCGGATTCACATTCCGAGTCCACCATTTTTGGTGTAGGAAATATACACCAGGAAACATGTGTTCTTCCAACCAAGCACAACCACCATACTTCCCGCAACAATATTGATATTGGTCCTTACCTATAATTACACAATGAACTCTTCCTAACACTATGTATATACTACGCCTCTCAAGAGAGAGAGATAGAGAGACGAATCGAGTCTAGCCGATAGTAGTTCACTCCAAACTGACTGACAGTCATACTAACATCTTCCACATTATTATTCCGTGTAATTTATCTTCGTTATTTCTACTCTTGTGTTCGTGTTGTTCTTCCTTGGTCCTAACCTTGGACCATAACAAACATCAAGAAAAACGATCTTCTTAAAATATTTGGCAAGATGTCCATATTTTATAATCTGACGGGAAACAACATTGCAACACCCTGAACATGTGTGTGAATATACTCAAAATTAAATGTACTGGTAATATATCTAGATTACCGTTAATATAGTTGGATTATAGGATTAGAATAAATGATCACATACACAGATAAATACGAACACACGGTTCCGATATAAGGGGGTGTATGAACAGGGCTCAGACCCGGTATAATTATGCAGCCTATCCTTATTGGGCGTTAAAACAGTACTGTAATCTGGTATTGTACAGATATCTAATAGCATCCTGTAATACATAATTCCACGCTTTTTGCACTTGTTGATGCCATACAACAAATATTGTAGGTGGCTAATTGAACTATCCTATTATGCCTCGCACGTGTTCCACTTGTCGGAAAGGCTGCTGAACATCTTTTAATGTTGAAAAGTACGGGCATCATATGGGCAGGCATTATTCTGTTGGAAAAGTAGATCATGTTCTTGTTGTAGGAATATCTTGTAGGTTGCGCAAAAATTTGAACGTTCATGTTGCTGTTTAACTTTCCCTCCTCAAACCCCAAAGACTAGCGGGTGTTTTAATTACGGCATGCACTATATGCATCTATTCATATATATATATGGTTGAGTTATAAATAATTTCCTTTCTTCTTTATCATCTTTATTCTTTTAAAAAAATAGTACAACTACATTTTATTCAATTATAGATCCACTATTAATTGTAATGACTTGCTGCCACTTATCAGACAGCTCTTTGATACAATTTGAGTAAAAATCTGAAGGTGAATATACGGGTAAGGTAGAATAATCTAACCGAGTTCCAAAATTTATTCCTGTGTTATACTTGTATGTGATCTCGTATTGTCAACATTCTTCCTATTGAAGAGTACAGGGCGCTTTTATGGACACGTTGCAGCTGCTGGACGTATAAGTGTGCATTTAGTGTTTCATTGTGTTTTAACAACTTTACATGAATAATGTCCCGATGATTTCACCACTTGGACAACATTATCTTTCTTCTATGGCGCTCAGTTATGGGGTTCGTTTGTGGATAAATTATCGTCGTCAATTTACTGCCTTTTATGTTGAACATTGTTGTATGTAATCCATTTTCATTCACCTGTTCTGATGTATTTAAAGAGTTATTCGTTTGGATGATACATTCGTCATTATAATTGGGTCCTCAAAACAGAAATTACTTATGACTCGACCTAGTAATTTCTCCTACTTTTCACGACTCTGGATTCTCGATTATTACAAACTCAAAAGCAAAATACAGTTTCTCGACTACAAATTTCTGCTCAGTTATCCGTCTCAGTCTCTCTTCATTAGAGGCAAGGACTGATAAGCTTGGAACATACAGTGTCAAATTTCACATTAATTATAGCTTTTTATGAAATACATTTCGATTGGAAGAAAAGTTCTTAGTAAACATATTAATAAAAACAGATCACCAATGGTAAAATGATGAGAAAAGCTGACTTTAGAGGAGATGTTCATTAAATACGACTCCATTTTGTAAAAACGAACTTGCTACAGACTAGCGGGGTAAGGCTGTGCCTTTATACTATACAAGACGTCTACCGGGTTAAATACATATACATACATTAAGTAAAAGGAAATCTATAATATAATAATGTGTGTGTGCGTGAGAGTTCTTCAAAAACTATTTATTACAAACTCAAAAGCAAATATCATTTACGTTTCTTTAGGCAGGAATGAAAAGTCAAAACTGTGTGTAAGGAAAATGTGTTGAGCCTTACGCACAGTTTTAACTTTCATTTCATCTTGAATGAGCGGAATCTAACACACGTCATGTTGGTGAAACGCCTCCTTTAAACGGTTTTCCACCTTGTGTCATTATCTTCATATATATATATATATATATATATATATATATATATATATATGTGTGTGTGTGTGTGTGTGTGTGTGTGTGTGTGTGTGTGTGTGTGTGTGCGTGCGTGTGTGTTTGTGTGTGTTTGTATGTGTGTACCTCAAAAAATTCACTAAAAAATGAACATACATTATGAAAAAAAATGCCCAAACTTAATAAAAACAAAGTTTGTTTTGTTTTTTTTTTATCGTCAAAATCTTTGTCATTATTAAGGTTTTTTTTTTTGGGCTTTCAGCAGGTGACAATGAATTAGTATGGGAAATTTCAGTATCTTTTTACGGTACAAAACATATTGATTTGGAAATTCTTGCAAAAATCAAATAATTGTCGGATTTTAATTAAAATTTCAGGACTTATTCACAAATGAATGACATTATTTTTTATTTTCTTGTTTAGAAAATCTTGATAAAATTGATTTTTTTACACCCCCTACCCCATCCCGCTTATTTAATTTTATGAAATTTCGATAAATTCTTCTTTGTTGTGCTTAATGCTTATATTAAAGGGACAAGTCCTAGGAGAATTTAAATCATTAAAATTATTTTTTAATTAAAAATGCCTTTAATTGCCTTTATTAATAAAATATATTATCGACAATATTGTAGGTACCTCCACTGATTCGCTAAAAATGTGCATACTATGATGAAAAAATAAACACCCCAAATTTAATAAAAACAAAGATTATCGTCAAAAATTTCGGGACTTATTCACAAATTAATTAAATTATTTTAGAATTTTTTTTTTATTTTTAAAAATATCTTGGGAAAATTTTCTTTTAAATCTGTTACCCACCCCCCGACTTTAAATTTATGAAATTTCAAGAAATTCAATTTTGTACGGCTTAATGATGATTTTAGATATAAGCGCAAGTCCTTGGAGAAATTAAATCATACATTTTATTTGTAAAACACGGACTCCAGTTACTGAAAATCTGCTCCGAATTCTACATTTAGAACTGCATTAAAACTAAGACATTATTTATTTAGAAAAGCTTTTAATTGCTTTCATGAACTAGACATATTATGGACATAGTTGCCTTAAGAACCTTTTTTGATGAATAATGAATTTTTATAATTAAATTTTTTATTTTAATTATAAAAATTCATAAAGTCTGAAATATTTAAAAATTCTGTATAATGTGTAGAGGCCAGGTGATATTGCTATTAAGTAAAACATAAAATTCAATAAAATATTAGATTATTTAGAATATTTTCATAAATTTTAAAGATGGTGGCAAAAAAATTATATAAAAATGCGTTTACGTTATAATAGTTGTTCCCCTTTGAAAAAATTACCAAACATAAGTCTAGCGAGAAAGTTGTCAACACATCATAAAACACCCACCTCCTTGTTTAAAATTCTTTTCTGCAATATTTTAAACGAAAAATATTAATATTTGTTTCAAATGAGATTAATTAAACTTTCAAATTAGATTAATTAAACTTTAAATCAGCTAATCTTTTTCAAATAAATTTTCAGAAAATTATATTTTATATTTGAAGGATTTTTTAAAATTATCTATTAGCTTGAAATTAAAAATAAAATAAAAGCTTCAAGAAAGATTTTTCATTTTTATTAATGCATTTTAACCATTAGATATCTCTTTCCTTTAGAATAATGAGATAAGGAAAATTATCTTAGATAAGCTAAGTTTTCATTTTGTGTATTCCTATTATCCTTTTATAAGAAATATATATAAGTTTCTTCACAACACTATCAATTAAATTTGTCGTAATTTCAGCACGCACGTGTTAAAATGTCTTTGAACCGTAAGGCCATTTTAGTCACGTGACGTTGAAACATATATAACCTCAAAGTATATCAGCCCATCGTCGTTTCAAATATGAACGCTCCATTGGTTAACTCTCGACTTCTTCCTTCCATCTATATACTGAAAGTCTTAAATTCACACACACAATATTAAAGATTTTAAAAAATGTTCTAGTTGAAATAATATTCGATAACTGTTGCTCCGGTTTCTTATTCCACCTTGGCGTTGGGTAATTGTTAGCTAGCTCGTCTGGTCGGCCGTTACTAGTGAGTTCGTTCCACACTGGGTGCCACGTACTTGCTTCTTTCTGGTGGGCTAAATAAATAGCAACTGGCAGAATTTCTTCTTCATCATTTCTTTGTCTTTTAGCCATAAATTCTGATCTTGAAATTGCAGTCAATTTATTTCTGAATGATTTGCCCCTAGTGGAAATGGATCCACTTCCTCTTTCTCTCTTTCTTCACACACACACACACACACACACACACACACACACACACACACACACACATACACACATACACACAAACAAACACACACACACACACACATTTTCATGTTCAGCACGCAGTAAACAGTTTATGGGAAAAACAAGAAACAAACTTGTAGGTTGTAGGGTGGGCAAATCAGCTGCCTACCCTGTTTATTCGGGAGAAGGTGGCTGAATTCAGGAATGCTATCTTAATTGAGGCCAGCATCCAGATAATACGCAGGAACCTCCCTTGTTTAATATCTATGTGGTCTGTGCCTGGGTTTTGAGGTGTGGGTGAGGAGCGAGACACGATTAGGGTATTTCTGTACTGCTGTTCATGTGAATAGACTGATTGTACATATGTGTGGGGTAGTTTTCTTGCGAAAATAAGTAGGCGATTCAAGGTATGTACGTGTGCCTGCGTCTCCATTGAAAAGCGCGCGAAGGCAGCTACAACATGAATGAAATTTCAAAACGATAAAAGGAATTTAGAGAACGATTGCATGATTGAGTACTGAAAAGTCTTCGACCCGATAAATAAAACTTTCCCCTCCCAAACCTGATGTTTGATCATTTGGTGAAGTGAGCCGGGCCGAGGATTTGTCAGCATTCTATTGTAAATGTGTGTGTATGTGTGTGTGAATGAGTGATCTATGTATATATAATATATACATGTATGTATGTGTGTGTGTGAGTGTATGAAAGTGCGTATCTGTGTATATAATTTGTATATCTATCTGTTTCTCTCTCTCTCTCTCTCTCTCTCTCTATATATATATATATATATATATATATATATATATATATATATATATATATATATATATATATATATATATATATATGGAGATAATAATGGATACACAGGTTGTATCAAAAATACATTTACAGATTTGGGATGTGTTCCTGACACCAAAACAAGCTAAAATTTCCATATAAATATATGCCCAAAAGGGCATCGTTGTACCGCAACACAGCAACTCATAACAAATGATCAAATCGTCATCCGCTTGCTCCTACACGCACATGCACCGTCGGATCATTGACTGACTGACCCTTTCAAATACTCCCACCCGGTGTGGAATGGTTTCTTAGACCCCTATGACACGTTGATGAAGCATCTCTGCATTGTTAATGTCTGCTGCATAAACCAATTGTTTTAGTGGTCCCAAAGATAAAAATCCAAAGGATTAAGGTCGCGGTACGTGCAGGCCATGGAACCGGTCCTCCCCTACCTATCCATGGTAGATGTCCGCCAGTGCATCGCGAACAATATGGCTAAAATGTGCAGGAACCCAATAATGCATGAACAACATCCGTCTTAGCAGGAGTACATCCTCTAGCAGGTTTGGAAGTGTGTTCGAAATAAAGTCCCTGTAGACAGCTCCCGTAAGACGTGTTGCGAGAACATATGAACCTACCAGATAGTCAACTACAATTCAATCCCACGCATTAATTGTAAACTGATGCTGGTGTCTAGCCTGTATTGTACTATGGGGAATCCTATATGCCCACAAATGTTGGTTGTATAAATTTATTTCATCACTTCCAAATGTTGTCTAATACGTTAAAATGACTGAAGAGACAACCAACGATCAGCAGTTTGTGCAATAAACCATCAGTAAAAGTTCCCCGTGGTGAGTGATCAGAGGGCGAAAGACTCTGCACAGGTTGAAAATGATACGGATACAGGAGCAGCTCTTGAAGTATCCTCCATGCGGTACTATGAGATGTACGACATGCTAGGGCCACATGACGTGTGCGTATACCTGAATCGTCTCCGACAGCCTGCAGAATGTGTTCTTTGTGGTCAGGTGTACGAGCAGATCTCGGTCTTCCTCGAGCCATAGTCTGTGCTGCCACAGATCTCAATAACGCGATGATAAGCAACAGCAAAGGTTGGATGACTCAGCTGCCTTCAGTCTGGAAACGCAATCTGATACAGCCATATAGCCTCGCACCCATTACTATTTTCGCGGCCGTATGTACAAATTATATTTGCTTGCTCACGATATGAATATTCTGCCATTTTTAAGCGGGACACTTCTCAGTTAACTCACCACTACACACGTTAAACGTTGAAGACAGACTAGCCACAAATGTACACGAATGACAAATGTAACCTAGTCTACATGGCAACACAGCGCCATCTACCGTAACAGACATTTCTTTATATGGACTTTTGTCCTTGTTTTGGTGTAAGGGACCCGCCCCCAAAGTTTGAAAAGGATTTTTCATACATCCTATATATATATATATATATATATATATATATATATATATATATATATATACAATACAATACATTTTGTGAGCACGTTTTGATTTTCATTATTTAAAACTACTTTTGCATCCCACTGTATATATATATATATATATATATATATATATGTATGTGTGTGTGTGTGTGTGTGTGTGTGTATGTGTAATATTATATTGGAAAATAAAAGTGATTCTCACTGTTACAGTGCATTTCTTGCATTATTTAATTGTAATATACGAAAAAATATTCGTGAATATGAAAGGATTATGATAAAAATAAGCAGACATAGCATTTATAAATTAATTCAATCAAATATGTCTCTCTCTCTCTCTCTCTCTCTCTCTCTCTATATATATATATATATATATATATATATATATATATATATATATATATATACATATATATATATATATATCGTTTATATTTCAGTTTTAAGTAATTACTTTTTTGGGACTAAGTAAATAACAGCTGTTTATATTTTAGTCTCAGCAAGCAAGTTTGTATTTTCTTTTTTTTAAGGAAAGCATATTCCACTCACACCGATAGTTTCCTTTTGGAAAGTATCTACTGATCTGTGGCGAAAGCAGATGGCTTTACTGAATGCGGCAAACAAGGAATATGTTGTTACTTTCTTGTAGGTTGTCTTCATTCTTTACCATGAAAAGGATAATTGGTTTAAGTCTGATGTAGTCTATGCCGGACTATGTCCATAATTTTCATCTTCATTATCAACGCTTTCGACCATTGTTTGGTTATCCTCTTGGATTGGGTTGATTTCGTTTTAGCGGCATCAACTTCCATAGGTTATTTAATAAAAAAAATCTAAATATTTTGTACGTAATTTTATGCCGTCAACTACAGATATTTTGTATAAAATTTATACTTTCAAGGTAAACGTATGTTTTTAAATATATATAGGTTTTAGATTAATGTACTGTGGTTTATTCCCAGGAAAAAAGTACCAGTGTTATTACTGACGCCTTATTAGTGTTTCTCTTAAAGAATGTTATCGTTTAAGAATTTTACATCTGACATATTTATATGCTTACTAGCAGCATGGCACGGCGTTGCCCGTGCTTGATTCAAAAATCGTACGACTCATACAGCAATCGCTATCATTTGACTTAAAATATTTTTGCCCTTCCTTGCCTTTAAAGGAGTGCCCTTTGCCGTGCTGATGTTGCTACGTGCTTTACTTCTTGCCTATCTCATACTGCGAATTTTTTCTAAGCTCTATACTAAACATTAAATCTGTTACGAAAAAAGAACTAAACAAAATGAACACAAAACGATCAGCTTTAAAAAAGGACTCATAACTGGAAAAACCGAATGAAAAAAGAATGGTAACAACAAATACTTTTTCACACGCAACCCAGTTCTGCGGAATCAGAATCAACGATGAGTTTAAGCAAGCGAATGAGCCAATTGGAGTAAAATGCCATGCAGATTTAAATTTTTCCCACTTGTGACGAATGCAGCTATCGATTTTTTTTGTGCATGCTAGCATGCTAGTTAACATTCGTGTCAGTCAGCTGTTGGCTCTCACGCTGGCCAATAGAATCTTCCTGCCTATTCGTGGCAGCCAACTATAGGCTCTCACTCTGGCCAGTAGAAAATGGCCGCAAACTACATCAAACCTGTCGTAGAAGCATGAAAAAATCGATTATTTCCACTATCAATGGGAGTTGGGAAATGCAAAGTCGGTCTTGTCCTTCCCGCTAACTTGGAGCATGTGTATGTAAATTTTGGTCCAAATCCGTCGAAAATTGCGGCCGTGCATTCGTCACACACACACACACACACACACACACACACACACACACACACACACACACACATCCTGCCTTTTTTTAGATAGAGATATTTTAGTCCGTAACCATTTATTTGATAGGTTTCTCTTCTTTAAAGTTGTCTTACTTCTCTCCAGTGAATGTAGTTAGCATATTATAAATAGTTTCGAATAGAACAGTATATCACTGAATCGTTCAAACAAGGGAAGTAATATTTTATTAATGTTTTATAAAGTTTATCATTTATTATGACCCGTGGAAAAAAATCTTATTAGGGAATACAACACTTACTTGCATTACGTGACATTGAGTATTTCTTGTTTTACTATGATAACGGAATTTCTCATTGCTTTGTGGCAAAACTAGGTTTCTGATAATTATCCAGTGACGGGCAAGTTCATTGTTATGGACAGAGAAACAAACAGAAAACGTTACACTGTTCGTTATTAGTTGTAATGTCAAAGATTAAGAGTAATATTTAATTGATTGATATATTATAAGAAAATTCCAAAATTACTATGTATGAACTAAATATAACTTGTGACATAAACAAATAATAGCGTTTAATTTTCTAAAAGTTTCATATTTTTTGCTTTGCGATTTTTGTAAATAAATAAATAATAATTTAATATTCTCTTGAAATAAAATAAAATCCCATACGGAATTCTCTCTTCATTCTCACTAAGCATTAAATTAATTATACATTTTCCGAATATAGTACTTTATAAATACTAAATTGTTGCATGTAATTTTGCATTCTTAGTGTCCATTTAACGATATATAATTCAATAAGAAATTCAGATCTACCTTCCTTGACTATAACTTTTTTTTTTGACAAGTGAAAATCATAAATATGTCTACTATTAATAATAGTAAATATATGCAAAGTTATCATGAAACAAAAAATAACAAGTAATGAGATATTTCGTGGTTGTATTAATGTTTGCTAAGAGTAGCTTCGAGTTACTATAAAATGAAATATTTATTTACGAAATAGATCAATTTGCGATCATTTTGAGGATGGAAAGAATAAAGAGAGGAAATAAATAACTCAATAAAAGAAAAGCGTAAAAGGAAAAAAACGGCGCAATTAAAGTGAATGACTTTGTGAAAATAATAACGAAGAAAAAAAAGAAAGAAAAAGTTAGAAGTAATGAATAATTTTGATGGAGTGAAAGGAAAAAGAAGGGAAACTGATACTGTTCTGAAAGAAAGAAAGAGTAAAACAGATGATTTAACAAACAAAAGAGAAAATGAGAAAAGATAATTTAGAAAAGGAAAAAAATAGTGAAGCAAAGAAAACAAATAAAGAAAGAAAGGAAAAGAAAAATATTCACCGAAAAAAGGAAACAAAAGTTAGTGAACAGTCGCAAAAAAGAAAGCAAGAAAAGGGCAAAGACAGAAAGAAAGAAACAAAGAAAGAAAGAAAAAAAGAAAAAAAGAAAGAAAAAAAGAAAGAAAGAAAGAACGAAAGAGTAAAACAGATGATTTAACAAACAAAAGAGGAAATGAAAAAAGATAATTTAGAAATGGAAAAAAATAGTGAAGCAAAGAAAACAAATAAAGAAAAGAAAAGAAAAAACTTCACTGAAAAAAGGAAACAAAAGTTAGTGAACAGTCGCAAAAAAGAAAGCAAGAAAAGGGCAAAGACAGAAAGAAAGAAACAAAGAAAGAAAGTAAAAAAGAAAAAAAGAAAGAAAAAAAGAAAGAAAGAACGAAAGAGTAAAACAGATGATTTAACAAACAAAAGAGGAAATGAAAAAAGATAATTTAGAAATGGAAAAAAATAGTGAAGCAAAGAAAACAAATAAAGAAAAGAAAAGAAAAAACTTCACTGAAAAAAGGAAACAAAAGTTAGTGAACAGTCGCAAAAAAGAAAGCAAGAAAAGGGCAAAGAAAGAATAAAAAAGAAAGAAACGGCGAAAAAAGAAAGAAAACGGCGAAGAAAGAAAGGCAAAGAAAAATAGCAATGAAAACCACGTAACCCAGAAAGAAAGCGTTGACATTTGTTTTTGTGGTGTTGTATGTTTGCCTCTTGTAAACCTTGGAACTAAATAGAAGAAAAGAAAAGATAGATTTTTTTGTAGATGTTTTTTTCCTCCAACCCAAATATCTCTTCCTTTTGGCCAATTTCATTTCGCTTCTTTACAACTCCCTTTCCTCTCTGCGAAGTGCTTCATCCAGCTCATCCATGTGGGCCTGCATGCGTCATGGGGACAGCTAAGTATTTACACCTGTTCTAACAAAGGAATAAGCAAGTACGGAACTACGCAAGATAACTTGACTTTCGTCAGGAATTCCAAGGGGTACGGATTGTGGTTCAGTTGGTAAAGTCTGTTTGTCAGCAACGGATATCCAGACCAGTCAGTTATGGCCTTTGTGAAAAGTCTAGCACCTAAAGATTTTTCACGCGGCAACGAAATCTGTGTATTTAGTTCACGAAATTGTTTAGCTGGACTATTTTCTTTGTCTAACATATGTACAGTACAGAATAAATGGCTTGCGACCATATCACGTTGAAGCACCGGTTCTGGCACAATCACCAAAGTTAAGATCATCAGGTGCTGTAAACTTCGATGTGTATGTGGTGTAAAGGATAGTAGTGTAATAAATACCCTGAAGAAAGGCATGAACCCACCTCTTCTCCCTTCAGATATAGGTTAATTAGTAGGACTTGTATCAATAAATCATTGCTATCTCCAGAAAATTCTTACAATCTAAAAATATTTTCCGGCTTTAAATAAACTGCAAAGAGTTGCTAAACCATAACAAACAAATCAATCCAGCATAAATGAGTTAGTATCTGCTCAGATTTGCTTCTTTATAGCACCGGCTAGAAACTGAATAATTCATTTTGGCTGTCTCTTCCTAAGTAGTATGCCAATATTTACATTATTCGGACTATTGTCCTCATCTTTGTCGCCATATTTATTACGTTTCGGCCGTTGTACGCTCCGGCCTTCATCACGTGGTTGGAATGTCGAACTGAACCATTTATTTCGCTCACTGTGGTACACTGGGACCCGAAACGTTGTAATAAATATGGTGACAAAGATGAGGACTATAGTCCGAATAATGTAAATATTGTACATAATACCTCATTTCAGAAATAATGCAGATAGTATGCCAATGTTGATTTTTTTAAAGTTTTTGTTTTGTTACTAATGATAATCTAAAACAAGGCCAAAGAGCCACTCAGGGTAGAAGGTTACTGAATGATGCTGTATGAGTGTAAGAAGAGACGGATGTACAGTTGATAAGGTTATGCAGCAGAGATAACGGTTACTCTAGATTTTATGTCTGTTCCACAAAGCAGCGGTTCTTTGGAATAAATCATTCGATTATAATTTCCTTCTTACCTTCCTAAAAAGTTTACTCCGATCTTTTGTGTCTATTTATGCTAATGATACAAAATTCTGGAAAATCAGTCTGGCATCTGATCTCTTTTGTGGCTCAGCTCTAACAACTCAGTGGGGGAAAAACTGGCTGGTCACATTCATTGGCCCCCAAAAACCAAACTAGTCTCATTCCATTATCACAGAGCTCACCCTGATTTTGCGCCTACAAACCCCACCCTACAAGCGGAACACGTACATACGATAATGGTTCTCTGTACTGGCCCAATATGTAGCTGATTACTTCTGTTATGTTTACTAGAGAAGTACAAGGAACCAATTATTTATTCCAGCATTATTAGCGAATAGAGCTTATATATATATATATATATATATATATATATATATATATATATATATATATATATATATATATATATCAGTTCACTTGAGGTCTGGGGTAAGTTTGAGTTCTAATGGGCAAAGAGCTTTATTGCGAGAACACCCATTCATCATAATGAACGTATTGAAAGTCAGTCTTTCACCCATTGCGTCCCCAGGGTTAGGTCCAAGGAGAGATCAGCTGCCAGGTTATCCAGATATTTGGAAGTGGTCCTATAAATTGTATCATCTGCATAGAAATTTACTAAAGATCTGAGTATATACTTAGGCAGATCTTTAAATTTACGCCAAGTTTCATTCATGATAGGACAGCAAAGATCTAGATATTACACAAACTTTCCACTGCTAGTGTTGTGCATTTTTTAACTTTTCCTGCCTGATGGCACATTTTGAATGTCAAGCACTCTTATCAAAACAATCAAGGATTCCAATATTTTTCGTTATAATTGTTCCTCTTTCCTAATTTTCCTAATATCAATTGTTTTTCTTTTAGTTTAGGTCAGTCCAATTTCATGCATGGCTTGATAGCTTTTTAAATCTTCACTATTTTTTTTTCAAGTGAACAAATAATTACTAAGAAATAATTCCAGTTTTTTAACCTGTTTTTGTAGGGATGTCGCAGCATTTATTTCTTGCTGAACAACAAAATAAACTTGTACATCGTTTGATGGTTCAACATATCAACTATTGATGACATTGTCCTTGTATAGAACTTTTTTTTTATTTCTTTTAATTCTTTGCGAATATCATGTAATGTAGTATTATAAGTTTTGTTCTGTACTCAAAGCTGATGCTTATCGTCATTGAGAAAATCTAAAGCCATTTGGCAGGCTTGCTGTAATTCGGTTCAGGCATGAGTAATTGATTTGTTTGCTTAATGGTATATCAACTCCTTATGGGTCATTTAATGACAAAAATTTAATTTTCTTGGGAACTTTGAAGTAATAAAAATATATGTTATATATTATTATACTTTCACAATTGAATACATGGCAGATGATACTCAGCTTTTGTGCATATATACGTTTGTTGATTTTGTTTAGCGGCATATCAAACTCTATGGGTTATTTAATGCTGAAATCTAAATATTTTGTACATAAGTTTACACATTTAGGGTAAAAGATACTTTTTTTAAATATATATAATTTGTAGATCATAAAATATACTGCTGGTAATTTAACTACAAAAAAACAATGTTGGTAATTTTGCTATAAAAATGTATTGTTGGATTTTGTTTGGAGGTTCACTATTTGCCCCTAGCTGGTACCCTAAGAGGTGCTAGCACTCCGGGTTAGGGTGAAACTGGGAACAAAAGCAATTAAGTGGTTTCACGCTCCTCAAAAACATTCAGTCTCCTGATCAGGGGCCTTGCTACCGAATGGAGTCTATCGTCATACCCAGGCAAATCAGGCATGAAATACCATTTTCTTCAGTAGAGTTTGCGGTACTTTCCCATTTCTTGATATCCTCTTTTCCCTCTGAATCAAAACTGATTGACTGATTCGTTTTTTTTACGGTTTATCAACCCTTTGCTGGTTATTCAAAGCCAGAAAATATTTTTATATTGTAAGAATTTTTTTTTAGATAATAATGATTCAGAGGTACAAGTATTACCAATTAACCCATAACTGGGGGAGAAGAGGTGTATTTATAACTTTCCTAAGGGTATTTGTGCGTAAGTGAATAAAACGAGTCCCGACTGGAATTGGAAATCGGCTCTTCGATTAACAATTCCAAGCCGTTATCCATTACACCACCCGCACATCCAGCGTTCACCAATCTAGGTACTGAGCAAGCTCGGCGTTGCTTCGATGATCGTACAGGAACCGGTGCTTCAATGTAAGCAAGTGCCCCAGAAGTTCGTTTCTTATCGGCCATAGCTAACTAGAATAGATAAATAAAGTCGTTCCAGAGAATTTTTTCAAGAAACTCCAAATAAGATTCCCATAAGTCTGTTATACGAGGGTAAGTTAAAAATTATCCGAAATTCACCTATATTTTTAGGTTTGTCACCCTGCCTTCTGCTCATGCGTGCTTATAGTTGGTACTATTGTGGTCGCTTGATCGCGCCAGTTTTCTTGCTGCTGTTACAGTGTGGACCAAGGAATTTTCTTGTCAGTGCTGGAGGTTAACGGGCGTCCTGCTCCTTCTTCGTGCGTCACGCTTGTCCAGCCACTTTTAAAATTCTCGGTCCACTCATACACACTTCGACACGGTAGTGGACTGTCGCCATATTGTGTTAAAAACCTCCGATACATTGCAGACCCTGACACACCTTCCGACCAGAGAAAGCAGATCACTGCTCTTTGTTCCTCTTTGGTGCACACTGCTAGCGTAGGGGCTATGTTTACACTGTAGCAGCAGCAAGAAAACTGACACCATCAAGCTCAAACATCTATCACGTGAACACAATCGTACCAACTATATGTACGCACATTAGCATAGTACATTTAAATAAAGAAAGTAAGATATATACAAATATATATTGAGCACTTTATCCCATAAATATAGCACACCTTAAGACTATATTTCTTCATTCATATATATATATATATATATATATATATATAATTAATACAAATATAAAATTTATCATATAGCTAATTGATGTTATCTTCAGCATATATATATATATATATATATATATATATATATATATATATATATATATATATATATATATATATTACTTTATTTATTTACAGGTACTTTGCTAATATGAAATAATGAAAATTTCATACATAAGGTAGATGTTTCGAGGGTAACTTCAAGTATGCCCAAACACAAGCAAATACATGTATGTATGTATGTGTGTGTATGTGTGTGTATTTATCCATACGTGAGTCTGTGTGTGCATACATGTGTTTGTGTGTGCGTATGTGAGTGTGTATGTACGCGCGTGTGCCTGTGTGCGTGTGCAGAAATATTTACTCTTATATTTAAATCCATTCAGGCGAATCCCCAGCGAGAACGGAACCAACAGAGATAAGATAGCCACTTTCCCAGATTTATACTTGCAGGAACAGCCTTCTCGTATCTGCAACAACCAGTCCTCCACCTTGCAGATAAGGCAAATCTGACAGAGCTGAATCGTTTGGCTAGTGGTAGCTACAGCAGACTAACCACACACACACACACATACACACACACACACACACACACACACACACACACACACAAGAAAAAAAAGAGTTCAATAGCGCCCACCTCACCACCAATAACATCCTTAAAAACAGAAACAAAAATAACCGCCTGGTTAAAGAATTTAGTTAATTTTTGTTAATCTCATGAGAATCTAGTGAACAGACACGATAGTAAAAAAATTAAAAAGATCGGTCAAATTTAATACTCTCTCTCTCTCCCTCTCCCTCTCCCCATCTCTCTCTCCCTCCCGCCCCTCTCTCTCCTCTCTCTCTCTCTCTCTCTCTCTCTCTCTCGGAGCTGCCCAATCCTCACTTTCCAGCCTATACAGAATCAAAAAGAATTTGTGCGCCGTTGTGGGGTGAGGAATTGTTTTCCACTCTACATCCCCTTTCCCAACAATCTTTCGAACAGGAGTAGAGGTTTATCCCTTATACCCTGTTTAGGATTGGGTTTCCGCTTCCTTCTAAGGTCCACTTCCACACTATACTTCTAATAGCCCCGCCTGAACTCTGAAATGTTATTCCCTAATTAAATCTTGATCTCTTCAGGTCCAGAAGTGACTTATCTTTCCTGCATAACCCCCAAGAACTTCACTTGTTATGCTAATACATCCCCACTCAGTAACCCTATATCTTAAGTGGTCCTTGGGCCTCGTAATGGACGAACATTAGTTAAAAAAAGACATATCTTCTCTCTAATCTAACGCCATTTTCATGGCAGGTGTTCAGACGCGACACATTCCTTAATTCCACCGGTCCAGACCTTCACAGTTAAACCCGCCATATTACATTCACAGAGACGACTCATCCGCATTCCTTTCACATTCCATTGGTGAGAAGAAAATACCAGCTTCTTCCCTGCATTGTGGAATTGACTTCCGAGAGGATGCTTCCCGATCACTACAATCTTCACGTCTAGGTTCAGCCGCTATCTATCCTTCATATCATAATATATGCACCTGTAGATTCCCTCCACCGTACGCCTTTACAAAAACCATAATTACTTGTCTTCTTCCCTGAGTGTTTCTTGGGCCCCGTTGTCTTCATCATTGCCTTGGCAATAGTTTGCTGCCTGGGCCGGCGCGTCTTACCCCCGAAGGCGCCAACCGAGAGGAGAGGGGCGTTTTGGGGGCCCCGTTGTGGCCTCTGCCACTTTTTTCACCACTGTTTTATGGTCATCTCTCATTTTTTAAAATTATTTTTAAACTGACATTAGATTGTCAGTCATCAACTAATAATATACATCGTATATCTGCATGGCCGGTGCAGGAACCCCCGACGAGGTTAGAACCCCCAAAGGGCTAGTTTCATTTTTTTTTTACCAATGTTATATTGTCAGTCATCAACTATAATAATCGACAGGGCCAGTGCTTACTACCCCGAACCTCTCAACTGCTTAGGGGGCTCATGCCTACTGGGGATAGGAGAGGGCGGAATTTCTAATTTCAGTAGTGCTTATTTTTTTAAATTGTATTTTTCTTTCTGAACAGTTCTTTTAAATCAATTAAAAGGGTAATGTACCTCGGTAAAATCATTTTTTATTCCGGAATCATCCACTAAGGAAGATCTCTGAATTTTTTTTACTAATAATAATACTAACCAGAAGTCCACGGCTTGTAACTGAAATAAAATTTATAGTCCCTATTTTTTACATTTCCAGAAAGATAAAAACGAAAAAATGGTCGTTTAAAAAATAAAAATGTTTAAAGATGAAAAATTTTCCTGAAAACTGAAACACTGTTTTTAAAACAAATTTTTAAGACAATCCCGTTTGTGTTGTGTTGGAATATTTGTAAAACTTTTTTTTCAGTGGAGATGCGTCGGCGATTAATCTTTATGGAAATGTAAAAATTTGAGAATTAAACATTTTTTCGAATAAAATTTATAGTCATGAATATATTGGTGGTTTTTACAAAAAGAATAACATTTTATCAGATTTTTTAAAATAAAAAACTTATTCATTATAAATGTAAATAATTAAAGAATATGTGCTGAAATTTTCATTTAAATTGAATAATTCCTTGATTTTTGGTAATTTTAAAAAGCGCTGCCCCCACCCCCAATTTTCCCAGGTTGGAAAACTATAAGTCTAATGTAGTAGAGGTGGGGGGCGTATCAAAGTTTCGAGGATGGGGCCCGAGACCCTAGCACCAAATGATAGACAGAAAAATAAGTAAGTCATTGAGAACGGAGGTATACTCTTTTTTTACCATAATTATCTGCCGAAGTAAAAGCTGATGAATGAGTTGTCAGTATTGGCACAAAGAAGCCAGAATTTCACAACGGTTAACCATTATTTATATCAGAGTTTCTCAACCTTTTTACCCATGTCTCTGGGAACTCCTGCATAAAATTATTACCTATCTCTTTTATATTTATATTGTAGCACATCTGGTAAATATAATATACAGCCACCGGGCATGCGTCCTGTACCCGAGTGAGTCGCTCAATGATTCACGAATCTGCCACAGACAGGTTCTGCCCAGTAACCAGTGAAGGCGATTTCACATTGACCTCATATAGACATTGCTAAATATATCCCCTATGATTATTATAATTTTCAATAATATAAGAGGTTGAAGCTTTTATCATTAGAACCAAGTATTTCTCAACAATATACCGTACGTCTATAGTAAAATGACGAATATAAAATTAAATAAAAATTAATCAAAAATGAATTAGCCTATTTATCACTGTTTCTTGCTGAACCCCTACAGGTTCCGGGGAACACCCGTTGAGAAACACTGATTTATAGGGTACGACTCTAGTTACATTAACGAAAATTTATTCGTAGTTCGATGACTTGGTTCTCTGGGAACTTCGTAATCATTATTTTTGACACGGAAATTTTTAAATAGGAACGTTTCAATAAATGTTTTAAAATAAAACGGAAAAATGGGGAAAAATCTCGATTAGAGAGACTAATAACAAATTGTATCAGCTCAGGTCTAGTTGAAAATCTCCAAACAATATACAGAAATCAGTAAGGACACAATCTAAGGTCTGTTATTTTTCATGACCTCCTTTCTCCGCAGGTCTAGATTCTCGATTATGGCAAAAAAGCCACTCTAATATATATATATATATATATATATATATATATATATATATATATATATATATATATATAGCGCATTTATTTTTAGATAAACACACAGTGACCGACAGGACTCAATTCACTTTTGCCGAAGAGTCACGCTATATCGGCTTTAATAGTCACTGTTTACAAACCCACACTTCCTTCCCAGAGAGCTCAACCGAAATTTATTTCGGTTGAGCTCTCTGTGGAAGGAAGTGTGGGTTTCTGTAAGTTTGGATATACGCGGATCGGGAAATGGATAACGGCTCGAAATTGGTAATCGGAGAGTCGAGTTCCAATTCCAGTCGGGTTCGTTATATTCACTTACGCGCAGATACCCTTGGGGAAGGTATAAATCCACCTATACTCCCCCCAACTATGTGTTAATTAGTAGGACTTGTATTAGTAAATCATTATTATCTCCCCAAAATTCTTAGGATCTAAAAATATTTCTGGCTTTAAATAACCTGCAAAAGGTTGTTAAGCCGTAAGAGCAAACCAGTCACACACATCAGTTTCGTAAACGATAACACAAACTGATGTCTGAAGACACGATTCTTAAACAGAAGCGACATGTGAAAACGCGATATTTCAAGAAATGATGAAACTAGCATAAAATATAATACATACATATAATTACAACATTACCAACATAAAATCTTTGATAATGGTTTATAACATCGGAAATTACTTATATATTGGAAAATTATGCGAAATATATACAAATGAACATAACATATTTGACAAAGAATTTTTCTTGGTCTTTAATGAAACATATATAATTGAAATATTACTACCAAAAATGCACGCACATACACACACACACACATATATATATATATATATATATATATATATATATATATATATATATATATATATGTGTGTGTGTGTGTATGTGTGTGTGTGTGTATATATATATATATATATATATATATATATATATATAATGTAAATCTATTTAAACTCGGTGGGTGAAAAACGTGGACAGCACAATTTTCAAACAAATTGGCATCCGTGGAAAATATTTTGGAAAAAAAAGAGCCAGAAATCTGCGAACAGGCCAAAAGAAATCATCTAGTACTTTAAATCTCTGGTACAAAGAAAAAACAAAAAAACAGCAAGTAATAAGTTAAAACAAAGAGTGCTCAATACAGTAAGTAGAGCAAAGGTAAAATTAATAAATCATTAGGATTTATTTATCTTATATATATATATATATATATATATATATATATATATATATGTGTGTGTGTGTGTGTGTGTGTGTGTGTGTGTGTGTGTGTGTGTGTGTAGCGAAAATAAAAATAGAGAGACGAAAGAAAAAATGCGTTAGAGAAAGAGATAAAAACTGATTTTGTTTTAAATGGTTTATAGTAATAACAGAAAAAGTTCAGAATAATCTATGACTAACCATTTTTTTTTCTTTTCTCGTCCTTAGTTAACACTACTTGCGCTCTCCACGGAGATCTACTTGGCTCAATGATATCTGAATCCAGCAGGCTTTTTATTTCCATCCGAATCTGGTATAGCGCTATTTGAGACCATCGTAACTGATTCAGGTTCGGAGATTGTCGAAGCAGGAGCGAGTCGACATAGAGAAACAGTACTTTCTTTTCCATTTGCTAACCTAACAAGAACGTAATGCGAATTCACCTGAATCAGCTCAAATTCTACAGTAGGTTCGCACTTGTTGTTCTAAAGGTTGTTTCTTATGAGCACTTCCCCAGAAATCGCTAACCATGAAGGCAAAGATCTTCCGGAAGTAGATTTTCTCGGAAAAAATCCCCCGTTCATAAGGAGTACACAGTAAGGAACGAATCGAGTGGAGAGAGTCAAATAAAACGGTTTCCCCATTGATACACAGGTAAACCTCTCGACTTTACGGCTAAATTGATCGTCCTACACAGAGTTCAGTCACTCCACGTGGCCGTTTCCTCGTGGTTTGTACGCAGTAGATCTACTAATAGCTATTCCTTTCCCTTGAATAAACCTTAACTCCTCCAAAATAAAACTAGGTCCTCTATCAATGTGTATATAACTTAGCATACCAAATAATTTACTTAAGCAAGTCAATACAGCTGTAGCGAGCATGCCTTTACACGCAAAGTCGAAATGGAAAAGACTATATTCATCAATGGTAGTCAATAAATACTTGTCTCCTCCTCGATTTGAAGGAAGTGGTACTTTGAAATCTATATTCAATCATTCGAAAGGGTGAGTGGCTTTGATTAATTTGCTTCGTCCTCTCACAAATTGTGTCTTTTCTACGGTACACAATTTGCAGTCATTCTTTTTACTTCCTCTGTTGAGTAGACTAAATTTCTCGATCTGATAAGGTGCACCATTCTTGATACTTCAGGATGACAGATTATTGTGTAATTCTTTAAGGTCGATATTTACGACAGAAGCGCCATGTATTCTCGGTAACGTATCTGGGCATGAATTTTTGATGCCCGATCGATATCTGATAGTAAGTGGAAAGTTCAATTCGCCAGCGATGAATTTTGTGGTTTTTAGTCTTCGAGGCTTTAGTCCTCCTCCTTATGAGTTTCCTCTTGCTGAGAAGCTAAGGCGTTAGTCCGGGTTTCCGATACCGACACCGCTTGATAACTTGTCTGGGTATCAGCAGAATCGTCTGCAGAATTTAGGATAGCCCCTTCCAAAATTTATCGCTTGATTTCCAGCTTTGGTAAGGGTGAGCGTTTTATTTTCAAGAAGTCTCTGTAGGTGCGGATAACCCAGAAATAAAGGCATCTCTGTTAGCTTCTTTGTGAGCTTTAGAGGTAACATCTTTGAATTTACAGTCCTTCGCTAGAACGTGCAATTTTTGAAGGTATTGATCCAAGGTTGCTCCAGCCTGCCGAGTTCTGGTTGCGAGTACATGCCTGTCGTATATCTCACTTTTTTTTCTTGGCTGAAAGCCGTCTTTAGAATGTTAATAGCTTCTTCAGAATCTGTACATTCACTGAACAGTTCGTATACAACAGAAGAGACATAATTTATAAGAAAATCCATATTCTTACTCTCAGCATGCCTGAGGAAGCTGAAAAATGTTTGGTACCAACGATACCATATTACTATTTAGATCCAGAATTTTACGTTTTAGTACCCGGTTCATGTTGATATCCGATTCGAGAATTAGTAGTGAACAGAATGTTGTAAACTAAATTTACATTTGTTTTATTGATTCATTTTTAACTTGCCTATAATCCTTACACTACCCGGTACTTTACTTCCTTGCACTGATCTAAAAAGATACAATTTTTCATCCAGTTTAATCATTATATATAGAGTGACACAGCAAAATCAAAAAAGTACATATAGACATTCATTGCAAATGTTTTTATTATAGATTTTTGCATTGACAATGATTTTGCTATAGAAATACACTGGGATTGTTTTTACTATAAAATGCTTTGGGAATGTTTTTAATATAGTAATGTATTGGGAATGATTTTGCTATAGAAATACTTTGGGAATGATTTTACTATAGAAATGCATTGGGAATGATTTTGCTATAGAAAATGCATTGTAAATACGTTTATGTGAGGAATACATTGAAAATGACCTAAGATTAATAATACTAATACTTTGAAAATTATTTATTATAGGAATGCATGATAAATAATTTTGCGGTAGGTATGTAGTGAAAACGGTTTTATTATAAGAATGCATTGTAAATTATTTTATTATATAAAAGCTTTTACTATTTGAAAGCATTGTGAATGTGTTTTATAGTAATGCATTGAAAATGATTTCACTATAGATTATATACAAAAGCGTTTGATAAAGTACGTCACAAAGAACTATTCGAAGTGTTAAGTAAGCTTGACATATTTAGGAATGATATTAGAATAATCCAGAACTTATACTGAGAGCCAACTGCCAGTAAACGGATAGAAGTTGAGTTCAGTAAATATACAAAAATAGAAAGGGATGTAAGATAAGGATGTGTCTTCTCACCGGACTAATTCAACTCAGAAAATGTGGAAAGGGGTTAGGAGTTATACTAAGCAATAAATGGCAGGAAGTTATGGAGAGACATGATCACCCACGTCCTGAAAGGATTTGGCATATGAAAGAAATGCATGGCGGAGGGTACTATCACATTAATTTCCTGCTTAAAGGAACTCCTGCCACTAGCCCCCCGCTCTCTCTCTCCAATTCAAATATATGCAGTCTTCTTATCTGTCTTCCGTCGGTGTTAATTAGCCGTCTGCTTTTCCAGATTCCTTCTTGGCAGCTACATACTTTTCGCGAGACAATATGAAAAGAATGAACCAACGCTTTATCTTATTACACACAATGCCCTTTGTTTATAATTAGTTTTAGGGCTATAAGCAATTGAGTATCCGGTTTAGAAAACGCAGGGTAAATTTCTGAAAGTGTTTTCAGGGTAAATTGCCACAAAGATAGTAATTAAGAAAATAAATGAATTTAACGTATTCACGTCATATCTAATTTAATGTAATTATTTTAAGAATAATATTCGTAATACTTATGTTTTCCGACAATATGCAACCGCTTCTTCTAATCTACCGTGTCCCTTCAGGACGAGAGAAATCATGGCTCTCCACAATCTCTTGTCCGTTGTACCTCTTAGAAAAGTTCGTCTTTTTGCCATCGAATCCCTTTTCTGCTAACCATTTACACAAATTCGTTATCTAGGCTATTCACTGCTTACAACTGTCTCTCTTGCTTTCACTATATTCTGTGAGTGTCAAACTTTCCAAACCCCCCTTCCTCATTATGTGTCCTAGAAATTTTAATTGTTTCTTTCTGATTCTAAGTATAAATATTTATTTTATAAATATTTCTTTTATAAGATTTATTGGTCGGAAGATGATGCAAATGCTCATCGAAACATTAACAAAATATCTAGAATACTTTATTTACATTATTCGGACTACTGTCCTCATCTTTGTCGCCATATTTATTACAACGTTTCGGCCGTTGTACGCTTCGGCCTTCTTCAGGTGGTTGTAACCACCTGAACCCTTTATTTCGCTCACTGGGGTAGACTATTCTAATTCCACGTGCTTAATGGATGTCAGTTATCTCCTGTTAATTCCCCTCTGAAAGTTCTCCACTGTCTTAAACAGGGATTGATTGAACTCACACCCTTTGGGTCTTGTCACTGGATCTAACTAACGCCTTTATCCACTGTGCCACGTGTCCTTGATAGTTAGATCCAGTGACAGAACCCAAAGAGTGTGAGTTCAATACCCGGTTAAGACAGTGGAGAACTTCCAGAGGGAAATTAACAGGAGATAACTGATAACTGACATCCATTAAACATGGCACGTGGAACTAGAACAGTCTACCCCAGTGAGCAAAATAAAGAGTTCAGTTCGACATTCCAACCACCTGAAGCGTACAACGGCCGAAACGTCGTAATAAATATGGCGACAAAGATGAGGACAATAGTCTGAATAATGTAAATAATGTACATAATACCTCATCTCAGAAATATAGACACATACAAATCTAGAATACTTGTTTGCTAATCAGATATAGATTTTTAAAAAGTATGGTTTTCGGAATTACGTTTATTGTTTCTGATTTAAAAGTTGCCTTTTGTGGATGGTTTGTTTCGTCCGTTGTTTCGGATTAGATTTCCTTTAGAGTAGAACAACAGAAGAAAGGTGCGTTTCCCCCTGCATGCCACGGTGATCAGGTTAACCTCGATTGCTGGTGTCTATCTGTCAACCCAGTTTTCTCGATACCATCAACTAGACTAGATCCACCAATAGGGACCTGGCTTCAATTAGACTCGACCCTGACTCTAACCCACTTTTAGTCTTAAAAATAACGCGAGTCTCTCACATCAATTCTTTCAATTCCGTCTCTCATCAACCTGACCCTTTTTCTTTATTTCACCTCATTTATATTTCAGCCGCTATTTTTCCCTCTTTTCTTTTTCGCTAAAAAAGTCGGTTATACATCCCCTTTCTTTTCAATCAACGTATATTTTACTCTTTCTTTTTTTCCTCGCTTTCACTTTCTCTGTCTGGGAAGCCTAAATGTACTCAGGCTATCTGTCTGTCCATCTCTTTCTGTACCCTAAGTTATTATGCAAATCATATAAACCTCAATAACTCGAATTTGCTATGAACAGTTTTTGCCAAATTTTAAACAATTAATTTAGACGTCAAAAAAAAGCTTCAGTTAAATTTTGAGGCAGTTTCAACATATTTTAATAGGGCATTTATTATAAAAATTACAGTCCGAAGTTATACAAATCCAGAAAATCATTTTTACTTCAATAACAAGGCAATAAAATCAGCAATAATTGATCAACATCTATAACAGAACAAATAACAAACATATCTGATAAGTCTTTGAAACAATGAAATCTTAATATAGTGACCCTTCTTCTCCATAAAAGTCACTAATCTATTATCCATTGATTTTGTTAAATTCTTTAATTCAGTTGGTTCAATTTCCGACATAGTGGTTTCAATTGCTTCTCATAGGTCTGGATTGTTACCATATTGTTTACCACCTTCATATAATTTCATCTTCACAGTTGGCCATAGATTTTCGATCGGATTTAGACCGGAAATTTAAGGTGACCATGCCATTATCTTCTATCCTGTAACCCTTCTATGCTCAAAAGAAAATCACAGATAACCTTAGGAACACGAGAAGGGGCATTGTCGTGCATAAATACACACTTCACTTTGAAACTGTGAGACCGGGACTTCAAAGAAACTCTTGTTCATGAAATCGCAATAGTTAGCACTGTTCAGTTTAACTCTTTCGTCGACTTTGAATGGTTCAATAATAGATTGATCGAAAATTCCAAGCCATATCATCACACTGCTGCCCCCTTCCGCCTTCTTTTAGCCACAGACACATCGATATAAGATAAAATCCATCCTTTCGTCCATTCATCAGGTCCAGTGAGTGTCACCCGAGATTCTTCCGTGGAAGTCACTTGGCACAATTTTGACGCTTTAAAATATTTATTTTACTGAGAGGAGTTTGTCTGAGATTTCTTGACAGATCCCAATTTTCAAAGTATTCTACACCTAACGTCCTCAATTTCAGCCTGTTCACAGATCTGAGCACCGATCACAAATGATTGTTTTGCTATAACTCGCTCTCGAGGAGACAAATTCTTAAAGCTTTTTCCTTTGTTTCTATTTTTCAGCTTATCTATAGTTTCAGCATCACTTTTTATCGTTTGATGATCTCTAGAAAAATCCTTTGATATCTCCAATGTGAACATACACTCACTCAGTAGCTTTGTTATTTTCTGTTTTTCAGAATTGTTAGATTATTTCCATTACCCATGTTTTAACACATATTAGGGAAAAAAAAAGAAAAAATAGTCTTATTAGATTTTCACAGAGCTTAAATTAATATTAACTTCAGACTGCAGTTCAAAGAAAATTCGAGTTATTATTTATGTGATTTGCAAAATAACTTCAGACTGTATGCATTAGGCTAAGTCGATTTTGAAACCAGACCCTTAGACAAGTCAGGATAGTTATCATTTATGATATCATCAAACTATACAAAATATTTTACGTTAAAATTTCAATTCTATTCAAAGAAATGCAATTAAAACCAAATTAATTAATATCGCGGAGATTGTTGCGGTGTTAACTGAAATAAAGAACCAGGCCGGATTATTCCATGCTAAGAAATAAATTGAATATAATTACTTTTAAAACGGAGTTTTAATATTTCTTTAAAATACTGGAAATATGTGAAATTTGTTTCGGCTTTCCCTACACGAAAGTGTTGATGTTAAAAAATGCGACAAAATTGAATAAAAACAGCAACTACGGCTTGAAAGATTAAAGCGGACAAAATCTCTTTTAAGCGGAAGAATAATGAAAGTCTAAAACTCCTGCTCGGTGCGTAACAATAATACAAGAAGATTTTTTACATGTACAAAAAAAAAAGGTAAAGGGATAAACACATTTACGAGAGAAAGAAAGGGAGAAGAAAATTCCGTTAACTTTAAAGGAAGAAAAAATGTTCATAAAAGAAAAAAGCCTTGCTCAAAATATTGCTCTGAGCCCCTAAAAGTTCTTTAAGCGAGTAGATTGATGTTTAGGGTTAGAACACTCAAAGTTTTCTATACTCTTAAAAACAACCAAGACATAACTATCGTACCAGCCGACAAGGGCGGAGCTATAACCATCTTAGACACTAAAAACTATATAAAAGAAGCAGAATCACAACTTCAAAATAACCGGTTCTATGTACCCTTACCTCTAGACCCAACTAGCACATTCAAAACAGAATTATCATCTCTCACTCAGAACCTGAACCACAACATAAGGAACACCATAAAATCTCTTATTTCTGAGAACCCTAGAACAGCAACATTCTACACTATCCCAAAACTACATAAACTCCCCAAAATCATTTCAGAAAAACACTAACATTTTTTCATCGAACCAACATCAAATTACACAACCAAATAATGAAGAGAACATCTATGAAATTTCAAAATCACTCAAAATCATACCACCTGGTAGACCCATAATATCAGGCATTGGTACCCTCACAGAACTTATATCTGGGTACATAGCCAACATCCTAAAACCTTTACTGCCTGACATACCTAGTTATATTAGAGATACTACTGACTTTCTCAACAAATTACAAAACATTAACAGGATTGGAATCTGTATCCTATACGGAACTGTGATATAGTCTGGCGTGCCTTTTTACCGATTCGGCTACAGAGGATCATTCGGTAGGCAAGGTCGAATTTATTGCTTTTAAACTTCAATCATCCATGAATCTCTCACGTACATTCATATCTGCTCGTGGCGTATCAAATGTAAACAAATGACGTCACACATTATGAAATGGACAAAGTCCGACAATTATTTTAAGACATTTTTGTTTAACTTTCTTTTTATAGATACAAATATTTAAGTAAATGCTCTGTTTTATAATAAACAGTATTAACGACATTTACCAGCCTGAATGTCTGAGAAATCTTCATAGAAAATATTCGTCCTCCGACATGATTCGAACCTATATATATATATATATATATATATATATATATATATATATATATATATAGGAGATATATATATATATATATATATATATATATAGGATATATATATATAGGATATATATATATATATATATATATATATAGGATATATATAGGATATATATATATATAGGATATATATATATATATATATATATATATATATATATATAGGATATATATATATATATATATATATATATATATATATATATATATATAGGATATATATATATATATATAGGATATATATATATATATATATATATATATATATATAGGAGATATATATATATATAGGATATATATATATAGGATATATATATATATATATATATATATAGGATATATATATATAGGATATATATATATATATAGGATATATATATATATATATATATATATATATATATATATATAGGATATATATATATATATATATATATATATATATATACATATATATAGGATATATATATATATATATATATATATATATATATATATATATATAGGATATATATATATATATATATAGGATATATATATATATATATATATATATATATATATATATAGGATATATATATATATATATATCCTATATATATATATATATATATATATATATATATATATATATATATATATATAGGATATCCTATATATATATATATATATATATATATATATATATATATATATATATATATATATATATATATATATATATATATGTAAAAGTTTGTCAATTAGCTGATGGATGTTACTTTCGTCATCCCGACTTCAGTGTTTTGTTGTCGGACTTGTCTGTCCACTCTTCACGGTGTTGCCAGTAGTGCCCTTTTGTATTTTAGCAGATGCTTGAAATCGCGGATAGTAGCGAATTCTATAGATATATATTATGTTTTTTCTATATATACATAATAAAATTTTATGTATAATTTAAGCACGATAAGCGATTAACATTAACAAATAATAAAATAGAACACTTATGACAATATAAAGTAACAGAATTAAATGAAAGACGGAATATTCGTTATTATCGGTGATTTTATTAGGCGTAATAAGAAATTAACAACAATAACTAATAATAAAATAAAATAATTATGACAATATAATATAATAAAAGTTGTGCATTACTCAGATTTTATTCATAGAGTATATTTTAGCACTTTCAAATTAGGTTATTCCTTTTCGTATTAAGCCAAGAATTTTTTTTAACATTTTACTTAAAAGTGCTTTTTACGGTGATTAACCAACGTAATTAAATTAACAGTTGTTCTTTGAGATCATTATTAAGTGAAATGAGTATTTGCATATTCATGGGGCTGACAACGGATAAGTTGGAATGAGAAGAACCAAAACGAAAACCAGAGATAAGAGAACCCCCCCACACACACACACACACATGTAGAGAGACAGAGAGCAAGAGAGGGACGGGCAGACAGAGAGAGACGAATATATTTGTGCGTACATGCGTACTCTCCTTCTGTTGTACAATATTGCCCGAAAGCTTAAATGATGAAATACGACAGTCAACAGAACAGAATGGCAGGCTTGTCAGTTTCCTATTGAAAAAAAGTTTTTCTATATTTTATTTTATTTTATTTTTTATCTTGTTTATTTATTTTGTTTTAAATATGAACAATATCAGCGGCGCCCATATTTGAATTAATTGATCGATTTGGTTTGTACGGCTTATCAGATCTTTGTGGATTATTTAAAGCCGAAACATATAGATTTCAACAAGAAAAACATTTCTTTTTCAAGTGATTTTTCCCGATACAAGTCCCATCTTTTAACTCTTACGATTTCTCATTCCACGATCCACAGCCCCATTCGCACGTCATATTTGAATTGAAATCGCAAAAAAACGACTTTCATTTTATTCTCCCCCCTCCTTCAACCTTTGCCTTCTCATCCTTTTCAATTGCGTTATTTTAACCGTTTCTCCATCAATCACTTAATTTTATACGATTCAAATCTGTTATACTTTAATTTTATTCTCGTTGTTCTCTTATCCTCCACCCTCCTCTCTATTCACCCTCTCTCTCTCTCTCTCTCTCTCTCTCTCTCTCTCTCTATATATATATATATATATATATATATATATATATATATATATATATATATATATATCATACAATCGGAATTAAGAAACCATTATGTAAATGTTCATTTTCACCTTGTTAATTTTACAAGGTGAAAATGATCATTTACATAATGGTATCTTAATTCCGATTGTATGAGACATAATTATTATTTATATTGTATGATACATATTTATTATAAAACATTGAGTTCCATGTGTGAATCGGTTTTAATATTTAATACTCCCTCCGTTCCGAAATAGTTGTACCAGAAAAATCGGTCTGACGATTGCGTCTAGCATGAAACAGCCTGTCACATCTCTGTGATTTCTATGTTCACTTATATATATATATATATATATATATATATATATATATATATATATATATATATATATATATATATATATGTAATTCCTTTTATTCAGTTAGCGGTTTTTGCGTCACTGTGGTCACCACTCCTCTCCATCTGACAATTGCGGTTCATGATGACATTCAAGGCTGAATCGTGCAATGGCTTGCCGGTTCCTTTTGCGCCAGGGATATTGAGGTTACCCCGTTCCTCTTCTCAGAGGTGGATTTGTTTTTTATGTTACCTTCTAGCCTTTGTCATAAGAAGTAGGACCTACAAGGCAGTAGGTGGTTTGAATTCAGAGTTTCCTTCTTCTAGACTGATTGCCACCCATTTTGTCCTACTTTTTTGCCCATAGATCGTGAGACGTGAGATGGAGTTATACCTTTCCCAAGTGTATTAGCACGTGCGAGAATGTAATGAATTCGGCTGCAATTCGAACTCGGCTCTCCGATTCTTCCATCGTGCCTCCTCTGTGTGTGTGTCTCTCTCTCTCTCTGTCTCTCTCTCTATATATATATGTGTGTGTGCGTGTGTGTGTGCGTGCGTGCGTGTATTTCCAAATAACTGTCACCGGTGTATAAAACGTGCCAAAAATTTGAGAAGGAACAGTTAGAAAAATATCTGATAATATTCAATTGATGTTTCATCGTTTCTTGAATCAGGCATGTGTTCACTTCTCCCTGTATTCTGTTTCATTACTAGGTACTGTGGCAATTTGATCACAAAGATTTCTAAGGAAATTTCAATGAAAATAACTAAAAAAAAAAGGCTCTTCTGTGTTTTCTTATAAGGAAATATATATATCAGTGCGAAACTGCTAGCGAAATTTTGTGTATGTGAGTGTGGGGAGTAAATGAGTGCATTTAAACACCTTGGGATACAGTCTATCGTTTGACTATCCTTTTCGCCTAAAACCGGTCACTCTGCTTTTAAATACACAGATCGTCTAGGGATTGTATTTTTTTAACAAACCATACCTTTTCTGAAAGCTTCTTAAAGCGAGGAGACCACTTTCACTCTCTGAACCGCGATAAGTTTTACCACAAAAGAGGAATTGGCTTACATCATTGAATGCAATCGAAATCATAGTTTTTATATCAGCGTGCCCTCTCCTAGATAATTGATTATCGAGGTGCAGAGTAATAACTCCTAGGGGTGCTGCGAATTCTCAAGGTGGAAGCTAGTATTCCAGATTCAAGGGTCTTATGAGAGATGCTATAATTTGAACAAAACGATTGAACCTTTTGAACCCAGATGTATTTGCTAATTTTCTTGTCTATATTTTTAGATATATTTTAAGCCGTTTTGAAGCAGTTACAATATGTGTATTAAGTAAAACCTTGCATCGGCAGTTTTTATAATCTGATATGATGACTGCCACTTGGCTGTTCCCGCCATAGCGTACTTCCGGTGATTGATGTTGTTATAATGCAGTAAAAAGTAAATACGCGACATTAACTCATTTAATGTTGTATTAAACCTTTCCCCATTTATCGATGCGAATTTAATACAAATGGTGGGGGGAAGCTCACGTAAATATCTGAAATGGGGTGCTGGAGAAGAAAATGTTGAGAAACACCTATTTAGATGGATGACGACTTAACAACGACTTGGGTTTCATCTGCACCATTGCGCTAAGCAGATCACCCGTCTGGTTTTTGTCCCATCAAAGTATTCAAAAATAAATACCGTTAGGAACAAAGAAAGAAGTACTGAACGGTTTTGTAATATCAGTCTTCCTATGTGGCAATGCTGGACATTCTCCTCAAAGATGACGAAGAAACTTGAAGTAACAGAAATTTGGCTCTACAGAAGGATGCTGAGAATACCATGGACCGAACATGTGAACAGTTCTAGAGACAGTGGCAATAAGGACACTCATACTTAACATCAAGAAGTGACAGTTGAAGTTTCTGAACCACAAAATGAGGAGAGAGGATTTGGTAAATTTGATACTCACAAGACAAATTGAAAGTAAGAGGACAGAGGAAAGCAACTCATAACCTACCAGGCGAGCTTGAGTAAATGGATGACGAAGCAGGGTTTGGCAGAGATAGTAAAAAGACAAAAGATATTAAGAGCTACGAAGGACAGGAAACGGTGGAGAGTCATGATCGCTAACGTTCTGAATGGATACTGCACACAGAAGAAAAAGTTACCCTAACAGATACTACCTCTCCGATTCAGAATGGACGTGAGATAACAGTAACTAAGAACTCTCTAGGACTTGTGAAACGAAAACCTTGCCACCGAATGCAGTTTAATGTAATTTCCAGGACAGACATGAAGACAGAAAGCAGACAAACACGTCTGGAATAATTTAAATTCTTTTTAAAATGATATCAGGGGGAATATGAAACGAATCTCCGATTCCTGAATACTTAAAGCCAATAAAAAGAAAAAAGAAAGAAAAAAAGGAAAGAAAATGTCTTTGAGCAGTTATCTTTTATGAATACTTTCTACGTTTTCTTAGCTTTTAAACTTTAGAATTTGACATCAAAGAGACTCGTGTGGAAATGTATAAATAATATATTATTCAAATTATGACTTCTGTTTGTGATTAAATATGCGAACTATTCACTTTAAGGGGGAACTATTTTTAATTCATACCAGCGAATGTTTTTCATTTCCCTCTCCCTCTCCAAATCTATCTATCTATCTATCTATCTATCTATCTATCTATCTATCTATCTATCTATCTCAGCCCGTTCATTATCTATCTATCTATCTATCTATCTATCTATCTATCTATCTATCTATCTCAGCCCGATCATTATCTATCTATCTATCTATCTATCTATCTATCTATCTATCTATCTATCTATCTATCTATCTATCTCAGCCCGTTCATTAGCTATCTATCTATCTATCTATCTATCTATCTATCTATCTATCTATCTATGTCAGCCCGTTCGTTATCTATCTATCTATCTATCTATCTATCTATCTATCTATCTATCTATCTATCTATCTATCTATCTATCTATCTCAGCCCTTTCATTATCTATACGTGTGAGGAAGTAGAAGCGAGTCTTATAATTTATGCATTTCTAGACCGGTGTTTCCCATGCAGGTTTCCCACATGATTTCTTCCGACCAGACGAATTTTTTTCGGAATACATCACTCGCTGTTATGAAGTCAACAACTACTACAACAATTTACACTATTAAAAAGGAAAGAGACTCTGTTTGCCTCCCGTGATGGAGATACTCAGGAAACAGTGGTTTTTGAATGATGATTTGTTGAAAGATGTAACTGACATATAGACAGGAAGTTACTTTACAACGATTAAGAAGGAAAGAGAGTATGACGAAGACAAGATTTCGAATACTGAGAAATTCGTGTTAATTTTGGCATACTTTGTATACCTTTCTATGAAATATGTAGTAATTAAACAGAAGAATAGCCATTAATTAAGAATAACATGTGTTACTTTTTTATTTGTAGCTCACTTGCAGAGGGTTGACCGCCACCAAAAGTGGGGCCATATGAATATTTTTCCCACGTTTGTTTTTACACAGACATATCTAACAAAAATATTCATTAAACTCATACGCAAGCACTTCCCCGAATCAAGCACTCTCCACAAGTTATTCAACAAAAACACAGTAGAAATCAGCTACAGTTGCACTGAGAACATGACACAAATAATAAAAAAGCACAACTGGAAAAAAAACAACAATCACCTGAACGAATTAAACCCACTGCAGAATAAAAAACGAATGTCCTTTAAAGGGCAATTGCTTGCAGAACAATTTAATACACCAATCCACTGTAAAATCAGCAGATAACGAAGAAAAATATACAGAGGGACACTGGAAACAAAGAAACTACGCGCACAAAACATCATTTACAAATAGTAAATATACGAATAGCACAAGGCTTTCTAAATATATCTGGGAGATTAAAAACAAATCACACCAAAAATATCAGTGAAAAAACGGAAAACAATATCAGCCGACAACAATCAATTCAAAAAGTGTAAATTCTGCCTGGAGGAAAAATATCTAAAATTATCTTCCTAGACTAAAACAAACTACTAAATAAACGATTAGAAATCATCTCAAAATGCAGACACGAAAACAAATTTTTGCTACGTTACTTAAAAACCGACCTGTATATATAAATAGTCGAACAAAAACGCAACGCACATGGCCTGACGATTGTGTTTAACATGAAAGAAACTGTCGCCTCCGGGTGTTGACTTCAATGTCCACTTTTATATTTACATACGTTCTATCCCCGATATTGGGCACTTATACTCATAAATATAGCATAACTTTAAACTATATTTTATGATTCATATATATATATATATATATATATATATATATATATATATATATATATCTGGAATGATTCAAACTTTCCCTGCTTCAAATGATGAATAGGCAGTAGGAAATTGTCCAAGGAAACTACCACCGGATGTATTTATTTAACTACTTAACTTTAGAAAAAATGGAACGGCAGGAAGCAATAGTAATATATTTACACACGTACCCTGTATATCTAAAATTATTACACATGGAGAGATAAATTAATGTCTTTCCCCACTCTCTTTCACTTTCTGTCTCTGTCTGCCTGCCTCTCTCTCTCTCTCTCTCTCTCTCTCTCTATATATATATATATATATATATATATATATATATATATATATATATATATACATATATATATATATATATATATATATACACACACATACATATATAAATATATATATATACACATATATATATATATATATATATATATATATATATATATATATATATATGTATATATAATATCTGGCCACTCGTATTCGAGGATACCCGCTTACGTTTACTAGAGCGGCCAGCCAATCCCTGTTGCAGACGCTCGCTAAGGCACATTTGTATTCTGGATAGTTTCTTTCCGATGGGATCATCGATACTTGTTGAAATCTATCGTGACAGTATTTGCACCCCATGTTTATTCAGAGCCCACCTGTGGTTTATACTGCAACTATGCTGAGCAGACATTAGTTACAGTTTCTGAGAGAGAGAGCGTGATCAATAATTTGAACAAGGCCAGCACGCTCAAGCCCTCGGTCACGATGAGTTCGTGCTAGCACAGCTATCGACGTCCCACAAGAGTACCGTCTACCCAGTTTCATTTACAAGGCTTGGATCAACATTGGTATGGTTTTCAGGGACTTTCCAAGGGTGCCGCACGCTGGGATCGACTTCGATTCAGTCCGATATATATATATATATATATATATATCATAATAACCAGTCATAATACATTAAGAATATATTTGGAGTACACTAACATACATTAGTTTTGTCTGGCAGAGTCTGCGTACTCAGTAGATTAAACAATAAGTTTAGATAGATAGATAGATAGATAGATAGATAGATAGATAGATAGATAGATAGATAGATAGATAGATTGTGCATAGAGAAATCAACTGTATATGGTTACTGTCAGGTTCACGCTTTAAGCCGAAGCAATTTTTCGACCTAGTGTTTATATCTTCAAACACTCTTTACCTGATAATGAGTACTTATCCCGCATATAATAAATGTGCCAACATTTTAAATAATATGTGTGCGTGTGTGTGTGACCATTAGTGGTAACAGAAAGAGAGAGAGAGAGAGAGAGAGAGAGAGAGAGAGAGAGAGAGAGAGAGAGAAAAGCGAGAGTCACAGTTAAAGAGAAACTAGATATTAACTTTCAATTTGAACCTGAATCAGAAAAAGCCAAGTATAAAATTTCTAATTCCTTTATAAATCTGGAGATAAATGCGAAATTATTAAACAGCGTCGTTTGAATAAGCTTGTATTTCGGAAAATTTCCTTAAAAAAATCACAACCTCCAACAGAGCACAAAGATGTAAAAAGAAGAGCATGGATATAAAACGGAGGGCATGGATGTAAAAAGGGAGAGCATACATGTAAAACGGAGAGGAAGTAATTTGGAAAGAAGAGGCAGTAATTTGAATTGGAGATAACGTTCGGATAGATCGTTGGAATTGAAACGAAGAAAGGAATGTGGAACTGAATTTAAGAATGCAGTTATAAAAAGAATGAGTTGTTAAGGAACGTTTAAAAAATGTCGCAATAAAGAAAGTTGTGAAAATTAAGGTACATTTGGCGGAAAAACAGATAATTTCGAAGCTAGAAATAAGAAGAAAAACAAGAAAGAAAGAAATATAGTTTGACTTGGGTTCAGTCGTAGTAAACAGTGAGAAAATTAGACTGAAGCATAAAAAAAGAAATTTGTGTCTCGGAACGCTCTGAAAGGTTTGCCATTCAACGAAGAATATCAACATTTCAAGTAGGGCGGTTGCTCTTTTTAATGCTTAAAAAAGATGTAGAAGAGAAAAAATAAAACAAACAATAGCATTGTAGGGATGGAGCGGGGTTTCCTTACATCAGGCGACATTTATGAATGAGCGGCCGCCTTTGAATCTCAATATACTGCTGCGTAATTTATACATACAAGGTTGCATCAATATGATGCGTAATGGTTAGCGTCTCAGCTGGAGAAATCGGTGAAACGAGTTCGAATCCCAGTTGAGTTCGTTACACTTATTTTCGCACAAATGCCATTGCGAAAAGTATGAATCCGTTTCATCTTCCCCACTCCGCAAGTTATGGTTCAAATAAGAAGGTATACTGGGCACTCTAGCTGTGGATGGCAATCAGTCTAGTAGGAGCACAACTCTGAATACAAAACCCAGGCTTCTGAAGTTGTTTAAAGGTGATTAAACATGGGGTACAAATACTGCCACGATAGATTTCAACAAGTATCGATGATCCCATCAGAAAGCAACTATCCAGAATACTACACCAACGGACATTGGGTCCAAAGGAGATGGAGGGATGAATGGGTGCATTGGTAAGTTTGTATCCCGACACCTTTATTTACTAAATTTTGGAAGTAAATGCTCTGCTTATAATAAACAGTATTAACAACATTTACCGACCTGAATGTCCGAGAAATTTTCATAGAAAAAATTGAGTCCTCCGACAGGAATCGAACCTGTATCCTATACAGAACCGTCATATAGCCTGACATTCTTTTACCGATTGGGCCACAGAGGAGCGTTTGGTTAGCAAGGTCGATTTTACTGTTTTTAAACACAGTTCTCCATGATTTTCTCTCATGCATTCATATCTGCTCAATTCGTATCCAAATGTAAACAAATAACGTCATACTTTGGGGGGGGGGGGCATGAAGGTCGAGGATGGCCAATTTTTCTATAGTAGGACTTCTTGATCATGGCTAGTTGCCATTAATTTTTACAGTTTAAAAATAAAAAAACAAACACGTATACGCACTAAAAATAATGTTTATAGTAATAAGAAACAATGTCAGATAAAAAAATCCACTACATACTATCGTCCTCATCTTTGTTGCCATATTTATTACAACTTTTCGGCCGTTGTACGCTCCGGCCTTCTTCAGGTGGTTGGAATGTCGAACTGAACCCTTCATTTCGCTCGTTGGGGTAGACCGTTCTAGTTCCACTGTACCATGTCTAATGGATGTCAGTTGTCAGTTATCTCCTGTTAATTCCCGTCTCCAAGTTCTCTACTGCCTTAACCAGGTACTGAATTCACACTCTTGTCACTGGATCTAACTAACGCCTTTATCCACTGTGCCATGTTTCCTCAAGGAAGACCGTAGCGTGCAGCGGCCGAAACGTTGTGATAAATATGGCAACAAAGATGAGGATGATAGTCCGAAAATGTATATAGTGTACATAATACCTCATCTCAGAAATATAGACAGAAAATTAAAAAAATCTATTTAAAAATGATAAATTCATTCAAACAAAGTTTGTTGACGATAACAAATGTTATATCTATTCTATTCTTATTATTTATTTTACTTAAAGAAAAAATAAATTCGATTAGTGTATGTCTGTATCATTAGGATAATTTTGAAGATTATGTTTTAAATGTTTGTAACCCAATATGTGTGTGTGTGTGTGTGTGTGTGTGTGTGTGTGTGTGTGTGTGTGTGTGTGTAAGAAAGAAACCAAATTTCATTTAAGAAAGAGAATAAGTCAAATGCATGACAGCAAACTGAAAATGTCTGATAAAGACAGAAAACGATAAATAATAAAGGCAAAAGAAAGAAAGAAAGAAAGAAAGAAAGAAAGAAAGAAAGAAAGAATATCAAAGAAAGTGAACGGAAAATTGCTGAAAGAGAGAAACAAGAGAATAAATTAAACAAAAGAAAGAAACATGTAAACAAATGGAAAATGGTTTAGAAAAGAAAGAAATTGAAAGAAAGAAAGAAAGAAAGAAAGAAACAAGCAGACAAAACAAAAGTAAACGCAATAAAAATTGCGAAAAAAAGATTTCTGATCGTCGTGTGTAAGTCACTCAAATCTTGCAATTCTCGCAGGAACGTAACTTTATCGAGAAATTTCTTTTTCAATCATACCACGGAAATTAGGGCGATGTTACAAAAAGTCATGAAACACGTCAATGGTTTTTACATGTTTTATCGATGTGTTATTTTATGTTCCTTGGGTGTTCTTTGTGCTATTTACCTGTTTTATTTTTGTTGTCCCAAAAGTCAGGTACGTGCTGGCGTGGGTGTGGTTCAGTATGGTGGATCTTTTTATCATTCAGTCGGAGCCAGGAAAAAAATGTAAGAAATTGAAATTTGCAGACATGTTTTCATTCAGTCTCGATGTAATGTATGTGCGTGCGCGTTCGTGTGTGAAAGAAAGAAAAGAAGACGGCTTGCTTAAATAAATAAAGGTAGAAAGAGGGTAAGAGAGGAAAGAATAAAAACAAGAGAGAGATCGCTTAAATATGTGAAGAAAGAAAGAATATTAAAAGAAAGAAAGAAAGAAAGAACGAACGAACGAAAGAAAGAAAACGACATATCGCTTAAATATCTGAAGACAGAAAGGGTCAGAAAAACTAAGAAAGAACGTACGAGTAATTGACAGTTGAATAAAAGAGTGCATGCTTAACATAGTGTGTGTGTGTAAAAGAGATATGAGAAAGGGAGCGGATTTGTGCGTATGCGCATGTATATGTGTGCGTGTATAACAGATAATTAGTACGTAAAGAATAAATTTATCTAAAAGCGAGCGGGTTGTGTATAAGAGAGGATGCTAAGTAGAAAATGTACTGAATGTGTGCGTATGTATATGCTGAAGACAGATTCTATGTATAAACATGCGAAAAGGGTCTATATATGTGCGTATTGAAGAAATGTACCCAAGGGATATTTTCTTTAATATACTTTCTCGAGTGTGCAGGCCAGTAGATGAAATAAATACTGTTTAAAATAATTTTTTTTTTAAAAGCGTCTATTCAAATAGCGGCTCGAATTGACGAATCGGAGAACCGAGTTCGAATTCCAATCGAATCCATTACATTCACTTACATGCTAATACCCTTGGGAAAGGTATGAGTCCTCTTCTTCTCCCCTCCCCCAGCTATGGGTAAATAGCAGCATTCTATAGCCTTGAATGACAACTGGTCTAACGCAGGAAAAAAATCTACTTCCTCTTGTATCGAAAGATACATGATCGACTAACCGTATATCACGCATGGCACATAACTGACCGACTAAAAATAAATGAAGTAATAGATATATATAATTTAAAATTTGCTATATTATTTTATATATATATATATATATATATATATATATATATATGAGAGAGAGAGAGAGAGAGGAAGAGAGAGGCATATGAATCAACACTCCCTAGTGATTGTCAGTTACACACTTTTTTTTTACTCTTTACACATTGCACTAAGCTTCCGAATTTTGTATGCACATCGAAAGGTGAAAATAACGAAATTAAATAGAAATGACACCTTTAAAAGAGTTTCAACGATCTGAATTGATAGCCATACGTTTATGAGATCATTTCTTCGAAGTACTGCTTCTGACCCAATTCCGCCATTTATCTTTTGCTGTCATTATAATCATCACAGTTACAGACCGCATTCTACTTGCAAACAGGACTGGTAGTTGTAGATAATTACTAAATTAACACTTCTTTTGTGGTTTTAGTCAACAATTCGTGTTGAAATCATCCTTAGACAAACTTGTAGCGTAAGAATTGATATAGTACCAATTTCTTTTAATTTATTAGCGATGAATAAAAAAAGAGCATTGATAAGCCTCTTTCAATGTATATATAATACTGTTTATTATAAAAACAGAGCATTTACTTAAATATTTGTATCTATAAAAAGAATGTATAAACATAAAAATGTCTTAAAATAATTTTCCATTTCATAATGTGTGACGTCATTTGTTTATATTTGATACGCCATGAGCAGATATGAATGTACGTGAGAGATTCATGGAAAATTAAAGTTTAAAGACAGTAAAATCGACCTTGCTAAGCGAACGCTCTTCTGTGGCCGAAACGGTTAAGGCACGTCAGGCTATATGACGGTTCCGTATAGGATACAGGTCCGATTCCTGTCGAAGGACGAATATTTTCTATGAAAATTTCTCGGACATTCAGGCTGGTAAATGTTGTTTAATACTGTTTATTATAAAACAGAACATTTACTTAAATATTTGTATCTATAAAAAAATGTATAAACATAAAAATGTCTTAATATATATATATATATATATGTATGTATTATAATAATTTTTTTAAAAAATATGATTCCATCGCTACATAAGTGTTCTCAGGTTTCAAAAACCGGAGCTAAAAACTTTAATTTAATTATAAAAGTTAAATTTAATTAAAGTATCAAGCTCTGATTCATCTTCAAGCAAAATTTTTGGAATAATTATAATTTAGGCTCTACTTATATATTGAGCACTGTTTTTTAAAAATAAAAACAAAAATACTAAAGAACTTCGGATTATTAACCTAACATGTTCTTTCTTATTTTTCTATATATTTGCATATATATATATATATATATATATATATATATATATATATATATATATATATATATATATATATATATACACACTAGCCTAGTAGCCGCCCTTTGGACCGACTTTAGACTAGCTTCTGCGAAATGATTTTGGGCCTTCAGCCTTTTACCTTCACTGTTCTGTGTCCGTAAAAGTTACAAGTATTTAGAAATAATAAAATTATTTTAATCTTTATTCGACACCTTAATTCGGCATAATCTTTCTTCATATACGCAACCGATTTCCGTAGTTTGTTTACATTTATTTTGCGCGCAATTTTTATTTTCTTTTAAAATCACCATTCTTTATGATCATTTCACATAAAGTCACTCTTAAAAGACATTAGGGAAGTCGAACTATGTAATATTTCGAATACGTCACAGTACGCGTTCTAGAAAAAGAAAGTTACCGTGCCCCGTGATTTAATTACGGTTTAATTAGACGATATCAATTGTAAATGCAATGAAAAGCGAAATTAAAGTTAAACCTGTAATAAAGAATTGCTTTTTTTAAAACCTTTTACTCTGCTCGATATTTAAATTTAACTTTAATTCGTCGACATTAAAAAACGGGCGGACGAACACACGTACACTGCGCTTTATTATTATTTTTATTTCCTTTGATTTCTGGCGTTTACACATTTCTTTCCGGGTTCCCGCTCAGGGACATAAGGTTAGAAATGGCATCATGACACTTTCCACTGACAAAATTTTTAAAAAATACATAGATAAAGCCCTTAAAGTGTGGGCTGTACTTTTGAGAAAAAAAAAATTGTATCTCTTTGAGGCATGGACTTCCCGGAATCCCTTCAATCCCTTCAATTAGTCTACTGGAATCTTTTCCAACCAATCCTAAGGCTCCACCTACAACAGGGATTGTTGATGTTCCCATGTGCCATATTTTTGAGATTTCTATTTCAAGGTTCTTGTATTTTGACAGCTTTTTGAATATCTTCAAAGATACATTGCAGTCTGCAGGGACTGTCATATCAATAAGGACGCACTTTTTTGTGGTCTTTAATAACAATGTCTGGGCGGTTGGCTTTGATTGTTCTGTCAGTGTGTATTTTGTAGTCCCATAGAATTGTAACAGGTCCTATCTCCGTAAGCGGGTCTGGGTGGTTTTCATACCAGTTTCTTTCAGTTCCCTTCCCGTAGAAGTTACATATTTTCCATGGGCCCACGCTGTTATGCCGAGTTTTATACTCAGTGGGTATCAATATCGTGCAACCTGATACTTATTATTATTATTATTATTATTATCATTATTTTAATTATATGTATATATAAATGTATGTATGTGTGTGTATGTAGTAAATAGATAGATAGATAGATAGATAGATAGATAAAAAGAAACAAATAGTGTGGTCTGTAGATGTAGAAAGAAATCAGCCATGTATTGTTATTGTCAGGTTCACGCTTAAAGCCGAAGCGATTATCCAACCCACCGTTAATAACTCTTTACCAGATAATGAGTACCTATTATGCATATAATAAATATTTTAAACAATATATCTGTGCATATGTGTGACCATGAGTGGAGACAGAGTGAAAGAGAGAGAGACAGGGAATAAATTGATATTGATCTTCACTTTGAACCTGAGCCAGAATAAGCCAAGTATAAAATTTCTAATTTCTGTTTTACATGGAGAAAAAATGTGAAATTATTAAGTGGCGTCGTTTAAATAAGCTTCGAACGGAAAATTTTCTTTAAAAAATAGATATCAAGGATGTAAAAAGAAGAGCATGGATGTAAAAAGGAGAAAATGGATGTACAATGGAGAGCAAGTAATTTGGAAAGGAGAGGAATAATTTGAATTGTAAAAAACGTTCGGATAGGTCGTTGGTATTAAAACGAAAAAAGGATTATGGAAGTGAATTTAAGATTGCAGTCGGGAGTGCCAAGACATTCAAAAGAAAAAAAAATAGTGTGAGTATTGATACGGTACCAATTTCTTTTAATTTATTAGCGATGAATAAGAAAGGGCATTGATAAGCCTCTTCCAATGTCATATATATATATATATATATATATATACATACATATAATATTAGTGGTTAATACACACACACACACACACATATATATATATATACATAAAATATATAAATATATATACATGCATACATACACATACATATATATATATGTAAATTTCCGTGAGGATAGAATCCAGGTAGAACTCAATATCCAGGACAGAGTAAGGATATAATAAAAAGGTTAAAACACTAATATTGCATGGTTATAATTTATTACATTGGAATCGCATTTGTATGTCTGATGAATTGGATCGTAATTACGATTCCAATGTAATAAATTATAACCATGCAATATTAGTGTTTTAACCTTTTTAGAATATATATATATATATATATATATATATATATATATATATATATATATATATATATATATATATATATATATAACATCAATTGATAATCAGTAGGTATAATTCCAAGGAGGACATTAATCCAAAGAGAGTTCAATGTAACTGTTATGGTCCAGGTTCCTTGTACCACGGTGATGGTCCAAGATAGAACCAATGAAGAATAACACAGGTATGGAAATAACACAGATATATTACAATATGTACTAAGAAGTAGAAGTGTTAGTAATAGCAATCAGTTTAGGTTAGAGAGAACTATGTTGTCTCGAAGTATCACTATTCCAATGTCTTACAGTAATCGTCTGATGCGACTCTGTCTCTGACTGACTGACTGGCCGACTGCCTGTCTCACTGCCTGACTGGCCGAATAGCTGAGACGTCCAAAAAGGACTGGATCTCACTCACGATGTTTAACAACACGCCCACGTGTGTCGAATGTGGCACAAGGCCGGTTTAATGTGGGCTTTCCGAGCCCGTAGGCTCGGCCAAAAATTGCCCGTAGAACCCGTATAAACGGGATCGGGGTGGTCAACCACCTCGAACGAGGCTCTGCCCTTCGGCGGAGCCTCGTCCGAGTTCCTCTCTGCCCAAAGGCAGAGAGTTCCCCTCTGCCTCAGAGGCAGAGAGTTCGACCGAATAGCTGAGACGTCCAAAAAGGACTGCATCTCACTCACTATGTTTAACAACACGCCCACGTGTGTCGAATGTGGCACAAGGCCGGTTTAATGTGGGCTTTCCGAGCCCGTAGGCTCGGGCAAAAATTGCCCGTAGAACCCGTATAAACGGGATCGGGGCGGTCAACCACCCCGAACGAGGTTCTGCCCTTCGGCGGAGCCTCGTCCGAGTTCCTCTCTGCCCAAAGGCAGAGAGTTCCCCTCTGCCTCAGAGGCAGAGAGTTCGACCGAATAGCTGAGACGTCCAAAAAGGACTGCATCTCACTCACGATGTTTAACAACACGCCCACGTGTGTCGAATGTGGCACAAGGCCGGTTTAATGTGGGCTTTCCGAGCCCGTAGGCTCGGGCAAAAATTGCCCGTAGAACCCGTATAAACGGGATCGGGGTGGTCAACCACCTCGAACGAGGCTCTGCCCTTCGGCGGAGCCTCGTCCGAGTTCCTCTCTGCCCAAAGGCAGAGAGTTCCCCTCTGCCTCAGAGGCAGAGAGTTCGACCGAATAGCTGAGACGTCCAAAAAGGACTGCATCTCACTCACTATGTTTAACAACACGCCCACGTGTGTCGAATGTGGCACAAGGCCGGTTTAATGTGGGCTTTCCGAGCCCGTAGGCTCGGGCAAAAATTGCCCGTAGAACCCGTATAAACGGGATCGGGGCGGTCAACCACCCCGAACGAGGTTCTGCCCTTCGGCGGAGCCTCGTCCGAGTTCCTCTCTGCCCAAAGGCAGAGAGTTCCCCTCTGCCTCAGAGGCAGAGAGTTCGACCGAATAGCTGAGACGTCCAAAAAGGACTGCATCTCACTCACGATGTTTAACAACACGCCCACGTGTGTCGAATGTGGCACAAGGCCGGTTTAATGTGGGCTTTCCGAGCCCGTAGGCTCGGGCAAAAATTGCCCGTAGAACCCGTATAAACGGGATCGGGGCGGTCAACCACCCCGAACGAGGTTCTGCCCTTCGGCGGAACCTCGTCCGGGTTCCTCTCCGCCCAAAGGCAGAGAGTTCCCCTCTGCCTCAGAGGCAGAGAGTTCGACCTGATAGCTGAGACGTCCAAAAAGGACTGCATCTCACTCACTGCTGCTTCCTCTTGAGGCGCAGTATTTATGAGGTACGGAATAGTCCATTACTATTATGGGTAAGTTCCCATAACAGTAACTAACAGAACAATATAATAATCAGTACAGACGATCCTTAAAAATCCATTCGCTTATAATTTATTTCATGAATATATAAATATTGATCTCTTCAGACCGAAGTTTTTTTTTTTAATAAATGGAGTCAATTTATCCAGACGTAAGGAAAATGGAGAGTGAAAAAGGAGAATACTGAAAAGGGAAAAAATTGATATTAAAAGAGGAAGAAACAAACGTAAAATTTCAATATGAGTTTTTTTTTTAATTGGCGGGATAGAAGGAAAGAGTGAGGGAAAAATAAAAGAAAGAAGGAAGAATTAAATTTGAGCCGATAGGATGACTTAGAAATTATTTTTTGTTTAATGACTGAACAAGTTAAAATACAAGGTAAGGAAGGGAGTGATCAGATTTAAAATAGATACATTGAATTGTCTGATATTCATGTCAAATTCGACAGTGAAACACTCATCTTCGCATTATAATCATCACAATTTCAAATTAATAATAATAATAATAACAGTAATTCACATTAATAAAATAGAGTAGTTAAATAAAAACTTACTTTAACTTACTTTGTTTGGGATATTCTTATAAAAATCAAATAATTGTCGAATTTTAATGAGATTTTCGGGAATATTCACAAATAAGTGAAATTATGTTGGAAATTTTTTTAAGAAAATCTTGGTAAAAATATTTTTTCTTTACATCTTTTACTCCCCACTTATTTAATTTTATGAAATTTCGAGAAATTAAATTTCAACCCCTTCATATTTATATTAGTTAAAAGCCGGACTCCTTGGAGAAATTTAAATCATCAATTTTTTCTTTGTCTAACAGAAACACCATTTACTGAAAATCTGCTCTAAATCATAAAATAAAATAAAAATGCAAAAAAACTATTATTGAATTATTTAATTAGAAAACTTTTAATTGCTTTTATAAAAACATATAATGAGGACACTATTGTCTTAAGAAAAAATTTTCGATTAATAATGAATTTTTACAAGAAATTTTTCGTTTTTTTTAGTTTTAATTAGAATAATTTAAGTTTTAAATCTTAAAATTCTTTATTAATTTCACCCTTTTAGATGATATTATTATTAAGTAAAAACTATATTAACAAATCATAGATGGAAAATCTTAATACAAATTATCTAACACCAATATTTTTAAAAGAATTTTTATTTTATTTTATATGTATAAACGTTTCGATTTTTGTAGATTTTTGTTCATACACGACATTATCAGAAAATAAAAGCAAGGACTATAGTAAATTTAAAGCTAAATTTCTAAAATTCAATAAAATGTTAGATTACGAAGAATATTTTCCTAAATTTTTAAGATTACTGAGTACTTAAAAATTATATATACAAGGCACTCACGTTATTCTTCTATTATTTTTTACGGATAAAGTCCCGTAGAAAAATATGAGCTAAACATCAATCTGTCATCAAGGTGTCAACACATGAATAGATTAAATAAACAGCTGCCAACATATTATAAAATTCGTTTCTGCGATATTTTAAACTTAAAGTAATTAATATTTGTTTTAATTCAGATTAATTATACACTAAACCATCTAATATTCCTGAAATAAAGTTTCAGAAAAGTATATTTTATTTTTGGAAGATTTTTTTAATAAAGATTATTATACAAGGTGTCCATAAAGTTCGTGTGCACTTTAAAAGATTTATAACTTTATTTGTATTTGCGATAGAAATAATCTGTAAAAAAATGTTATAAAGTTTAATGTACCTAGTTTTAAGTATAGGTAAAATAACTAATGTGATTTCAGGCACTACTGTAAATCAGTTGGCAAATGTTTTCCGTGAACTGCAAAATCGTATTACCCTTTGTATTGCTAATGATGAAGGACATGTGGAAACTTAAATAACATTTCAATAAAACCTTAAAAAATATAGATTTATTTCTTTGTAATCCTTTTTGCAAATTATGTCTATCGCAAATACAAATAAAGGTATAACTTTTTAAAGTGCACACGAACTTTATGGACACTCTGTATTTTAATAAATACGGGCTAAAAATGGTGCTAGAATCAAATGTTTAAAATAAAATAAAATATACTTCCTATCAATTTAAATTAGTTTTGAAATAGAGGAAAGTATTTTACTCTTTGGAAATAATAAATTTAACCTATTAACTTGAATTAAAATTAAAATAAATTCTCCAAGAAATATTTTTCAATTTTAAAAATTAATTTTAAAACTTAGGTATCGCGAATCTGTGGTGGTACTTATATTAAAGCATATAGAATAATGACGAGAAAAGATGTTAAAAATCTGAATTTTCGGTTACGACTGTGTCCTTTCTCAACGAGAAAGGAAATAAAATTCTACTACTTTTTTTGCGAGTGAAACATTATTGCGCATTATATATATTACTGATAAAGTCTATTAGCTTTGGGCTAGTTGTTTGTCACGATTAGGGTTGTCGAAACTATTGACTGAGCATATATATATATATATATATATATATATATATATATATATATATATATATATATATATATATATATATATGTAAGGAGATAGTCCAAAGTTATCAGTCTGAGAATTTGTATTTTGTTGCTATTAATGCTCCTTCTCTCCACATTGAGCACAGCAATTCCAAAGACTGATCGCCTTAAAAAACGTTATTTTCTAGAAATACCCTAGCCAAAGATTTTTTTCTCTTTTTGGGGGATGGGTGGAGTGGAGGAGGGTGTTGTTGGAGGCAAAGTACAATGTTCTACACTCACATGCATATATATATATATATATATATATATATATATATAAATTCCCAGGAGGATAAAATCCAGGTAGAACTCAATGTCCAGGACAGAGTAAGAATATAATATAAAAAGCTCAAACACTAATATTCCATGGTTATAATTTATTACATTGAAATCAGAATCAGAATCCAATTCACCAGACCTAACCATGTAATATTAGTGTTTGAGCCTTTTATATATATATATAATACTAATATTAATACTCGGTTGGTAAAAACCTCGGATAGCACAACTTGTAAGTCTATCAAAACAAATTGGTACCCGAGGAAAAAAATTGGAAAAAAAAGAAAGAACTAGAAACACCCGAACAGATAGAAATGAATTGTCCGGGTGCCTTAAGTTTTTAGTCCAAAGGAGAAAAAAAACTAAGCGAGTAATAAAGCTAAAACGTAGGCTACTCAATAGAGCTGGGATAAATAAAATATACTTCCTGTCTCTTTAGGATTTATTTCATATATATATAGTCATCCACAGACAGACTGTTTCGCTGTATCACAGCTCTTCAGTGTGGCTAGACGTCCGGCTGGATTGGCGTCAGTCGGAGATTCTACCCCTAAGCCGTCGGCGCACGGCAGGGATGAATGTGAATTTTAGCGTATTTATTTTTAGATAAATGCACAGTGACTGAGAGGACTCGATTCGCTTTACCGAAGAGTCTTGCATTATTAGCCATAATATTCACTGTTTACAAACCCACACTTCCTCCCCCATAGAGCTCAACCGAAATAAATTTTTCAGGAGCCTATATATATATATATATAAACAAATTTGATTAAAATGAACCGTCAAAGTCTATCTGTATATTTTTCAAACTTTTGAATAAGGTATTGAATTTTGTGCTCGAAGTTGTAGATAAACTGTCCGAAGTTCATATTTTGCGTTTGCTTTGTTCGAGTACTTTCGACAATCGCAGTCATGATCAAGAACCGATGTTGTGTCTTGGAGTTAGAATTCCTTTCCCTATAAGACGTCATGTGTAATGGTTATCGGGAACGAATGAATGGGATTTATTTATTTTTTTATTTACTTCTTTTCGCTAATGACTTTAGAGTTTCATCCGCAAGGTCTGATGAACACCCCTGTCTGATTTCATCTAACATTTTCCACAGAACGAATCTTTGCAAACCAATTTCACACTTGACAGTCAGTTATGACGCCTCCGCCGTAAACACTTCATATTTTTCTAGATGCCCCCATTGCGTTATTCCCTTGCTTGAACTTTCATAATATGTAACATAAATGCACTTTCAATCCCTTCATTAGTGGTGTTAAAGAAATTTCTTTTTTGATCCACTGTGTACGCTACCACTGCCATGCAAAAACTCAGGTATTTTAGTTTACACTAATTTTATTCTTAACTGCCACGTATAATTAGTAAGTCGAATGATAGAGTCGTCCTTACAATTTGTTCCCCCAAAATGAAAATTACTTATGACTCAACCTAATATGGTAATAGGAGTGGCAATGTTAACCGTTTCCTTATAAGGAAACATTTGGCATTCATTGACCGATCAGTTGATGCTGATCTCGGTTAAAATTTATAACATCTTTCTATAAAAACAATTTTTCAGGAAAATAGGTTTCTCAAATTCAGTAGGTATCGCTCTTTCCAGTATTGATGGGGGTTTCCTTCCTAACCTTTTGTTTGAAGTAGTGTGGAATGTCCACATCTTGATTATGTCAATATTTTTTTCTTTGACTTACATTTGATATCCATTTTAGTTGTTGCAGTTATTGAAAGTCCTCAAGTGATGCGCTGTCTGTGATCTGTAGCGCCAGTCATATATATATATATATATATATATATATATATATATATATATATATATATATATATATATATATATATATATATATATATATATACCTCTCGCTCTCTCGCGCATGCATGTGTGTGGACTGAAAAACATAAATGCATCTTATACACCAAGACATTTAATACTAAATGTTACTATTCAAGTAATTTTTTATTCGCTAACCATTATTTGTAAAGGTCTATTTGGATAGAAATGTTTCCTTCGGGCAAGTTTGGTTGGCTAGCATCGAAATACAACGTACTTCCTCTTAGAGTTTTGTGAATTCCTACTCTACAGCCTTGCTTTCGTCTCTTTTGATTTATTCATGTTTCCCCACAACTTCCAATCCCCGTAGCTCTTAGCAATGTGTCTTTTTACTACCTCTGTCATTCAATTTACACACGCTCATTATTTTCTCTTCCATGTGAGTTTCAAACTTTCTAACCCTTCTTTCCTCCTCGTTTGCCTTAGTCTTTTAATACGTTCAGATTTCTCTTCATATTCTAATAATCTCCTGTGTGCCAGGCTATTTTCCTAATATTCTGTTTCTAATAGATTCACGTGAATATTCCGGTAAGTAGCCATGAAAATGTCCGAACAGGGGCAAAGTTTTCTGCAACGGCGTTCCTGTACAACTCCGTTTAGTCAGAGCCTATTGCTCCCTTCCTTTCCCGCCTCAACAGTCTCCAGCTGTATGCTCTTGCCCACCCATGGTTTTTTGAATTGAGGCTAAGGACTCTTTTCCCCTCCTTCACGTTTGATCATAAATAGATTATGCAGGTGTCCACAACTGTAAGCAGTGACCTTACCTCTACCGGCAGCGGGTAACAAGCACTCCTGCTTCGGAAAGGGACAAGAAACACGAAAAGTCATTAGAAAACAAAAAGAAATATTTAAAAAAATGCTTGTAAGGCAAAACATGTTAGTTTCCAATGATTATCTGAAGAAGAATTATCTTTTTCTTGTTTAATGAAAAGCCCCTACCTCTACTGATTAAGGCTCTCCACAGATTCTTTTTCTTTATTATCTGGGGATTGCTTTGACTTATTGGGCGAGATAGTGGAGTAGTTTCACGTTGTCTTTGCCACAGTTATTTTTAAATTCAAAATTGTCCTTTTCCTAGACTAGCTGCTTACACGTTAGCAAGCCCTGTCTTTTTCTCGCTATTGTTCAAATTAGAGGGTTACTGAATTTTATTTGCATGGCTAGAATTTTATTGTACGGCTAGAAGTGTAGATTATGAGGATATGTAAAATTGATAACGTCTGACTTTCGACTTGAAGATTGTTGCGATCGGGGAAGCATCATTTCGGAAGTCTGTTCCACAATCTTCTTGGGAAACTTCCCTCTTAACAGATGAATATGAAGGGAATGAGGATGGTTTATTTCAGTGTACTTAGCATGGCAGGTCGAAAGGTCCGAATTGGTGGAACTAAGGAATATAGCTCGTCAGAACATTTTTAAAAGGAAATAGCGATAGACTAGCGAGAAGCTTGCGTTCGCGTGAAAGAGATTGTAGAGTTCAATCATTCATCACCTACAAAGCCGCGTAAATGCTTTTGATTTGAGTCAAGGCTTCAAAATGAGTTTTGAACAGCTCTAACCTAGATGTGTCAGCAAAATTACATGTTTGGTCTGATCTGACACTTGTAATGATTGAGCATGGCAGTAGGACTTAGTTTCTGGAGCGGTACAAAGATCCGAGTATTTTTTTCTAGCGTCTTTCGTGATGGATTCTTTGCATTAGCTTCCTTTTTAGACGCTCGAAAAAAAGAGCTTCTTTCAGAGTCTATTCTGCTATTTAAAACATGGCCTGGGTTGGGGAGAAGAAATGCATTCAGGCGTTTCTCAAAAGAATTAGTATGAAAGTGAATTCAAGAGACTAAGAATGAACTTGAACTCGATTCGATGACGCCACTTTCTTTAGCCTTTGACAATTACACAGCCTGCACGCCCATCCATGATGCCATAAGCCACTCAGAGCACTATCTTTACGCCATACGGGCACTATCTTTATTTAAGCTTCATGATTCTACGCAAGTTACAGTAAAGCTGCAAGTGGTCAATTAAATCGGCACCACTGAAATAGACCCGGCCCACTCGTAAGAAACAGGGAAACATATTTTCGGAATTATTTTTTTTACGTGCTAATACCCTTGGGAAAAGGTGTAAATCCTCTTCTTCTCCCCTCCCCCCAGCTATAGCTAAATAGCAGGACAGACGGGGTTCTATAGCCTTGGATGGCAACTAGTCTAGTAGAAGGACAACTCTGAATTCAAAACCTGCGAAGGGTCGTTTGGGGACCCTGTGGCACTGTCATAACATAGCTAGTATACATACTAACTGGTATAAATGATTACGCTTTATCGTTAAAAAAAAAAATTAAAACAGAAAGGAAGTGCTCAAAGTTAAAAAAAAAAAATAAACAGCGAGCTAAGATTTTATGACATTCTGTTTGCTAAAACACTTTTACTTTTCGGTTTATCATTGTGTCAAGATGTGTGAAATGGTGTATGCAGCTTTTCCTATTAAATAGCCAAGATTGATCCACAAGCATTACTTTATACCATATATATATATATATATATATATATATATATATATATATATATATATATATATATATATATATATATGCATGCGTTTTGTTTTTTGTTTTGTGTGTGTTTGTGCGTGTATGTGTTTGTGTGTTCCTAGTCAGTCAGCAATGTTTAAAATTTGTTGCCAGTATAAACAAAATGGGATGGTTGTAAAAGGACAAACATTTTGTTAGACTAAAGAAGGCGTCAAAGTGTCAGGGTAGAGAAGTCAAAGCAAAATGTCTTAACAAAGAAAAGAGAATACACAACAAACGAGCGGGAAACGGGAGTGAAAGTTTGTGACAAAACTAAGATACGATGAATAAAATGGGATATACTTAGAGAAAATCAAAATGAAAACCAACAATAAAACCTAAAACAGAAAAAAAAAACATGTTTTAATGGGCAACAGAGAATCAATCATAACGTGTGGATTATTGGATGAAAGTAACATTCAGTGAGGAACGTATCATCTGCATAGGAATGTGGGACCTGGACACCTCGAGGCGGTGTAACGGTTAGCAAGCGTGTTTCGCTGGACCAATTACGACTGAGTAGTGAATTCGATCCTCACTGAGTACCCCATACTTTCGGTCTTGTGCTACATCTAAGCTGTGATTGGAAAATCAATAAAAAGCTGGAACTTTTGTCTGGTGCTATTTCACTAAAACATCTGAAGATGTCTTTCTGAAGAAACAAGCAAATTTATCGACTCTTTTATGATCTAGGTTTGCCTGCCAAGTAAAGGATCATTCCAATCGTAGAGAACGGACAAGTACTGGCAATATTGAGCATCTGCAAACCGTAATTGAGTAAAATCATAAGCCACTCTTTTTTAATCATTCCCCCTAAACAAGGTCATAATGCCATTAAGACGCAATGGATTACTAGTAGTGAAAGAAGACTTTACTGACAATATTTTCTGCGGAACAGTCTTCATTATTGTGCATGCAATGAGCCCTCAATTGCGCAGTAATTGAATCAAGTAAAAACCGTAAAAAGGCCGTTAACAGTGTAATCTTCCGCGCAAATTTAATCAACAGTGAATTTATGCAAACAACGCCAGTAATGGCTGCCGTGCCGTATGGCGAATGAGTCCGAATTTTTATTGTCGATAACTGCTAAACGGGAGATTTTATCAAATTTTTTTCATTTTCGAATTTAGCATGTACATTTATACCTAAATATAACTATTCGGCAACTTTTTATTATGTATTTAGCGCGGGGCGTAAAAAAACAAATTACCCGTTACAGTTTCTTAGAGCACATCATCAGGCGTGAACAGTAGTTGAAAAAGCCAGTACACTCAGACCCTCGGTCACAATGACTTAACATTTTATGCAGGTACAGTAAAATAATAATTCGAATTTTGTTAAGAATATAGAACAACAACAGACCAGATATTGTAGCGTTATTCAATGCACGGAAGAAAGGATGAGTAAATTTGATACCAAACCCTTTCCTGGGTTGCATCATTAACAGGTATGTAAAGTGTTATCCTCAAATCTCATGTTCTGTGTTTGGTGGAATAAAAAGAGGGTTGTCTATCATGAAATGCTAAACCTCATCCTCCTTAGTCTCCTGGCCTTGCTCCTTCTGACTATCATCTTTTCACATCATTGAAACGTTTTTTTAAAGGAAAAAGATTTTAATTGTGAAGAGGTTTAAAACTGATATTGAGTGTTTCGTTGCGTCGAAACCTGACTGATTTAACACCTAAATTATCAACAATTTGTCACATTTCCCAATGACAAAGACAAATATTATCTTTATTAAATATAGTAAAACCCAAGAAGCATTTGCTTCTTTTCCAACTTCAAATGCCACAGAGCTTCCTTTCCATCCTAAAATCAATTTCTACCTAGGAATTAACACTTCACAGTGACTGGCTGTTCCATGCCCTAAGAGATCATCACTCATTAAGGCATGAAACTCATAATGAAATGTTAATTTCTTTGTTCACAGTTTGTTTTGTTTGTTTTTTTTGTATATAAAATCATCAATATTCAGCACTGTTCCTGTATTAATATACCAAAGTTAAGCATCATATATATATATATATATATATATATATATATATATAGGGTGTATCAAAATGCTTTTACAAATTTTGGGGACGGATTCCTGACACCAAAACAAAGTAAAATGTCTATATAAACATATGACCAAAAGACCATCGTCGTACCTGAACACAGCAGCTCATAACAAATTTTAAAATATTCCTCGCTTGCTTCTCCACACGCATTCATGCGTCGGATCAGTGACTGTCGGACCCTTTTCAAATACTCCCACACAGTGTCGAATGGTTTCGCAGACCCCATGGCACATTGATGAAGCGTCTCTGCATTATTAATGTCTGCGGCGTAAATCAATTGTTTTAGATGACGCCACAGATAAAAATCCAAAGGACTGAGGTCGGGGAAACGTGCAGGCCATGGAACCAGTCCTCCCCTATCTATCCATCTTTCATGGTAAATATCAGCCGGTGCATCGCGAAGAATGTGACGAAAATGTCCTGGAGCCCCATCATGTATGAACCACATGCGTCTTCGTATTAGCAGGTCTAGAAGTGTGTGCGAAATAAAGTCCCTGTAGACAGCTCTTGTAAGATGTGCTAGGTGAATATATGGACCTACAATTCGAACCCACACCTTAATCGTAAATTGATGCTGGTGTCAAACCTGTATTGTACCATTCCGATCCGCCCGCAAATATTGGTTGTATAAATTTGCATTTGCGTCTCTTTCAAATGTTGCCTCATCCGTAAACAAAACTGAACAGACAAAAGAGATCGGTAGATTGTGCAATAAAACACGTCCCCCCGTAGTAAGTGATCAGAGGGCGAAAGACCCTGAACACGTTGCTAATGATACGGATAGATGAGCTGCTCTTGAAGTACCCTCCATGCGACATGCTAGGGTCACTTCACGTGTGCTGATTCCTGGATCGTCTCCGACAGCCAGTAGAATGAGTTCTTCGTGGTCAGGTTTACGAGCGGATCTCGGTCTCCTTCGATCCATAGTTTGTGATACCACAGATCCAGTTTCAGCAATACGACGATAAACAGCAGCAAAAACTGGATGACTTGGCTGCCTTCTGATACAGCCGTACAGCCTCGCGTCCATTACCATTTGCGCAGCCGTATGTAAAAATCATATCTGCCTGCTCACGATATGAATATCCTGCCATTGTTAAACGGAACACTTCTCGGTTAACTCACTACTACACAGGTTAAAAGTTGAAAAGAAACTAGCCAGACATGTACACGAATGACAAATGTAACCTAATCTATATTGTAACACAGCGCCATCTACCGTAAACTTTCTTTAAACTTAATAACTCAAAAACGAATGATTTGCGGATATATGTTTATATGGACTTTTGTCCTTGGTTTAGTATGAGGATCGCGCTCCCAAAGTCTGTAATAGTATTTTTGATACACCCTATATATATATATATATATATATATATATATATATATATATATATATATATATATATATTGCATGAATCATTCATGCAAAAATCAGATAGTGAAGTTAATTATATAAATGGCAAGAATCACTCTCGCAAACAATTTTTTTAATAAAATACATTAACCTCGAACCTACAAATGAATGTTATGATCCCTGTTTATAAATTCCAGTTGTATAAGGTCTTTTTTTACTACAAGCTTTCGTTTGTACATACAAATATCCTCAGGTATGGAAATAGGTTATTTTTACATCTAATAATAACAGGACAACGAAAGATAAGATGTAATCCGAAATATATATATATTTATTATACAGCAAAAAATCCAAAATTACCTCATGTGGATATAGTCTATTTCAAACTAGCACTGCTATGCGCCAGCTATCCTCAGCCCAAGAGTCTTGTGCTGAGGATAGCTGGGATAGCTAGTTTGAAATAGATTAGATCCACATGAGGTCATTTTGGATTTTTTTTTTTTTTGCTGTATAAAATATACGAGGGTGGACCCAAAAGTAACCGGAATTGTGTCATATAATTTTATTCCTTTATTGTTGCATGCTTATATTCTTATCACCTTCAAAGTATTCTCCATTTGAAGCAATGCACCGGTCCAGACGTGTTTTCCACTGTTCAAAGCAGTCCTGGAACTCTTGTAAAGTTATGTTTTTTAATGACTCCGTCGTTTTCTTCTTAACCTCTTCCGCGTCTAAAAAACGTTCCCCTTGAGGATTTTCTTCATTCGGGGGAACAAAAAAAAATGTCGCAGGGGGCGAGATCGGATGAATAGGGAGAGTGGGGAAATGGGGTCACGCCATTCTTGGTCAGAAACTGTCTCACACTCAAGGCGGTGTGCTCTGGTGCATTGTCGTGATGCAAACACCACCACCCATTTTGTAACAGGTTAGAGCGTTTTCGTCTCACCTTGTCTCGTAAATGCTTCAGTTCCAAGTAAAAAGCCTGGTTAACAGTTTGACCAGGAGGAACAAATTCTTTGTGAAGAATTCTTTTCATATCAAAGAAACAAATCAGCATCGTCTTGACATTGGACTTCACTTGACGCGCTTTTGGGGGTCGTGGTGATGTTGGATGCTTCCACTGATTTGATTGCTGCTTCGTTTCCATAGCACCAGCTTTCGTCACCAGTAATGACGTTCGAAAAAAGGTTTGCATCAATTTCCAATTGTTCTTTCAGTTTACGACAGACATCCTTTCAGACACGGTAAAAATAGACGAAAAAGAGTGAAGCACTTCAAAACAAATGTGAACCACGGAGCTGTACGTCTTCCCACGATGACACCAATTAGCACACTGATGCCTCAAGTGGCATGTAGCGGTGGAAGCCTGAACTACTACGGGCTTGTCACACAGAAAACGATTCAGGTGTCTTCCCTCGTATGCACTGTTATAATAAATGTATTGAGCTCTCTGTGGATCAGTTTTAATATCTGATTTTACTAGGATCCACTTGGATTATATACATACGGATCTATTACCTGCATTATATATATACATATATATATATATGTGTGTGTGTGTGTGTGTGTGTGTAAACATTTAATATATATTAAACAGTATACATATATGTGTGTGTGTGTGTGTGTGTGTGTGTGTGTGTGTGTGTGTGTGTGTGTGCGCGCGTATGCAAATGTTTTCAAGGAAAAAAGTAGAGGGATCATTTATTTACACCATCTCCTGCTGATCTTGTTTATTCCTGCCTGATGTACACCAGCTGTTATATATTGGTCATTTTCTTACACGACAAGTTCGTCTGTTAGCTAAAAAGTCCAAAATATTTCCGTTCTTTTTCATATTTCTTTTGTAAGAAATCAGTTGAAGTGTAGTCTTAAATGTTTGAGTTTATTCACACCTGTTCTGCTTGCGGGCAAATTCAGCCCCGCAATATTCATGCGCGATAAATAAAACAAACGCTCAATAGAATTCGGTTAAAAACTTTCAAAATAAGTGAATTCAAAGTGTACGTAAGGTTTTTTTTTTATACATTTATATACAGAACAAAAAAAAATCGGAAAAGCATAGAAATATATTGTTGTGTGATTAGTTATGTGGTTCTTTTGAGAATAACAAGTAGGATCACCCGACGAGTAAGTCTCTACGCAGGGGAAACGAGACACGTCACTATGGTACTTGTAGTTAAAGAGCGAAACAAAATCAAGAGAGACAAAAAGGAAGAGAGTTCGAGTCCATTCCATTTGTCCATCTTCATACGAAGCCTTGGTACATGATATTCAGTTGATGAGTTCCTTCAGTTCGCGCATTCTTCTTTCTTTTCTTTTTTAAAATTTAATGTTCTGTTACTCTATCAATTTAATGTTCTGTTACTCTATCAAGAACTTTTAATTACTACTTTTTCAAGAGAGATAGAGATAGACAGCGAGAGAGAGAGAGACAGACAGACAGACAGAAAAACAGTTAATTTGAATATGTCCACAGTCACTTTCAGTCACTGCCTGGAATCAAACCTGCATTATGCTTGCCCGTTTCACGGCTAACGGCAATCTTCAGAAAAAAAGGAATAGAGAGAGGATGAGAATTGCGATATTCGGATACGACCGAGTGCTATAAAGACAGACAGACAGAGACTGTGAACATGGCGATCAACACTTCATGGTGAGTGTCACTGTAATGCAACTATACAAAAAATAGAAAGTCAAAAAGTGAGGACATGGTAGATGGCTTGTCTCGGTGATCCCAAGAACGAAACCGTCTGAAGTTCCAACATTTGTAGGGCTACTCATAGTGGTATGGTCGAAGAGGGAGGACCAGACTGAACGCGACCAACACCCCGAAGATCCCAATGGCGGAATAGGCAAATATTTACATGATCTCAACGGCCAAACCGGTAGAAGAGAGCATCACCAGTCGGGTTGGCATTAGAGTGACAGTAACCATGAAGTGTTGATGCCCATGTTAACGGTCTGTCTGTCTTGATAACACTCGGTCGCATCCGAATATCGCAGTCCTCATCCTCACCCTATTCCCATTTATATCTTCGGGCGGGGATGGCGGAGATGGCTGTGAATCAAAAAGATTTTGACGAGGCCAGGTTACATCGGGCTGTCGGATGCTTCGTCTCTCAATGTCCGCGTAGGAACGACCATATATATTTTACACTGGATGTCAGAGTGAACAGTTCGTTATCAAATGTACCATACTATGTGAATAGCGTAATAACAAACCACGGATAAAATAACAAGAATTAAGAAGATAGAATATAACTATTGACATCGAATTAAAATTTTTAAAAATCAAAGTTTTATATATGTCAGGGACGTGCCGTCTAGATTGCCAAGGTAAAACAGTGTCTACCCTGAATGAAATAGATCAACCTAATATATATATATATATATATATATAAAGACATTTTTCATGTTTATACGTTCTTTTTATAGATACAAATATTTAAGTAAATTTATAATAAACAGTATTAATAACATTTACCGGCCTGAATGTCCGAGGAATTTTCATAGAAAATATTCGTCCTCCGACAGGAATCGAACCTGTATCCTATACGGAACCGTCATATGGCCTGACGTACTTTTACCGATTGAGGACGCATATTTTCTATGACAATTTCTCGGATATTCAGGCCGGTAAATGTTGTTAATACTGTTCATTATAAACAGAGTATTTACTTAAATATTTGTATCTATAAAAAAGAATGTATAAACATAAAAAAATTCTTAAAATAATTGTCGGACTTTATCCATTTCATAATGTGTTACGTCATATATATATATATATATATATATATATATATATATATATATATATATGTGTGTGTGTGTGTGTGTGTGTGTGTGTGTGTGTGCGTGCGTGTGTGCGCGCGCGCTCTACAATAAAAGGTTTCATCTGATACTCTCATAAATAATAACAGCAATTTGAACATTTCTTAATTAGCTTTTCTTGGTTTTTACCGTGGACATTTTTTTATATTTACGGAGAAATGCTATATATTTTTTATACATATATTCCAAATGTTTCAGTTGATTTGTGGAACCGAATGGCAACTGACCCAGAAATAAAGGTACAAGGAACAGAGGTTGTATGTGAGTCGGATATAGGAGAATTTCGCCATCGTTTACAATTACTACGCACAGCTCCGGAAATCACAACCACCGCCATCTTTATTCTTGTCACTCGCCTTCCAACCCCAAGTTTCCCTCTCAGACCCAGCGGCTCTCATTCCAAATACCCCTTCGTCACTACCAGGTGCGCACAGGTGGAATGGCAAAAGTTTTGTAAGCTCACTATGTATTTTGCAGACACATTATTTAATTTTAGTTCCTGATCACACACCCTAACCATCTCTCCCCTTTTCTCTACCTTATGCAAACATACAGAGAGAAACAGAGACTGTCGGCATAGACATTCTCTAGCATTCAGTGTCAGATAGCAGGATTTATTTTATATTGCAATTCAGCATTCTTTTCTGTTTCTTAATACTTTGCTTAGCTTTTGAAAAGCACCTTTCGCTAATCCAATGAACCTTCAGATTTCTGCAGTATTTACATTAGTCGGACTATTGTCCTCATCTTTGTCGCCATATTTGTCACAACGTTTCGGCCGTTGTACGCTCCGGCCTTCTTCGGGTGGTTGGAATTTCGAACTGAACCCTTTATTTCGATCACTGGGGTAGACTGTTCTAGTTCCACGAGCCATGTTTGATGGATGTCAGTTATCAGTTATCTCCTGCTACTGTCCTTGAGGACACATGGCACAGTGGATAAAGGCGTTGGTTAGATCCAGTGACAGACCCAAACAGTGTGAGTTCAATACCCGGTTAAGGCAGTGGAGAACTTTCAGAGGGAAAAGTAGCAGGAAATATACAAAATATATTTCGGTTTTAATAACCCTTAAAAAATAATCGGTTTTAAATAACGCGTAAAAAAGAAAATGAATTAACCTTTAGCATTCAGCATTATTAGTATTACTTCCCTTTCCACTGCATTCTTTTTCAAGCCCTATCAACTGCAGTATCCTTATTGTTAATTTCACTCAATGTTGTTTTCTGTTGCCATAGCAGGATATGACAACACAACTACGAAATTCAAACAAATTCAAGGATCAGAGTCATCTTCAGTGGCAGGATAAACTTTTTGTAAAGCAATTGAAGTCACAGAGTGATAAAAGTTAATCAACAAATCAGTGTTGAACCACATCGCATATCAAATCTTTACTTCAAGGTGGAAACTTTTCATCATTTACTGCCATATGGGACGATTGATATACCTATCGATTGATTGATTGATTTGCTTTTTACGGCTTATCAACCTTTTGCAGGTTATTTAAAGCCAGATAAGATTGTAAGAATTTTGGAGAGATGGTAATGATTTATTAATACAATTCCTATTAATTAACCCATAGCTGTCGGAGAAGAGGGGAATTCATACATTTCCAGAGTAAGTGAATATAACGAACCCAACTGGAATTGAAACTCGGCTCTCCGATTTCCAATTCCGAGCCTTTATCCATTACACCACCCGCACATCCAAGCTCACTTGGTATTTTCAAGCAGTCACCCATCTAGGTATTAACCAGGCTCGACGTTGCTTAACTTCAGTGATCGTACAAGAACTGGTGTTTCAACGTGAAATGGCTGTAAGCCGATACACCTCTCGTACACGTTGAGAAAGAAAATCAAGCTCGCTAACAAATACGTTAAAATTACCTTACTTCCATCCTGTTTGTTAATTCGTAAAACCTTTTTTATTCATGTTTATACGAAACAATAAAAAAAACATTGGCCCAGTTGCAAAGAACACAATTTAAAGTACTTATCCTTCATTTTGTTTTCTTTGTTAGTTGAGTTTCTTATTACCATGAAAACTGTCCTCGTAGTTTACAATGCAACAGAGAAAGTTCTTTCACACGAGACAGGAATGCAGAAAAAAGGCCTGTAACACTTAATGTAACAAGGGCCGTAGACTTTAAGCGTTGTGAGTGTTTCCTTTTAAGAGAAACGGGCTCCAAACGCGCAAGGGAAGAATATTTTGCGGATTTTTTTTCTTTTTGTAAATGAAAATAAGGTCGCCGTTAAATAAATTTATTTTCTAGTTTTCTAACTATATTTTTCTTCCGTATATATTTATAATTAGGTATTAAGCGATGCCTAGGGTTTAAAATGAATTTTTTTAAATGGAAAATCTATCTTGGAGCTTTTAATTTAGTTTTAATTTCAAGTTAATAGATTACATATATTTCAATAAGCAAAATACTTTACTGTATTTGAAAACTGATTTTAATTGATTGGAAGGATCTTTTTAATCGTTAAAAATCGCTGATTTAAGCCATTTTAGCCATCTGTCGGCATAATATAATTCTCTTTATTAAAAATCCTTCAAAAATAAAACATACTTTTCTGAAACTTTATTTGTGGAATATTAGCTGCTTTAAAGTTTAATTAATCAGATTTTTAAACAAATATTGCTTTTAGTTTAAAATATCGCAGAAATGCATTTTTAACAGGTAGGTAGGTGTTTTATAAGCTTTATTGACAACCGAAAATTTTAACTAATTTTTTCTACGACGGACAGATCAGTAAAAATTACTTGAGGAATATAACGTGAGTACCTTTTTTTATATATATTTTTAACTACTCATTTATCTGAAAAAATTAGGAAAAAGTATTTAGGAAAAAAATATTTCCTTAAGACAATAGCGTCCATAATATATCTTATTCATAAAAGTAATTAAAAGCTTCTCTAATTAAATAAACTCTTAGTTCTATTACATTTTTATTAAGCGATTCTGAGCAGATTTTCGATAACTAGGGGTCCTGTTTGATAAAAAAATTAATGATTTCAATTTTCCAAAAACTTGTCCTTATAACAAATACAAACATTAAACGACCCCCCCCAAAAAAATTTCTTTAAGTTTTTGGAAATTATATAAGTGTGATCTAACAGATGTAAAAAAAATATTTATAAAAAGAATTTCTAAAAAAGAAACATTTCAAAATTAATTTTATTCGAGAATTCCAAGAATTTCTAAATCAATATCTTCTTCACTGCAAAAAGATGCTAAAATTTCCTATAGCAATTTATGATCACCTGCTGACGAATGAACAACAACATTTTTAAACAAATTTTTGAATTTTCTAAAAATGATAGAAAAATATGATTTAATAATCAAAGAATCCTTTAGTCTTTCCTTTTAATAATAACATAAAGATTCTGACGATAAAACTTTTGAAGCATAACAAAATTTGTAAAAATATAATTGATTTTAAGGGCAGTATAATTTTTATTAAGAAATTGCTCAATAGATAACTACAGCAACAATAGTTAATTAATAAATGTTCAAGCAACTTATCCCTTTGACCGACTCCAGAGTTTCGCGGAACACCCCTCAGAGAGTTCGATAAATTATAATAAATGATATTACGCGAAACTCTGGAGTTGGTCAAAGAGATAAGTTGCTTGAAGATTTATTAATCATTGACTATATAATAATTGATTTATACGAGGGATGCTGAAAAGTTCTTAGACAAACTAAGGAGCATTCCTACAAATATCTGATACTCAATTGATTGAATTCTATAAATTTGAATCAAGAACTTTTTAGAAGCTTCTGGTGTAGGTCTGTATTCGTGATTGTTAGTGCTTAATATAGGAAACAGAGCGTTTATAGATATAGTGTGGACATAGGAATCACCACTGCATAGTGGTAGTCATTTGACGACCCAGCATGATCGTTAGATCAAGTTAAGATCATATTGAGGCGTGAAACTGAATAACCATGCAGTGTTGAGTCTTATGTCCACGAGTTGGTTTAGTCGCATATTCCCAAGAACTCCTTTTGAACTTCCTGCACTTTCTTCCTGCCCAAAGTAATCCTTTTAAGAGTTAGAAGTAGCATTCTGGTGTGCTCTCTTAGGTGTTGTATATATGTATAGAGATTGTGTAAAACGTCACTATATTCAATTTTGATATATAGGAGATGGACTCTTTGTATTCAGTCAATTTGTTTTGATTATTCTTGTGTCTATCGTCTTTTCATGTTGACTTGAATATCGTCTAATTTTAATTATGTTTTAATAACTATGTCCTGAAGAAGGTCTACTAGACCGAAACGTCTGACGTCGACATTGAAACAACATTTAAAACAGTAAACTTGCATATTCGGATTTTTTGTTTTTCCATATTTTTCCTCATAAAGTGGTGAGTTTGAAATCGACACAGCATAGTGGCTGGCAGTTTTGGAGATCGTCAGACTGTCGATCGTTAAAGGCGTAAAACTTGCTAATTTTATGTATCTATCTATCAATCTGTGGGGGGGGGGGTTATATGCATATATATATATATATATATATATATAATGCGAAATTTTTGGAATAACTAATCTTGAAATTTACGCATCTTTATAAGCTTATTCATTCGTAAAAATACTCTGGAAACGACTGAAGCAATTATTTCAATAAGGGGGGTAAGTGTTAACAATTTGTATCAACATATCAGTTACTTTCGGAAAGAGGTCAAGTCAAGGTAGGTTTGGGGTGTCTAAATTAAAGCGAATGATGACATTACACATACCGTCTAGTCTGTTTCAGCGACAAAGTTACTGGCGTTAGGCGTTATTGCTCCATTGTTAAATGTCTAAAGATTTTTTCAAAAAGGGTTGTTTGTATATAAATGCGTCGTATTGAACTACAATTTGCTTTGTTTTTTTGTTTTTTTTACGACTTCATGAAGGGTTTCAATTCAATTTTAATAATCACATTGAAGTTTTTTGGCTCTTGTTTTTGAAACATGAGAACTCTTATGTAGCGAAGTAGCGAAATAAATAATTATAATTTAGGCTCTACTTTTGTATTGGGCATTGTTTTTTATAAATAAAAACAAAAATACTAAAGAAATTCGGGTTATTTAGCTAACGTGTTCTTTCCTATTTTTCTATATATTTTCACACACACACACACATACACATACATGTGTGTGTGTGTGTGTGTGTGTGTGTGTGTGTGTGTGTGTGTGTGTGTGTGTGTGTGTAAAGATACACAAAGAGGTGGAATTAATTATGTTGTACGAGGGAAAATATAAACTTGAATCTCGATTAAAACTATGCAAAGAGAGGAAATTTACATCCAAGTTCTTTAAACACTTCATCTTTCTTAACAAATCTTCTGTTGTCACAGCGAAAAAAAAATATTGGAAAATGGACTAATATCGTCTAAACTGTGCGTCTAGACCCGTCGGACAAAAAAAAAATTAAAATGTAAAATTTAGGCGTCCCGACATCTCCAGCGTTTCAGTGCATAATTATAGCCAACAATTATGATTATATTTCCCCCCTCCGCTCATAATTATATATATAGTGATTTTCTAAGCCCTGCTTAGATGTAGCACAAGGGCGAAACTATGGGGCACCCAGTGAGGATCGAACTTCCTACTCAGTCGTAAATGATCTAGCATGACAAGCTTTCTAACCATTACATCCCGTCGAGGTGCCGCCCCATATATATATATATATATATATATATATATATATATATATATATATATATATATATATATATATATATATATATATATATATATATATGATACCATATAATTCACATACTCTCGACTTTCCCGTCGAATTCGACGTATGAGGGTCAAGCAGATCAGTTCCTAGGAAACTGACAGCCCGACACCAGCACATGAGATTTGATTATACCGGTGATGGTTTTGTGCAGAAATATCCACACTTTTTGAAGGGCCGAATACAGAGACCTGGTGCACTACCTGCCACGGGAGCCCCAAACGACGCTTCGCAGATTTTTGAATTCAGAGTTGTCCTTCTCCTAGAGTAGTTGCCATCCAAGGCTATAGAACCCAGTCTGTCCTGCTATTTACCCATAGCTGGAAGGAGAAGAGGAGGATTCACACCTTTATGATTCATATATATATATATATATATATATATATATATATATATATAGGTGTGCTTGTGTGTGTGTGTGTGCGTGCGTGTGTATGAACTGGGATCAAATATGGATCAGATCTGACAGGATGATAGGATAAGGGACAAATAAACAAATAAAAAACATTTATAAATCTAACATATTTCGCCTTTATTAAAGCTTCATCAGAGAATGAGATATAGAGTCTGGGGAAGTTTTGATATAGACGAAACATGTTAGATTTACTATTTGTTCCTTATCATATATATATATATATGTGTGTGTGTGTGTGTGTGTGTGTGTGTGTGTGTGAGCGCGCGCACGCACGCTCGCTCGCCAGTTCGCCCTAGCGCATGTGCTGATTACCTGCATTTATGCGACCGTATGAAAGCGACAATAAATTGCTTGGGAGATCACTGGTTTTGACTTTCAAGACAAGAAGTGCAACGTGAACTTCTTTTGAAGGTTGTACGCATTTTTATAAAAAATATTGCTCGGGTGGTGGTAAGGATACCCGTGCCAGTCGGTGTACAACGCATAGGCAAGCCATTTTAGGGTCTGGATTAAACTGTTACCCTTGCGACCTGTCAGCAATAAAGACGACGGGATCGTTTTGAATCTGTTGTGCTAAACTTGAAGACGTCCTATAATAAGTAATTGTTAAAAAAACTAAGATATGTTGATGTACTTATTATTAACTGCCGCATATGATTACCAGTGAGGATCATACATTTTTCATTACAATTAGTTTCCCAATTATATATATGCAAATATAAAATTTGTTACTTAACTGATTAAGGTTATATTCAGCATCACTTCTTAGACTCTAGAGTTTTGTAGATGAACCTTTATGTACATTATTTGTCATATCTTTGTCGCCATATTTATTACAACGTTTCAGCCGTTGTACGCTCCGGCCTTCTTCAGGTGCTTGGAATGTCGAACTGAACACTTTATTTCGCTCACAGGGGTAGACACATGGCACAGTGGATAAAGGCGTTAGTTAAATCCAGTGACAGGACCCAAAGAGTGTGAGTTCAATACCCGGTTAAGGCAGTGGAGAACTTTCAGAGGGAAATTAACAGGAAATAACTGATAACTGACATCCATTAAACATGACATGTGGGACTAGAATAGTCTACCCCAGTGAGCGAAATAAAGGGTTCAGTTCGACTTTTCAACCACCTGAAGAAGGCTAAAACGTTGCAGTAAATATGGCGACAAAGATGAGGACAATAGTCCGAATAATGTAAATAATTTACATAATACCTCATCTCAGAAATGTAGACAGATACTGAAGGATCGGATAAATATAGCAACAAAGATGAGGACAATAGTTTGAATAATGTAAATAGTGTGCATAATACCTCATCTCAGAAACACACATATATTCCTTTTGCATTAGGGAACGAATTTATAGTGATTTTCCAAGAGTAGCTTAGATGTGGCACAAGGCCGAAAGTATGGGGTACCCAGTGAGGATCGAACTCCCGACTGAGTCGAAATTGTTCTATCCTGACAAGCTTACTAACCATTACACCGCCTCGGGTACGTATTTATATGTGCGGGTGCTTGCGTGCATCTCTCTCTAGAGAGAGAGAAGGGGGAGAGAGAGAGAGTAATAATCGAAGAAATCCGATAAACAGTTTCTGTTACAAAAAAATAAAAAAATTCAGCAACTCCTATCATTTGAGAATTTGTGAATGTTCTAGAAGAAATCTCATTAAATTGTAATATCTTGCACCAGCAGTGACCCCCGCTCTCAATTTCCCCATCCCTTTCTCTCCTCCACCCTTTCTTTGTTTTTCTCTCACTCTTTCCGTCATTGAAATAAGGTACTAACTGGTATTAATGTCGACCTGTTATCTTGAGTTTAATAATCTTGCAATATCCGTTATTAATTAGGATCCAAATCAGTTTGTGCCTCTGCTTGCCAGCGTCCCATCGATCTACCACTTTTATCCTCGACAAGTAGTTTTTTTCCAGTTTTAATTATCAAAAAACAAACTGCGTGGTTGTAATCTTCTGATTTGGTATTTTTAACTTAATTATTCTTCGTTCACACAAATCAAAACAAGGTTAAATATTAAAAGAAAGGAAAAGTGACTATTCGCGCTTATTCATCTTTCTTTCTTTTTTCACCTACGCACGCGCGCACACAGGCACACACACACATACACGTTAATTAATTTCATTACCCAATACAAAAAATACAATATCTATTTACATGCAGATAAATGCCAACGCACACACACATACATACACACACACTCATACACACACACACATATATATTTATATATATATATATATATATGTTGAACAATAAAAAATATTAAAATTTAAAATCTTCAGACACACTCAGTTGTATATTAATATTCTTTCGTTTTTATTATTATTTCATTTAGTTTCGGCCAACATGGCCATCATCAGGAGATAATTTTTTTTCTTCTTCCTGGTAGCAGTGAACTACAGAAATGAATGTCTTAATGGGGAAAATGAACTTTTGTTTGTAGTTTTCATTTGTCTTTAATTTTTTATTTCTTTAACATGAATTTTGGTCAGCCCTTGTGTTGGTCAGTCTTTTTTAAGTTGTTATTTAAGATAAGAGCTGGATGGATTCATACTGCTCTCAATTCCCTTGGTCATTTTGACACTTATATATATATATATATATATATATATATATATATCTACATATATACTATCAGGCTTCGCACGCTCGTTATCGCTTCGCAAAGTAAGATATATTCACTACCTGAAATGTTTGACACAAAAATTTTAAATGAACATTTCATTCATAAACTGGCGTGTTATAGTTAACGAAAGTTTTACAAATAGATGCCAACTTGTTGAAGGCCAAGTAAAATGCAAATTTCAAACACTTTTCTGCACTATATAAGACGATATTCCTAAACAGAACTATATTTGATATGAAAATCAAAACATTGCTCGAATAAAAGGACAGTAATGAAGAACAGTTAATTAATGTAATAAACTTTTAAAATCAATATGCAAATTAGTTAAACCTGAAGAGTGATATTGCCTAGAAGTAGATTATATATAATACAGATATTGAGCACTTCTCGTGTAGATTATTATAATGTAGATCTGAATTTTTAAATCTCAGAATTCGTGGAAGAATTGAGCTCCAATTTCGCATTTATTCGTATAGATTTTATAAAATAGGTTTTACTTAATTAGCTATTATGTTTCTCTAACTCTTCAAATGTTGACTGTATAACTAATTCTAATTTCAATATTCCCATCTTTACACTATATTAAATTTATCTTGTAAGTTGTCCCATTCTGTCACCCATGAAATAAAAGTAATTGTTTGTACGGGAAATAAGGATCTACGTACATCAAATCGTCTTTAAATGAAGTGTCAGCAGAAGAATTATTGTTGAACTTTTAAAAGGTAAGCTTAAATATTAATGCAATACTTAAATGCAGTGATCAATTTTGAGTTCTTCTGTAGTTTATTGATGCCTATTGCATCTATTCCTCCCTAGATATTGTGACGATGGCCAAAGCAAGAGTCCTCCACAGGAGTTAGCTTAAATGTTACCCAAGATGGCGGCTTTTAAGCTAGTTTATAATAAAACGTGCACTGCAATTTTGGATACAAAAGGAAAATAAGAGTTACTCCCCTTGAACCATGAAAGCAACGTGGCTAGTATAATATAGTACTATATATTTTTAACCTCACATAATCTGGCAAACCTGAATCTGAGCAAAACGAAAATCGTTCCCTGCGCCTAACATTTGTAGGGCTTTTGAATGAGGTATGAATCATTGAAATCGGACCAGTTGGAGTAGAGGAGTTGCTTGGACACACACACGCACAAACACGCACATACATACACTGTACTTATATATATATATATATATATATATATATATATATATATATATATATATATATATATATATATATATATATATATAATTATCTATTCGAAAATTATAACAAGATATGTCTTCTCAAGTGATGGTGTTCAGCACCATCACTTGAGAAGACACCAGAAGTGTTGAAACAAAATGGCTACTTTGTAGTGATTTTATAATATATTTATGTTATAATTTAGCGAATATATAATTATATTTGCTCTACTCTGTATTGAGCACGTTTTTAAGAATAGTATTTGTTGGTTATTGAAATTTATTCCGTATACACCAATCCTCTACTTGGGTATATATATATATATATATATATATATATATATATATATATATATATATATATGAGGTATGTGGTGCAATTCAATTTACATTACATGAATCATACATACAAAAAGCAGATAGTGAAGTTAATGATATAAATGCCAAGAATCACTCTCGCAAACAATTTTTAATAAAAATACATTAACTCCAAACCTACAATTGAATGTTATGATCCCTGTTTGTAAATTCCAGTTGTATAAGGTTTTTTTTACTACAAGCTTTCGTTTGTGTCATACAATATATACACACACACACACACACACACACACACACACACACACATATATATATATATATATATATATATATATATATATATATATATATATATATATATAAATATATATATTCATAAACATAGATCAAAGGATGTACAGACAGTTTAATGATTAGCGATTTGAATTCAAGTCGAATTCCTTGCATTCGCTTTCGCACAAATGCTCGTGGGGTAAGTATGAATCCATTTCTTCTCCTCCCGCTCTCCAGCTTGATGGGTTAAATAGCAGGGAAGACTGGACACTTAAGCTGTTTGACAACCTGTCTAGAAGGACAACTCTGAATTCAAAACTGTATGTAACTCTGGCGAAACACATACTATACAACCATAGAAAAGATCATGGCGTTCACAGTTAACTGTGGTGAGAAGTTGCTGTCCTGCAATTGGATCTCTGCTTCTCAAATTTGCTCGTATACAAACAGAATTCAGAAGCGAAGGGAACATAGTTTTGTTTAAAAAAAAACAGTTTGATGCAATGAATAAAATCAAGAATGCAAAATTTGTTTTATAAAGCATGTCTGCCTTTAGGAGACTCAAGGCAAGAGAGAAAAAGGCGGATTTTTTAAACTTTTACAGTGTGTCTATCCTAAGAGAATTAGTAGTCCTACTAGTATTTTTTTATTGGTTGGACACACCTTTAACAACACGAGATACGCAGATGACACTATCTTGATGGTAGAGAGAGAAAGAAAACTGTAAGAAATCCAGGTAGTAAAGGAAAGCTAGGAAAAAGGAGTAACCGTTAATTGTAACCAACGAGCTACGAATTAGAGACGCCGAAGTCAAACAGAAAACTTAGAAATGCTTGAACAAAAGACGGAAAATGTGACAGCGAAAACCGAAGCGCATTGGTATCATGAAAAGTACCTTCCAAAAGCTAAACAAGTATTAAAAACAGAAAGTTTTCGTTAGAATAACAAAAGAAAAGAGTATTGAACTGTTACGTGATATCACTCCTCCTATATGTCAATGAATACTGGATCATTTCCACACAGGTGCAGAGGAGACTTGAGGCAACAGAGATGTGTTTCTACAGAAGAATACTAAGAATACCATGGACAGAGCATGTGGGCAATGAGGAAGTTTAAGAGAAAATAGAAACAAAAAAAGGCACTTATACTTAGAATCAGAAAGCGTCAGCTGAAATTTCTGGGAGACAATGAAAAATAACGGCTTGAAAAATTTAACACTCACGGGTTAAAAAAAACTGAGAGTGGTAAAGAAATTAATTGCAAAGAATAAATTCGCCTAACACCTTTTCTGTCTTCTGAACAGGACTAGAGGTTTATCCATTGTTTCTTGTCTAGGGTTAGGTTTCCGGTTCCTTCTCCTAAGGCCTTAAGAAGAGTGACTGTCATGATTTTTTGGCGATATGACTGGCTGGAAGTTACGCCTCTTCATTTTGAGAGTATGGAGTTGACAGTTTTCAGGTTGCCGCACCCCGCCTGGTAGCAAGGAACCAACCTCTGGTATCGCTTAGAAAGGCTGCACTAGTCAACAGTCGAATAATATCGGAGTTCTTGAAGTGCCATGCCGCAAATGGATAGGTGTCACTGCAAGCATTTCCGGTGAAAAACCCCGAGGCCACGCTATGGTTGTTGTTTGCATCACTTTCCGGACGGTAATTACTATTATTCTTGGCCTCTTCCACATTAAATGATTATCTTATGTCTACTCAGTTATGTGCCATGCGTGATACACGCTTAGGCGATCATGTATCTTTTGATACATGACTGACGAGGCAGATTTTTTCCCGCAGTAGGTTGCCATTTCTTTCTGCGGTACACCAGTTTTCCATCTAAGTCTATAAAAACCGGTCTGTCCTTCTATTTACACCTAGCTGGCGGGGGGAGAAGAAGAGGATTCATTGCTTTCCTAAAGGTATTAGCACGTAAGTGAATGTAATTGATTCGACTGGAATTCGAACTCGACATATATACAAGGAATAAGTCAGTTGTGTACCATGCATGATACACTCGATACATGACTGACGAGGCAGATTTTTTTTCCTGCAGTAGGTTTCCATTTCTTTCTGTGGTAGACCAGTTGCCATCCAAGGCTATAGAACCTGGTTTGTCCTGCTATTTACCCATTGCCGGCGGGGGGGGGGAGAAGGGGACTCGTACCTTTCCCAAGGTATTATCACGTAAGTGATTGTAATGGATTCGACTGGAATTCGAACTCGGCTCCCCGATTCCTCAATCCGAACCGATTACTACGAATAAAGAAAATAAGACTATACCAGTTTGCAAAAAAAAAAAAAAAGAAAAGGAAAACAAACTCGTAACCTCCTCAAACTTTCTTTCTCCAACATTCACGGTATCCGTACCAATTTATAAAGTGTAGAATCGTTTCTTTTAGGACGTTCTCCTGATTTGCCTTCCTGAATCCTGTTGTTTTATTCTCATTTCTCCTACATCTCATTTCCCCTTACCTCACTTCTCATTCTCTTCCACTCCCAGTAAACTAGTGCGTCTTAGTGACACTACGCACTTGCTTGGGGGTGAAATTTAAAAAAAAACTATTTTTTTCTCAATCTTACCTCTACCTTCAAATGTTATTGACTGAACGTCAAGGTCATCATATACTGCCAGCTCCTAGATAGTCTTCCATATACTTCCCAACTTTCGAGATATCATCAATTCGACTCTATAGGCAGTATCAAAATGAACAGCAATGTAAAATTTATTTCATTCTATAGTGAAATTCGCCTAGTTTGCTGGAAGATCCAGATTTCAAAGCGGGTATCAAAGGAAGAGTGTTCCAAAAGTTCGTAAGATGAGGCCTCGAGTGTGATGTTTTGGGATTGAGAGCATAGGACTTTTCAAACCGAATTTCGACATCTTAAAATACAACAAATCCTGTGGTAAAACGGAGAGTAAATACGATGAACGGTTGCAGCAATAAAATAATGAAGAAATTCTTTCTGTTCTAAGTCATCCACACCAGGAAATACCAGAGGTTTGAATCAAATTTAATGTCTAACAGGAACTGTTGATATAAGAGTAGTTGGTTTGGTTTGTTTTACGGCATATCAACCTCAATGGGTCATTTAATGCCAAAATTTTTTTTTATTTCTGGTAATATTTTTTCTTCAAGAATGTATAGCTGGTAACGTCTTTTTCCCTCAAAAACGTATAGCTGGTAATATTATTTTTTTCAAAAACGTATAGGTGGTAATACTATTTTTCCAAAACATACAGCTGGTAATATTATTTTCCAAAATGTATAGTTGGTAATATTATTTTTACAAAACGTATAGCTAGTATTATTTTTTTTTTCCAAAAAGTATAACTGGTAATATTATTTTTTTCAAAAATGTATAGCTGGTAATATTATTTTTTCCAAAAACGTATAGCTGGTAATATTTTTTAAATACCTATAGCCGGCAATACTATTCATTCAAAAAAAGAATGTAGCCGGTAATATTTTTTCAAAATTGTACAGCTGGCAACATTATTTTCCCAAAAACGTATTATCAGAGGCCCTGCTGTTGGACGTAGTTTATCGTCGTACCCAGGACGAAAGAGTAGTTGGATTTGTATATCAATTATATATTGAGTTCACTCTATGAGATGACAAATTAATTTTGTATTCACCGTTACTTCTGTACATCAAAAGAGAGCGGTGCCTCAGAAGGTTGACCAAGATTTTCGTTTAGATAAATAAATAAAACTTTTATAAGTCTTGTCTTTGTTCTAACCCGACGTTATTGCCGTGGGGTATTTGAACCCCGCCCCGCACATAATGATTTTCCGCAATATTTTTTAACAAATACTAAGTTAAATTTTTATGATTAGTCAAACAGTTATCCGAATCCCTCCGAATTAACTACAAGGAGTTTCTGATTTTTGTTATAATCTATATCTATAATTCTCAAAATGTTTGTGTATGTATGTGTGTGTGATCGGATGTTGTTTATGCGTTTCCACAGTTTTCATCCGATTTTTAGATAGCTGTTTGACTAATCATAAATTTTATTGGTGTGTGATAGATAATTCTTCAGTGACGATTCTGAGTCCAAAGTGGTTGGAAAAAATTACAACCTTGAAGGTGAAAAATAAAAAAAACTGATTTTTTACACTTTGCGCAAAAATCAAAAGGCAAAATTAATCTGTAAAAAAACAGCGTACAATCAATTTAGAGAGTTGAAATCTAACGCAAAAGATTATTAGAATTATTAAAAAAATATATTATAAATAAAAATTATCGTATATTATTATTATGACGGTCCACGGAAGAGGGTCCTTCCTTGCGAGATTGAGAACGCAAAAATGACTCTTGTCAGCCCCCTTCAAATTGACCCCCCCCCCCATTTGGGGATGTGCCTCAATTGCATCCAATTGTTGTTACTAATATTGATTTTTGGGGTGGGCTGACTTTAAACTTAAATTGCTCCAATTGAACGGCAAAAATTCCCAATAATGAAACACCCGGTCGAAGACGGGTTATACTGCTAGTACGTTTGTAAATTACAGTTTGTTTGTTTGTTTTCCTAAGATGCATAACGTCAATAAAGAACCTCGGTTTAAAGAGAAGTTGATTTGTGATGACCCAAATGTGTACTGGGCTCAACACAAATGATACCAAAATAAACATTGAACTCCGTATTACATCAGAACATGAGAGAAGCCAGGTGAATCAGTTGGCTAACCTGGAAAGTAACAGCCATCAGGCGAGGGATTTATTTGTGCCTCATACAGTATCTCAGTGTCTGTCTACGACATGTAAACAGATGGTCGACGCTGTCACGCTTAGGATGTGCACACGTGGGAAAATCGGATGCCAGGAATCTATATAAACGCCACGAACGAGAGGGAAAAGACAAATTATTTATTAAACCCTACAGAGAAGAAGAATCGACGTTTGAAAAAAATAAAAGGGTCAAAACCACACACTCCCTCGCCGATTTCCCACCACCGTGACGTAACTTCCCATGTTTCTCGTCTATAAATATTTTCAGAGCAATTCTTCCGAATTTAAACACAGTACTAGATTGGCTGCTTGGGATCATTATTTTACTGTTGAATTTGCTAGTTCCAGGTTAATCGTTTTTTTTCTCTCTCACTGCTGGCTTATATGACTCTCTTCCGGCTTCTTGCTCTCCTGACAGCCACGATCTTCAATAAATTAAATGCAACGTCAATTGGCACCTTTTGTCTCCTTGAATCTTGGTATTGTCTTCTTTGTCTTCAATAATGTTTTCTCAGTTTCTTTCAGTAACTGTCTTTATCGCTTTGCTTAGGGTAATTTTTTTTTAAATTCCGGTGTCGAACAAATAAGAATATTGCGCATGAGATATTTCTTCTCGTGTTCAGATTTTGTCTGCACAATGACAATATTACAGATATACAGTATGTATAATATTTAAAATGGGGTGTTTGAAACCCCGACGATACTAATAATGCAATAACTCTTCCCAGTACGTATGGAGGGTTAACGAAAAACGACTGTTTCTCTTCAGGACGTAGGCGATGATGGCTCTCCGCAATTTCCTGTTCTTTGTAGCTCTTAATAAATTTTTTGTTATTTCTCCTAACCCTTGTTCCGCCATCTATTTACTCAAGCTCAGTAGGTAGGCTATGCCTTTTCCTCTGCTCCTCTTGTCTTCAGTCTGTCTTGTGAGTATCAGATTTTCCAAGCCCTACTTCCTCATTATGTTCCCCAGAATTTTCGACTGTTTCCTCCTGATGTTCAGTATAAGTTTCTTTCTTGTTTCCATTTTCTCTAAAACCTCGTCGTTGCTCACATGTTCGGTCCATGGTATCCTCAGCTTCCTTCTGTAGAACCACATTTTCTGTTGCTTCAAGTCTCTTCTTCATCTTTGAGGAGATTGACCAGCATTCACTTCCATGTAGGAGGACATACATCACGTAACAGTTCATTACACCTTTGTTTGTTTCTAATGATTTTTTTCTTTTTCTTAATACTTTGCTTAGCTTTCAGAAGGCATCTTTCGCTATCCCAGTGCACCTTCCGATTTCGGTCCTCTGTTAAAACACTTCCCAGATATTTAATTTTTTTAAAATATTTAATATTTATAAAAAAAAAAAAGCAAGAAAGCAGTCTTTATCAATGCAGAGTGGGCAAGTAAACCTCGAATGACGCAATACAATGTTTTCACAATTGAGCTCCAGCCGCAAGTTACGCTTAGCTTCGTCCACTCAGATGGGACCAGCTACTTTTGTTTGATCTGTACTAGTTAGGCGAGTTTATCATTAATCACCAAAACGACACATCTGAGAAGACAGACGATGAGAGGTGGAGAGTGGGCGGTATGATGCGAGTGGGTGGCACCACGGGGTTTATTCGGTGTGGAAGATGCCTGTAGGATAAGGCAGAATTCCACATACACGTACAATACACACATATACGACAGCAGGTTACGCTGTCTTTTTATGTGGGGCGTTGAAAAGACTGCAGGTGGAATCACGTAATGAAACGCATATGTAGAATGTTGCACTCTTGGGATTTTAATTCTTGTCCCTTTCTTGTGTATGTTTATGTGTGTGTGTCAATATATGGTTTGCAAGTAATTCTGTGTACGCGTATATGTAATCTAATCGTGTATAGATGTGTGATGATTTTTTTTACCCGCGTTCACATTCTTTTTGTTTGTCATTATTTTGTTTTCTTTGTGCCCGAGCGTATATTTGTGTTTGTAGCCGAAATACAGTTTTTGTTTCCGTTTTTTTTTTTTTGAATATTTTACGGTCTTCCTTCATTTGTTTTGGTTACTCTGCATTTTTTTTACCATTTTTTTTACTTTTGTAACGCATTTACTTTTCGAATGTTAACTTGATTTTTTTTGTTTTTGTTTCCTTTTGTTGTTCTTTTTTAATTTGCGAGAAAATTCTTGTAGATTTGTTTTGTATTGCTTGCAATTTTTGTCATTTTTAATCAAAAAAATGTTACTTTTTTGAATCAACAAAAAAACAGAGGAACCTCGGTTCACGAATTTATTTCGTTCCTGAAGGCCGTTCGTAACCTGAAATGTTCGTAAACCGAAACCATTTTACCAATAATGTACAGAAAAAAGTCACAGTACAATAAAATTGGGTGAAAAAAAAAACACGCTACAACACGCGAATGTATACAACACGGCGGTAGCCTCCAAAATTATTCCGTTCCGGTTAACTCGGTTCGGCAATGGTGTTCGAGAACCAAAATTTTGTTCGATAACCGAGGCATTTTCATCTCGAATATTTTGTTCGAAAACTGATTCGTTCGACATGTGAGACGTTCGAGAACCGAGGTTGCAATGAATTACTTTTTTGAATCATCAAAATGTTACTTTTTCATAGTATGTTTCCAAACTTGTTGTTTTCGACATTTCATTTCATCTCTTTCTCACTCTTTCTTTCTTCATCTCTCTCTCTCTCTCTCTCTCTCCACTGTCTGTTTCTTTTCTTTCATATTTCTGTCTTTCTCCTTCTATCCCAGTTATTCTGTATCTGTCGCTCTCTCTCTCTCTCTCTCTCTCTCTCTCATATATATATATATATATATATATATATATATATATATATATATATATATATGAGAGAGAAAGAGATATATATAAATGTTAATAGGATAAATATGACATACTGAGATAGATAGATAGATAGATAGATCAATTTCTTATGTTGCCTATGACAATTCACGTGAGAACTTAAATGCGCCCATATATTTGTGTATATAAGAAAATGATTGCGGGATAAAGAGACTGATATATGATGTGGCAACAGATTATGAGATTATAAATTAGATAGATAGATAGATAGATAGATATGAATATACACAAATAGATAGAAAGAGACAGAATATAGATAGATCGCTAGATAGAAATGAACAGAATTGGATAGACTGATAATGTAGACTGAGGTAGATAGATATTAACAGTTCAGTTGGACATAAACATACTCTCTCGCTTTGACACTCTTTCTTCCCATATATATATGTGTGGGTGTGTGTGTGTGTAGGCGTCTGGATATCTTCGTGCCTATCCAGATGCCTTATGTTACATCTATCTGACCACAACTCTATTAGACCCCTTTTAAACACACACACACACAAACTTACCAGACTCCATCCGAAATATACTAGTAGAAAACGCAAACATAATAACCCCATCCATATGTTTAAAAAAAAAAGAAAGTAATGGAAGCCTTAATAATAGAAAAGAAAAAGCCAACACTTAATAAAATTGACCACAAACACGGCCACAATGTGCTGACTGTGTTCAGAAAATAAAACATCTCTATAATACTAAAAACATACGCACGACGCAACACTCAATTAAAATGAAAAAATCAAATCATCTTTGATGATGACTAAAAGTATAGCCGAAAGCGCTCGGAATTATAGAACATTTGGACATTTTCTACACACACTATGTCCAAAAACGAAAACGAAAAAATTAAATAAAAAGCTTAATCGCAGTACCTTGTCTGTCGTCTTTAATGAAACATGCATAAATGAAGGATTGCTGTCTAAATACACAATATACATATATATATATATATATATATATATATATGAGGATAGTCAGCGAGAGAGAGGGAGAGAGGAAGAAATAGAGAGAGAAAGAGAGAAAGAAATAGTAATTAAAAGGGATATATATATATATATATATATATATATATATATATATATATATATATATATATATATATATATATATATATATATATATATATATATAAGAAAGAACAGACAGATATAGAACACTCGCCCTGGAAACAAGAAAATGTTGAACTCAGACTTTCTCAATCGAAGTGAGTCTGCTTTGCTCTTTGTATGCCACTCACCTTCCCCTCCTATTAATCGCAGCTTTCATTCAACAAGTTTTCAAAAGGTATGAAAAGAAGGATTTTTTTTCCTCTTCAAAGGTAGGGTTTGAGGGGAGCAGAGTGGGGGAAAATGGTAAATAAACAAAACCACAATATAACAAAGACAAAAAAATGATTGAAAAAAATATTGAACTCAAGTTAAAAATCAAGTCGCGAAAATGAATTTATATATAATAAAAAAAAATGAAAAATCAAAATCAAAAGAATAAAAAAAGATAGATAATTAGAAAAATAAAAAATAGTATTTAAAAAACTAGTAATAATAAACAGCAAAATAATAACAATGATAATAATGATAAACAGGGAAACAAAAGAAATTCGATAAATGATTAAACGTTTCAAAATGATTATGCAGATAATGATGATGATGAGAGTGACGACGAAAACTACGCTTATTATGATTGTAAAGCAATGCAACTGTTACTGTAAGCATTATTGCGTATCTCAAATACCGATGCTGTGCGTCGAGAAGCTTTGTTGCAGACTGGCGAATGTATTTTATAGTGATCAGAAGGATTTTTAGTGTTGGTGTTCTAAAGCATTTGTCCACAACAATCAAAGAAAAATATTAGAAACAAATCATGCAAGAAGATTGAAAGCAAAGACAAACATTAAATGTACAACAATAACATTGGTTTATATACAATTCACGAATACAATTGAGTTGAACTTTGATGGATAACGAGAATAGATGTATTTGGCTGTGTAGAATATTACTGTGAATGTTTCAACGTGTTTGCAATTGTTACTTAGATTTGTTCACAAAAGTAAACTAAGTGTCCAGTTACGTACGAAATTGTCCTTTGTGTTAGTTCAATTATTAGTGTGTGTACGTAAATTTGCTTGTATTATTGTTCAGAATTGGTAGGAGTTGCGTACCTTTAGTTGTGTGAGAATTTGATTGCTTGTTTACTAATACTTATTAAGTAGTGAGTAAAATGTCACTTTTTAAAGTATTGTAAGTGACGTTTAGATAGCGTTCCTGGGAGAGATAGAGCGTGCTTGTGGTTTGTTGAGTTAGAGGTATTTTGCGCGGCAAAGGTGTGGTTGGTCAGAGTTTTGACTTGCGTGGATCAGTTTGGCATCTCTCTAGGAATGAAAATCTGACTGTTTGAAGCGATCAAGAATTTCCTATTTATAGATTTCTGGGCAAAATGGTAGGCTCCAGAGGCTTGCGCGCGAAAAGGCATTTTCACATGAATTTGCTACAGTTCTAAGACTTTTAACCAATAGGGAACTTCGTTTGCTGAAAGTAGAGTTTTGATTGGTTGATAGATATTTTTGGTGTGAAGTGGATTATACTGGAGGGGTGAAAAGCTAGTATGGATTATTCCATCAGCTTCCTCAGTGATGTTTATCCTGGTGTGATACGGGGTTTCGCGTAACTAAAAACATCAGATCCCCTTTGCTAGACGGCACAAGCAGGAGTTATCACCTCCAGGTCAGCTTCCCAGCCTCTGTCGGTTGAATTTTCGAAATTTTGTCCTGAGACTTATATTGATTTAATTATTTAGAATTCAGCCAAAGAAAATCGGACTTTGTCTGACTATTTAATATCGTTGATTTTCATTATGCAAGTCATTTTCAAAATAAAAGTGGTGTTCTATTTACATTATCCGGACTATTGTCCTCATCTTTGTCACCATATTTATTACAACGTTTCGGCCGTTGTACACTCCGGCCTTCTTCAGGTGGTTGGAATGTCAAATTGTTTGCTGTTATCATTCCATGTTTTCCCAGAGCTCATATTGCAATTTTTGTTGTTATTATCGCTTTTCTCTGGCACTCCTTAATACTGGTTCTCATATGGAGAGAAAAGGGAGATCACCTCCTTCTGTCGGATCAGGTTTAGATTATAGACAAAGAACACCATTGGAAAATTCGTAAACTTAAGGAATCAGCACATATGCTAAACCACAAAAATCTCCTACATCTCAGAAATATAGACAGATACAAAAGTGGTATTACTATTAACCAACCGATGTTGATAAAAGTTTCAGTATATACTTATATTTATATAATATGCACACCTGGCTGGATGGTTTAAGTAAAGTATAATATAATCAAGCCCCAGGGAGCCATCTTCCCAAACAATACCTCTTCTTGAGAACGATCATTACCTGGCGCCCGAGACGTCAACGAAAATGAAAATGTCGATGGACTTTGATACATTTTTGTCCCTAGCCCATGTACGCGCGGGACCTCACTCTAAATTCGACTTTGTCAGATTAATTTATGCGTATTTTTATATGAGCAATATAGCGTGTGAGTTTTAACCTAAAATATCTATCCTTATTAATAAAAAAAATTGAATATTGATAAAAATTACTCCAGGACTGTTAAGTCCGACATATATTTTTTATTTATGCATCCATGTTATGAGGATGCATTTCTATAAAAAGAAAGTCTCAATAAGGTTAAAGTTTATAGTAAGGGATTCTAGATCATTCCAGTATATTCGAGAAGAATCTAGATGTTTCGGGAAACATCTATAAATATGCAAATTAGGTGTTAGCCCCTATAAAATAGGTTTTGGTAAAGGGTTGTCAGTTGTGTAAAGGGAATTTCTGCCAGTATCAACTCCGGCTTTTGATTCGAGGATTATCATATCCATATCCAGCCGAAAGAATCTCTATAAAAAGTTGCCGACCAACAAAAACCTAAAAGAGAATTTCATGGAACAAATCTGGTAAATAGAATTTTGACTATTTTCATTGACCAAACTTTATTTACACACATTTGTGGATCTCCAAATATAGCGCTTAGATTACTTCGCTAGCCCTAACGTAGTAAAGACACTTGACTCTCCTCCCTTCTCCTTCGTAACACTTCGCCAGTAACTCCGTGTTTTCTGTTTGTATAGCCAATTATATATATTTTATTTTGTGTTTTTTCAGTAAATTAAATATTTGTTTGTGATTTAGCTCTGTGTTTTGGCAAATCATTCTTTTTCCTTTGTTACAATTATCAACACGTAACAATCCAAAATATGTAGGTAATGACTCGTACGAGGATAGACTGACTATTAAGGACTGAGTCTAGAGCTGTGAAATCTTGTATTAATTTCAGATCTTCTTGTTAATAAACGCATTGTTTCTTTCCAGGTAAACTGGTATCTGGCTGTTCAAGGGTTACTTCATAAATAACTATTAGTGACTTCTCTTGAAAATTGGTAAAATTTAAGATCGAGGTGTTATCAAATACCTGCAGAAAAGAGTTTAGCCCCCAATAACATTCATGCTGATATGGGATTACGCCCCAGATTTATCCACAGTGGGAAAATGGGCAGCTAAATTTAAGGAGGAAAGGGAGAATCTTGAAGTTAACCCAAGGTTTGGACGTCCAGGAACTACCACCACCGAAGAATGATGATGAATGACAGGCGTTTGACTTTAAGTCAGATAGCCAATGCCATTAGCATATCCTCTGAGAGATTTGAGGATATTCTGCACGATGAACTTGGAAGGATCAAGGTTTCTGCTGGGTGGGTGCCCATGTTTTGACACCTGATCAAAAAAGCGCACGATCTGATCACATCACGGGAAAATCTGACATTGTTTGAGGCAGATCCCGTTGGTTTCCTTGAACATTTCTTAACCCAGGATGAGTGTTGGGTTCATCACTTTGAGCCAGAGACAAAGAGAGTCTATGCAGTGGAAACAGCCTTTTTCACCTGCTCCAAAGGAAGCCAAGTTCGTTTCATCTGCAGGGAAAATGATGCCATCACTTATTTTGGATGCAAAAGGTATTGTGTTCAAAAGGGTCACATTATCAACTAGCCGAGGCCGTTATGAAAGGCAAACAAGAACAAAGGCCCAGCAAAACTGACGAAAGGGATCTTGATTCATCAGGATATTATTCAAATACACAAGTCCTTGGTTTCAGTGGCTGCTGTCCGTGACTGTGACGTTGAAATGGTTGAACACCTTTCCCTGTTCTCCTGATTTGACTATCATTTGTTATCCAACATGAAAAAAAAAGAAAAAATCTTCGCCGAGAACAAGTATCGCAGAGATGATGACGTCATATCTGCTGCTGTTGACTTCTTTAATCAAAATAGGCGGAGGTTTGTCCTTTATTTCATGTTTAGAATTTGGTTTCCGGTTCCTTCTAAAGTCTACTTCCGCGATATAATCTTAACGCTTGTCCTTTCCTATGCTAATATAACTCCACACAGTAATCCTCTACCTCAAGGTACTTAGGTCTTAGGTCTTGTATTTGGAGAATATTAGTTTAAAAAATAGGATGAAAGCTTCTTCATCAATGGACTCCAAGCACTGCAACACCGATGGAAGAAGCGTGCAGATCCCAAGGTGGACTATGTTGAAAAATAAACCTCATTGGATGACATTTCATGAGTGTGTCTTTGTCAACCTATGAACCTTTCAGCCGACCATCGTATATAGTCCATAAGGTTTAGACATTTTAGAGGCATATGACTGATACAATGTTACAAGCATATAATTATATTTATTTTATTATTTATTATTTTATATTATTTATTATATGATCATTTATATATATTTACATGTATATTTACATATATATATATATTTATGTATATTTATCTACATTTATATATGTATATTTATATACATTTATATATATATATGTATATTTATAAATGTATATTTTTATATATATTTATATATATATTTATATATATTTATATATGTATATTTTATATATTTATATATATATTTATGTATGTTTATATATATATATTTATATATATTTATATATGTTTATATGTATATTTATATATATATTTGTATATATATTTGTATATATATATATATATTTATGTATATTTATATATATTGGCATTTATATATATTTATATATAATTATATATATATATATATATTATATATATTTATATATATATTTATATATATATTTACATATATTATTATATATATATATATATTATATATTTATATATTTATTATACTATTATGTATTATTTTATTATTTATTATATTATGATTTATATATATTTATGTATATTTATCCTCATATATATTCATACATATTTATATATATTTATATTATATATATATATATATATATATATATATATATATATATATATATATATTATATTTATTATATTATTATTATTTATTATTATTATTATTTTATTACGCAACATGTAAGGTGCTCATCATATTGTGATTGAGTGTTTAAAACAATCGCTTTCTGACCAAGAGAACCGGATTTAAATCTCACCACGCTTGACTTGTCAGGAAGGAGACTTCCTAATGTTATCGGACTGGAGGTGGACGATCCCAACGTGCAGCACCTTAGGAAAGTACCTGAAAACAATACCTTGGCTTGACCCAGGCATTGTGAATAAAATTGGATAGACAGAACACTTGCTGTCGGTAACTGTGCTAGTGCGAAGTCATCGTGACTGAGGTTTTGAGTGTTCTGACCTTGATCAGAATTGTTGATCACGCTTGATAACAGGTTCTCTCCCAGAAACTGTAACTAAGGTCTACTCAGCATAGTTGCAATAAAAAATACAAGTGTGTGCCTGAACGAGCGTCTACAATAGGGACTGGACAGCCGCCCTAGTAGATGGTCATCGTCGAATACAAGTGGCCAGCTATTACATATATATATATATATATATATATGTGTGTGTGTGTGTGTGTGTGTGTGTGTGTGTGTGTGTGTGTGTGTGTGTGTATGCTCATCATATTGTGTATACACACACAAATATATATATATATATATATATATATATATATATACACATATGAAGAAATATACTTTTACGGTGTGCTATATTATGGGATAAAGTGCTCAATATCAGAGATAGAGCGTGTGTAAATATAAAAATAAACATTGATGTCAACACTTAGAGGCGACAGGCTGTTTCATGCTCGTGACCTGACGATAGCGTCTAGCATGAAACAGCCTGTCGCCTGTAAGTGTTGAGTGCAATGTTTACTTTTATATACATATATATATATATATATATATATATATATATATATATATATATATATATATATATATATATATATATTACAATGAATCATTCATACAGAAAACAGATATAGAAGTTAATGATAAAAATGGCGAGAATACATCTTCGCAAACAATTTACTAAAAGACATTAACCCCGAACCTGTAAATGAATGTTATGATCCGTGTTTATAAATTCCAGTTGAATAAGGTCCTTTTTTATATATATTTACGAACTTTCATCTCTTCCTACAGATATCATCAGGTAAGAAAATATTTGTTGTTTTATAATTCCAGTAATAACAGGACATCGAAAGAGTAGTTTATAATCCGAAATTTGTTCTTAGAAATGTGTTATTGTTACTTGTAAGATATTTTTTGAGCGTGCGCTCGCAACGCTGACGTCGAATTATTTTAAATTTGAAATTGTGCGTTTTGTACTTATATGGCAATGGAGAATGCCTTTGTACTGGTAGGTTTTTCAGTCAATATGGCATGAACTAAGCTGTTCAATATATACAGGAATGTCACAGTTATTATCCGAAAAATGCACATCGGATCAGTTATTTTTAATATCAAGTATGTGGTGCAGTTCAATGTACATTCTCATTATGCTATACATATATGTATGTATAGGTGTGTGTATATATATATGTGTGTGTGTGTA
>OZ038478.1:125743971-125766471 GCA_964036315.1 Acanthosepion esculentum | reverse complement strand
ACATTGGATGAAACGCGTCGGCTAATAATACATGGTTTCCTATTGTCTTTTTCCCCAGGTTAACTCAGAGAATTTTTTCATATATATATGTGTGTGCGTGTGTGCGTGTGCGTATGTATTAATATATTTTCTGTTCATACGTTATTTTTATAGATACAAATATTTAAATAAATGCTCAGTATTAACTACGTTTACCGGCTTGAATGTTCGAGATATTTCATAGAAAATATCTCCTCCGACAGGAATCCTCTATAGCTCAATGGCATAGCACGTCAGTCTATATGACGGTTCCGTATAGGATACAGGTTCGATTCCTGTCGGAGGACGCATATTTTCTTTGAATTTCTCTGACATTCAGGCCGGTAAATGTCGTTAATACTGTTTATTATAAACAGAACATTTACTTAAATATTTGTATCTGTAAAGATAAGGTAAAACAGAAAAATTTTAAATAATTCTCGGACTTAGTACATTTCATTATATATATATATATATGTATGTATGTATGTGTGTGTGTGTGTGTGTGTGTGTGTGTGTGTGTGTGTGTGTGTGTGTAAAATAGGCTACTAGTGATGACCTAATTAAATTGTTTAATTGAAGTGTTTAACAGAGGAAGGAAAGTGCGACACTGATATGCAAAGGCACATTGAGACAGCAAAAGATGCCTTCAACAAGCTGAGCAACGTATTAAGAAACAGGAAAATTTCGGTAGAAACAAAGCAAAGTGTACTGAACTGTTATGTAATATCTGTCCTCCTATATGGTTGAGAATGCTGGACTATGTTCTCACAGATGAAGAAGCAACAGAAATATAGTTCTATAGACTGTTGACAATACCATGAACCGAACAGGTGAGCAGCAATAAACTTTAAAGAGAAAAAGCAAACAAAACGGACACTTATACTTAACATCAGAAAGCGACAGTTGAAATTTCTATGTCACATAATGAGGAAAGAGGGCTCGGAAAATTTGATACTCACAGTCCAGATTGAAAGCAAGATGGATAGAGGAAATGAACGCATAATCTAACTAGCAAGTTTGAGTAAATGGATGGCAGAACAGGGTTTAGGAGAAATGAAAAAGAGAAAATTTATTAAGAGCTACAAAGGAGGGGAAATTGTGGAGAGCTGTTATCGCCAACGTTATAAAGGTATAAAGAACATAATTTAAATAGAAATTTGTTGAGAAGGATGCTGAGGATAACATGGACATGGCGCGTAAGAAGTCTTAAGGGAAATGGAAACAAAAAGGACACTTAGAATCGGAAAGAGACACCTGAATTATCTTGAGTGCGAGCACGCGCGTGTGTACAGGGAAAAAAATAAATGGAGCACTTTTTCAAATTTTTCAGGATTAGTTAAAAACAGACATGGTTAGGAAATTCGGACCAAAGTAAGCTGAAAAAAGAATACTTCTTAGTAAATAAAAGTGTTTGTAGCGGATCCATAACTCCTCCAGTGGTGTGTAATTTATATGCGACTATCTCAAGCATCATAATTTTGACAGTTTGTCATATGGGGTATGTCGATGCCCTAAGCTCACGAGAAAAGAACAATGTTTCCAAGACAGATTGAAGTACAAGAAATAAGGGATCTGGCATCCCTCAAGCTACTAGAAACAAAGATGACAAGTTCAAAATATCTAGGGTCTTTGTTGAAAATATCACAAGATTTCTGAACGGCTAACGATAAGCTAAGAGTGATAAGCTAGAGTGATAAGTGATCAGAAGATGGTTTCACCTCGAAAAAATGTACTAGGCATTTTATGCTGTCAAATAGGGTCATGAAAGACAGGCAGTACTTTTTGTCCTGTATGCAGTCTTTGAAGAACAATTTGTTGCGTTTTTTCTTTTTCTAGTTTTTTTTTTCTTTTTCGGTTTCGTCTTTAGATTTGCCCAGACGGCCCAGAGAATACATTGAAAATTCGAGAAAAAAAAGAAGCAAAACAACAAAAACAAAAAGGCAAAGATTCGTGTTTTTTGACAATCAAAATTCCAGAAATCTCTGCAGTACCAAATGTTTTAGGAAAAAGGGAAATTAGCCTCTTTTTCAGCGCCACTTGCAGAGATATTTTTCTGGTGAGGGATTGTTGAGGGTTGTTAAGGACAGGCTCATTGTCTACGAAGGAGGGATCGGGAATGAGAGTGAAGGCGATGTCTTCCGTGTCTTCCATTACTGTCTTTCCATCAATTTTCTCCTTTCCCAGTTCCCCATTACTTACGAAGCGGGTTTTTTTTTATTAGGTTGATCGCTCCGTCACACACATTTTTAACCCCTTAAAGTCAGTTATCGGTTACCTTTGTGGGTCATTATACTGTGACCGATTCGAACGTGTGTCATCATATAGATTGTTGCAGTCTCAAACATCCGGTCGTTGTATCACCCTACTTTCTTCAGGGATCTAATGCATTCATTAATATTATCGGTAATTCCATTTGAACACTTTATTCAATCCACAGAGAGATTATTCTGTTATGTTTGTTTTTATATAGTGGAATGGAAGCTGTCTACTCCTGCACATATAGAGAAGGCTAGAGCGTACAAGTATCGAAACATAACGACTATAGCCAGAAAATATTTTAGAAGTTTTTGGAGGTAATATTTTTTTACTGATACAAGTTCTACTAATTAGCGTCCTGGGTATGACAATAAACTACATCCGCGTCCAGGGTAAAACGATAAACTACGTCCAACAGTAAGGCCTCTGATCAGGAGGTTTTGAGGAGCGTGGAACCACCTCTTAATTGCTGGTGTTCCCAGGTCCATCCTAACCCGGGGTGGTAGCATCTGTTAGGGTCCCAGCTATGGGCAAATAGTTAATCCCTAAATTGAGGTAAAAAGCATTATAAAAGTGTAAAAATGAGTTTTAATACCAGAAATACTTTATAAAAAATTATTACCAGAAATAAATTTAAAAAACTATTTCCAGCAATACGTTTTTGAAAAATAATTATTACCAGCAATATGCTTTTGAAAATAATATTACCAGCTATACAATTTTGAGGAAAAAATAATTCCAGAAATAGATTTTTGACAAAACAAAAATATTACCAGGAAAAAAAAATTGTCGGCATTAACTGACCCATTGAGGTTGATATGCCGTAAAACAAACAAGCCAAACCAAATCTACTAATTAACTCATAGCCGTGAGGAAAAGAAGTGAATTCATACGTTTCTCAAAGGTTTGGGTTGGTTTTGTTTTACGGTATATCAACCTCAATGGGTTATTTAATGGCGACAAATTTTTATTGCTGGTAATATGTTTTCATTCAGAAATCTATTTCTGGGTATAATTTTCTTTGAAGAAATCTATAGCTGGTCATATTTTTTTCAAAGAATGTATAACTGTATTGCTGGTATTTTTTTTAAAGTATTGCTGATAATAATTTTTCCTTCAAAAATTATTGCTGGTAATATTTTTTTTTATTATAAAGTATTTCTGGTATTAAAACCTATTTTTACACAAGTTTGGGTGTTAACTATTTGCTGGGACCCTAACAGGTGCTACCACCCCGGGTCAGGGTGGACCTGGGAACACCAGCAATTAAGAGGTGGTTTCATGCTCCTTAAAACCTCCTGATCAGAGGCATTGCTGTTCGACGTAGTTTATCGTCTTACCCAGGACGCGGATGTAGTTTATCGTCTTACCCAGGACGGTTTCTCAAAGGTATTTGCGAGTAAGTGAATATAATGAACCCAATTGGAATTGGAACACGGTTCTCCGATTTGAAATTCCAAACCGTTACACCACCCGCACATTTAAGCTTAGAGTACTTGGTATTCCTAAACGGTTACCCATCTCAGTACTGAGCAGGATCAATGTTGCTTAATTTCGGTGATTATGACGAGTATATTATGGCCTAGAATAGATAGCGGAATGAGAGCAGCCTAACATATGAACTGAAATATGAATTTAATTCACTTCAGAACATTACTTAATACGAAGAAGAATCAAATCATCGTGTCCAGTTTACCCCCATCATAATAATCATCATGGCCCTAGGGTCGCACATGACCCGTTCCCTTCACATACCTGGGTTAAAAATTGGAATGATATTCAATCATATGTAGTGCGTGGTGCGCAAGTGAACCTGACGGAGCCTATCTATTACCAGGTCAAACTAGAGCCGATGTCTTTCAACCTATGAAAGATATAAAATGACCCTGAAATTACACAGCTCGTCCTGGTCCCAGTGTTGAAGCTGTGCGGTGTCACGATTTCTTGTGAAAAATAATGGCGTTGTTTCCCGTTGTTCTTTTCAACGGTTTTGAAGTGAGAATCCTCCTTATAGAAACCCTGCCACTCAAGGCAAGAAAATTCAGTCTACTCTGCTATGTAACTCATAGATGGGGGTCCTGTAAATATTACGTAAAAAAATAATGGACTAAAGTTTCGCTACAAATAATAAAACTTAAGTTGGCATAGGTGTTTTAGAGATGGCGTCCGTAGTTTTATTCCAAATGTAAAGACGAGAATTATAACTTAATTATAACCATGGTTTTAACGTGTCATTCACAGTATTTTTCGTTTCTCGGTTGTCTAATAGCATTTAAAAGAATGGCACTATACAGTCTTCTTAACCCATATTTATTTTCGTCTAGCTTTGTTTAGAACTAAGGCGAACCACAATATTCCACTTTTTATGTGCCATATCCCTTCAGGATGTCGGTGATCATGACTCTCAACAGTTTCCTGTCCTGTGTTTCTCTGTGCTTTGTCCCCTTAATATCACTCCCAATCCCTACTTTGTCATCTCTTTACATAAACTCGTTAGGTTATTCATGTTTTCCGTCTGCCCCTGTTGCCTTCAGTATGTCCTGCGAGTGTTAAGTTTTTCTAACGCATCTTCATCATTATTTTATCAGAAATTTCAATTCTTTCTGTCTGTAAACATAAGCGTAGTTGTAGTTTCCTGTTAGCTAACCATAGCTACAAAATAAGATATAAAATGATGCCGAAATCACTTAGCTTCGGACCAGAGATAGATAGATAGATAGATAGATAGATAGATAGATAGATAGATAGATAGATAGATATTTTCCCGCCTTAAGCGAATATTGGATCATCTAAATGTTCAACAAACATCGATAAATAGCATTGAATTACAATTTTCCACATGGAAGAATTCAATTTCATACCGCTTTTTTTGTACGTGCTTTCATATCAGGCGCCATTTTTTCCAAATGTTATATATTATCTGTAACTAGGAAAATAAATTTTGATTTCATGTATGGAAATGTTCAGTCTATTGCCATACTCCCAACACCCACCTCTGGTGTTGAAGGCCAGTCTTATAAAACAGGAGGCGTTGCTTTTGGATCGTCCCTCTTATATAGTTGTATATTTTTAAACAATGGATTTTCAAATCCAACATCATTTCTTATTATATGAACGCTATATTTCGTTGGTGCGCGCATGTAAGAAGACATCCTGGGTTTTTAAGTAATGAAATTAAACTCTGTGTTCCGAGAAATCGAAAGTCTTAACCCAGATTAAAAAAGAAATGCAGGTGCCTTTCCTGTCGGGAGGCACGTTTTCTTTGTTAAGAATTTCGTTCTCTAAGCTGGTAAGCATTAAATTTAACGGTATAAAACACAGATATGTCTATTCATGTGTATCCACTAAATAGACGTTTGTATCTATTTCTTTCTTTCTTAAGTTTTCTTTCTTGCTCAGTTCTAACATTCGACAAAGTTTTCATCATCACCGTAATCATTATCATCATCATCAAAATGATCATCTCCAGCAACAACTGCACACACCCACACACACACACACACACACACACACACACACACATCTTGTCGCAACAAGTTCACTTTTGTTTTTCATTCCAGGTCAATCAAAAGTGACTTTTCAAGTCCAAAAATGTAAAACATTGCCGTATTCCTTTCGTTTTCCTCTTCTTTTTCTTCTTCTTGTCCTCTCTTTCTCTCTCTTTTTCTTTCTCCCTCTTTTTCTCCCCCCCTTTTTCTTTCTCTCTTTTTCTAATTATTTCATCGAAATAATTAAACTGTTGACGCCAACGAGCTTGAAGCAACAGAAAAAGAAATCACTCTTCACTCACAAAATAACAGTGCTTGCCAATTCTTTGGTTGTTCATAACGAACTAATTGTGGTACTTGAAAGCGATTCAGACTAAATAAATTTTATAGAGACAAGCGGCAAATATTGAACAACCAATTCACCCGATTATTCAAGAAAAAGTGACATAGAATTTGGCGAAAGAGATTTTTTTAAAAATTTGGAATAATAACCAGAAGATAGTTTTCAGACTATTTTTTTCCCATATATCCAGGTAAGCATAAAACTCTTATTGCTGTCTGGATGAAAACTCATGTGAATTGCTACCACTTTTCTTTTTAAGAATTTTAGTTATTGTAAACTTTTCAAACCGATACAGGCTGCTAGGAGATGCCTGTTTTTTTGTCTTTTTTTATGACAAAATTGATTGTTTTTTTGTCATCCACTTTCGAGTACCTTTCTTTCCTGAGGTGTGTCTTCTGCCAGTTTTTTTTTTTTTGCTTGAAAACTTTCTTTCCTATGTCACGATAGAATAATATACAAAGTGTGATTTAGGGAAGGGAAAATGTATTTTTGCGGCCAATATATGTACACACACGCACACACACACACACATATATATATATATATATATCATAATACTGTGTATAAATATATATATATATATAAATGCATATATATATAGAGAGAGAGAGGGAGATTGTATGTATGTATAGATAGATAGATAGACAGATAGATATTGTGTGCGTGTATATATATATATATATATATATATATATATATATATATGGATGTGTGCGTAGCTTTGTGGTCATCAACATGGAACGTGGGATCGTCATGTTGACGCCGTTGTGATTTCCTTTAAAGAAGGTATGAATTCGTTTTTTTCTCCTTTACAGCTCTGCGATAAATAGCAGGTTAGTATTGGGTTTCTAGCCTTGGTTGGCAACCAATCTAGGAAAAAGAAACCTATGAATTCAAATCTCAAGTGGGCTGTTTGGAAACTTCGTACCACACTCTGCACTAGTTTTTGTTATCAGTTCTCCCGAAAACGTAATCTCTTCGACGCAATCCTTCACCACTGTGATCAAATTATCTTCGTGGTAGTCTGGCAGTACACTTTTTCTGAAAATAACTTAGCGTACACTTTTTCTGAAAATAACAAACGCGTTTCTTCTCGATGCTACAGACTCTGGCTTTTGTCGGATGGGGCACTTCTTTAACTTTCATCCGGTTCTCCAGCATGTGTACATCGAAAGATCAGCTAGATTGGTGGCAACCACTAACATCTATAAAGCCCGATTCTGCAACTGGTAACTAGGAGGTTACCTTTCAGGTCAACTCTCAGATGCTTTGATAGTCACACACACATACACACACACACACACACACATATATATATATATATATATATATATATATATATATATATATATATATATTAAGGGTGTATGGCTTTGAGGGCTTTCTCCGTACGTGCTTCTTCTCTATGTTACTGGCTCTAGCTTTTGTCGGATGGGGCGTTTCTTTAACTTTCATCCGGTTCTCCAGCAGCTAGGATGGGGGCGGCCACGAACATCTTTGAGGCCCGATTCTGCAACTGGTGACTAGGAGGTTACCTTTCAGGTCAACTCTCAGATGCTTTGATAATATGTTGTGACACCGAGTGTAAAGCTTACTTGGTATCTCTATGGGTGAACCTAGTCACCACACCTCTTAGAACATAGCTTCCTTATTGAGTTCGATTCAGTCTTCTGGTATTTCTTAGTGTTAATGACATACTACATATGTATACTATCATATTCTTAAGACGAAACGCCTAATTAATAAAGAAATCGCCATATATTCTATTCTAACAGTTTCTTTTCTCGCAAATCTCGCCTGTGGAATTCTTTCGTATTCTTGCTTCTCTGCCACCTACTTATATACAAAAGTTTAAATGCAACCTCATTCAGCATCATTTGTCATCTTAAATCTTTTATTACCCTTTTCCTCGCTTCTCACTAAATCCGTCTCATATTCTTTTTCTCTCTGTAACCGCCCGCATCCTAGTTGCATTATCACCTTGCTTGGGGTGAAATGATTAAAAAAATAAACAGTCATTATTCATATAATTTCTGGATGTTTTGTATTATATTTTTCTTTCATAATAGATTTGTGATATATTTCTGCAATAATCAGGTTGTTTTTACACTCTGCGATCATTATGGAAGTAGCCTCAGCCAGACAGAACGTCCTCTGAGAAGTGGGAAATAACCGTTGCCAAGAACAACTCATTAGTAAATGATGTTTGCCGAGCTATTACGATATTGTGAGTCTTTGCAATTCACTTTACCAAATAACGTACGACAGGGCGGTGTCATAAATTGTCTGCTAGATCTAAATCTAGGTAGTCCTTCATGCCAGACATGGCTTCAAAGAGAAGAGAAACTTTTTGAATCTTTACAAAAGAGTGACTTCTGAGAGATTCCTGTTTCTACAGATGAAAGTGTTTAGAGGGCCGATGGCGACTAACTAAAGCAACTCGCCACCTGGGGCAGGCTTTTCATGCATTACTGATTCTGAAGGACTAGTAAAAATCCCTAGGCTCTTGTGAAAGCAAGAAGAAACCTCGGGTGGCATTAGGACAATTGTTATAAACAAAAATCAAAATAGTGCCTTTGGGAAAAAATCTCATTCATCAAACGGTAACGATAAAAGGCATTCCTTTATTTAAGCATATATGAGGAGTGTATATATATATATATATATATATATATATATATATATATATATATATATATATATATATATATATATATATATATGAGGAAAATATAAGAGGAAATGTTATATTAATAAAGTATTTCGTTCCTTAAGGAAATTCATCAAGGCGAATGTAGAAAATTATTGAGCAATTTGTATTTATATACACATAAACGTTATTGGTGAGGGAAACTAAGGTTAATCGTTTCAGTTTAAATTTGAATTCTTTTCGACGTTATCGAAAGGAGGGAAACTATCGAGGACACTAAGTGATATAATTTCCTCAGGTTTTTAAGCGAAAATGAATCAATGTTAATGCTACTTTTTACAAGAGGACCAATGATTTAACTATTTCCCTTTCTTTTTTTTTAATGCTGTTATGGTCGTGCATAAATATGTTTGCTTGAGAATTGCGCATTCCATTTAAAAAACAAAAATTCAATCATATGTAGTGCGTGAAAAAAAATCCAAAGTTTATATTTATATTTCGGTTAGATTTTTATTATAGCGGCTTGGGATGAGAAATCGGAGAGCCGAGTTCGAATTTCAGTCGAGTTCGTCACATTAACTTACACGCAAATACACTTGCGAACTGTATCAATCCATTTGCAACTACAGCTGCAGTACATGTGATGTGTCTACGACATTCAGGGTCTTCGGGATAATTGTCAATGAGCCTTCGAAAACGTTTAGTCTTTTTTTTTTTATTAGCAAAGGGCATTTTTTTTTAAATCGAAATTGTGCATGAAATTATTTCTGGGTACAATTAATGCATTTTATTTTTTGTGTCCATAAAAACATTTATTAAAGTTCCAGCCATGTCACCTGCATATTTTAAAGAAAAACTAATATATATATATATATATATATATATATATATATATATATATATATATATATATATATATATATATATATATATATATATATATATATAATGTCTATTTTTTGCAAGATTGGTATCATATAGCAGGCCAAGCTATTTTTCAAAATTGTAATAAGATAATTATTATTTTTATTTTATATATATATATATATATATATATATATATATATATATATATATATATATATATATATATATATATATATACAGTAATAGACAGTGCCCTATTTCTAAATAACCATGACAGGGAAGTTACGCTACCCAGTGACACTACACAAAAAAAGATAAAGTTCAGACCGTTACTCGAGTTTCATGTTACAACTCACAATATATATGCTCCTGAAAAATCATTTCGGTTCAGCTCTCGGGGGAGAAAGTGTGAGTTTGTGAACAGTGACTACTACTGTTACTAATGCATTACTCTTCGATAAAACGGATCGAGTTCTCTCAGTCAGTGGCGTGTTTATCTAAAAATAAATACGCTTAAATTCACCTTCATCCCTACCGTGCACCAACGGCTTAGGGATAGATTCTCCGACTGACTCCACTACAACCGGGTTTCAATCCTAGCCAGAGGCAACCGGACGTCTACTCACACTGAGCCATCATCAGAGTGATTGTATGGACATTACAACAGAGATGTTCACTACTCCGGTCGCAGGATAGCAGACGTAGGTCGTAAATTCGTAATGCGGTTCTATGACGTCGTACATGACCAAGTGAGAGAAAGAAATGTTATGGTTCTGTTGATAACATTTCTTTTTCTCTTTCTCCCTACACACACACACGCGCGCACGCACGCACACACACACACACACACACACACACACACACACACACACACATATATATATATATATTGAGGGTGTATGGCTTTGAGGACTTTGAGGAGGTTACCTTTCAGGTCAACTCTCAGATGCTTTGATAGTCTGTTGTGACACCGAGTGTAAAGCCTACTTGGTATCTCTATGGATGAACCCGGATGGTACAAAAGCCTTCTACAACATTTGGGAAAATTTCTATCTGTCAATTTACAGTGAAACCTTTTAAACAAACCTGGCGATTACGGCGAAGCATGGAAACAAGCAAACGAAGAAAATGTTATTTTGTGCTACATGTGCTACATGTGCTTTTCCTTACTGTAACCCCCTTGTGTACTAGTGACATTACCGCCTTGTTTGGAGTGAAATGATTATATATATATATATATATATATATATATATATATATATATATATATATATATATATATATATATATATGATAAATATATAGTTTTAACGTATGGTATATTTATGGGTTAAATGGCCATTATCAGGGAAAGAGCGTATGGAAATGTAAAAGTGAACAATAAGGTCAACAACCAGCGGCGATAGTCTCCTTCATACATTAACGCAATCTTGAGGTCTTCACATATATATATATATATATATATATATATATATATATATATATATATATATATATATATATATATATATATATATATATATATACATATATATATATATATATATATATATATATAGTTTTAAGGTGTGCTATATTTATGGGATAAAGAGCTCAATATCAGAGATAGAGCGTATGTAAATATAAATATTAAAGTGAACATTGAAGTCATTACTTAGAGGCGACAGGCTGTTTCATGCTAAATGCAATCGTCAGGCGGCCTGACGATTGCGTGTAGCACGAAGCAGCCTGTCGCCTCTGAGTGTTGACTTCAATGTTCACTTATATATATATATATATATATATATATATATATATATATATATATATATCGAGATCTCCGAAAGAGTGAATTCTACCATGTTTGAGAGTTATGATGTCATAGTTCGTCCACAGAGTTATTTCATCCGCCCTTTTCTTTGACTGGTCTAGTGTATTGTACATCCGGGTTTTGGTTTCGTGTTTATATTGTGAGTGCAGACCATATAGATTCGCAGCGAAACACTTAAGTTATTATTTGTTAAAGAATTTTTAAAATTTTCGTATTGGTCAGTTGTAATTTTACTTGCCATTAAACTTGCATACGTTTTACAAAGTGTATGAATTTGGGTTGGTTGCATTTCGTAGAAAGTTATTTTTATTAAAGTAAGCTAAACTAGGTTTGCCACAAGGTTATCCATTGACCCATGTAGCTCAAAGAGAAGACTGAACCGTCGAAAAAATGGAAGGTTTTATAATAACAACAATACTAAAAATAATAATAACGATCATTACTCTATTCTCTTGCGATGTCTCGTTTCTTTTCATTCAAACATTAACGATTATGATAACTTAAGAAAGAAGAGGAAAAGTAAAGAAGAAGAGAAAAAAAAAGGAAAGAAAAAACAAAATTCGGAAACGAAAACGAGGCAAAACAAAATTTGGTTACAAATGTGCTTGCTTCTACTGAATTGCATTTGGCCGTCCAACACCAGATTTTTCGGCATCAGTGACTCGGAAGCTATAGTGAATCAAATAAAACGTCGCAAATCCAATGTTCTAGCATATCGATCTTTCATAACACAATCGCTACTTAGCCATTTTGATTTCAGTATGGGGCTCCCTTTTTTTAAAAAAATCATTTCACCCCAGGCAAGGTGATAAAGTCGGTGAGATGAAAGGGATTACTTAATGTTATTAAGGAGAAAGGATAATAAACGGGATAAGATTCTAGGAGTCAAAAGATGATGATTGATGATTTATACATTTTTTTTAATCATAGTGAGGCGTACGAGAGAAGAAAACTTTAAAATAGGACTTACGGTTATATCTAGCAATTTTAATAGTAAAATGTAATCTGGCTGCCAATCTAGTACTACGCTTGAATTTACGAAGTCAACGTACTGAAGAGTAATGTTCATCAGAAGAATTGCTATGAAAATATATATAGAAAAGGCACGTTACAGTGGTGGGAACTGATTAAAGACGAGATGCCAGGACAAGACTGATAATGTTGCTGAATCTTCTTTAGATTATGTCAAGAATCTCTAGATACGTAGCAGAAGCTTCAGACAAGATATGGCATCATTATTTAATGCAGAGACGAATGGCAGACATATAAGTATACAAGACAAATTTGTCTATCGCAATAAACCGAACCAAATTTCCAAACAGTATACCTAACAATTGACTCAATATAATCATCCCAATTTATATCAGCGGAAAAATTTAGACCGAGAAGGCAGAATGAGTTGCTCTTCGGGAGGTTAACATCAGCCATGATGATGGAAAGTAATAAATGGTTCCCCAAGACGATTAAAAGCTAGTAGTTTAGTTTGAGAACCATTAAAATTGCCAAGACATTTCTAACCCTGGTTAACAACAGAATGAAGGTTATTTTCGAGATCAGCTGCCAATTTGAATTCATCAAACCTATCAAACTTAAGACAGGTGTAAAATTCTGTTTATGTGAAGAATGTGCTTGCTTCTACTGAATTATCCTTTCTCCTTAATAACATTAAGTAATCCCTTTCATCTCACCGACTTTATCACCTTGCCTGGGGTGAAATGATTTTTTTTAAAAAAAGGGAGCCCCATACTGAATTCAAAATGGCTAAGTAGCGATTGTGTTATGAAAGATCGATATGCTAGAACATTGGATTTGCGACGTTTTATTTGATTCACTATAGCTTCCGAGTCACTGATGCCGAAAAATCTGGTGTTGGACGGCCAAATGCAATTCAGAAGCAAGCACATTTGTAACCAAATTTTGTTTTGCCTCGTTTTCGTTTCCGAATTTTGTTTTTTCTTTCCTTTTTTTTTCTCTTCTTCTTTACTTTTCCTCTTCTTTCTTAAGTTATCATAATCGTTAATGTTTGAATGAAAAGAAACGAGACATCGCAAGAGAATAGAGTAATGATCGTTATTATTATTTTTAGTATTGTTGTTATTATAAAACCTTCCATTTATATGCTTTATCTAATTCTATATTTGACAGTTTCCCTATTGGTTGTTTGCAAAACAACGAATTCTTTAGAGACTCCCCGCGTTTTTCATAGCATCTTTTCACTGAACAAAAATTTAAAAAATAAAACAACCTAAATACGAACACATTTTACATAAATAAAGCCATACGTAAAGTGTGAACTGTGCTTCTGAGTTTTTTTTTGTTATTTTTTTACATTTTTAAGGCATAATCTGTCGGGTATCCCTTGAACGAGTTTATCAGGACTTTTTTTCCGATAAAACCCAAAGTTCCAACCACAACTGGAATTATTGATGTCTTCATATAGCATATTTTTAGTTTAGTATTTCCACTTCAAGATCCTTGTATTTTGATAGTATTTTTTGAAGATCTTCAAAACTACAATCTTAAGGAAATGTCATGTCCAAAAGAAATCACATTTCTGATCATTATGCCCATGTGTTTAGCTTTGATTGTTCGGTCTGTGTGTATTTTAAATTACCATAAAATTGTTACAGGCATCATGTCTTTAACCAGACCTGGGTGTTGTTCATATCAATTTCTTGCAGTTTCCTTCCCATAAAAGTTGAAGATTTTTCAGTGCAGATATTGGCCAACCTTGTCATGCCAAATTTTTATATTCAGTGGATGCTAATATTGTTGGAGTTTTTGGATACCCTGGTGTACTAGTGAGCCAACCAAAATGAGCTGACTCATTTTATAGTTCACCAATAGAGGAATAGAGGATTAACCAATCAGAAGGCTCAAAATATTCAATACGAGGTGTATAAAGGCGGTCATGTTTTTTCCGGAATATTCACTGCCATCCTATGATATCGATGACTGAAGAATTATGGAGCAGCTGCTGCTAGTGGTATTGGCGATATAGTCAGATTCAGTAGAGTGTTTGACTCGGGAGTGTTAATCTTTAACGTTGTTTCATTGAACAGATTACGTACTGCGCTGGATTCTATATTCATAAACTATAGTGAACATGGTTAACAAATACTGTGCGTCCTGATACAAGATGGTCAATTATTTCTGGATATTAATCACAGAATCTGCATTTGAGGTCAGCACAATTTTCCAGGATGCGTGATAATTTTATTGGGCATCAATTATAAAACTTTCTGTTTCAGCTTTTAAACTACAAAACCACTGTTTGGTATGGGGTCAGCTACGTCAGCTTGTTTGACAAGAAGCAAAGTATTAACCATGAAGATGTCAATACCCTATTATTATTTGTTTATTTCGATATTTTCTCAAATAAGAACTCAATATCTGATAATTAATGCCTGGATAGCGGGACATAGTAGCCTTAGGTCACATACAATTTTCCTCTGTTTCTGTGTTCATCACTCCCAGTTTCTTCCTGCTGTTTCCAAGTGGTTTCCTGTGTGAACGTTCCACTAGGCAATCAATGCCAGTTTTCCTTGTCCATGTCTCTTATTCTGTCGGGCAGTCTAACAAGTGCACTAATGACAAATGACATGGTTGTGGCCTTCTTCAGCTTTCAACGAGTTGAAACTTCAACGGGTCTTAGTTGATTCAGTCAGTCAGTTATATGCTATGTGTAATATACGCTTAGGCGATCATGTGTCTTTCGATACATGACTGACGAGACAGATTTTTCCCCGCAATAGGTTGCCATTTCTTTCTGTGATAGACCAGTTGCCATCAAAGGCTATATAACCTTGCCTGTCCTGCTATTTACCCATATCTGGGGGGAGAAGAAGAGGATTCATACCTTTCCCAAGGGTATTAGCACGTAAGTGAATGTAATGAATTCGATTGAAATTTGAACTCGATATATATACAAGGAATCAGTCAGTTATGTGCCATGCGTGATACACGCTTAGGCGATCATGTATCTTTCAATACATGACTGACGAGGCAGATTTTCCCCGCAGTAGGTTGCCATTTCTTTCTACGGTAGACCAGAAAAATCTCACAAAACCTTGCATGTTTCTGACTCAAAGACTTTATCATGTTTCTGGTTATACCATTCCTTTTCTTGCTGAAAACCGCACTTTTCACAAACCTTCCAACGAATGATTTTCTCAACTTGATCTTGTCTCCATTTTTCTCCCTATTCTGAGCTAAACCTGGACACACAATCCAATATGGATTGTAGCTTCATCAAATTAGCGTATATTCTACAAAGCTGATATATTTTCTTTGTGGACATGCTCCCTAAGATTACTTGAACTGATATATATAAACATGAATTTCTTTCAGATATTGAGAAAGAATCTATCTATCTATCTATCTATCTATCTATCTATCTATCTCAGCCTAGTCTCGTCAGATCGAGACTTTCATATGAATGTTATACTTAGCGCCCAAATCATTCATAAATATCTAAATTGTCGGCTGTATACAACCGCTTTTTCAGATCTATAGTTTAAAATGCCAATTTTCCATTATCTATGTCTCTGTTCTGCTGGGCACCGTACCATGTACATTGATGACAACTGGTATAGTTGTGATCTGCTTCAACTTCCAAAGTCATAGTTGATTGCTTTTGCTCTATCCTTATGTAAAGGACACAATGAATCAATAATTAACCCTTTTTCCTATTTTATCTTCCACCAATATATCCCGTTTTTGTGCTCCAATGTCTCATATGTTTATATTGAAAAATCCCACAAATCCTTGCATCGTTCTGACTCAAAGACTTTCTCAGGTTTCTGATTGTACCATTCCTTTTCTTGCTGAAAACTGCACTTTTCACAAAACTTGCAATGAATGATTTTCTCAACTTGATCTTGTCTCCATTTTTTGTCCCCATTCTGAGATAAATCTTGACGCTCAATTACATTATGGACTATAGATTATATTAATACTTGTCCATCTGTCTTGATTATTTTTTTTTATTTCCTTTGATATCTGCCGTTTAGACATTTCTTTCCGGGTCCCGCCCAGGGACCTAAGGTTAAAAATGGTATCATGACACATTCTACTGCAAAAAAAAAAAAAATTATTACATAGATAAAGCCCTTCGTAAAGTGTGGGCTGTACTTGTCAGAATAATATTTTTGTATGTCTTTGAGGCATGGACTTCCAGGGATCCCTTCAATTAGTCTACTGAAATCTTTTCCAACCAATCCTAAGGCTCCAACTACAACAGGAATTGTTGATGTTTCCATGTGCCACATTTTGGGGATTTCTATTTCAAGGAACTTGTATTTTGACAGCTTTTCGAATATCTTCAATGATACATTGCAGTCTGCAAAGACTGCCATATCAATAAAGAGGCATTTTTTTTGTTTGTGGTCTTTAATAACAATGTCTGGGCGGTTGGCTTTGATTGTTTTGTCAGTGTGTATTGTGTAGTCCCATAGAATTGTATCAGGTCCTATCTCCGTAACCGGGTCTGGCTAGTGTTCGTACCAGTTTCTTTCAGTTTCCTTCCCATAGAAGTTGCAAATTTTCCAGTGCAGATATTGGCCCACTCTGTCATGCCGGGTTTTATATTCAGTATTATTATTATTATTATTATTATTATTATTATTATTATTATTATCATCATCATCATCATCTCTGTATTTTCTGAGATAGATATCTGCTAATTAATGTGTGGATAGTGAATCACAACCAGCAGTTATAGGAACCATGCACTTTTCTTCTGGTCCTAAATTTCCATTCCTTCTCAAATTATTCTTGCCATTCCTAAGTGGCTTTCATTCTGTAACAGTTCCACTGTGCAGTCAATGCCAGTTTTATTTATCCAAGTTCCATTCTGTCTGTCACTATACCAAACACATCGATAACAAAAGTTATTAATGTGATCTTCAACTTCCATAGCCTTGGGATTTCAAACTTTAATAGGTCATAGTTGATTATTCAAACCCAAATCATTTACACAGTTCTCTTGATATGACTGTTCCTACCCTGCCAAGCATACTTTTATATTAGATTTGATGCAAATGGATGCATTTACTTACACTGTGGTTTGCAGTGCATTCCTTTCTCTCCACAAAAGCAGCATTTTCTTTTTTTAAATATTTTTTGCTTTGATATAATCAATCCTGATTTATTTTCTGGTTGCAATAATGAGTTTCCATTTTGCTTTGCAGGTGTTCTCTGTTTAACAATGTCCATGGCTGTCTGCAAGTGTTTCTGTCTTTTCAATTAACTATGGTTTTATTTACCCATTTTTTGTATGAACCTCCTTTAACCCATATCTTCACTAACCAATTCCATCCGGGTGTTTGCAGACTCACGAGTCAGCGATTGGTGAACACCTTATAAATTCTGTCGATTGCAGGACGAATTATTCTCCCGGTTTCTTTTCGGTCATACGCAGGGCTAAGACGAGGATCCATTTAGATATCTTGGAGTCTAGTATTATTAGTATGCAACGTCATGCCCTGTGTAGACAGGGGGAGAGGAAATTCAGGTTCGTCCTATTCGGGGAGATTATTCTTAAACTAGAAAATATTTAGTACTCATAAGGTTTTTTTTTCCTCTTCGTTTAATTTTCCCCCTTTTATTACATCTTGGTAATCTATTGTTTTTAACTTCGGTCGTTGATAATAATTTTTCTTATCAACTTCTTTGTTTTATACTGCCGACGATTACTTTTCTGAAGAAGTGTCGTCGGCCGAAAGGCGCCTTAAATCCCACCTCGTTTTCTTAAACGAGATTCTTTTGTATCTATTTTAACAATAAAATGGAAAATATGATCCTTCTATTTCAATCAATTTTGACTTGGTGTGTCAGTAAAGAGAACACACACACACACACACACACACACACACACACACACATATATATATATATATATATATATATATATATATATATATATATATATATTATAATAAAAAGAAATATAAAAATAAATTTTAAAACTCTCCCTTCACTCTCTAAACTGGACCATGTCTCTCATACCATTCCTCACAACCCTTTATGTCAACTTATATAAGCTTAATATTGCCCGTCAATAAGGGTAAAATTTAAACTCGTTTTTCGTTTCACCTTTTCAAAGTGAAGTCTGAAGATCCAAAGAAAAATAAAATTCTCTAGTGAAATAAATTATTACAAATGAAGCCTTAAAGTGGTCTGTTTTTCTTTAAATTAAATTATTCGCTCTGACTTAATATTGAGCTCTCAGGATTTCATCCTCTTTGGGCTTATCCATACGGATTACCAAGATTTTCGTTACTTAATCATATATATATATATATATATATATATATATATATATATATATATATATATATATATATATAACTCCCCCTCTTCTCAGGACTGCAGTATACTAAACATAATATCTGACATATAGAAACGACATTTTCTCTCTATCCATCTACGAATATCTTTGTCTTCGGTGATTTTAATGCACACCACTCCAAGTAACTTAAACATTCAAAAGTTGCCGGTATTTAGACATTAAATTTTTACATTGCTTAATTCCTTACTGAAATCGTGAATTTCCCAACCGGTCTCCCTAGCAAGTTCGAGCAACAGATTTCTCTATTGATTTATTTCTCGCCTCCTCTTCTCGTTCTTTCCATGCCGTTTTGTAGTATCTATTGATATTTCGTTCCAATCATCCATTAAACAGGAACTCTCTATCCATAAGACCGCTTTCCGTTACCAACATGCTGATTGGTTCTCACTCAGTGATTTCCTTCGAGACGAATGACTATTTTTAACCTTCAAATTGAGAATTAGGCCACTGAGGTTTCCCCATGAGTCAAATCCGGCATGGAAGCTTTCATTCCTTCTCGGAGATACCAGGTGAAACCTCAATCTTTTCCATCGTTCACCCCAACAAGATTTGCCACTATAGCCTACAGGGACCACTATTTTAGGCTATACCAGCGTGACATCTTCCGTCGCAACAGACGCCTATTCGTTGCTGCTCGGAATAAATTTAAACGAGTCCTCAAAGGATAATTGCGGAAAGATTCTGTCAAGTTCTAGATAAGAATGGTGAAGCCCGGGCTGTAGCTTTGAACATTTATCAGGGTTTGACATACATGTCTTCTCTACAAGCTGATAAATTACGGTGTTTCCGGACAAATTTTTGAAATGATCCAATCTTTCCTATCAAAGCGTGAATTTTTAAAGTTTTCATAAAATTAACTAAGAGGAAGAAACATATGTAAAAAAATATATTTTTGCCCATATTTTCTAATAAAAAGAAACATTTCTAAACTAATTTCATTCATGTGTGAATAAGTCCTGAAAGTTTCATTAAAATCCGACAATTATTATATTTTTGCAAGAATTTTCAAATTAATGTGTCTGTCACCGCAAAAAAGACGGTAAAATTTCCTATGTTTATTTATAGTACATCCGATGATGCAAGAAAAACAAAATTTTTAATAAAAATTTCGAATGTTCTGAAAAGTGTTAAAAAATGTAATTAAATGTTCCAAAAATATCTCGATCTTTACTCTTAATAATAACATTAAGATTTTGACGATAAATCCTAATATATATATATATATATATATATATATATATATATATATATATATATATATATATATATATATATATATATATATATAAGCGAATAGAATGGTCAAAAAGCCCTAGTGTCTAGGTACGGAATATAACATCATTCAGCTGAGAATTTTTATTTATATCAATCCTATCTACCTATGGATTCAATGGCTAAATTGTCGTCATTTTATATATTTTAATTTTCCACATGCGTGTTGTTTGTTTTTAATTATGTCGACTGCACAGTATAGTAGGGTCAGAAAAAGAGCACCATGACGCAATACACTCCGCCAAAATTTTGGCAACACCATGCTGTACTGTTTGGCATTCGCGTCGGAAACTCTAATACGAACATTTCAGAGTGTCTGGGTGTCAACCTGAGGACAGGGCAGAGGATTGGGAAAGAGTTAGGGTTGTCTAATGGTGATTATGAAGGTGTTTGGAGTGATCAATAGTTATGGCGACGTTGTCTGCATTCATCTTCCTACAGGCCCTCAGACTCAACACAGAAGCCTACATCAAGTACCTTGAATGATGTAGTGCTGCTCTGGGTCAAGAGGGTGACTGCTGGAAGACCCTATGTCTGACAACAAGACTCTGCATTATGCCACACAAGCAGGATAACCCAGTCATGGCTGTCAGACAATTTCTGCGACCATATCACCCTTTACATCTGACTACCTAACTCCACAGACTGCAACCCCTTGATTATTATGTGTGGGGCTCAGTTGAGCGAGAGACCACAAAACTCCTTGCAGCACCAAAGAAGAACTTAAGGCAAGGAATTATGGCAGCATTCACCAACTTAAACAAAGAGACTGTTTAGAAGAGTTTTCAAGAGATTCTAGAAGCCGTGGTTGAAGCCAATGGAGATTTTCTTAAATAAATTTACTCTTTATTATGACAAGATATGTTTGTGTCATTTTTGTAAATATATCTGTTAAAATGTGATGTCAGTGTTATTTTCATTTTTGCGTAGTTTAGACGCCAATTAACCATTATACCCTGTATGCATATATATATATATATATATATATATATATATATATATATATATATATGCATATATATATATATATATATATATATATATATATATATATATATATATATATATATATATATATATATTAAACGTCATCGGACGAAATTTTTTTCCTTTAGAACTGCATCGGACTAAATTTGTTATGTTGGTATGATCACACATGCGCACGAACGAGGGATACTGGGAATTTTAAATTTAATTATATATATATATATATATATATATATATATATATATATATATATATATATATATATAAATGAACATATAAGTCAACACTTAGAGGCGACAGGCTGTTTCATGCCTGACGCAATCGTCAGTCCACTCGTGAAACAGACTGTCGCCTCTAACTGTTGACGTCTATGTTCACTTTTATATTTACACACGCTCTATCTCTGATATTGAGCACTCTATCCCATAAATATAGCACACCGTAAGACTATATTTCTTCATATATATATATATATATATATATATATATATATATATATATATATATATATAAATGTAGCCGATTTCAGTTAGAAAAAGAAAAAGAAGCTAAATGAAATCGGTTAGGTTCTTTAAAAAAAAAAAATAGGAAACTTTCATCAATTTAACATGTTTCACTTTTATTAAAGTTTCGGCAGAGGCTGAAATATAGAGAAAAAACAAGAAAAAATTCTGGGGTTTTTACTTTTGTGTGGTTTGATTTTCATTGGTTAATCATGTATCACGTGTATTCGACTCTTTTAACGTTAGTATAATTTGTGCCATTCCAAATTCAAGGACAGGTGACGCGTCTATCCGAAGTTTCAAGAAATTAACGGATTCTCAGCCTACCTGAAAACACTTAAATATTGATATATGTATGTAATTGTATAAAAGTTGTGTGTGTTTATGTCTAGTAAACATTGGTGGTTTGGTGCGACAATGAGATCTGTAGACGTATTGGGATGGCCAAGGACACATTCCAAAAGCTGGCCAGAGTACTGCGAGACAGGAGGATTTCTTTGGTAATAAAGAAAAGAATACTGAGCTGTTACGTGGCATCCGTCCTTCTTTACGGCAGCGAATGTTGAACGATTCTCTCAAAGATTAAGAAGAGACTCAAGTCGACAGAGATGTGATTCTACAGAAGGATACTAAGAATATCATGGACCGAGCATGTCTTGGTCTTTCTTACGCGACCGGGAAAACAGATTGACGGACCGTCTACGTGTCGCGAACATCTATCCGCGCCGCCTGGAGAATCTGATACTCACGGGTCGAACAGAGGGAAAGAGAGACAAGGGAAAACAACGCGTGACATACCTGGCGACCTTAAGCAAGCGGATGACAAAACGTGCTATGGGAGGAGGAAGCAGAGGGAAGGAACTTGCTTAGAGCTGTGCAAGGGATAGAAAGAGGTGGATAGCCATGATCGCCTACATCCTGAAAGGACATGGCACATAAAAAGAAGAAAGA
>OZ038478.1:125646471-125741471 GCA_964036315.1 Acanthosepion esculentum | reverse complement strand
CAAAAGGAGGAAGAAAATGATGAAAAAGAAGAACAACAAAAGAAGAAGAACAAAAGGAAGAAAAGATGGAAAAGAACAACAACAACAAAATGAAGAAGAAAAAGAAGGAGCAAAACAACAACAAAAGGAAGAAGAAAAAGAACAACAACAACAAAAGGAAAAAGAACAACAACAACAAAAGGAAGAAGAAGAACAACAACAACAAAAGGAAGAAGAACAACAACAACAACAAAAGGAAGAAGAAGAACAACAACAACAACAAAAGGAAGAAGAAAAAGAAGGACAACAACAACAACAAAAGGAAGATGTAGAACATTATTTACATTATTCGGACTATTGTCCTCATCTTTGCCGCCATATTTATTACAACGTTTTTGAAGAAGTAGTAGTAGTAGTAGTAGTAGTGCTGGAGAGGAAAGAATAGGGAAAAGAAATAGAGATTAAGATATGGTGGAATGTATGCAATTATAAACATCCAAAAATACCTGGAGCACAATCCACTTTATTCGCTCGCAATATACACACGAAAGCATATCTGCATCAGATGCTCAATAAATGCCCACAGATGCGTACATGGATGGAAGTGCGTGCACAAGCGAATAAAACATATTTTTATTAAGGACAAACACAAGAGGAAAGCATTCCGAGCGCAAAACGGTATACAATGTAAATGCTTGCTTGTTTATTTTAAACCTTTATTGAAAACAGTATAAACATACACACAATAAGATATTTAATAATGGATTAATGCTGTCGAAAAATGATGTACCGCTGACCATTCCTCATATTCAAGACTTGATGAAGACTAAAATCGTCTGCATGGCCTTAAGGATGTTTAATTATTTCCCACTCTACAACCTCTTTCCCAAAGACGAAATATTGCAAACCATTAGCTACTCTATCACTTTTACCATTGCAAATGCGCTTGAGAGACAGTTTTTTTATCCTTGTCACAGGAAAAAAGTCACGTTAAAAAGTCACACGAAAAAAAAAAAGAAACTAGATAAGGTTAGCACACAGCGGACAAAAACTCATCGCAAATTGTGAATTTTTTTTTCCTAGCCAAAATTGTGACATTTTCTGTGGCTTTTTTCTGTGACTTTTTCCTAGCCTTAAGTTTGTGTTTTTAGTCATTTTCTTTTTGTAAGTATTCTTCTGCATTTAAAATGAGCATCGGCACGATTAAATTATATCCACCAACTGCTCTCTATTAACCACCACAAGGATCCTTCCCTGCTTCCCATTAGAATGTCTGATGCCCAACTTCTCGAGAGCTCCTCTCTGCGGCTGCTCGGTCTCACGCTGTCCGCTGACCTGAGATGGAGCAAATACAATGAGTCAATTGCTTCATCCACCGCAAGGAAAGTTGGCTCCCTGTGCCGGGCCAGGAAATTTTTCTCCCCGGAATCGATCCTTCAAATCTACAAATCAACCATTCGCATTTGCATGGAGTATTGCTGCCATATATGGTCTGGAGACCCTTCTGTTTGCCTCGGGTTTCTTGGTAAGATCCAGGAACGGGTGTGCAATGTAATCGGCACTGATCTGTCATCTCATCTGCAGTCGCTCTCTCACAGACGCGCCGTCGACTCTCTCTGTCTTTTTTTTACAAATACTTTCATGGTAATTGCTCCGATAAGCTGCTTTCGCTGGTTCCCAGGCTTCATGAATTCAAGCGTCCTACGAGGCTGGCATACCGCTCCCACCCTTTCACTGCTGAAACTGTTAAATGTAGCCGTCTCTTCTACTCCAATAGCTTCATATCACGCACCTCTCGCCTGTGGAACCACCTTCCTTATTCCTGTTTCCCTGACAACTAAAATATCCAACTATTCAAATGTAATGTCAACCTACATCTCCAGTTGCCTTGATCTATCCACTATCCTTCTCCACATACTTTCCTCTAACACTCCTATCTACTCTCGCTCCAAATCTTTTGTAACTCCGTGCGTACTATGGCTTCCAGCCTTGCTTGGGGTGAAAAGCTTAAAAAAAAAAAAAAATTCCCCACTCACCCGGCACGGTGCTTATTTGGTACGGCAAGTTTATTGTCAAATAATTATCTCTGCGGCACAAATATTTTATTTCCTGTGTATTATACTTACGCAAAAATTCCTGGCGGAAGGTTTACTTGAACCGACACGCTTATTTTATGTTGAAATATTCCCACCGACATAATTATTCTTAACAACATCTCTATTTGGTACCAAAGAGTACAAAAATATTCCTTCTTCTATGTGTCGCGTCATTTCAGGTCATGGGCGATCATGGCTCTCCCAAACTTTCTATCCCTTGTGGCCCTTGCAGTTTTTCTTTCTTTGCTTTAGGTGAACGCTTGGGAATACCAAGGTGCTGTAAGCTTGGATGTGCAGGTGGTGTAATGGATAATGCTTGGGAATACCAGGTGCTGTAAGCTTGGATGTGCAGGTGGTGTAATGGATAATGGCTCGGCATTGTTAATCGGGGAGCCGAGTTCCAATTCCAGTTTGGTTCGTTATACTCACTTACGCGGAAATATCCTTGGGAAAGGTATCAATCCACCACTTCACTTCCCAGCTATGGGTTAATTAGTAAAACTTGTATCACTAAACGATTATTATCTCCCAAAAATTATAACAATCTAAAAATATTTTCTGGCTTTAAATAACCTGTAAAATGTTGATAAGCCGTAGAAAATGAATCACTCAATCAATTAACTGAATGTATACGCCGATTGCACAGAGGGAAAATTCTTTGATCTTTGACTCATGAAGCTATGAATACTGCAATTATTCGCGTATAATATGCACCGCTGACTTTTGTCTATGAACTCGGGAGGGGGTCATCTGGTGTATAATGCGTACTGACATTTTCGAATATGTAGGAGTTAATCTAACATCAGGAGGCACGGTGGCGTAATGGATAGCGGCTCGGATTAAGAAATCCATTACATTCACTTACGAGCAAATAACCTTCGGAAAGGTATGAATCCTCTTCTTCTCCCCCAAACTATGGGTAAATAGCAGGATAGACCGGGTTCTATCGCCTTGGATGGCAATTGGTCTACCGCAGAAGGAAATGGCAACCTACTGCGGGGAGAAAATCTGCATCCTCAGTCATGTATCGAAAGCTACATGATCGCCTAAGCGTGTATCACGAATGGCACATAACTGACTAACTGAATCTAAAATTTGCTAACCATTTTATCCAGTTCCTATAAATAAGGATCTTTTGAATATGAGTAGAATTTTATCCGTTGTTTCTTGCTTAGGACTGTATTTCTGGTTCCTTCTAAAATCTTTTCCTTCTCTTTCACTTCCGGTGCACGAGCATTTTGATGACATTATCACCTTGCTTGGAGTAATGCTTCTTACCCTGTAACCTTTTCCTCGAGTGGCTCTTAGGCCTTGTACAGGGTGAGCATCATTGCATAAAGTGGTATTTCTTTACTAAGAGGCTATTACGAGATATCTGAAATAAGCATTTGCAATGTTTTTTTGTTTTGTTTTTTTTTATGTCGTGTTTAATAAGCGGAGACAGGTCAATGTTTCCAGCACCAGAGTAAATATTATCTTGGGAAAACCCTCTTAAACGGAGTAAATTGTTTATTATGAGGTAAGCACCAAACCTGTAGACCCGTTTTTTATCATTTTGCAAAGGCTATACAGGAAGTGAATGCCGCCATTAACTTCAGGGTTTAGCGTTTTTTTTTTGTTTTTTTTTATTATCGAATGACTCACGTCCTCCGCCTGAACTTGTAGCTGTTGTCATGTCCTCACTTGTCGGTCAACCAGTCCAGATATGTGCAACAAAATGCGATAATAGCGTACAGAATCTCGGTTTGTTTGATGCGTGATTAGTAAGTAATCCTAGACATTGGAAGGAAACGTTCCTATCTCTTCTCACACGCTATCAGTAAATCCAAGTGGCTTGTAAGCTCGTTCAAAATTTCAAAACCCTACCTGATGTATATCAGGCAGGGCTTTGAAATTGCAAGGGATGAATTGGATAGGCTATGTCCTGTGCTGTATTCGGACATTTTTATTAATATAAACGTACAGTGAGTCGCCCGTATTCGCGAGTATTAGGGACCAGAACCGACCACGAATAGTTAGAATCCGCGGATACATGTAACTCCCCCCCTAAACGTGCTTATAAGTATCTATTTTGATTGTTAAAACCCAATATGCCTTTAAACTTTCATCCTAAACACTTTAGAAACATTTCAGATCCTTTTAAAACATGTTTGTAAAATAGTATTGGTGAAAATACACTTAGTGTAAATTTTCTTTCATACGTACAATAACCGTTTTTAATTACGCATGGATCGATACAACCATTGAAAATACTGCATAAAATATGTGTAACAAGACATAAAATATAAAGTTTAAAACATTATCTAAAAACAGAACTGTGATGATGCCCCTAGACTTAGCATAAGCCACTTTTAAGACCCAAGTCGCGACCCCTAACAAAGAACAAAGTACTACATATGTTTTTTTGTTTTTTTTACAATGAAGATGTACAATTTTGCCAATTTTTATCATAAAAGTGGACGGTTATATGTTTTAAGTCACTTAAATAACAGGAAAATAATACAAGAATATTTTAAATATGTTCTATCGAAAAAATACATGAATCGAGGGAGTTCTCAGCGAATAATTTGGACATATTTTCTTCAGAAAAACACGCGTATATTCGGGGTTTCCGCGAATAACAAGTACATATGTTCTAAAGAAAAATCCGCGAATGTGTGAAACCGCGAATGCTGAAACGTGAATAGGCAGGGGCTCACTGTATTCCGATATAAAGAAACCGACACAGATAGGAATACAGAAAAAAAAACTTTATATATAAATTCCCACCTGTTTCATGTATTCGGATATGTGCCACCTTGGGAGGAAAGATAGACAGTAAAGAAAATTTTACAATATTTAAATACGGACAATTATTCTCATTTATGTTATTAACACAACCTTTCAGTCGCTTCGGCCTTCGTCATGTACTTATGGAGATCCAGGTAACATTCATGGAATTTCGAACTGAAACCTTTATTTAATCAACGGGCATAGATTGTAATAATAATAATAATAATAATAATAATAATAATAATAATAATAATAATAATGAGATTTACATTTAGTAGATTCTGTAGAAAACCAAAACAACCCAACTGTTGCAGCAAATAATATGAAAAAATGCCAAGGATAAAGCTCTTGAAGAGATGAAACAATACTGGCAAGACAAACCTCTGCATGGCCAATATCCAGAACGTGCTCATAAAGCCAGTGTTGATAAAGTTAACACTTATCGATGGTTACGAGCATCTGGATGGATTAAGGGCTGAAAACGGGAAACTTTTTTCTTGCACTCCGAGACCAGGGTCTTTCCACTCGAAATTTTCAGGCAGATATCATACATAATAGTGTGGGTCAATACTTACACTGGACAATGTGCAAACACTTTGGGAAAGATATTAATAAACAGTGGTATTAACATCCTTTACAGACAGGAAGATTGGAGCAAATAGGCCGGACATAATTGTCAAAAAAAAAAAAAAACTTGCCTACTAATTGACGAATTTGAAAAACTATCGACGTATAAAGACATGGGATTCGAAACAGAAAAATGTGGAAATTAAAAACAAGAATAGAACAAGTCATATTAGGTGCTCTTGGAATGATAAAAAAGGAACACAACACATTGAAAAATCCCTGGAAATACCAGCTTAAGAGAAATACAAAAAAAATGTCTTGATAAGTTCAGCCCACACACTAAGAAGAACTTTGTCCATGTAACGCTAGTGATGATATGGAAGTTGTAAAAACACATCATGTAATGTATCCATAACAACACACCATTACCTGCCTTAGGTCTTCCCGCAGACATGGTAGGTAGTGTGAACATAGCAGAAATCGAAATATAATAACAATAATAATTATTATAGATTATTATGATTGTTATTATTAATTCAAATGTCGGTGCCAGCATAATAAATATATACACGAACTCTCATATAACACTCTAGACAAAACAACAACAACAAATAGTTTTGAAAATGGCTAACGTTAGTCGAAAGTGCTTAGAAATTAGAAGATATATTTACAAATACGAACCGGAGACAAGAAAAATTATTAGAAATATCGAAAAAGTAAATAAGAAAAATTGCTGCCCAAATAAACCCAATATATATATATATATTGGGTTTATTTGGGCAGCAATTTTTCTCCCTAAGAACCAAATAACACATACACTTAACAGAGACACATTCCCTTTCAAGGAACCAATAAAACTGTCATTATGACCAAGGGAATTCAGAGCAGCATGAATCCATCCAGCTCTTATCTTGAATAACAATTTAAAAGAGACTGTTTGACCAACACAAGGGCTAACCAAAATTCATGTTAAAAAATTAAAAAAAAAACAAATGAAAACTACAGACAAAAGTTCATTTTCTCCATCAAGTCATTCATTTCTGTAGTTCATTGCTACTAACAAGCAGAATTTTTTCTCCTGATGATGGCCATGTTGGCCGAAACTAGTCGAGGAATCTAAATGAAATAATAATAAAAACAAAGGAATAATAAAAAGAAACCCAGTGTGTCTGAAGATTTTAATTTTTCTAATATTTTTATTGTTCAATATATATATATATATATATATATGTGTGTGTGTGTGTGTGTGTGTGTGTGTGTGTGTGCGTGTGTGTGTGTGTGTGCACGCGTTCATTATTTTATTTATTGAGGATGAGTGTTCAGTATTGGAGATAAAACATTGGCGGGACTCTCTTCAGGTCCATGCTTTCCAGCCAACTTTAATCTGCCAAAGTTTAAATGCAATGTCAATCGCTATCTACTGTCTACCTGATTATTCTTTTCTCTTTCTGCTCATTATTAATGTTTCTGTTCCTAATTATTCCACAAGAAAGAAAGAAAGAAAGAAAGAAAGAAAGAAAGAAAGAAAGAATGTTAATACTTCAATTCAATGAGGGTATGTTTGTGAAAAAAAACAGGTTCTCTCGTAAGAATGTTAACGTTTTGGGGATTATCTGTGCAAATTTACAAGGATGTGCCGATTGGGATGGTGAATAGTTGGGGAAAATGTTTCAAATTATAATATCATTTTTGCTTTTCTAATAAGGGGTAAAGTGTTAAAATTTTCTTTTAATACTCCTCTATGTAGATACAGTATAATATATCTAGCGTTGCACGAAGACCGAAATTTTGCCAGAGTTATAATTCTTTCCCATAAATAATTTATTTTCTTTGCAAGACAGATATACGATTTAAATAAACTTGACTTTGTTGAAAATAAAATTAATTGTGGATTTCATGAAAAAGAGTCATTTAAGAGCTTTATAACCGTCATCAATTTTGAACCTATTTTTTCGGTTGCCTGGCATACATTTTCACACATTTTCCATGGATGAAGAATTTTTTTTCTAATAGTCTTAAAACAAGTTTGCTTATTTATTAGGTTTGAAAATGTGCAGTGTTTTGAAATTGATTTTCATTGAGAGTAACTTAATTAACTGGAACGCTTGAAATTTAACTCGAGTAAAATTTGGAATTGTATTATTATCGATTGATTATCTTTTAATTCCGATTCGACTACGCTGTCGAACGATCGATTGTCTAAAAACGATTGCCGATTTCCATTCGAATTTTATGTTAAAAGTCTGCTTGAGATACATACATACAGAAAAAAGAGATCTGATAGATAGATAGATAGATAGATAGATAGATAGATAGATAGATAGATAGATAGATATGAACAGACTGAGATAGATAGATAGATAGATAGATAGATAGATAGATAGATAGATATGAACAGACTGAGATAGATAGATAGATAGATAGATAGATAGATAGATAGATAGATAGATAGATATGAACAGACTGAGATAGATATATAGATAGATAGATAGATAGATAGATAGATAGATAGATATGAACAGACTGAGATAGATAGATAGATAGATAGATAGATAGATAGATAGATAGATAGATAGATAGATAGATAGATATGAACAGACTGAGATAGATAGATAGATAGATAGATAGATAGATAGATAGATAGATATGAACAGACTGAGATAGATAGATAGATAGATAGATAGATAGATAGATAGATAGATAGATAGATAGATATGAACAGACTGAGATAGATAGATAGATAGATAGATAGATAGATAGATAGATAGATAGATATGAACAGACTGAGATAGATAGATAGATAGATAGATAGATAGATAGATATGAACAGACTGAGATAGATAGATAGATAGATAGATAGATAGATAGATAGATAGATAGATAGATAGATAGATATGAACAGACTGAGATAGATAGATAGATAGATAGATAGATAGATAGATAGATAGATAGATATGAACAGACTGAGATAGATAGATAGATAGATAGATAGATAGATAGATAGATAGATAGATAGATATGAACAGACTGAGATAGATAGATATGAACAGACTAAGATAGATAGATATGAACAGACTGAGATAGATAGATAGATATGAACAGACTGAGATAGATAGATAGATAGATAGATAGATAGATAGATAGATAGATATGAACAGACTGAGATAGATAGATAAGTAGAGAGAGAGAGAGAGAGAGATAGATAGATAGATAGATAGATAGATAGATAGATAGATAGATATGAACAGACTGATAGATAGATAGATAGATAGATAGATAGATAGATAGATAGATAGATAGATAGATAGATAGATAGATAGATATGAACAGACCGAGATAGATAGATAGATAGATAGATACATACATACATACATACGAATTCACAAATAAATGTCCTACTTCGAGCTATGTAGATATTTACATACGAACGTATCGTTAAGTAGATATGATTATACTGTAAAACAGACAGATGTGAATATAGATAGATTGATAGATAGATAGATAGATAGATAGATAGATAGATAGATAGATACGCATTCACAAATGCATGTCCTACTTTGAGCTAGCTAGATATTTAGATGCGAACGTATCGCCAAATAGATATGAATATACTGTGAAACAGACAGATATGAATAGAGAAAGAAAAAAAGAAGAGAAAAACAAGAGTAGGGAAGAGAAATAAAGAAAAGAAAAGAAACGAACGTTTTCCTCGTGCTTTGTTCTTACTGTTTAACTCGGGCCACTGGTTTGTTATTGTACAGGGTGAGGTTTTGGCATCTGTTATCTTACTGGGAGGCATGCATCTTTCAATTTCTCTTTCATCGCCTTTTGGAAGGAGAGCATCAATAAACATTTCGCATCTTGCTCCATCTGGGAAATGCGTTCATTCTATAAATCGTCATATTTGTATAAGTCACGTCATTTTCAACTATTTCTTCACATCTCATATATATTTAGCTACAATATATGCATTTATATGTACACTTACGTAAATACACCCACATTCATGCAGTGACGATTAGTAAACCAGACCCTAAGTGCATTGCTAGCGTTGTAAATTCGATCTCAGGTCTGTACTCGTAGAATACTTCATCGAAGTTTAGTAAATAACATGTCTTGATAAAGAGAAACAATCATAACAGTGAATTTCATTTATCCGAAAACTAATTTCATCGAAAGCGTTAAATCGAATATTCACTTCGACAAAATGCTTAGGCCATCGAAAAATCAAACTTTTTAAAATTAGGGGAAGATAACTCTTATATCGGAATAATATTATAAATAACATAAGATATTCAAATTACAGTGTTGATAGCAGTCACAGAAAAATTACAAGAACTCCTACAAAAAATAATGATGGAAAGCGAGAAGAAAGGACTAAACATCAATTGCAAGAAGACAATGTATGGTTGTTAGCAAAAGGAACAGCTTAAGATATAAATTACAAATTGGAGATAACAAAATGAAACAAGTGCAAAAAACTTAAATATCTGGGAAGTGTTTCAACAGAGAAAGGAGAGTGTTACACTGAAATCGGAATGAGCACTGGGATAACGAAAGATGCTTTCCAAAAGCTGAGTAAAGTATTAAGAAACAGGAAAATTTCGTTAGAAATAAAGAAAAGATTACTGAACTGTTATGTAATATCAGTATGGATAATAATAAATGCTAGACAATCAACTCACAGATGAAGAAGAGACTTGAAGCAACAGAAATGTAGTACCACAGAAGGATGCTGAGAATAGCCTAGACTAAACATGTTAGCAACGAGGAAGATGGAAACAAAAAGGGCAGTTATACTTAATATCAGGATGAGGCAAATGAATTGTCTCGGCCGCACAATGTGGAAAGAGGTCTTAGAAAATTTGACATTCACAAGACATATCGAAGATAAAAAGAACGACGGAAAACATCATAACGAGGGGACAATTGTTGACAGAACAAATTCTGTGAAAGATAGAAGAAAAAGAAGACGAAGAATAAGAAGACAAAGAAGAAGAAAACGGAGAAGACGAAGACAAAGCATCGGAAGAAGAAGACAAAGAAAAAGAAGACGACGACGACGAAGAAGAAGAAGAAAAGAAGAAGAAAAAAGAAAAAACAAGAGACACACATTACCAACATCTTCGCTTATTTGAAAAGGAAAAGAATAAAATCGATAAGTATTAATGAATGCCAATGGGTTTTCACATTCTTGAATATTAAAATTTTCTTTATTTCATTTGTATTTTTTTTTTTTTTTTTTTTGCAAGCTGAAAAAATAAAGTCCAAAAGTTCGAGAGGGAAAAAGAATGAGAAGACTATAGTTAGAAGAAAGGAGAATAAAAGAACACCTAACGTTGGTAGAAGAAGAAGAAGAAGAAGAAGAAGAAGAAGAAGAAGAAGAAGAAGAAGAAGAAGAAGAAGAAGAAGATCAGGCTTATGTTGGTTGTTATATTAAAAATAATGGGTTAAAGTGTTGGCTAAAACATATTGGGCTCCATGGCATTTGTGTGTTCAGTGCCTGAATTCGATAGTTTTAAAAAGTCATATATTCAAATTCAGTGGAAGAAACGAACGAGCTAATGGGTACTGATACAAAATATAAGGGCAAGCAAAATGAGAATCAAGCTACGTTTCGAAATTCCCAGAAGATTCCCCGGAACGAAGACATGCACCAGAAGAATTTCGGAGAGCACAACAATTGCACGTTGTGTGCATGACAATCGAACGAATTGCGCTAAATTTCGATAGATGGTAAGTAAATCTACGAGAGAATGTGGTGGGTGTGTAATGAATGTAAAAATATTATGTTGTCATTTCAGTATTAATGCTGGCACAAAAATTCATTAAACAACTTTGTTTTTATTTACATTATTCGGACGAGTGTCCTCATCTTTGTCGCCATATTTATTACAACGTTTCGGCCGTTGTACGCTCCAGCCTTCTTCAGGTGGTTGGAATGTCAAACTGAACCCTTTATTTCGCTCACTGGGGTAGACTGTTCTAGTTCCACGTGCCATATTTAATGGATGTCAGTAATCAGTTATTTCCTGTTAATTCCTCTCTGAAAGTTTTCAACTGCCTTAACCGGGTATTGAAATCACACTCTTCGGGTCCTGTCACTGGATCTAACTAACGCCTTTATCCACTCTGTCAAGGGTCCTTGGGGGAATTAACCAGTGAGCGAAATAAAGGGATCGGTTCGACATTCCAACCACCTGAAGAAGGCCGGAGCCTACAACAACCGAAACATTGTAATAAATATGGCGACAAAGATTAGGACAATAGTCCGAATAATGTAAATAATGTACATAATACCTCATCTCAGAAATACAGACAGAAACTTTGTTTTTAAACAGAAGAGGGGACTTTTGAGATCCTGTGTTATTGGTAATGATTAAGTTAGATGTTTTAAACTTTTTATAGTAAATGATAAATTTTTAAGTACTTATTACAATTATTCAGGACTGACGAATAATATTTTTAACAGCTTTACATAACTGTTATAGTTTGGGTGCGTCTGGTAATATTGATTGATTTTCTTTATGTCAGGATAGTTGTTGGAGCTATTTTTTCTAGAATTCTTTTAAGTTAATTTTCTTTACGCGTCAATCACGTGATTAAAGAACTTGTTGAAGCTAAGTGTTTGATTAATGTTGCACATTTTTTAAAAACTAAATGTGCATGAAAAAGAAATTAGTTTAGCTTCGTTGATTTTTCTTTCTTTGCTATTTAATGATCTGAATATCAAAGCAAATAATAATAATAATAATAAGTTTCAGTGACGACATAGGTATGGACTTAGAATTAGATAAATGTGCAAAAGTAACATTCAAGAAAGGGAGAATTATAGAAATAACGTCAGTAGATTTAGACTTTATCACAAAGATTAGGGAACTGGAACAGAATGAAGCCTATAAGTGCCTAGAAATTAGCGAAGGAGCTGGTATACAACATACCCAAATGAAGGAGACGGCAAGAAAGCAGTACTATAGGCGTGTGCGTCTGGTACTAAATACCGAGCTGAACTCAAAAAACAGAATATCAGCCATAAACACCTTGGCTGTCCCTGTGGTGCAATACAGCGTTAACGTCCTTAACTGGACCATAGCTGAAATTAAGCGAATGGATGCCAAAACGAGAAAGCTTCTCACTTCTTGATATGTCAGTCCCTGCAGTTGCAATGTATACTTGAAGATGTTAAAAAAACTATCAATATCGAAATCTCAAAAATGTGGCACATGAGAGCGTCAACAATTCCAGTTGTAGTTGGAGCTCTCGGATTGATTGAAAAAGATACCAATAGACTCATTCAATGGATCCAAGGGAGCTCATGCCTTAAAGAAATAGAAAAAATGTTCTCATGAGTACAGCCCACACCTTACGAAGGACTTTATCTATGCAAAATATGTGTGATACTTTTTTCAAAATTGCCCAATGGAAAATGTCATGATGCCATTCTAACCTTAGGTCTCTGGTCGGGACCCAGAAAGAAATTAGTACAAACCAGGAATCAAAGGAAATAATAATAATAATAATAATAATAATAATAATAATAATAATAATAATAATAATGACAGACGAGATAAATCCAAGGACCACGAGATAGAAATCAGTAGAATATGGTATCTCAAGATGACAACATTACCTGTTTTTTTTATTTTTTTGTTGTTTGTTTGTTTTTTTTTATCTTTGGGGGAATTATATCAAAAGGAGCAAACAAATATGTGGGACAAATTCTTGGAAAGCCTAAAATACAGAATTACAAAACTAAAAAAAATATCCCCATGTGTGCTTCTCACATCTTGTATAGATTTATCTCCATATGTTGACCACAATTCCATATTTTTTCTGCCTGATTGAAAGATAACTCATCCGTTTGCATCTTCTGATACACACTTGGGGGAGGGAGCAACTCGTACAAAAACAAAACACAGCAATAAAATCATTTCTCATCTCAAGAATTCCGATAAAACTTGTCTTTATTATTTACATTATTCGGACTATTGTCCTCATCTTTGTCGCCATGCAGCTGCGGAAAGAAATATAAAGGAGAGACAGGCCGCCCCCTCAAGCTAAGGCTTTAAGAACATGAGAAAGCTGTAACTCGAGGGAAGTGGGAAAATCAGGCGTGGCTGACCACATATGGAGAGAGAGAAGAGAGATCACCGCCCTCTCTGGGATCAGGTTGAGATCATAGACAAGGAACACCATTGGAAAATTCGCAAACTTAAGGAATCAGCACATATGCTAGGCCACAAAAATCTCCTGAGTCGACCAAACATAGAAATAAATACAATATGGGAACCAGTAATAAGGACTGCCAAAGAAAAGCGATAATAATAACAATAAAGTTTGCTTTATGAGCTCTGGTAAAAAAATGAAATGATAACAGCAAAAAAATTGCAATATGAGCACTGGTAAAAATGGTTGCTGAAGACATTAGGTTTATAATAGAAATACATACACATGGCACAGTAGATAAAGGCGTTGGTTAGGTCCAGTGACAGGACCCAAAGATTGTGAGTTCAATACCCGGTTAAGGCAGTGGAGAAACTTTCAGAGAGAAAATTAACAGGAGATAACTGATTACTGACATCCATTAGACATGGCACGTGGAACTAGAACAGTCTACCCCAGTGAGCGAAATAAAGGGTTCAGTTCGACATTCCAACCACCTGAAGGAGGCCGGAGCGTACAACGGCCGAAATGTTGTAATAAATATGGCGACAAAAATGAGGACACTAGTCCGAATAATGTAAATAATCTACATAATACCTCATCTCAGAAATATAGCCGAAAACCTGTCTGGTATTTTCTACTATGGTTTCAAATGCTGATTTTTAACGAAGTCACTCGCGCTTTACTTGGTAGACTTATTCGATAGAAACTTCTTGCGCTTATGTTTGATGGAATTCGGCTATATTTGCTTAATGCACCCTACGCGCGCACCTACGCGCGCACATAGGGTGCGATGTGTAAATTGTCGCCATTTTATATTTTTAATTTCATGTATGGCCATTGTTTCTTTTTGATTTGGTCGACCGCAGAATATAGTAGGGTCAGTTGAGCACCGTCTGTAAGTAATAAAGCACCATTACGCACTTCAATCCGCCAGAAATTTGGAATCGACATGCTGTACTGCTTGGCATTCGCGCAGGAAGCTCCAATGCCAACATTTCAGAGTGTTTGGGTGTTAAGATAGTGCAGAGGATTCGGAAAGAGTTAGATGAGTCTAATTGTGATTACGAAGGTGTTTGGGGTGATTACGGGTGATGACGACGTTATATCTCCATTCATGTCTCACAGGGCCTCAGGCTCAACATGGTTGCCTACATCAAGTGCTTTGAGTAGGTAGTGCTGCCTGGGTAAGGAGTGTGGCTGCTGGAAAATACTATGCCTGGCAAGAGGACTCTGCATCGTGTCACAGAAGCAGTAGATTCCAGTCATGGTTGTCGGACAATTTCTGCGATCCCTTACATCTGGCCACCTAAGTCCCCAGAGTGCAACCCCCTTATTATTATGTGTGGGTTGCAGTTGAGCGAGAGACCAACAAAACTCCTTGTAGCACCAAAGATGAACTGAAGGCAAGGATTATCGCAGAATTCATCCACTTAAACAAGGAGACCAGGAGATTCAGAAGTCGTCTGGAGGTCGTGGTTGTAGCGATTTTATTGAATAAATTTACTCTTTAGTATTTTAAATCTGTTAAAATGAGATGTCAGTGTTATTTTCATTTTTGCATAATTTAGACAACGATTTGTCCATCGCACCCTATATAGATATAGGTCGCATCAATTTACGACTGAATTTGCTAGATGTAGCTGTAAGTTCTATGTTAACAGTTTCTTTTTATCTTACTTCGTAATTATGGAACTCCCTTCTTGGATTTTTTAAGAATATTTATTTAGAGTAACTTATTCTTAAAAAATCCAGTTTCTTTTTCATATATATATATATATATATATATATATATATATATATATATATATATTATTATTATTATTAGTAGTAGTAGTAGTAGTAGTAGTAGTAGTAGTAGTAGTAGTAGTAGTAGTCTTATAAGTATAAGACACTATACTCGATCGGAAATCTTTCGGTGTCTTGATTTGCAAATAATCAAACCAATACCAAAGGGGAAAAAAAGGTATAAAAAAAAGAAAGAACCAAGAACATGGACGTTAGCCGAAAATAATCGCCCAGCATGCAAGTCCAAGGCCCAAAGAAAAAAAAACCCTGATACGAGTACACAAAATAACTAAATAAAGTGCTCAATACAGTGAGTAGAGCAGACCTAGTTAGACCTAGAGAGCCAGACAAACCTACCACGGTTTCACCTAAACGGATCGTCAGGGAAGGCCGGCTTCCCTGACGATCCGTTTAGGTGAAACCGTGGTAGGTTTGTCTGGCTCTCTAGGTTTAACTATATATATATATATATATATATATATATATATATATATATATATATATATTAAATCTAAGTTTTACTCAAGCAAGGCACAATAAGTTACTGATGGTGAAAGAATTAGAAAACAGAAACATTATGAAGGGCGAGACCTATAAAAGAGTAATCAGGAAGATAGCAGATGACGAATGATATTGCATTTACATTTTGAAGATCAAAGTTGGCTGGAAAGCATGGAGCCGGAACGGGATCATAAGATTTTGTCGTCAAACATTGGCATGTCATAGTTCAGTGAGCATGGCTAATGACAACAAAGTGTTAATTATTTCAAGTGTAAGGTATTCAATTTTATTGGACCTTTGTGGCAATCCCAGAAAGTTAAATGTGCAAGGACCGTATGTGTGTGTGTGTGTGTGTGTGTGTGTGTGTGTGTGTGTGTGTGTGTGTGTGTGTGTGTGTGTGTGAGTAGAAATAGTTTTTTGCGTTTCTTAATTTATCGGAATGTGAAGGCTAATGTTACACCAAGAACAAACTATAATAACAATGATAATAGTGATAGCAAAATAAATAAGAATTGTACATGAGTGTCTATGTGCATATAAATGTGTTGTCACAAAAAATACATAGGAGAAACCTCAAGGAATCTAAATAAAAGATTGTATGAACATAAAAAGGGACATTTTACAAAATAATACATCAAATGCATTAGTTGTCCACCGTAACGAGACTGACCACAACTTTGACATAAAAAAATGCTACCATGATCAAAGGAGAAAATAATTCACTACGACGTAAATGTCTAGAAAGTGCCTTCATCGTAAGGTCATCTACAGCAAATTTGCGCTCTGGCTCTTACAACATCTCACCATTCCTGGCAGATCTTCTAATATCACAGTGTGGAATACCTACTTAGAAAAGTGATGAAAAGAAAAAGACTCTAAATGAATTCGACTGAAAAAAAATCTAAATTTCCCAGCACCCCTCTATCGTGCGCATGTGCAGTCCTACCAACATAACAAATTTAGTCCGATGAAGTCCTGAAGGATAAAACGCATCACAAGTAAACTTTTTCCACTTTGTCATAAAACATCCCCAATATTGTTCTTGATATATAAAAATATATATCGTTATCTCGTGTTTCAAACGTAAATATATGTACATCGTATACAAGTGACATAGAGTTGAATGGTTTAAAAAAATATTTTTTTGCACAGAAAATGTTTTAGCTTCCTCCTAGCATTTGATGTCATGAGATTTTTTTTCTCGAAAAGGTTAATATTGTATTAATGGTCGTATTTTGGTTGTTTGTGACATGATGATATGCGAATTAATTTTATTAAGTTTCGATAAGTGGCAATTATTCCACGAGAGATTGTGGTGGGTGAGTGACCAATAGTAGAATTTAATGTTGATATATCATTATTAGATGCAGTCTCCTTAAAGGCACTGGAATTCATAAACGACATTTTTTTTAATACAAAGGTGATTTTTAAAACCCCGTATTACTGGAAATTAAGCCAAATACTTTAAACGATAAATATTTTAAATAACAAATCTATGGTGCTTAATTTATAACAATTATTAGGTACTGGCGAATCCTATTTTTAATCATTTTTTCGTTTTTTTTATAGTTTGGGTGCGCCCGGTTACAATGATTGATTTTGTTTATATCAGGATAATAGTTGGTATTATTTTTATAAACTTTTTTTCTTTTTATTTACACGTCGATGACGTAACTGAGGAAATTAATGCAGATAAATGTTTGATATGCGCTTCTCATTTCTTTTTGAAATAATGTGTGTGAAAAAGAAATTGGTTAAATTTCATTCATCACGTTTTTGATAACAGTTTTTATATATCTGCGAAAAGACTGACTTAAATAAGGAAGACAAGAGTTTTTGCTTGTACGTTTTCTACATACAGGTATAATAACATTATGACTGTCAAAAGTCTCGCAAAAAAAGGAAAATAAGCAGGTACCAGGGGTTTTCATTAGTCCATAAATTGACTAATCAGTAACTAGTGAGAAGATGGGATTTCCTGATAAAAACAAAAGTTCCTGCCTAGTGTATTTTGAGAGATTTATGGCTTGGTTGCGAGGAGATGGAGTAGAGAGGTTCGCTCGCTCACAATACCCTCTGCGTCACGAAGAAGTAGTCGGCAACATTTCCTTGTTGGAGATTATAAAATTAGCCGATATTGACGAGTGATGACCGAAATGGTTGAAACAAAACATGAACTCTGTAAGTTTTCTCTAAAATTTTATCTGGATATGCGACACTTCATGTGTGTGTGTGTGAGTGTGTGTGTGTGTGTGTGTGTGTGTGTGTGTGTGTGTGTGTGTGTGTGTGTGTGTGTGTGCGGCCGAGTAGTTAGAACGTTCGCATTCTAACTATGACACCCGGGTTTGAATCTCACCATGGTCGATTTGTCAGTAAGGGAACTTTCTGTTGTTATCGGACTGGAGGGGTCGATCCCAGCGTGCATCACCTTTGGAAAGTACCTGAAAACCATACTAGGGTTTGACCCAAGCCTTGTGAGTGAAATTGGGTAAACGCAACCCTTGGAGGCCGTCGATAAGTCACAAGTCATCGTGGGCGAGGGCTTGAGCGTGCTGGCCTTGTTCGAATTGTTAGATAACACGGTCTTTCCCAGAAAGTCTAAGGTCTGCTCAGCATAGTTGCAGTATAAACCACAGGTGGGCTCTGTGGGTGTTGAGCAAATACAAATGCGCCTGGGCAAGCGTCTGCAATAGGGATTGGCTAGCCGCACTAATAGACAGTTATCCTCGAATACGAGTGGCCAGCTATATATATATATATATATATATATATATATATATATATATATATATATATACTAGCTTAAAAACATCCCTCAGGCGTCATTTAATCTAGCTCATTCCAGTGTTACGGTCATTCTCCACAGTGTATTTGCATTACAGGGACGGTTAGACCTTCTTGGACAGATATGTTTTCATTGCCAATGCGTCATTCAAACGAGCCAATTACTCATTCTGTTATTTAAGAATTGCTTATCGATGTTCCAGAATTCGAATCCTACGAAACAGATAACTTCCCCAAGCCAATTCCATTTAAGTTGAAAGTCGATATAGTATCGATTTTCTTTGTTTTCCCAGTTCTAGCCCAGCCTATGACCTCGATCTGTAATATTGATGACTCCTCTTAACGGCCTTCCTAAGGGCAACATAAATTATTTGTGATGTACATATCATCTCCAAGTAAAATTTGGCAGCTTGTAATGTGTTACATGGGATCAGTAGCAAGAAATAATCCCTAATTTGTGCTATGAAAAATGTCAAGCCAATTTGTCCTAGAGGTTCCACTTCTGTTTTGTTATAAGTGTTGTTCATCTCCTAGGATGGTTGCTAGCCAAGGCTAGAAAAACAGTCCAACTTACTCATAGTTGGAGGAAGACTAAATTTGGTTAGCCCAGTCATCTCAGTTATTTATTCAACGCTGAAGAGGTAAGAATGGATTCATGCCTTTCAATAATGCGAAATGTCTCAACTGTACTGTAAATCGGATTCAACGATTAAGGTATAAACCTTTACGACACACTCACCATTTTTGTGGGGGGGGGGTGATATTTGTTTTTAGAAGTTTATGTAGATTTTTTTTCGAGTTTCAAAATATTTTCCTAAGGACTGTAAATAACTACACCCGACCGTGAAGCAATAAAAAAAATCAAGCAATATTTTTAATATTTTAATCCTTCCCTAACATTGTGTAAAAATTGTATTACTATGTAACTTTGTTTAACAACTTTATTTCTCATTTTGATTTTTGAAATAACCCAAATTTGTATTTTTTTTTTTGCAGGTTCATCCCGTGGCACTGTGCAACAATGATGACTATATGGGCTATCCTGAACGCTGGGTAGGAGTTATGAAACTCGAAGGTCCACAAATGGCTGGTTGTATGATGTCCATGTACGAGAAAGTAAGTTAGATTTTGTTTCACGATGTCCTAACTTGACGGACCAAGTTTCATGAGGTTGCCGCAAAACTATAACACGAACGTATGATAGCTTGTAAAACGAGACTCGCGCGTGACTACACCTACGCTTTAAACTAAAAGTATTCATGTCATGAACTATAAAATAAGGACGATAGGAATAAGATCGTGGAGAAAGACGTGTGCTTGTGTTTTATAAATGACGCAAAGGCGTTCGATAAAGTATTCCAGAAAGATCTGTTAGAGCTGCTGAAAAGATATTAGAATAATCAAAAGTCTACTGGCAGCAAACCGCCTGCATACGGACATAAAATGAATTCAGCAGATATACAAAAATAGAAAGTGACGTAAAACAAGGATGTGTCTTCTCACCGGACTTATTCAACCTATACAGCGAGGCGATTCTGAGGGAACTGGAGAGCCTAACAGGATTCAAAATTTGTGGCCACAATCTTAGCGACATAAGTTACGCAGATGACTCTGTGCTGATAGTAGACACGGAAAGGAAACTACAACACCTCTTACAGAATAGTGCGGGGTCGTTAAAGACACTGGAACAAGGAATGCGATATTTATTCTGAGAATGATGTCAGAAAGTGCAATGCAAATGCAGAAACATGTGTACCTGTGTTGCATAGATTAAGCAAAGGCGTTCGATAAAGTACGCCACAAAGATCTGTTTAAAATTGCACGGCAGTTCAGTTATATTCGGGAAGGATATTAGAATACTCAAGAACCAATACTGGCAGCAAACTACCTGCATACGGATAGAAAATGAGTTCAGCAGATATACAAAAATAGAAAGGGATGTAAGACAAGGAGGTGTCTTCTTACCGGACTTATTCAATCTATACAGTGAAGCAATTCTGGGAGATAGAAGTCCAACTGGGATTCATTATTCAATCTTAACAGCATAAGATATGCAGATGACACAGTGTTGAAAGCAGACACGGAAAGAAAACTACAAAATTTCCTACAGAAGGTAGTGAAGCAAAGCGAGAAGAAAGGACTAAACATCAACTGCACAATAACAACACGCGTAGTTTTAGGCAAATGGATGAGCCCAAAAGGCAAATTACAAATCGGAGATACCAAAATCAAACAAGTACCGAAATATCTGGGAAGTGTTTTAAGAGAGGACGAGAAAGTGCGACACTGAAATCCGAAGATGAATTCCAAAACCTAAGCAGAGTATTAAGAGACATAAAATCTTCGTTAGAAACAAAGAAAAGAGTACTGAACTTTTAGGTAATCTGTGTCCTCCTACATTCCAGTGAATGTTGAACAATCTCCTCAAAGATAAAGAAGAGACTTAAAACAACAGAAATGTAGTTCTGCAGAAGAATGCTGAGGATATCATAGACCGAACATGTGAGCAACGACGAGGTTTTAGAGAAACTGGAAAGAAATATGTATTTACACTTAGCATCAAGACAGTTGATACTTTTGGGGCACATAATGAAGAAAGTAGGTTTGGAAAATCTGATACTCAATAGGACAAATTGGGGGCAAGAACGACAGAAGAAACATAACATACTTAATGAACTTGTGTAAATCGATGGCAGAACAGGGTTTAGGAGAAATAAAGAAAAAGCTAAATTTATTAAGAGCCACAAATGACATGAAATTGTGGCGAGCCATGATCGCCTACATCCCGAGAGGATACGACACATAAAGAAGTCGTAGATTTAGTGTGAGAGTTTCTTATTGGCAGATGACTTCTCTCTGACATAAGAAGTGTCCAGTCAATATAACTGATCTAGGTGGATTGAAACCCAGCTACCGTACTCTCCTTAGAGGATTTCAGTTTTCGAGTTTTATGATTTTATCCATTTTTTTTTTCATTATATCATGGTTTATCCTAACCAAAACTAAGACCAAACTCTACTTCTGTTCATCTCGATATCTGAGACTAATCAAAATTATTGAAAGGCTGCTAGGAGAAGTACATTTCGAAAACAACACTCAATGCATTGGCCTCTCGCCATAATGAGTCTGAACATGATTTCGATTTAAAAAATGCTGCTTTAATTAAAAGGGCAAACAATTTACTAAGGCGAAAATGTATAAAATGTGCACTGATTTCTAAACCTTCCACGCTAAATATTCGTCCAGCTTCTTACATGTCGCCTTTCTTGGCAGATCTTATGTTGTCACAAGGTGTGATATTTAAAAACAACGATAAATCTAAAAACGGGAGACCGAATGAAATCGACTGAACTGTGCGCCTAGACACGTCGTACGCCAAAAAATTTTAAATAAAAAAATTTTAAAACTTGAAAATGTTAAAACTTTCCCATCGATACATAATAATTATAATTTATAATTGAAGTTTATGTTTATATCTCCTCTCCCACGTCCTACATATAATTCCATCAATAAGAACAGGGGACGAAACGCGTTACATAGAAAAAAATTTGTCCCATTTTAAAAACCAGTGGTTATCTTTACTCAAGAGAATCGTTTATTCGATTTAAACGATCAAAACGCTTCTACGGAATTCATTACAACAAAAACAAGAAGTAATATAGACTGACTGTATCTGAGTGGGATTTGGAGCAACTCTATGTATGAGACTCGGACGAATGAATAAAAATCAATGAGAATTTTATTTAACCAAACCAATATTGGAATAAAATAAAAGAGTTTATTTCGTGGTCTGCATATCGACAGGCCACTGGTTTAGCAAGACCTGAGTATTCATATAGAACATACGTTTCTGATATTCGGTTGAGAGTCAAGGAGCAATTCTCAAGAGTTATCTCTTTTTGTTCATATATATATATATATATATATATATATATATATATATATATATATATATATATCATTAATATTATTATTATTTATATATTATATTTATCATTATATATTTATTATTATTTATATATTATATTATGTTTATTATTATTTATAAAATATATTTATATATATATATATATATTTATATATATATATATATATATGTATATATATATATATAAGTTATTACATACGAATTTTTTCGAAAGTAATAACTTATAATAAATAACTATTGCTCTACTTTTTGTATTACGCCCTTTTAAGTTAAATTTATATTCTTTTCGTTCTCATCACACACACATACACACACACACACACACACACACACACACACACACACACATATATATATATATATATATATATATATATATATATATACACTTGTCAGCTGTGAATATACCTCATAACACCTTCGAGCGCTTTGTCTTGGAGCAGGTAGAATGGAGATCAATGTGTTTTAGTGAACTTAGCAGTTTTCCATCTGCTTGTCTGAACCGTCTTCAAGAAGAGAGAACAAGATCTAAAATGTCAATCAATCTAACAGTCAATCATCCCACAATCCTCACTTTTGCTCCATATGCGGCCTCCTTTGTAAATCAATAGCTGGTCTTTAGCGACACTTAAGATTATCGCACAAAATTTCATAACTGAATCAGTTGCTTAAGTTGGCAGATCCTCAAACGTCGAAACCGACAGGAGAGTCCATGATATATATATATATATATATATATATATATATATATATATATATATATATATATATATATATACCTAAGCAACAACCCAAAATAGGAGGTAATGGTGAAAAAAATTATGAAAAAAATTTAGTAAGCGAATCGAATTGAGTTTGATGGACAGAAAAAAAAGAACGTGTAAAGGAAAGAAAGGAAGAAAGAAATGACACAATGAACATTCACGCATACACACTGCTGCGACAATGTCAATTTTGATGAAACATTTTATTGAGAGATTGATTTTTGTTGTTTTGTTTTGTGTTTTTACAAAAGTTTAGAACCATGTGCGGAAATCTGTTGTTGACTTTGATTGACACGCTTTAGTGTTTTGTGTGCATCCAAATGTTGTATTTCTGGCAGTCTGTGTTTTTTTTGGGGGGGGGGGATCTGGCTGCGAATGTTTCGCTTTTTAAAAGAAAGTTTTCTGGTGAAGGAAATTTGAACAGTAAATAAATTTTTCTTGGTGATGACCTTTGAGATAGTTAGACGATGTGTCACGTGGAGGCTTGAATTCGCGTACATAACGCAGTAGAAAATTGTTTTGAAAAAGATAAACTGACGGCATTTTGTGATGGGGTATTTCCACTGTGATTTTTGTGTACCGTTAATGAGTTGTAAATTTTTGTGACTGTGTTTTTGCGTGCATCCAAATGCTTTAAGTTTAGAATTATTTTGTTAATTGTAATTAACTGACAAATGATTTATTTTTTTCATTTTTGTAACAGCGTGCGGAATTTTTTTATTTTTTTTATTTAAGAGCCGTGTGTGTCCTTTTGTCTTCATTGGCTGAATAACTAATTTGTTAATTGGTGAATTTTGAGAGTTATTTTTGTGGGGTTAATTAATTGTTTGTGAAATAAGTAGATTCGGCCCGCATAGTTTCGGGTTTCCGAATATATTTGGGTCTGTGTCCTGGGGAGGAAATTGTCACAGCTGGCTATGTAGATAGGGAAACAATGTTGGGTAGAATGGAAGCGGTACGCTATGAAGTATTCAGGATAGAATGGCTATACCCTAAGATATCCTTGGGGCTTATGGATGTCCCTGATGACCAAAAAAAATTGGTCAAGTGACTTGTGGGATGCCAGGTCGTGGCAAACGACAAGAATAGACAAAGGATTGTCCGTTTTTTTTTTTTTGTTTGTTTTTAATGTTTGTGAAGAGTGAAAAACTGGTCAGAGCTTTGTTCTTTATGTTCATTTTTTTTCAGGAATGGTATATGTGCATGCCGGATGGGGTCATGTGTTCGAGGCACAATGAAGAAAAAATGGAAGGAGCACGCCTTGCAGACACGAAAGAGTAGAGGAGATCTTAGAATAATATTGTTGAAATAAAATTCATAAATGAACTTTCTTTTAATGATTAGGTATGTTAAATAATAGTTTAACAGACTATTATTTTTAGGGGGAAGTGTATCGCTGCTTCAACTTTCTGGGGTCGACATTTGAGGTCGGATGGAAGACAAAACAGGGAAGTCGATTTTGATTAGCTGAGTCAGTGAGAACGATAGACAGAGAAAGGGATTTCAGGAAGTTGATTCTAAACCGTCAGACAATGTAGACGTGTTTCTTTCGTGCGTGGTAACGTCTCCCCAGTGGAGTAGGAGCAAACCCACTGATTAGGTAGAAATGTATACGTCGATGTTAATAAAATAGCTACTTTTAAATTCCTTGTGTTCTTTCATCACTGAACACAAAACAACTAGCGATCACTACCCGGGAGAAGACGAAAGAAAGATACAACATTGTATTAATTGGCGCAGTGACCAAGACCTTCAAGCATGGGATGGCTATACAACATCGTGACTGACTATAATAACATTTGAAGTAATACATATATGCGTGTGTGTGTGTATGTGTGTGTGTGTGTGTGTGTGTGTGTGTGTGTGTGTGTGTGTGTGTGTGTGTGTGTGTGTGTGTGTGTGTGGTCTTTTCTTATTAAAATTCTTATATTTAAATATATTTTTCATTTTTCTCTGCAGGCGGAACGAGCTATCGACAAAGGTGCTTCTGCCATTGTTTTTGACATAACTGAGAACCCCGAAGCTGCACGCCAGGTAAGCGACATCCCTGAATATTCAGATACGCCTATGAAGGAAACTAGCGCCTATTGACCCCATCATCTCTCCCCCTATCAGACTGCCGAGCTAATCACAAAATGTCGGAGAGCAAAACTTGGTTGCAAGCCATAGGTTTATGCCATTGCCGGGGAGACTGATAGGAAATGACGTCACGGGATTGAAGCTTCCATTGATTCAGTTTTTGTTTGCCGAATATTTTAAGCCAGTTCACACGTCCACACAAAACGCACATGCACACATACATAAGCTTTTATACAACACACACACGCGCTCAAATACAACACGTATACGCACAAAATAAACACATGCATACTCACGTTACTCTACACGTTATTTTATACACATATTAGAGCAGACGCTCTGTTTGCTAAACAGTGTGAAAGACGTTTACCGGCTTGTGCATCCGAGAGTCTTAATAATGTGTCTTTAGAGTAATAAGAAAAAATCCGGATTAAAAATAAAATCCATTAATTCCTTAGAAATTACACACACGCGTACACGCACAACACCCGCGTACTCACACGCGCACATACATATACACCACACACTCACAACATATACATGAATTCAAACACGCACAATACACACATACTCCAACGCACTGACACACGAACATGCGCACCACATACGCACAGAACAATCACACGCAGCATACACGCACGCTCATGTATTGGCACATACACTCACACACAAACTCACGCACTCATACACATACAACATAGACACATACGTACTGCCACACACACTTGTTGGCTTGACTGCAGTTTCCTCGAATAAAAGGGGAATATAGGTTCTGTTCTTGTTGGCCGGAACATTTTCTGTATTAAGATTATTGATCTCAAAACCAGTAAATATTAATTTAACTTTTAAATGAAACAGAGGTGTCCCCTTAAACACGTGCACACATTCAAATAACGTCTATAGTAATAAGAAGTGGTGTCAGATTAAAAACTCTATTAATTGCTTAATAAAACACACACACACACACACACGCACACATACACACACACACACACACATATATATATATATATATATATATATAGGGTGACCCCCAAAAACGGGAATTTTTGAAGTGCGTATTGCCAGACATGACCAAGCGGCAACACTGCGAGACAGCGACCTTGAGCAAGTAAACATTTCGCCATTTTAGTATCGAGAATGAAATTCACAGTATCCCAGCTGAGATGTTGCAGCAGTCAATGAGGAATCTCAACAGCAGATTTCAAGAATGCGTTCGTACAGGAGGACGCCATCTACAGGACGTAATTTAAAAAAAATGAAAATTCCATCATTGTTTCTTAAATGGCATATTTTAAGGTTTCAATTACTATGAATTAAATATTTTTCTTCCATCACTCTTAGTTTTATTGGATTGTTAAAAAGTTCCCGTTTTTTGGGGTCACCCTGTATATATGTTTCATTAAAGACGACAGACAAGGTACCACGATTAAGCTTTTTATTTAATTTTTCTTGTGTTCCAACAAGTGTTTTCTTTTGGGGACATAGAGTGTGTAGAAACTGTTCAAATGTTCTATACTTCCGAGCGCTTTCGGCTATATTTTTAGCCATTATCCAAGATGATTTGATTTTTGATTTTTTAATGTGGTGTGTTCGAAAATAAAACATCTCTATATCACAAAAAACATACACACAACGCAAACGCCCAATTAAACTGAAACACTAAAATCATCCTTGATAATTGTTAAAATTATAGCCGAAAGCGCTCGGAATTATAGGACATTTGGAGAGTTTGTACATACTCTGTGTCAAAAGAGAAAACACTTGTTCGAGCACAAGAATAATTAAAGAAAAAGCTTAATCATAGTACCTTGACTGTCATCTTAAAGGAAACATCTATAAATAAAGGATTGCTGCCTAAATACACAATATATATATATATATATATATATATATATATATATATTGTGTATTATATTATATTATATTATATTATATATATATATATATATATATATATATATATATATATATTGTGTATTATATTATATTATATATATATATATATATTGTGTATTATATTATATTATATATATATATATATATATATATATATATAATAAACACAAAATACATAAAACAATAAACCTTATTACCCATAATACACCACTGATCAGCATATATAAATAGTCGAGCCAAAACACAACACGGATGGCCCGAAGACTACATTCAAGCATGAAACACATTGTCACTGTTTGCCGTTGACTTCAGTATCTACTTTTATATTTACATACGCTCTATCTTTGATATTAACCACTTTTACGCATAAATATAGCACAACTGAAAATTATATTTTTTCATATATATATATATATATATATATATATATATATATATATATATATATATATATATATATATATATCATTATAGTAATTCATCGAATGTAGAAGAATCCTCAACAGAATGCAGAAAGCACTGGACGGCCCTTTCCTCCTATTTTGGAGACTCATCAGCAGTGCGCATCCACTATCGAGATTCGGACCCGAGCGTCATACCAGCTGTATCAACGCGTCTCGGTGACGGAGAAGAAACTGAATAGACTCGATATAGCTACTGACAAATTCTGCCTGTAATTGAAAATTCAAATCTCTTTTTATAGTTTGAATTAGAACTAGTCTAAGGTCTGAGCAATATAGCTATACACTAAGAATACATTTTAGGATTCAGATGCCAAATTTTCGGCTATGAAGAGCTTTTCTTGAGTTCTGCGAGACCACACAACTACAAGACCAGGAGAAAATTTTAAAATTTGCTTAATAACAGAGACAGTCTCAGGCCATATGTAATAGACACAAGAACAGATTCTAGGCTCTGTATTAGGTACTTCAACCCACTGATTCATGATTCTGTCACTAAAATAATCTTATTTTAAAACAAATTAATGAGTTATAAGTGGGAATATATAATTAATTCTGCTGAATTCTCAGTGTATACACCCAGACCAGAGTATGCCAGGAGTTACTCTAGGCTAAGCTGTTTATACCTGGGGTATAAATTAGGCTAGGTCGGTTTATACCCTTGGATATAAAATGGCATAGGCTAGAATATGTCCCCCTAGCAAGAATATACATCAGAATATAATAAGTGTATGCACTGATCTAGGATAGTATGGTGGGGTTTAATGGATAACGGCACGAGATGAGAAATCGGAGAGCCGAGTTCGAATTCCAGTTGGGTTCATTACACTCACTTATATGCAAACGGAAAGGTATGAATTAATCTCTTCTTCCACCAAACAGTCTATCATAGAAAGAAACGGCAGCCTACTGTGGGAACATCTTCTGTCTAGTCAATCATGAATTGAGAAAGACGTGATCGCCCAAGTGTGTATCACATATAGCGCTTGATTTAATACTCTGAGTTGGTTTGGTTTTATTTGTTTTACGGCATATACACGACAGTAGGTTATTTAATGCCAACAAATTTTATTACTGGTAAAATCTTTCTTCATAAATGTATTGCTGGTAATATTTTTTTCAAAAAATGTATGATTGGTAATTTTTTTTCCAAAATGTATAGCTGGTAATATTTTTTTTCAAAAATGTATAGTTTGGTTTGGTTTGGTTTACCGCATGTCAACGACAATGGGTTATTTAATGCCGACAAGATTTTTATTGCTGGTAATATTTTTTTTTCAAAAATGTATTGCTGGTAATAATTTTTATAACGTATTTATGGTGTTAAAACGTATTTTTACACTTTCATGGTGCTTTGACCCCAATTTGGGGGTTAACTATTTACCCATAGCCGGAACCGTAACAGGTACTACCACTCCTGGTCAGGGTGACCCTGGGAACATCAGCAATTAAACTTAATCAGAGGCCTTGCTGTTGGATGTAGTTTATCGTCTTACCCAGTACACTCTCTGTGTTGGGCTATTACACCAATTTTTTAATGAAATTATAATTAACACCAATTATATATATATATATATATATATATATATATATATATATATATATATATATATATATATATATATATATATATAAATATATATTTTAGAAACCTATAATTTATACTGGATTTTTATCTTAACTTTTATAAATAATATCAGATTTTACAGAGGGCATTAGTAAGTTCCTAACAAGCAATTAAAAAGAAAGTATTGATTTTGTTTAGGTATTTCCAAAAATGTCCTAAAAAAGTGCATATCAAGATTAAAGAAGGACCCAAACTTGATAAAACTAAGTTTATCGTTAAAATATTTGTTATCATTAAGACGAAAGACCAAAGTATGTTTATTATTTTATTAAATTTATTAATACTTTCTAGCACGTTCGAAAATTTGGTTAAAAATCATGTTTTTCTTGCGCCAACGGGTAGGCCAAAGATTAGTATAGGGAGTTTTATCCCTTTTTTGATGTTAAAAACACATTGTGTTGGAAATTCTCGCAAAAATAAAATCACCGTCCAATTTTAAGAAATTTACAGGACTGATTCGCAAATGAATGAGATTATTTGGGAAATTTTTTTTTTGGTAATCTTGGTAATTTTCTTTTTACATATGTTACCTCCACTTACATAATTTTTCATGAAATTTCAAGAAATTAAAATTTCAGCCTCTTCATATTAATATTAGTTAAAAGCAGAACTACTTGGAGAATTTAAATCATCAATTTGATTTTGTCAAACAGCAACAACATTTACCGAAAATCTGTTCTGAATCGTAAAATAAAAAATGCCATAAAGTTATGATATTATTTAGTTAGAGAATCTTTTATTTGCTTTCATAAATAAGATATATTAAGGACACTAAAGAAGAAACATTTTTTGAAAAATAATGAATTTTTACAATAATTGTTTTCATTTATTTTTAATAAATTATAAAAAATTATTAAGTTTCAATCTTTTAAAAATCTGTATTAATTTCAGATGTTTAGATGATATTATTATTAAGTGAAAACTATATTTACTAATCATAAATGGAAAAGCTTAATACAAAACATCAAGCTCTAATATTTGAAAAGAATTTTGATTTTTTTCTTGTATGTATAAACGGGATAATTTTTGTAAGTAAGGTAGACCATACGCGACATCCTCAGAAAAAAAGAGCGATGGCTATAGCAAATTTAAAGCCAAAATATCTAAAATTCTGTAGAACATGAGATTACAGAGAATACTTTCATAAATTTTTAAGATTACTGAATACTTCTAATCAATTTAAATTAGTTTTTGATATACAGCAAAACAGTTTGCTTACTGGAAATATTAAATTTAATCTATCAGCTTGAAATTAAAACTAGAATAAAAGCTTCAAGAAAGATTTTTCGTTTTTAAAAATCCATTTTAAACCTTAGGTATCGCGTTTTTCTGGGTGGTCCCTAATTTTGTAGAAAAATTAATTGATTAAAAATAGTTGCTTTAAGGTTCCTCTGGGATTAAACATAAACACGGAACTTTATGAGTTTAATAGTAGAGCCCACGAACAAGCATCCAGACCTGGTCAAGAGTTTGTTCTCTTTCTCTTTGTCTGCCAATAGGCTTACCAATTTCGCCATTCATTGAATTCAAATGTCAACGAAGACAGAAGTATGATTAATCATATGTACACAACTCCACAAACCTATATATATATATATATATATATATATATATATATATATATATATATATATATATATATATATATATATATATATATATGTTTTATCTTAATATATGTGTGTATGTGTATATATGTATAAGTATATATATATATATATGTAGATATGTACAAATATATATATGTAGATATGTCTGTTTATATAGGTGTGTGCGTGTGTGTGTGTATTTATAAATACAGTATAGGCATATGTGTGTATGACTTCCTTTATATGTGTTTGCGTGTATATGTATAAAATATATACATAGATATACGTCTATGCGCACGCACACACTCACACACGCAGACACATATACATACATACATACATACATACATATATATATATACATATATATATATATATACACACACACACACACACACACATATATATATATATATTAGTATGTGTGTATCTAGCTATATATATATATATATATATATATATATATATATATATATATATATATATATATATATATATATATATATATGTCCAGCTAAGCAAATTTGGAGTCGTTCCATCTCCCCCTTTCATCTACCTGACCAATTCCCCCATGACGAGTTTTACAAACATCTGTGAAAAGGTCAACCAGTGCAGATAGAATAAGAAACCGGGGTGGACAAGTACATTAAAAAGAATAATAATACTCGTCTTGAATATGCCTTTCTCCCCAGACATCTAACTCGGGGGTTTACTTAAGTCGGTGAAACTTTGCACTCTGTACAGAGTAGATTTTATCAGCTTACGAACGCACTGAGAACAAATTTAGGGAAATGATTTTCGCCGATTATATAATAATATACAAAAGTATTCTATCATATAAAGTATAATAAAAGCAAAAGTAATGAATGTTTTAACTAACATCTGAATTGGGTTCGAATCTTGATAAATGAGCCATGATGTAACTGACCCTCAACTACTGTTTTGGCAACGCTTGATAATTTTGTGCAAGAATCGGGAATGACTCACTCATCTAAATTTGATTCTGTGTACTTCACTCATCCAGTTTTATATGAACTTTTTTTTTTGCTCTATATCACGCCACCTGTTTCGAAATGCATCGGCAAGTTGAAAGGGTAACATGATACCATTCTCGCGTGGGTTAAATTGTATTGAACGTAATCATCTAGTTTTGGGAAGCAAGACAATTAAATGCAGAACGAATAACGATTTATTTAATTAAAGAGAGCAACCTGAATATTGATTAACCTATAATACTGTTCTACTTCCCTCTGAAGATTTTGGAACGCCATATCAAATACCAAGCCATTTTTGTAGTGTATTCACCCGCAGTCTTCTAGATTGAGGAAGCAAGAAAATAAAATCCAAAAGTATAATGAGGAGTCATATATTAAAGTGTAACAAGACAACATTTCTGTGGTCAAAAAGGCAATGGAAAAAAATCCCAGACTCTTATCCTAAAAGTGGACAAAATCCCAGTCCGTTATCTTATTAAAAGTAGGTACCTCCACATTTGAATTCAATGAATAGCGAAATTGGTAAGCCTATTAGCGGACAGAGAGAAGGAGAACAAGCTCTTGACCAGGTCTGGATGCTTGTTCGTTGGCTCAGTAATTGCTCTACTATTAAACTCATAAAGTTCCGTGTTTACGTCTAATCCCAAAGGAACCTTAAAGCAACTTTATTTTTAATCAATTAATTTTTCAACAAAATTAGGGTCCACCCAGAAAAACGCGATACCTAAGGTTTAAAATGAATTTTTAAAAACGAAAAATCTTTCTTGAAGCTTTTATTCTAGTTTTTTATGAGTTTCTCCAGGTGTTTAATAGATCGTTTGATGCTCTCTAACAAATGATTTACAAATTTAGTAAAGGAATTTGCCGAAATTTTGTCTTATGTTTCAAGTGCCTTCCACTATAATTGGTTACTTTTAGACGATGAAGATAGAAAGTCGAGAATATTTCATTTCAAAAGTTAAACAAAAACGCCATACTCGCTATTTCTCGACTTTCTACCTTCGTTGGTCGAAAGTACTTGAAACGTAACACACAAATTCCTTTGCAAATATTCTACCTGGCATGAAGCGATCATGCACTATTTATTATAGTAGTATTACAAAAAATATAACACTTGAAAATGATTAACAGTTTAGCCGAAAAAAACTCGGAAACCAAAAAATCTTTGAACAATTTTTATATTCATTAAGTTCAGAAAAGAAGACACTTGTACGTATATAAAAAATATAATAAAAAAACTAAACTATCTTATCAGTCTTGGTCAACGAAACATGTATTAAAGAAGGATTACTACTCAAATACGCAACTACATACGCAAGATCATCTTACAAACTAATTCTCTAGTATAGCGAGTTATATACTTATTAGGTGCCATTCTACTGTAGCCTTGTGTCAGACTAAAGAAAGTTGAGTAAATAACTTGAATCATGAGTTGGTTGAGAAGCCTGTGAAATTTTTCATTGGCGTCACTGAGCTGTGTTTGATCCCTGCTAAAATGTCGGGATTTCGAATGTTGATTTTGAAGCCAAAAGATGATTGGATGATTGGCGAAGGGCAATCTTTCAACCCCCATTCTCTCCCCGCTCCCTCTATATTCAGTGTTGTGTCAGATTTAACTAAACTTAGTAATATCACAGAGGAGCAGTTAACAAGCTAGTCTCGTAGATTATTTTCAGTGTCGTGAGATAGATTCTCACTGGGTGATCTACCTAGGAGTTGGTCTCCTGGAGCCCAGTCGGAGGCCACAGTAGTGATTCCGCACTGGACTTTGACAAGCTGAGTAAATATTTATAAGGACGCCTGCCGTTGGTTGTTAGCAAGATCGCTCGTGTAGAGTTCGAACCTAACTAGATTCTCTCGTTATTGTCGATATACTTTGAACTAAAATATACTTACCAAATATGTACACTAACCTGTGTCTTCACTTGCACTTATACACAGACAGGCACACACATGTACACGTGAAAATGCGTGGCATTTTCTATTTATCAACGAGTTCTAGGAATCCGACTGTTTATTCAGTCTTCTTTGTCCAAGTGTCTCAGCGTTTGAAAATGTGTTGACACAGCCAATCATAGCGAGGTTCAACTTCACCAAAACGGCCCGGCTTTTTCTTTCTTTCTTTCTTTCTTTCTTTCTTATTTTTCTGGTTTCTTTTCTTTTTTTTCTTTCTTTAATCTGCGCTTTCTTTCTCTACTTCTTTGCATGCCTTTTTCATCATTTTCTTCCATTTCATTTCTTCTTCTTCTTCTTCTTCTTCTTCTTCTTCTTCTTCTTCTTCTTCTTCTTCTGTTTTCCCTTTACTTTTTCTTATATTTTCTTCATTTAGTTAAGTCTTTTCAGTTAATTGATAATCATTTTTCCAGATATTTCACAAAGAAATCATTTACCATGGTCTACAAAAATCAACACCCAATTTATCTGCTGACTCGTCATATAAATTGCCATAACCTGGCCGCTCTTTTTTTCTTTCTTTTCCAAACCTAATAACCATTTCTGTTGAATTCAAAGGTCAGTAAGAACATTTCAGATCATTATATACTAGCAAGGTTACTTGGCATATCTTGGGAATAAAGATCTAGCAACTATTCTATGACAACGAACGCGTGCACACACATAAAATCAACAAAGCTTAACTTAATCTGTCAAAAAGCCAAAGAAAGTGACGTGGGAAGATTGTGATGCGCATAGCTTTTGTATGAGGAAGTGTCTGGCATAAAAGTTAGCATGCGAAGTCATATCTTCTATCTGAACTCGAACACTAGTCACTGGGGAGAATACGTAACAGACTCATCCGTGAACTGGATTACGAAACAAATATGCTTCAAGCGTACTACGAGTATATGTATAAGTATGTGTTTAATACAGAGTTTGAAAAAAAATATATCATTTGAGATGTAAATATATGGGTAACTACATAGCTTAGGCAAATAAAAGTAAATAGTCTTATTGTTGAACAAAATAAGATTTATTTATTAAAATATGAATAAATTCAAGCGTATGTGGATTTCATGGACAAGTTTTTACAAGTTTTCAAGTTTTTCTTCCATATCTACACAGAATTGGTTCCGCTTTTGCTTGTTATCCGTCTTTAAGGCCCGAAGGAACTGAGGCTTGTAGGGTGTCATTCGCAAGAAATAATATAATAATTCACAAATACCAACCTTTTCTTGGAAATTGATAATTCTATTTACTTAGAAAAATATATTCATATAGTGTTTGTTTTATCATTTTGTGATATTCTTTTTCTTTTACTGAACATTTTCAACCCTTGAAATAAAGCGTTATTGTTGTGGATTCCGGGAATGGAATCCTGCACAAATAAATAAACAACGCCAGTAATTGAGATAGAAAAATAAGTGTATTAAACGTAAGAATACAGGCTTAAAGTGAAGGTTAGTAGTCCAGGAATGCGGGTTAGTAGAAAGTATATGGACAAGTCTCTGTAAGTGAAGCCGTAATTATCTCTCTCTCTGGACTCTCGTATAACTCTCTGTGAACACCCTGTGTACTGTCTCCATGTCTCTCAACCTGACTCAACGTATCTCCACCTGCAGGTATTCTCTCTGTCAGTATAAGTATACTTTAGACGAGTCCATCTTGTGTAAAAGGGGTCTGCCCCACAACAGTTATTTAAACATGAACGTCTATTACTTTTATTTTCATCATTTCACCCCAAGTAAGGCAATGAATCCAATAAGATGCAACTGGTTACTGAGTGCGAGAGAATATGTGAAAAAGTATGCATTATTAAGGAGAGGGAACAATAAAAGAACAGGAAATAAGAATAAAGAAGATAACGATTGACATTGCATTTAAATTTTTGACTGGAAAGCAAGAAGCTGGAAAACAGTTCCACACAGAGGGAGCGATGGGTAAATTGTCATCATATAATATTTTAGATTTCGTGCAGGCGCGTTGTTTGTTTTTTATTTTGTCGGCAGCACAGTATAGTAGGGTCAGTTGGGCACCGTCTGTGAGAAAAAGAGCATATAAACCATTTACCACACACACACACACACACACACATATATATATATATATATATATATATATATATATATATATATATATATATATATATATATATATATATATATATATATATATATATATATATATATATATATATGGTAAATTATTGGCATATCCGTTAATTTAGTAATTAAAAAAGTATGGTACAGATAACAGATAATGACTACCCTAAGAATGCTTTCTGAGAAATATCCTAGCTTCTTGAGAAATATAGGGGTGTGATTTCCCGTTACCCTCTCCACTTTTTACAATTCAGAGTTTTCCTCCTCTTAGACTGATTGCCACCGAAGGCTAAAGAGTCCAGTCTACGTTAGTATTTAATCCATACAGGAGACGACCGAAGAGATGGGCTCATGCCTTTCCCAAGAGTATTTATGCGAAAGTGCACGCGATAGACTAGCCTAGAATTTGAACTCGGCTTGACAATCTGTTTCCTCGCCGATATCCGTTATACAAGCAGCACATGCATAAAAAAAGTGATTAGCTTATCTAAATACGGTAATTGAAACGAAAAAAATTGTTTTGTTATTGTTGTTGTTTGCTTTTTTTGTCGTTGTTGTTCTTTTTTAAAATCTGGTCTTATCTTTCTTCGCAGCTACGGCGTTCGTCTCAGACGCTCCTCGAGCGGCCAGTGGTCATCATTCGTGGCCGTGAAGCGGCCAAATTGATGGAAATTGTAAATACTTCCAAGGGAAGACGAGCCCGCGTGCGTATTTGGTTCACAGCTGACGAGAGGATTCCAGAAGGTGTAAGTCCGGTAAGTTAAATCGTATTTTAGTCTTTTGCTTTTGGTTTTGTCTAGAACTCACCCAACAACAGCAACAATAAAAAAAAAATGAGTAGTCGTTCGACAAATGTGTAGTCGGGTACATTTAATATACGTCTGAAAAAAGAATCATAATATTTTATGCATTCTTTTGATGCGGTCTTGATCCCTTTAAATGTTGGACATTACGTCACTTAGGACGGGTTCAAACGTTTAACCCTCTATAAAATACCAGGATGTACCAATGCAATTTGCCTACCATATTAATAATGACTGAAACGGATGAATATACAAAAACAACAGAAAATAAACTTCGGACAGTTTATCCACAACTTCGATCCCAATACGCAACATCTTAATACAAAATTAGAAAGATGCAATAAAAAAGCAAACAGAAAGACCTTATCAGTTTAATTTAATTAAAATTGTTTGTATATATATATATATATATATATATATATATATATATATATATAGAGAGAGAGAGAGAGAGAGAGAGAGAGAGAGAGAGGAAGAATAAAATATAATATATACACTAAAACAAATCCACATTATAACCAAGAACGTTTGCGGTTTTTCTCTTTTTTAAAATATACATTTTTCTCTCGTTGAAACAACTATAAACTTATATATATATATATATATATATATATATATATATATATATATATGAAGCAGTGGTACGTCTAGCCACACTGAAGAGCTGTGATCCCGCGAAAAAGTGTGTATGTAGATGACAATATATATATGTATATATATATGTGTATGTATGTGTGTGTATTTGTGTGTGTGTGTGTGTGTATTCGTTATATCTATATACGCACATACATGTGTGTTGTGTGTGTTTGTGTGGATCTGTGTGTGGATGTACTGTTAGAATAACGGCTATCAGAATGGAAAGCAGAATCGGCGTGTCGAGTTCAAATTATGACAGAATTTGATCCGTTCCCTTCGCACTAATGCCTTTGGAAAAAGCATGAATCTATCTTCTTCCAGTTATGGTTGAAATAACAGGGCACGCTAGGTGATCCTGCTTTATTCTAAGAGAAGTAAAGCCTTGAATTCAAAAGCTTTGTCTGGCCATTCTCTGCGACTGATCATCCACTACCCGCCTCCTCCCGAACCTCCCCTTGCAGGTGTATTCTGAAGGAGAATATGTACAGAGTCTGTGTGGAGTTATGCAACTCTTTACGCACCTAAAACAGAAGGGAACCTTTATCATCCTTTGGGAATGGATAATACTGAATTTTGAATTCAGAGTTGTTTTTCTCCTAGACCAGTTATCGACTAAATCAGTTTGCTTCATGTTGAGAGGGTAAAAGGTTAAATATTTAGGCGTGAGCAAACGCAAAGATTCTGTTTAGAATTGGAACTCAACACTACACCTGATTGTTTTTTACTAAATGTTCACTTCTCTGATGAAACGAAAGTTGAGCTAAATTCAAAGGATAAGCGATCTTAAATCCGAAGAAGAAGCTTTGAAAGCTCTTTGAATTTAGCAGTAAGTACTGTCAATCATCCGTTCAGTATAATGTTCTGGGGATGCTTTTCTTTTCATGGAACTGGTTTCTTAAAACCTATTGAAAAGAACCTCAGGAGCGAGCAGCACAAGAGAATTTTAGAATTTTTTTCTGCTCCCTTGCAAATCGACCCCACCAAGCTCATTTTTATGCAGGATAATGCTCCCTGTCACAAATCAAAATTGATGAAGAAATACTTTGATGAGAAGCAAGTGAGTGTTATGACATGGCCGCCCCAATCTCCTGACCTCAACCCCATAGAAAACTTATGGAGCATTATAAAGTACAGGCTCTCGAGAAAGCAGTTGAGCAACAAAGAGGATTTGATTGTGAATTTCATATCCGAATGGAATTCAATGCTTGCAGATGAGATTTGCCAGAACCTCATCAAGTCAATGCCAAAAAGGGTTGAAAAGGTTATTCAAAATAAAGGATGACCCATAGATTATTAAATATTTCGAACTATATTACCTATTATAAATAAATTATAACTCTATTAATTTTTATTTAAAGCTGTTCGGTTATGTTTCTATTGATTACTAGTTGCAGGAAATAAATGAATCACTTTTTTTGCACAGAGTTTTTCCCTAAATCTCATTTATATTCAAAATTATAATTATCAATAGAATACCTTAGGGTGAGTAAACTTTTTTACTAGGTGGTCGGGAAGGGGTTTTTATATTAGTAAGATTAAAAATTAGTTTGACCCCAAGAACAATAGGCGAAAAAAATTTTAAATAAAAAAAATCGGGTGAGTCACTTTTAGTGAACAGCACTGTATATATATATATATATATATATATATATATATATATATATATATATATATATATATATGCTTCTGAAAAAAATTACTTCGGTTGAGCTCTCGGGAACGAAAAATGAATTTGTAAACAGTGACTATTACAGCTGCTGACGCAAGACCCTTCGTTGAAACGAATCGTGTTCTCACACTCACTGGCATGTTTATCTAAAAATAAATACGTTTAAATCCACCTTCTTACCTGCCGTACGCCAATGGCTTAGTGGTAGTTTTTCTGACTAATACCAAATCATTCGAGTTTCATGCAATCGAATTATCTACACTGAGGAGTTGCTAAACAGTCTGTTTGTGGATAACAACTTATATATATATATATATATATATATATATATATATATATATATATATTTTGTTTCAAAACACGGTCAAGATATTATGTCCATGTTCAAAGTTAATATTATTAAGGGTTGGTTTGTTTATATATATATATATATATTGTTAACACGAATAAAATTTGTCACTTAGCTGATTGATGTTATTATTCAGCTTCTCAATTCCAGAGTTTCATAGTTGATATATATATATATATATATATATATTTCTCGGACATTCAGGTCGGTAAATGATGTTTAATACTGTTTATTGTAAACAGATCATTTTCTTAAATATTTGTATCGATAAAAAAACGTATAAACATAAAAAATGTCTTAAAATAATTGTCGGACTTTGTCCATTTCACAATGTGTGATGTCATTTGTTTACATCTGGATACGCATCGAGCAGATCTGAATGTATGAGAGAAAATCATAGAGAATTGTAGTTTAAAAACAGTAAAATCGACCTTGTTAACCGAAACGCTCCTCTGTATATCGGTAAAGCACGTCAGGCTATATGACGGTTCCGTATAGGATACAGGTTCGATTCCTGTCGGAGGACGCATGTTTTCTATGAAAATTTCTAGGACATTCGGGCCGGTAAATGTTGTTAATACTGTTTATTATAAACAGAGCATTTACTTAAATAATATTTTTTTCTATAAAAAGAACGTAGAAACATAAAAAAAAGTCTTAAAAGATCTATCTATTTATCTATCTATCTATCTATCTATCTATCTATCTATCTATATATATATATATATGATTAACAAATAGTTTACCTTTTGGTAATCGTTCAGTCCATTCATCAGGAGGTTCCAGAAATGTGTGTGTTTGTATGTGTGTGTTGTTTTGATGTTATATCAGATGTTTATCAATATAAGAAATTATGTTTTGTTAAAAATTATCTACGACATTCGATCTTGTATGGAGAGCATATTTTCTTTTTTTTAGCATTTATTTTTTTTTTTTTTTTTTTTTTGCTAAAATGGGCTTCTTATATTCCGTCAAATATCTCTGGAAGTAAGAAAATAAGTTTTGTTTTTTGTTTTGTTTTTTAAAAGTAATCAATTTCAAATCATTCTACATAAAAGAAAGAAAAAAACAAAGAAACAAACAAATAAACTTATAAACAAACCAAGAAACAAAGAAATTTTATGGAAACAAAAAAGAAATAATTTTCATGAAGCAAAAAAGAAATATTTTTCATTCCATACTACCCAGACATTTTATTGTTCGAAGATATTTGGGAATAAATTCTAAGATCTCTTTCTATGGGCGTATATCGAAGGCAAAGCAAACGCCGATATGAGAGAACAATGAAATAAACAAACCTTGTGCCAAGCTTCAAATGATATATCCTCAAAGGTAAAATAATTCGAAAATTATCTGAAACTACATTGATTTTAGAGGTTTCGAATTGGGATGAAGATTATTTGTCAATACTATTGTTGATTCTGTTATTAATATAAATTCTTCTTTTCCTTGTAGACGACATATAAGGCCATCGTTGTGACAATCTTCATTATTTTTTGCTTCGTATGTCTGTCTATCGTACTCAAGGTAAGTAGCAATTAAGTTGAAATATAAATCATAAAAATATACGTTTTGTATCTTTCCAAAAGGTGTTATGCTTTGAATTTTATTTAAAAAGGTGCTTTTATACTACATATAATTAATTAATATATTTATTAATTAATATATATATATGTGTGTGTGTAGCAATTTTTACATGTTTTTGGTGTAATATCCTAATATATATATATATGTATATATATATATATATATATATATATTAGGATATTAGCGATTTTTACATGTTTTTGGTGTAATATCCTAATATATATATATATATATATATATATATATATATATATATATATATATATATATTAGGATATTACACCAAAAACATGTCAAAATAGCGATTTTTACATGTTTTTGGTGTAATATCCTAATATATATATATATATATATATATATATATATATATATATATATATATATATATATATATTAGGATATTACACCAAAAACATGTCAAAATCGCTACACAATTGCAGTCGTGTTTCGATGCGTATCAATACAACTCATCAGACGATTGTAAATTACTGGCGAGTGAACGATTTATTTAGTTTTAAAAGCAAAATACAACCTCTTTCTACGGAAAAAAAGATAAAAACGGGGTTTTAAGATATGTGGGCTTTACTCTGATCAATCAATCAAATATGACTTACGTTAAATTTAAACTAAGCGAAGAAGCAAAAATTAAAAATTATTTTTTATAAATGGGTCATGACCTGTAGATTGACAGATATTGGCAGCCAGGCATAAACTAAAGCGGATACATACAGTTACATAAATAATACAAACCAGACAATGCAGTTTCCTAAGAAATAAAAGTGGGGTGGAGAGTTAATTTAACAAAATGCTAGACAAGATATATGCTTTGTGAATTTCTTACATAAATTCTTTTTGTAATTGATAAATAAATAGCTTCTTTAAGAAACTAGTAAATAATTTAAATATATAGATTTGTATAGGTAAATTAATATGCACCTGTTAAATAACGATCATTCATATAAGATGTTAAGAACACGAACCAATCAATGTAAAATGACAAAATAGCCACCAATACATCTGTACAAGATGTTACCAGTACTATCAGGAAAATAATGCAAAATGTTATTAAATCCAGGTTAATCTTACAAATATAAAGATAAGCCATATATAGTGCAACGCAGTACAACTAAAATATAAGAAAAGTATTATCAAATTTCAATGTTTATCTAAATTGTAAGGTAAAAGGTAAACTATGCTTACAATTTACTGTTAATTCACTTCTTTGATTTAACAATAAATGTTTGTAAAAAAATCTGATGATTTCAAGTTTTTCATGTAAACATTGAAAACAGCGTTCCTATAAAGATCTACGTGCTCTTGCTATTTTTAAAATTTTCCATTTCACCTTAGGAAACTTATCATTTTTAAACTCCAAAAATATTTCGTAAGTGATGTATTATTTTTGTAAGTAGTATTGGCAAAGGACAAGATATGCTGATACCGCCTAGTCTTAAAAGAATTCATAGTACTACCAATATAGAATTTTTCAACCGTTGGATTCTTTATTGTAGAGATCGTACGCTGAAATCAAGTTTAGAAGATATGATGATAGTGGTCCAAAAAAATATTGGCCAATGTAATTGTAGGAATTCTGGTCAATGCCCAACGCTAAAAAAATGTTAAGTTTATGTTAGTAATATCTTAGATGCAATGTTTGGTTTATGTTAGTAATATCTTAGATGCAAATGATCACAAATGTAGGTAACAGATACTTCAGCGGGGTAAAATCTCTCCGAAACCGAGTCAAATGTTTACTATACCTATGTCTATTTGACTCGCTTGCAAACCAAACCTATGTTTACATTTTTGACTCGTGTAAACCAGACCTATGTCTAACGTTTTGACTGGCTTACAAACCCTAATGATCTCTACCTTTTTGACTCGCTTGCCAAAACTACTTATGTCTACCTTTTTGTCTCGCTTGCAAGCCCGACCTATCTATAACCTTTTGACTCGCTTCCAAACCTCACCAATGCCTACCTTTTTGACTCGCTTCCAAACCTCACCAATGCCTACCTTTTTGACTCGCTTCCAAACCTCACCAATGCCTACCTTTTTGACTCGCTTCCAAACCTCACCAATGCCTACCTTTTTGACTCGCTTCCAAACCTCACCAATGCCTACCTTTTTGACTCGCTTCCAAACCTCACCAATGCCTACCTTTTTGACTCGCTTCCAAACCTCACCAATGCCTACCTTTTTGACTCGCTTCCAAACCTCACCAATGCCTACCTTTTTGACTCGCTTCCAAACCTCACCAATGCCTACCTTTTTGACTCGCTTCCAAACCTCACCAATGCCTACCTTTTTGACTCGCTTCCAAACCTCACCAATGCCTACCTTTTTGACTCGCTTCCAAACCTCACCAATGCCTACCTTTTTGACTCGCTTCCAAACCTCACCAATGCCTACCTTTTTGACTCGCTTCCAAACCTCACCAATGCCTACCTTTTTGACTCGCTTCCAAACCTCACCAATGCCTACCTTTTTGACTCGCTTCCAAACCTCACCAATGCCTACCTTTTTGACTCGCTTCCAAACCTCACCAATGCCTACCTTTTTGACTCGCTTGTAAATCCAAACTATGTCTATCTTTTTGACTCGCTTGCAAACACCACTTATGTCTGACCTTTTTGACTCCCGTGCAAAATAGATTTATATCTACCTTTCTGACTTGCTTGCAAACCCGACTTATGTCTATCTTTTTTATTCGCTTACCAACCCGACCTTCGTCTACCTTTTCGACTCGCTTGCAAGCCTGACCGATGTTTACGTTTTTGACCCGTGCAAACCGAACCTATATCTACCTTTTAAATCTCGTGTAAACCAGACCTGTGTATACCTTTGTATTGTTTATTAAAACTACAGGATTTGGCATTGTCTGGAAAGGGGTGATATGGTAAGTAAAGGCTCCAAACCGGGTCCTGCGAACAGATATTGACGGAATATCGTACCAAACACAAGTTCAATAGCATATTTTTGTTTTTAATGTCTTTTCTTTTCAATGTAATCATCACCAGAAGACTTGTTGGTAGATTCTATAGATACCGTCCGAGAGGCTTCCTTAAATAATTCTTCTGACTCACCAAAACGTTCATGGAGAAAACGGTAAAGATCCGTGATTACTTGGAAAAAGAAATATGTAAAAAAAAAATAAAAAAACATTTACATTGTCGGGTGCATTACTTTGCTTTGGCTTTGTTGTCTTACAGAAGATAGGGACGCCATCTATTTGGCTGACAATTCTGAAAGAACTCAGAAAAAAATTCAGAAAAAAAAGAGTCCATCAAGATTATCCTTGACAGTTGACACCAAAGATCAGCAATAAACAAGCCTGGGATGTCGATGATAATCCCAGTTGACCATAGAATTTAAGTAATTTAAAGGGATTAAAAATTATTAGCAGGAGCTACAGGGATTGAATAACAATATAGCGACAGGAAACCAATTTTGAATGACGGTCTAGGTTTCTGACTTTCATAGAGTGGAGATTTAAACAGAAAAAACAGTCACAGGGTAAGAAGAAGACAGTATATTTTGCAGTTTTCTTCATTCGAATGTAGAGCCTTCCCACGAAACCATTCGTAATTTGAAATATTAAGCGAAGAAGCAATTAATATTAATTTATACTGGAAAAGTGTTTAGCGTTCCTAGTCCGCCTAAAAGAAAATGTCCTTATTTCGTTCCCCACGGATGAAATGCTTAATTACGTCAAGTTTTAAGCTAAGCAGAGCATCCTTACGTGCTGCCTCAGGATTTTCTGATACTTTGGAATAAATCTTGTTAACGAATGCACAACATAAACCAAGATAAAGCACAAATTCTCAGAGTTCGGAGCTATGGCGACGCGATGCTGATATACTGAGTCTAGTTCTAGAGGAAGCAGTTTACCGGTGCCACTCTTGCTATTCGGAGTACATGCTGCCTCTATAACTGCAAAAAACAAAACATTGAAAGCTATTTTCGATTTTCGCCTTTTTTTTAAATCATTTCACACCAAGCAAGGCAATAAAGCCATTAAGAAGGACGGAGTTACTGAGCGTGAGAGATTATGAGAAAAAGAAAACATTATTATGGAGATCAATTAACGAACAGGAATTAAGACAGAAGATTATGCATTTAAAATTTTGAAGATCAAAATTGACTGGAAAGCAAGAGGGCGGAAGAGAGTTCCACAAGCAAGAAATGCGAGCGAATTAACTATTAGCGTTACATCTCGTCAATTCGACTGTGAATTGATAAGATCATGGTGCCACTCAAGTACTTATTCATAAGGTTTAGTTATCATAAAGGAAAGTTCATCAGAACAATTACCATGAAAATATTTATAGAAAAGATACGGGGAAGCTACATTACAGCAGTTGGAAAGTGACTGAAGCCGAGATGGCAGGTCAGGACAAATGACATAGCAGATTATTCTTCGTATTTTATCAAGAATCTTTAAATATATAGCAGAAGCACCTTTGTCCGTAAAAGAGAAAAAATACTTTTGGTTTCTTTCTTTTAGCGGAAGCAACCCAATACGTCTTCGGATCACGGTGTCGCACTTTCCGTCTTCTGTTAGGACACTTCTCAGATATTTAAATTGTTATACTTGTTTGATTTTAGCACCCATGCATAACCAGGAAGTCTCTCTTCTTGTATTTTATACTTAGTCCTTACTTCTTGCTTTCCTTCGCTACCTTCTGTGGGAGTTTTTGTTGTTTCCTTTCCATGTCTACTATCGACAATGTGTCATCTGCATATCTTATGTTGCTAAGATTGTGGCAACCGGAAATGAATTCTAGTAGGACTTTTAATTCTCTCAAAATTACTTCGCTATATATGTTCTTGATTATATATATATGTTCTTGATTATTCTAATATCCTTCCCGGATATGTCATGGTTGCTGGGCAGATCTTTGTGACATACTGAACGCCTTTTTGTAATCTATGAAACACAGGTACACGTCCTTCTGCATTTATATTGCTCTTTCTGATAACATTCTGAGCATGAATATCGCGTTCTTTGTTCTGGTGTCTTTGACGAACCCGCACTGTTCTTGTCCTATCTCCGGTCTGATTCTGCTGCGCGCTTTATTCATCAGAATTCGGATGATGAGTTTTGTTATGTGGCTCATTAAGTTGATTGCCCGATGGAGTTCACATTCGTTTGCGCCAGGTTTCTTAGGCATTGCTATGAAAATAGATCTGCTTAGGTATTCCGATATGTCACCACTGTTGTAGATTTCATTTATTATTTCTGTGATCTTGTCTATGCCGGAATCATTTAAGGCTGCCATCATCTCTATTACAATTCCGTCCGGCCCTGCCGCTTTGTTTCTGTTCAATTTGGCCAGTGCAGCTTCCACTTTGATTTTTAATATTTCCGGCCCGTCGGTATTTTTGTGTATTGTCTGTTGTTCTATTTCATCATGGAAGAGTTATCCAATATATTCGTTCCATCTATGGAGTATTTCTTCTTTCTCTAATATCAGCGTTCCATCCTTGAATTTCATGCAGCCTGTTGATGAGCATGTTTTTTATCCTGTAAGTTCACCTACTTTTTATGCATATCTCCTTTATTTGTGATACTCATTCTCTATATTTCTGCACATTTTTCGTTGATCCATGCCTCTCTAGCCTGTCTGTATTTGTTCCTCATTTCTTTGTGTAGTTGCTATGACGAAGCAGAGATAACCTTACGGGGTTATCGGCCTTGATCGGTGAGTTTGGTCTGGGAGGACAGCAACAATGGCGGGCGCATAAACACACGTGTAAAACACGACGTTATTCAATCCACTTCCATCCGCTGATTATACGTCGGTATTACCAAAAATAATTTTTTAAATAATAATATCTAATCTTCAACCTGTTTATTTTGTTAGAACAGCAGTTATAACAGTATTTTTTTTACATTTTGTTCCGTGTCTTGACATTGTTTTCTGTCTCCTTTGCATCATGTCGAGAATCTCATTTGTCATCCATTTGATTTTTCTTCTTCGTCCATTTTCCGTTGGGATGATATCGTTTGGTAATGTCACTAAAGTTTCTCTTGGTGTGTCCCACTTCGAGTTTCCATTTCACTTTTTGTCTCTCGTAACTTCTTTTCACACTGTCTATATATTTCTCCTTCAGGTTAGAGTCGTTCAAGAGTTTGCTGTATTGCAATTTGGGTGCTGTGTTAGGCTTCTTCAGTTTCATTAGTTTCATTCTAAGTTTATATATACCATTTGGATAGGTTTTGCAGCATTCAACTGCATTCCTGATAGTTGATAGTTAAAACTTGAGAAATTAAAACCATGCTATGTCCGTGTGTCCCAATGCGCATGTCTCAGTGCTTTCTGCTGTAGATAATTTTTAAAACCATTTTTGGGGGAAAAGAGTCGGGTGTCTAACATGCCATCAAAAAACGGCTGTGTTATATTAGGTAATAAATAATTTCCGTTTTTGACTATTAACTTTATTATTCAAAAAGTAAAGTGCAATTGCATTTTATTCAATTCTTTTGAGTAAAATACCAAAGATTTTGGCGTGAAATAAAATCTTCAACAAACTTCTGAATCTGGTTTCAATCCGAGAATTTCTTTTCCTATCAAAGTGTTTTGCAGCAATCGACAAAAGTAATAATCGCTTGATGCGAGATCACGGGGATATTGCTGGTTGGGTAGAACAGACCAACCAAGTTCCAATTTTTTTCCTGTGTTGTTCTTCTTGCGTTGTCATTGACAAGAGCAGTATATTTTCCTTTAATATACTGTGTATGCCGCCACTGCTGTGTAAACACTAAGGTATACTAATGTACTCTATATTTATTCTTAACTGTCACATATGATTAGTAGTTAAAATCATATATTAGTCATTACAATTCGTTCACCAAAACTAAAATTACTATTGACTAAACCTAATAAATTGTATGATATATTATTTTTTATTATTTATTTTGTTAGCATCAATTAATTTTAACTGAGCCTGCTAATGCTAAGCAAATTCTCCAATGTTAACTTTATTCCATGTTTATGTCATGCTTAAAATATGCAAATTTAAAGATTTTAGGTTGTGCTTACAGTTTGGTATTCTGTCAACTAATTCTTTCAAGAATTACTATTTTATTTCCTTTTGATTTCTTTCAGTGGAAATTTCGCCGAGAGAGACAGGTAAGCTGCGGTCTTCGTCCAACTTTTTGATTTCGTGCGGTCATTTTTACTCTCTTTCCAAACACTAAGATACTATAGACGCATGCGCACAACACAAAACACATACAAAAACCTAGACATTAACTACACACAGATCTTAACGAAACGCTATGAACACCGTAATTCCACTTGTTCAGTAGCTGGAACGTTATTTCATTCTTCTCCAGGTGCGGTGGTTGGCATATGAGTCAAAATCACCTATTCAATGCCGCTAGACACTTTTTCCTAGACCCTTGCAGTCAGTGCATTTTTATCCTTGTAAAATACCTAAGCAGTCTAAACATGTCATTATCTGCTTATGTTACCGTTTACTGGATTTTTGGTTATTGCTTACTCGGTTTCCATCGTTTGTTACTGTGCATATGAAAAATGGCGGTTTTATGTCGGTCTGCCTTTTCGCTGGGATCAAAGTGTAGTATCTGTCCTCGGGCTGATAAACTACATTTCATGTCTCAGTTGTGTCTTTGTTTTCGGACAGAGCACAACTGAAAATGTTATTGAGAGGTGCCCGGTCTCGGGGAAACAGCTACCCATGTCAGTACCCCGCTCCTCCTCATTGCACTAAAGAGTGGGGATCGATAGTAATACCAATACCAGCACAACCAACGGCTGCGGGGGCTGGGCTATTTTTGAACCTGTCCCGAGTGCTTTGGCTCCCGACATTAAACTGACCTTGTGTCACATCTTGCCAGCCTGGAGCAGCAAGAAAATGCAACCTTCCTCTCCACTTCTATCTTCCCTTCTTTCTTTCATTTTCTCACTGAAACCAAATAATGTCTTTTCTCCTCTTTCCACGCGATCAAAACTCGGAATAGTCCATTATTTATGAGGTACTGACATGACATAACGGTCGTGCTAACTAACGTAGGGACGGACAAGAGTCATTATAATAGGATGCTTATAATATTATTATAGGATGTTTATAATAGGATGCTTATAATAAAACGTACAGTATTTTAATATTTCTCCTGTTAATAATTAAGACTGTAAAATAACGGAATGCTCACAATAATTTGTTAGGCCAAATAATGACGTTTTTGATTATTTATATACCAGAAACTGAATTAATTATCTTTTCATGAATTCACAACGTTCAACATAAATCCATTGGACTAAGCCAGGATAGAAGACCAAAATTACTAACAACAGACTGAGAAACTAGTTTGTTAATAGTCACTCGACATCAGAGTTCATTCCCCGTGGTCCAAGGGTTAAAGCAGGGTCTCTCAACAGGAATGAAATTCACCCGCAGGGGGCAAATTTTGGATTCTCAGGAGTGAATTGTGACCACAGTAAGTTTAAGTGGGGAGGAGAGCAATTATAGAATTTGGCTTATCTGGCCTGTCACTTTGAAAAGGAGAGTGGGAATAGCATTCTGACAAATGGTGAAAGGGGTGCAAGGTTGAGAACCCTCTGGGCCAAGGAGTAGATAAGTTTTTCTTTCTTTGTGGGATTGTAACTTATCTATTTTCTGTATTACCCTTTTAAAAAGGATGGGCTCTGTATCCATTATCAGCTGTGACAAATGGAAAATAATAATTCTAGTCTCATTCCTTTTTAAATCTGAAATGGTACAGTGGAAATTTGAGCTCTACATGGCTTGATTTTATTGTATGCTAATATGAACTTTGAGCTTTATGCAACTGGATTTTATCATATGCCAACATGAACTTTTAGCTCTTCATGGTTCTATTTTATTTGTATGCCAATATTAACTTTGAGCTCTACGTGGCTTGATTTTATTATACACAAATATAAACTTTGATCTTGACGCGACTCAATTTTATCATACTCCAATATCAAAATTATCAAAATACTGTGCAGCTATTAAAGATTTTCTTACCCCACTCCAATCTTTGTGTGGTGTGTGTAATTATATGTGTGTATGTGTGTGTGTATGTGCATGTGTGTGTATGTATGTATGTCTCTCTCTCTCTCTCTCACTCTCTCTCTCTCTTTCATTTTCGTTTCTTTTCAGACGTCAGTCTCAGAGTTAGCCAAGCGAGCCGTCTCGAAACTGGAGACACGAAAGTACACTGGGAACAAAATGAAATCTCAGCGTCCATACACTCCAACCTCTGATCTTTACAGCCAGAGTTCTGGAATTGACACTTGCGCCATTTGCCTTGAGGACTATAAAAATGGTCAGGTACGTAATTTTGTCTCAGAAAATTTCAGTCAGCGAAATCAATTGCCATATCGAATGATTGATTAATGAGTTGCTATATCGATCAAAACCATGCTTTTTGTCAGTATTGCAAAAATGTATTTTTAGCAGAAGAAGCCATCAGAATAACTGCTGAGCAGACTAAGACTCATTTTCACAAGCACTTCCAATACCTCAGTGTAAGGATCAGTTCTAACCAATTCATAGGACATGAAGAAAAGTGAACACTGGTTAGGTTTCACTACAGAGAGTCTTTTCCAACATGTTAAAAAACTAAAATATTCAGCTAAGAACTCTAGTCAATGTCTTAATTAACCAAGATTTTTACATGGATGTCATGCCTGGCATCCAACTCATTCATAAATGTTTAAACTATCAGCTATGTCCAAACGTTTTCTCAGATCTATGATTAATAATGGCTTCAAGCTAATTAACCCTCTATACAACTCCATCGGATTTCATAGACAGGCGCTATAGATCAGCAAAGAACTTTACCAAATAACAAAACTACATCGCTTGAGGATTTTCAACAGCAGTAAGAACTAAAATGGATAGCACATGTAAGAAGGCAAAATAATGATATAATCAAGATGTTAGGTTTCCACACTCTGCCTTACACAAAAAACGTTAGGAAAGAAACTCCCATTACTATTAGAAAGAGCAAAAACAGTTGACTGACAAACAAATTTTCCTGAAAAACTCTTTTAAGAGAAAGATTGTATAAATTTCAACAAACAGTAACACTAACTGTTCAGTCAATAAATGCCAATTGATTCCTTTATAGAAATGGCTAATTTTCCTATTGCAGAAAAATGATTACATTGTCCAAGGAAGTGAACAGTTAGAAAAGGGAATAATTTGGTAGTAGATAGGTTTGTCTATCGTCCGGTTCACATACCTCCCAGCTCTTAAAAAAAAGACCTTATTTCCTGTTTAGGATTCGGTTTCCAGTTTCTTCACATTCTCTTTCACTCCCAGTAACCCCTTGCATCTAAGTGGAATTATCACCTTGCTTGGGTTGAATTAATTAAAAAGAAACTTAATATTAATGAATTATGAACTAGTTGTAACGCTAGTGGCTTACAGCCATATCACAATGAAACACCAGTTCTTGTAGGATCACCGAAGTTAAGCAACATTGGGTCTCATCAGCACTGAGATAGGTGGGTGACCACTTGGGAATACTAGGTGCTTTAATCTTGGATATGTGTAGGTAGTGTAATGGATAACACTTTGGAATTGCAAATCAGAGAGCCGAGTTCCAATTCCAGTCCAGTTCAATTTTATGCATGCAGCCTATAGCGGCTTCATCGTTTTTCAAAATATCATGTCCTCATGTGTCATATTGGTGTTTATAAGGTATCACATTTTCATGTGACATGAAGGCACAATATTTGAAATATAAAAAATTATTGATAATGGCTTGTAAAGTCGAAATTACTCAGACACTGGACAATTTCTATTGAAATATGAACTGGAAACCAAAAGATAGTGAAACACATAAAAAATAAATCCTTAAAAAGGACCATACATATATATATATATATATATATATATATATACCAACGGCTTCCCATACTTAATATTTTCACGTGGTCATGTGTGACGTCACGAGCTGCGACGCAATTTTCGCTTCCTTGTCTCGTAAATACCAATTTGTCATTACTTTGAGCTTATTCAAGCAGCAAGGGCAGACTATAATTGTAGTTTCGTCTGTGTGTTGTTTAATTTATTGAAATTGTCATCTTTGATAATGGCTTATGTAAGACGAAAGCTTAGATTGGATTTAAACATGTATCAATATGGTGATTTCCTTTCGTCTTTCAATGATAATGTTATTAAGCTTATCAGACAATATGAAAGGAACTTACTTAAAATAAATAAACAAAACTTGTCTATATTATTTAATGAAACATATATACATACATATATATATATATATATATATATATATATACATATATATATATATATATACATATATATATATGTCTGTGTGTGTGTATGTAAAATGTGTATGTGTATATATATATATATATATATATACAATTCTTATATATATTATAAATGTGCTGTACTTATTGGAAAGCACTCAATATCAGTGATAGAACTAACATATATAGTTTGATTGATCTGAATCCAATTAAATACATATATATATATATATATATATATATATATATATATATATATATATATATATATATATATAGATTGATGTGAGTCCAACATATATATATATATATATGTGTGTGTGTCTGTATGTGTGTGTGTGTATATATATATATATATATATATATATATATATATATATATATATATATATATATATATATATATATATATATATATATATATATATATTGGATTGAGGAATCAGAGAGCCGAGTTCGAATTCCAGTCGAATCCATTACATTCACTTACGTGCTAATAACCTTGGGAAAGGTGTGAATCCTCTTCTTCTCCCTCCAACTATGGGTAAATAGCAGGACAGACTGGGTTCTATAGCCTTGGATGGCAACTGGTCTGACCCTCATACGTCGAGTTCGACGGGAGAGTCCATCATATATAGATAGATAGATAGAATATTTGATATAGCAGAAATGTCATTTTTATTTTCATTTTATCTAATATTTTTTTGCACATTTTATTCAATGTTTGATTTCCTGAAATGTTAGCTGCACAAACAATTCATATGGTCACCTGTAGATTGAAACAAATTGAAGTCGTTATTAGAACCTTGAAGTAACGTCTTCTACTCTGCCCCACTCTTCACTTCCCCAAAAATTCCACATCAAGGACCCTCCACATTTTCACACACAGCAGGTATTCCCACATTTATTATTGGTTTCAGAAGTGCAAAGTAATATTTGCAAAATGCCTCTTTCATTCAACCATATTTTTTCTTTTGGCAGTTTTTTTCTTCAAGGTTCAAGCACACATTTTTGTTAAGAAAAAATCATTTTTAAACTTATGAATTGTTGATTGGATGCGCTTAATGCATAAACGATTACTAAGGTTATCTGAATGAAATATCTAACATGTGTACTTATATCAGTTATTTGTTAATAACAGAAAAATTGTTAGATTAAAAATCTGCAACCTCAGATGATCAGCCCATACCTGAGGGCTCTCTCTAAACGAAAAAGACAGGCTTTCTGTAGAGTTCTAAAGTTGATGTTTGGACTTCATTTATGAAGCCACTTATGGAACTCTTTAGAGGAAGTATCTAAAACTGTAACATTGCATACAACCTTCTGTCTATATCACTGAGATGTGATATTACGATTATTTACATGATTTACATTATTTGGACTGTTATCGTCATCTTCACAACGTTTCGGCTGTTGTACACTCCGACCTTCTTCAGGTGATTGGAATTTTGAACCAAACTCTTTATTTCATCCACTGGGGTAGATTTTTCTAGTTCCATGTGCCATCCCTCTTCCAGATGTCTCATTATTCTGCCACTGCTGTAGCCTGGTAATGAACTCCACAATTGTTTAGGTCTAGTCACTGGATCTAACCAATGTCTTTATCTACTGTGCAAGGATTTTGCCTGTGGATGATTTTGGGGGCCTGCTTCTCCCCTTATCAAATGAGGTAACTTCACATGTAGTTTTTACCCCATTTACATTGTTTTTGAAAATTATGTTATTTGAACTCATATAAAATATAAGTATTGATGGTTTTGTTGCAGGTTCTTCTCCCTGAGACTTTTTTTTTGCTTATTTCTTTTCTTTTTTGTTTATAAAAACACTAGTTCTACATGGGTTCATCTGAAGAGGTCCTATGAGGTCCCTATACATTTAAAAATCTGCTGGGCTATTCTGCATTGCAGACATAGAGACATTTCGCTGTGATCACAGCTTTGCTATGTTGATCATGTTGTGCGCATGAATAATGAAACGACACCGACTATCTTCATGTACAACCCACTGCATGACGGTTATTGGAAAATGGAAAGGCACCTGTTGAGGAACAAGGAAAACCTAAATTCTATTGGCGTCTCTCTGTCGTCCTTTGGGAAAGTAGCTTTTGATCGTGTCAAGTAGGGGAGGGTGTGCATAAAAGGCATTACAACTTTTGAGAGGTCAGGCACTGATCATCTACAGGCAGAACGCTGAACACCGCTCTAAAATTCCTGCTGCCATCACAGAGAATGCTATCCTGGGTATGACGATAAACTACATCCGCATCCTTACAAGAACTGAGTTTCGTTGAATTCGATGGGAATTCGACGTAGAACTGAGATTCTTTAGACCAGAGTGGCATTGAGTTTTGCGAAGATACTGTGAAAAGTGCTGGAGATCTTAGGAGGCTAGATGTTGCTTGATCCCTAGAGACAATCGCAAGATACAACCAATGTGAACATGCAACTGTCCTAGCTAGAAAAACTGGAGCTCATAGAAAAAGAGGACCTACAGTGTGTAGACGTGAGAAAGTAAATATACTAGGACCATGCACAAGTACAGAGGGTGAAAACCTTGTGAAACATGTCCGTTAGGGTCATGCCTATAATAGATCTTGGAGACACGACAAATCTACACGTAATAATACTTGGAAACACGTCAAATTTACAAGAACTGAGTTTCGTTAAATTCGAAATACGAGAAGAGAGCTGACACTGTTCCGACCACAGCGAAGTAGAAAGCGAAAAATATCAACAGTAATAAGACGAATGAAACAGGAAAAAAAATAAATAATAAGAATAGTAATGATAGATGGATCTTGATAGACACTGTGGTAACTTGGGATAAGCACATCGTGAAGACGGAATAGATGAAAATAGAGAGGTAGGAAAATGTGGCAGGCCAAAATGGGAGAAATCTACAAACCACCTCCCATCCTGAGTATGACGATAAACTACATACGCGTCCTGGGTAAGACGATAAACTACGTCCAGCAGCAAGGCCTCTGATCAGGAGGTTTTCAGTAGCGTGGAACCGCCTCTTAATTGCCGTTGTTCCCGGGTCCACACTGACCGAGGGTGGTAGCACCTGTTATGGTCCCAGCTATGGGCAAATAGTTAACACCCAAACTTGTGTCAAAAAAGGGTTTTAATACCAGAAATACTTTGTAATAATAATAATAATAAATAATTACCAGCAATAATTTTTGAAGGAAAAAATTATTATCAGCAATACTTTAAAAATAAAGTACCAGCAATACAAACAGCTATACATTCTTTGGAAAAAATATGACCAGCTATAGGAAAAATATTCCCAAAAATAGATTTTTGAAGAATAACATATTACCAGTAATAAAAATGTTGTCAGCATTATATAACCGATTGAGGTTGATATGCCATAAAACAAAACAAAACAAAACAAACCAATTCACAGAGGGGGATGTTCATTGTCTTATGCGAAATGTTGTGTGGGCCTCAAGCTGGCATTAAATATCATCGAAGTCACAAACACAACTAAGTCATCAAAGGTGAATCATGCTATTGAATTACTCATAGGTCAAAAATGAGAGGGCAATTTCAATTATATATATATATATATATATGTATATATATATATAATAGGTACTCATATTCGAGGATACCTGTCTACTAGGGCAGCTAGTCAATCCCGATTGCAGGTGCTTGCTCAAGCACATTTGTGCTTGCTCAACACCCACAGAGCCCACCTGTGGTTTATATTGCAACTATTATTTACAGTATCTGAGAGAGCGTCTTATCTAGCATGATCAACAATTTGAATAAGCCCTCGGCCACAATGACTTGTGGCTTCATGCTAGCATAGCTATCAACGGCCCACAAGAGTTCCATCTACCCAATTTCACTCACAAGGCTTGGGTCAACCCATGGTATGACTTTCAGGTACTTTCCAAAGGTGCCAGATCTTGATATATTTCAATAAGATCAGGAAGTTGCCTACCCAACAAATCAACCATGGTGAGATTCGAATCCAGGTCTCATGGCCAGAAAGCGAACATTCTAACCACTCAGCTACATGCCGATAATATATATATATATATATATATATATATATATATATATATATATATATATATATTATATATATATGTAATAAAATTAAATGTTCACTCATCTTTTTTCTACTCTGCATTTCCACTGCTCATGAGACTAGATTGTAAAAATGAATTTATTTTCAGAAATCATATTTTCTGTTTGAGAATGTATTGGTGTTACTTTTTGAAATAAACTTTCTTCAGAGACATTATTGTATGATATAAACTAATTTGAAACTTTTCAGTTATATATACATTATATATTTTTTTTATTAATACAACTTTTGAGAGGAATAATAGAGACAGATGCAAAACAGTTAAAAAGAAAGCAAAGGCAAATGTAACTGACCAGATACAGAAATGACAGCAAGATAAACTGTTTCAAAGTCAATACTCTGCCCATACCAAAGAAGCTGATGTAGACAAACTCCGTACCCATCAGTGGCTATGTAGTGCAAGGTTAAAAGCTAAAACTGAAGGTTTGTTACCAAAAGGACCAATGCTTGCTAACTAGAAATTACCAAGCACACATACTGAAAAATTGTGTTAGCCAAAATGCAGATTCTGTGATAAATATCCAGAAAGAATTGACTATCTTGTACCCATTGAATATAAAACTCAGCATGACAGATTGGGCCAATATCTGCACTGGAAAATCTGCAACTTTTATGGGAAGAAAACTGCAGGTTGGTATGAACACCACCCAGACCTGGTTATGGAAATAGGACCTGTAATAATTTTATAAGATTTTACAATACACACAGACAGAACAATCAATGCTAATCGCCCAGACATTGTAATTAGAGAGCGCAAAGACAAAATGTGCCTTCTTATTGACATGGCAGTCCCTGCAGACTGTAATATATCTTCGAAGATATTCAAAAATATAAAAATACAAGGACACTGAAATCGAAATCTCAAAAATGTGGCACATGTGGGCATCAACAATTCCAGTTGGAGTTGGGATCCTCGGATTGATTCGAAAAGATTCCAATAGACTTAGTGAAGGGATTCCTGGTAGTCCATGCCTTAAAGAAATATGAAAAAATTGTTCTCACAACTACAGCCCAAACCTTATGAAGGGCTTTATCTATGTAAAATATGTGTGATTTTTTTTTCAAAACTGCTCTGTGGAAAATGTCATGAAGTCATTTCTGAACTTAGGTCACTTGTTGGAATCTGAAAAGAAATGAGTATACACCAGAAATTGAAGGAAATAAAATAATAATAATAATAATACAATTGGGAAGATGCTTGAAAATTACAAGAATTCTACATTGTTTTTTCAGGTTAGCAGAACTTCTACCAAAAAGTGCTCAGTAGATAACTAATCTTGTAATATTTAAGAAATTAATTAAAGTTCAAGTGATCTATCTGGTTATTTGACTCAAGAGTTTTCTATCAAAACACTCATCAAGGCCAGATATTTGGTAAATGTATTCAACTTTCACATTCTGACAATTCTTGCAATTTAAAATTCTTAACACATTAGAACTGTCACATGGTTTAAATTTAGAAGCTGTCATTTTTTCGGTACACACACACACACATATAGATATATAATTTTGTCATCATTGCAAATTTCTAAGTATACAAATTTATCTATCATTTATTGTTTATTTTTAAATTACTTGATTAATTACATATTCAATTTATATACATATATATAATGGTTGCCCACTCGTATCTGAGTATGTCTGTCTACTAGGGTGTCTAGTCAGTCCCTGTTGCAGTTGTCTACTCAGGTAATTTTGTGTTTGTTCAACACCCAGAAAGCAAAAAACTCCTCATCCCAGATATTCAAACAGAAATTAAATTTGAAAATTAGAATTAGCATTCATTCATTCATAAATTTGGTATCTCATAATAAGTTCAATAGATTTCTCAAATATCTGGTCTTGATGAGCATTTTGATGCAAAACTCTTCAGTTGGCTAGCCAGATAAGTAACTTTAACTTTTCTGAATTTATTGAATATCATTGCAATATATAAACTCATGTTTGATTTGATCCAAGTATGATTACAGTTTATATTATTGGAGTTGTGTTCAATTTGTACTTACATCCAGTCAATCATGATTTTAAGTGACAAAATAAGTGAACATTTAATTTTGTTATTGATTACTATTAATGCTCTATCACTTGGTATTGAGCACTATAATCACAAAGAGTGCTTGCATTAAAAAGCTTCAACTGACCAATTTTTAACCCTTTCTGTCTACTTGTACAGGAGTTACGTGTTCTACCTTGTCAGCATGAGTTTCATCGAAACTGCGTGGACCCCTGGTTGGTAACAAACCGCACTTGTCCATTGTGCTTGCATAATATTATGGGTGAGTAAATGTAATACAAATTCATGTCCATTTTTTCCAGCTATATGGTTAAAAAAGATAAGTATAATTTTAGATGGGTATTCCTTGATGTCTGCAGTTAGGAAAGCCTACGTTATAGAAATTAACTCATGTCCCATATCATGTAGATTTACAGATTGTCCACTTCAAAAGTGTGTGTGTGGGGGGGGGGCAGATAACTAATTTAATTACTGCATAAAAAGACACGAGTTTTGATAAGAAAAAAGATGTACTGCTTTCTGTATTTGTAGGATATAATCACTATCAAAACAATTCTAATTGTTTCGTCATGTTTTTAATAACTCGAAGATGTCCTTATCAGCAATAATATTATTCTTCACGCACACTATAAGGATCACTTTTGGGATTGTTACCTTTCTATAACCAAGGACAAATTGTACGATTTATCTTCAGAATTTTTGCTTGCCCTACAACTACTAATTTATTTTATTACTATTTTTACCCTATCGTATTTTTACTATTCATCACAACACTCTATGTCAATACACTTTTCATTATTACATTAAATACTTGTAACATAAGGAAGGTTACTGAATAGAATAATCACACGAAGGTTGGTAATGAACAATAATACTTAGGACAAGAACAACACATATAAGATTTGCCAGCAGTGTGTAGAACTAGTAGTCAGCTGCTAGAAGTGAGCCAAGTGAATTCCACAATAAATATCCAACTGGAGACCAACATACAGTATTTACTACTGTATTTATGTGAATGGAAACATACACATTATCATCCATAGGTATGCTACAACAATACTGTTATATTTTTGTGAGTTCATTTCCTGGGCCAGGCAATGTGTACTTGGATTCAGTGAAAAATGGTGTAAGTATTAAGTGAGCAGTATTAAATAAGATATCCCGAGACATGGGGAGTGTAATGAGAAAAGTATGTCTCTGTAGATTAAATAAAGGATTCAGTTTGGAATTCCTTTATTACTATTGTTTTAGTACGAGATTTACTTCATCTTATTATTGTTACATTTTAGTATCCAACTATCATAAGTCCTGTGTATGATGATAGACTACATCCAGGAGCAAAGCCTCTGAGCAGGAGACTAAAGGTCTTAAGGAGTGTGAAACCACCTCTTAATTGCTGTTGTTACCAGGCCAACCCTGACCTGGGATTGTAGAACCTGTTAGGGTCCCAGCTATGGGCAAATAGTGAATCCCTCTACACAAAAACAAAACACTTTTGAAAGTCTAAATATACATTTTTATAGTAAAAATACCAGTAATACATTTTATCTATAGGTAAAGGAATATAGTTCAAAATATTTAGCTTTTGGTATTAAATAACCCGTAGCAGTTTATATGCTACTAAACAAAATCAAACAACCAAAATGAAAGCACTCTTTCACAATATTAGTCTATATAATATCCTATAATTTCCTAAAGAAATCAAACTATATTCCAAAATATAACCTCAACAAAAAATAGCATAAAACACACATATCATTGGCTCTAGTAATTATGTCCACACAAACATGTATGTGCACAAAAGCTGAGTATCATCTACCATATACTCAATTGTGAAAGCAGAATAACATAATATTTTTATTAGTTCGAAGCTCCCAAGAAAATTAAATTTCAGCATTAAATGACCCATAAGTTATTGATATGCCATTAAACAAGCAAATCAATCAATTAATCCAATTATCATCATGTGTGGATACAATAATACACATCTTGAGAAAAGAAGGGAGTATGTTCTAGGATATTATCATATGATATCTGAAGAATTCCTATATTTCTACATCTGTCAGATCTTTACATGGATTGAATACTGTGAGTAAGGGTTAGCAGCTTGGATTGTGGATTCACAAAGCCACGTTTAAATTCCAGTCAAGCCTGGTCAATACCTAGATGGGTGACCGCTTGGAAATACCAGGTGTTGTAAACTTGGATGCATGGATGGTGTAATGGATAATGACTTGGAATTGGAAATTGGACAGCCAAATTTCAGTTTCAGTGTGGTTTGTTATTGTTGTAGCACACCTACGGACGATAATGGGTATGTCCCTATTCCTATAAATACGTAGTAAATACTGTATATTAGTCTGCAGTTGGAGATTCGTCTCCAGCTGTGATGGTCAAACTCTCTTCGCCTCTGGGCAGAGAGGATCCCCAGATGAGGCTATGTCAAAGGGCAGAGTCTCATCTCGGGAAACAGCTACGTTTTATACGGGGAATTTTTGGCTGAGCCTACAGGCTCGGGTACCCCACATTAAATTTTCCTTTGTGAAATATCTGACCGCATGGAGAGGTTGGGAGATACCTTGAAGTTGGAGATTTATTGTGGAATTCACTTGACTCACTTCTAGTAGTTGACTACTTCTTCTATGCGCCACTTGTGAATCTTATATGAGTTGTTCTTGTCCTAAGTATTATTGTTCATTACCAATCTTCGTGGGATTATTCTATTTAGTAACCTTCCCTAGGTTGCAACAGTTATATTCTCTTATGTGCAAATACCCTTAGGAAAGGTATGAATGTCCCCAGATATGGGTTAATTAGTAGGATTTGTATCAGTAAATCATTATTATCTCTAAAAACATTCTTAAAATGTAAAAATATTTCCTGGCTTTAAATAACCTGCAAACGGTTGATAAGATGTAAAACTCCATCAAATATAAAGCAAATGAGATGGAGATTTAGTGTGATTAGTAACACTGTTATAAAAGTTGGAGAATTTGTAAAACTAGATAAGGGAAAATAACAAATTTGAGATAAATAGAGTCACAAAGACATACTTCTCCAATATCACAAAAAAAAATGAATTTCTGAGATGACAAATGTGTTTCTATATGCCTAAATTATAAAAAATATATTGTAATAAAAGTTGTTATGGATAAAATATTTATTCTTATCATAGATCTTAGTGACCTTGGCATATGATTTTTTCTCTTTCCTTACTGTCAAGCATCTAGCAGAAAGAAATAGTCAGAAAAATCTTGGAATCGGGGAATTTTGTTTGTCCAAATCATTGGGTACCTTGAAGAATTTATCAATGAATTGAATATTGCTGCCTTATATGGTCTGAAACTTTTGCTATCAGAGATTTTTGATAAAATACAAAGAAAAATCTGCATTGTTGTTGATCCTAACCTGGCATCTCAGCTTCAGTCACTATCCCATCACCGTAACATAGCTTTGCTGTGCCTTTTCTATAAATATTTTCTTGGTAATTATTCTGATGAACTTTGCTCTATGTTATGTAGACTTTATGAGTTTAAATGCAGATGGGAAGGTCTCATCATTTTAAAGTTGAAATGGCTAGATGTAACCGTAAGGTCTTTCTATCACACTTCTCATTTGTTGATCTCTTCTACCTTCTTGCTTTCCAGTCAATTTTGATACTCAAAATTTGAGATGCAATGTTAATCATTATCTTTTGTCTTCTTAATTCCTGTTATCTCTCTTTAATAACGTGTTCTTTTTTTTCATATCCTTTCACCTTCAGTAACCCCTTGCATCTTAGTGGATTTATTACCATGCCTCTGAAATGAGTAAAAGAAAAAGCATAGCATTTTGTTTTCTTATTAGTGATTTCAGTAATAATTGTGTTCAGAATAGATTTAACGGAACACTGACATTAAATTAAAAAGAGATTTTTGTTAAGATTTTTTTTATTTATATATATTTTCAGCTTTCCACTCATCGTCTTCATCATCATCTGGTGCAATGTCACAACACAGTTCACTTAACAGCCAGCTGCATAGCCCTCATGGGTCCATCCCCTCCACCAACAATGCTCTTACATCGACAACTGTCAACCAGGGTGTTGGTGGAAGTAGTGGCTCCAACAACAATCACCTCCCTCAATACCACCACAGCCACTATTATCATAATTCCAACCAGCCTAGAGCAGGAACCCAGTCACACAACAACCGTAACTCTGCTGGTGTCAACATGAGCTCATGCAACATGGATTATTTCCAGACATTTGCTGTTCAAGGCACTTCACGATCAGGAACCATAAACAACTTTCTCTATACTTGCCCCTCATGCGAAGGCACGCGGACCAAAGGTGTCAACAGTTCCTCAGTGATTCCGTCCAATTCATCGCTGGCTGGCGCTTCCACGACAGCCACTGGTTTCCATTCGTCAGTGAACACACCGCCTCGTTCCACATTTCTGCATTCGCTGCAAACCCGTACCTCAGGTCTTGATTATGCACATGCTCTTCAGCGAGCCCTGTACCTGTCAAAATCATATGGGCGGCATGTCAGCTCAGCTATCACAACCACAACCACAGCTTCCACAACCACAGCTTCCACAACCACAGCCACAAATTTTACATCAACAGGCATGGCCACATCCTCAGTGGCATCAAACACAGGACTTATGCACATGTTCCAAACACCATCAACTTCCATTGCCTCAGATAACTTGTGCAGTTCACCTATGTTCTTAGGTCGCACTCGCTTCTATCTTTCAAAAAGGCTTAACTCATGGGAGAGTGACCCTGAGTTTGCAGGCAGTAAAAACAACATAAGCACAATGGCGACATGCGGCAGCTGCAGCTCTGATCAAAACCCAAGTAATGAAAGTTTGCAGTGTAATTGTTGTCGGCGCATGAGTGATTCAACATTTATAGACAGTAACCAAAGCACTTATGGCAGTACGGACATGAAAGACCCGAGTGATGTGAGCAGTTACGATTCTAATGTCTACCGAAGCGAGACGCCAGAGAGTGCCAAGGCTGACTGCTCAAACCATGCATCACACCCTGCACATCACAGTTCCTATCAGTCAAGTGTATTAACTGGTTCACAAAAGACCCAAATCCACAAACAGCATCATTACCACAACAAAAGTCAGCATAACATCCACCACCAACAACAAAAACACCAGCAGCAACCGCAACACAGAAAACGTGACAACCACTACATGTCAAGTCAAAAGGCTGTTGAATATTGCCTTGACTACAACAGCAGTAGTGATACATCAGTTGGCAGCCATAATGACCGAACTGGAGGCCGGGGATTGAAAAGATCCATTTGCAATCTAAGTCAGGCTTCATCGGAACATTCACTGAGTCAGCTGTCCGCTATGTCGGGAAGCGATGAAAGTTTTTCTTCTGAAACTAGTCACATTCTAGCCAAGTGTAGCCCAGTCCTATCAGGTTCTTTAACCAACTCAACACCCACACCTGCATCACTCCCAATTGACCTACCCAACGATAAAGATGATTCATCATCTTCATCCTCCCCCAACGCTACTAGCAATACTGTGATAAGACCCTTTAATGAAACCCGCACTTTCACACCACACTATCCCACAAACAAACCCCCGAAACAGTTCTCGTCACCCAGCCACCACAGACACAGACATTCACGGACGGTATCGAGGCGGCACGCGGCTAGCATGCGGAACCGACACTCTGTACCCTCATTAAGGGGAAAATTAAAATTGAATGGGCTTCCATCTTCGACACAAGTTACTTCTGGGACTGCCACTGGCGTCCTCAGTGGCCTTCGAAGAGGGGAAGAGATCTGGGAACATTATAGGCTATCCAAAGGACGAGGTACCACGGGTACTCAGCATTCAAATCATTCTCACTATCTACCCCCACTAGTCAGAACACCCCAGCAAAAGACTCCAAATATCACATCACCCCCCTCCCCTGCACCGCCTCCTAACCTTCTACCCGCTTTGTCTGATGTGAGCAAGCAAATCCCATTCCTTTCAGAAGAGGAAGATGAAGGGGTAGAGGATAACAGTGACGAGTCCGTTCCCCCACCTGCACCCTCTGTTCCCTTGCCAGTTACACCACGTCTGTTAACCTTAGAGCGTCTCTCATCTGTTTGCCTTTCCTCTTCCCAAAGCAGTAAACCATCACACAGCAGACTCTCACTTTCTCAGCATGGACTCATGTGCCCGCGTTGTATCAACTACAAACAATCGTTATCAACCTCCAATCCACGGAGATCTATGGTGATCTTTACAGAACCTCAAGGTAAGTAACTCCCCAAGATCAAAAACTCATCTGGAGAGAAACCTTTATCAGATTTTATTATGCAAGTCTGCTTTCCCGATAAAATTGTTATTAAGTAACCAAAAATAGGGAAAAATTTTCAGATATATTTACATTAAATATTTACATAAGTTTCTACTGGATATAAAGTTGGGGATGGGTTTTCTATTGTTATTAAATAATAAATTGATCCCCCTCCCAGAATTACTAGATGATGTCAGATTTTATTATGCAAGTCTGATTTCAGATTAAAATTATTAACCAACCAATATTCAGGATATACTGATATTTATAAGATAAATGTCCTTTATAAATTTTAGATTCTTGTTCTTAAGAATTTCTCAAAATCAATCACAAAATATCAAATACTCATTTTTTGTATGTGGGTCAAACTGATAATTTTAAAGCAAGCCCTTGCATATACCCTCTGTCAAGTATTAATATGCAAGTCAATGTTTGCATAATAAAATTGATATATTCTGGAAATTTTATCAAATATCAATTGGTTAATAGTTTCATGTAAAAAAAATTAACTTGCATAATAAAATCTGACATAGTGTATATGAAACACACACACACATAATAATATATATATATATATATATATATTATTGAATGTATTGACAAATATTTTATTTATATATATATATATATATATATATATATATATATATATATGTACAGTCAACAAATTACAAGCCTGTTTCATTGTATCACAGCTCATCAATGTGGCTAGACATCCAATTGACTCAAGCCGGGAGCGAAACTCAAACAATTTGGCATCAGTCCTAAACTATTGGCACACTGTAGAGAAAGGGAAATTTTTAATGCATTGTATATGTGATGTATACAAACACCAGTCGCCAATAGTGCTCAATTCATAACTGCAGAGTAATGCGTTAATAGCAGGAGCAACCACTATTTTATTTAAATTACCCTTCTCTAAAGTACTCAATCAAGATATTTTTTTTTATTGGTATCACTCCAAGCAAGTCTGTACACTCACTAGCATGCAAGGAGTTACAGGGTGTGAAGGAATTAGGAACAGAAACATTAGTAATGCAGAGAAAGAAAAGAGCAATCAGGAAGACAGTAGGTAGTGATTGACATTGCATTTAAATTTTTGCAGATTTAAGTTGGTTGGAAAGCATGGAGCCTGAAGTAATTCCCCAAGCAAGAAGTGCGGGAGAAGGAACTGTTAGCATAGAAGTTACAGCTATATCTATCAAGCTCAACTGTAAATTGATGAAATCTCCCCACCAATCTGGTATTGCACATAAATTCATAGAGTCTAGGTAGCATAGCGAAGAGCACATCCAAACAATTACCACAAAAGAATTTATAAAAATGGCAGAGAGAGGCAACTTTACAATGGTGGGCAAGTGACTGAAGCTAAGCCACCAGATCAGGACCAATAATATTGCTGATTCTTCTTTGGATCTTATCAAGGAGCTCCAGGTAAATAGCAGAGGCATCGGACCATATATGGCAGCAACATTCTAAGTATGGATGAATGACAGACTTATAGATATGCAAGAGAGATTCTGGAGAGAAAAATTATTTTGCTCAATACAGTGAACAAACATTCTTATCAGCTGATGGATTCAATGTAGTCCTTCCACCTCATGTCAGCATATATATATATATATATATATATATATATATATATATATATATATACTAACTAGAATTCCATGGCTAGTAATTAAAATAAAATTTCTAGTCCTTATTTTTTTACATTTCTAGAAAGATAAAAATAAAAATGTTTAGATTTCAACATGTGAAAAATTTTCATGAAAACTGAATCACTGTTTTTAAAACAAATTTCTAAGACGTTTGTGTTGTGTTATAATCTTTTTAAAACTTTTTTTTTCAGCAGAGATGCATTGATAATTAATCTAAATGGAAATGTAAAAATTTGTGACTTAAAAATTTTTTCATGTAAAATTTAGTCATGAAAATATTGGTAGTTATTACAATAAGAATAACATTTTCTTGGATTTTTTAAAAATAAAAAAACTATTCATTATAAAAGTAAATAATTAATGAATATGTACTAAAATTTTCATTTAATTTGGGTAATTCTCTGAATATTAGTAATTCAAAAAAGCACTACACTTCCCCCAATTTTCATTCAAGGGTTTGTGTCCCACATGTTAGGAAATTTACATGTAGTAAAGAGAGGGGGGGTCCATATTAAAGTTTGGGGGAGGAGGCAAGACCCTAGCACCATCCCCGTCTATTTATCTATATTTTTCATTCTGTTCTTATCTATCTATCTATCTCAGCCCATTCATTATCTATCTATCTATGCATATATCTCAGCCCATTCATTATCTATCTATCTATCTATCTATCTCAACCCATTCATTACCTATCTATCTATCTATTTATCTATCTATCTCAGCCCATTCATTATCTATCTATCTCAACCCATTCATTATCTATCTATCTCAGCCCATTCATTATCTATCTATCTATCTATCGCAGCCCATTCATTATCGATCTATCTATCTCAGCCCATTCATTATCTATATATCTATCTCTCTATCTATGTGTCTATCTCAGACCATTCATTATCTATCTATCTATCTCTCTATCTATGTGTCTATCTCAGACCATTCATTATCTATCTATCTATCTATGTATCTATCTCAGCCCATTCATTATCTATCTATCTATGCATATATCTCAGCCCATTCATTATCTATCTATCTATGCATATATCTCAGCCCATTCATTATCTATCTATCTATCTATCTATCTCAGCCCATTCATTATCTATCTATCTATCTAAGCCCATTCATTATCTATCTATCTATCTATCTATCTCAGCCCATTCATTATCTATCTATCTATCTATCTATCTATCTATCTCAGCCCATTCATTATCTATCTATCTATCTATCTATCTATCTCAGCCCATTCATTATCTATCTATCTATCTATCTATCTATCTCAGCCCATTCATTATCTATCTATCTATCTCAGCCCATTCATTATCTATCTATCTATCTCAGCCCATTCATTATCTATCTATCTATCTATCTATCTCAGCCCATTCATTATCTATCTATCTCAGCCCATTCATTATCTATCTATCTCAGCCAATTCATTATCTATCTATCTCAGCCAATTCATTATCTATCTATCTATCTATCTATCTCAGCCCATTTATTATCTATCTATCTATCTCAACCCATTCATTATCTATCTATCTATCTCAGCCCATTTATTATCTATCTATCTATCTCAACCCATTTATTATCTATCTATCTCAACCCATTCATTATCTATCTATCTATCTCAACCCATTCATTATCTATCTATCTATCTATCTATCTCAGCCCATTCATTATCTATCTCAGCCCATTCATTATCTATCTATCTCAGCCCATTCATTATCTATCTCAGCCCATTCATTATCTATCTATCTATCTATCTCAGCCCATTCATTATCTATCTATCTATCTATCTATCTCAGCACATTCATTATCTATCTATCTATCTCAACCCATTCATTATCTATCTATCTATCTATCTATCTATCTCAGCCCATTCATTATCTATCTATCTATCTATCTATCTCAGCCCATTCATTATCTATCTATCTCAGCCCATTCATTATCTATCTCTCTATCTCAACCCATTCATTATCTATCTATCTATCTCAGCCCATTCATTATCTATCTCAGCCCATTCATTATCTATCTATCTCAGCCCATTCATTATCTATCTATCTCAGCCCATTCATTATCTATCTAACTATCTATCTATCTATCTATCTCAGCCCATTCATTATCTATCTATCTATCTATCTATCTATCTATCTCAGCCCATTCATTATCTATCTATCTCAGCCCATTCATTATCTATCTATCTCAGCCCATTCATTATCTATCTATCTCAGCCCATTCATTATCTATCTATCTCAGCCCATTCATTATCTATCTATCTATCTATCTATCTATCTCAGCCCATTCATTATCTATCTATCTATCTATCTATCTATCTATCTATCTCAGCCCATTCATTATCTATCTATCTCAGCCCATTCATTATCTATCTATCTATCTCTGCCCATTCATTATCTATCTATCTATCTCTGCCCATTCATTATCTATCTATCTATCTCAGCCCATTCATTATCTATCTATCTATCTATCTCAGCCCATTCATTATCTATCTATCTATCTATCTATCTCAGCCCATTCATTATCTATCTCAGCCCATTCATTATCTATCTATCTATCTCAACCCATTCATTATCTATCTCAGCCCATTCATTATCTATCTATCTCAGCCCATTCATTATCTATCTATCTCAGCCCATTCATTATCTATCTATCTATCTATCTCAGCCAATTCATTATCTATCTATCTCAGCCAATTCATTATCTATCTATCTATCTATCTATCTATCTCAGCCCATTCATTATCTATCTATCTATCTCAGCCCATTTATTATCTATCTATCTATCTCAACCCATTCATTATCTATCTATCTCAGCCCATTTATTATCTATCTATCTATCTCAACCCATTCATTATCTATCTATCTCAACCCATTCATTATCTATCTATCTATCTATCTATCTCAGCCCATTCATTATCTATCTATCTATCTATCTATCTCAGCCCATTCATTATCTATCTATCTATCTATCTCAGCCCATTCATTATCTATCTATCTATCTCAGCCCATTCATTATCTATCTATCTATCTATCTCAGCCCATTCATTATCTATCTATCTATCTATCTATCTATCTATCTCAGCCCATTCATTATCTATCTATCTATCTATCTCAGCCCATTCATTATCTATCTATCTATCTATCTATCTATCTCAGCCCATTCATTATCTATCTATCTATCTCAGCCCATTCATTATCTATCAATCTATCTATCTATCTCAGCCTATTCATTATCTATCTATCTATCTATCTCAGCCCATTCATTATCTATCTATCTATCTATCTATCTCAGCCCATTCATTATCTATCTCAGCCCATTCATTATCTATCTATCTCAACCCATTCATTATCTATCTATCTCAGCCCATTCATTATCTATCTATCTATCTCAGCCCATTCATTATCTATCTATCTATCTCAGCCCATTCATTATCTATCTAACTATCTATCTATCTATCTATCTATCTCAGCCCATTCATTATCTATCTATCTATCTATCTATCTCAGCCCATTCATTATCTATCTATCTCAGCCCATTCATTATCTATCTATCTCAGCCCATTCATTATCTATCTATCTATCTCAGCCCATTCATTATCTATCTATCTATCTATCTATCTCAGCCCATTCATTATCTATCTCAGCCCATTCATTATCTATCTATCTATCTATCTATCTCAACCCATTCATTATCTATCTCAGCCCATTCATTATCTATCTATCTCAGCCCATTCATTATCTATCTATCTCAACCCATTCATTATCTATCTATCTCAGCCCATTCATTATCTATCTATCTATCTCAGCCCATTCATTATCTATCTATCTATCTCAGCCCATTCATTATCTATCTAACTATCTATCTATCTATCTATCTCAGCCCATTCATTATCTATTTATCTATCTTATCTATCTCAGCCCATTCATTATCTATCTATCTCAGCCCATTCATTATCTATCTATCTCAGCCCATTCATTATCTATCTATCTATCTCAGCCCATTCATTATCTATCTATCTATCTATCTATCTCAGCCCATTCATTATCTATCTCAGCCCATTCATTATCTATCTATCTATCTATCTCAACCCATTCATTATCTATCTCAGCCCATTCATTATCTATCTATCTATCTCAACCCATTCATTATCTATCTATCTCAGCCCATTCATTATCTATCTATCTCAGCCCATTCATTATCTATCTATCTATCTATCTCAGCCCATTCATTATCTATCTATCTCAGCCCATTCATTATCTATCTATCTATCTAAGCCCATTCATTATCTATCTATCTCAGCCCATTCATTATCTATCTGTCTATCTATCTCAGCCCATTCATTATCTATCTATCTATCTATCTCAGCCCATTCATTATCTATCTATCTATCTATCTAAGCCCATTCATTATCTATCTATCTATCTATCTAAGCCCATTCATTATCTATCTATCTCAGCCCATTCATTATCTATCTATCTATCTATCTATCTCAGCCCATTCATTTTTCTATCTATCTATCTATCTATCTATCTATCTCAGCCCATTCATTATCTATCTATCTATCTCAGCCCATTCATTATCTATCTATCTATCTCAGCCCATTCATTATCTATCTATCTATCTATCTCAGCCCATTCATTATCTATCTATCTATCTCAGCCCATTCATTATCTATCTATCTATCTATATATCTATCTCAGCCCATTCATTATGTATCTATCTATCTATCTCAGCCCATTCATTTTTCTATCTATCTCATTCTGTTCTTATTTATCCTTTTTATTCTGTTTTCATCTATCTCTTTCATTTTTCTCATTTATCTCTTTCATTCTGTTCTTATCTACCTATCTATATATCTATTTCAAACTATCTGTTTATCCATGTATTGATCTCATTCAATCTATTCTAATCTCTCTCTATCTATCTATCTTTCTATCTATCTATTCTTCTTATCCATCTATCTCTTTCAATCTATACTTATCTATCTATCTCAGTCTGTTTATGTCTATCTATCTATCTATAAATACATATTTATGCATAGTAACAAATTTCTGATTTCCATAGAATTTTCATTATTGATTTGATTTCTTTTCTTTCTTTCTTTTCACAGGGACAGTAATGACATTGCCTTTGGAAGAGAAAGAAAGATACGATCCTTCAAATGCCGTCTGATGAACAAAAAGTGGACAAAGAAAAAAAAGATTATATAATGAATATAAAATTAAAATGAAAATATTTTCAACAAAAAATGAAGGCATTGAACCAGAAAAAAGGGACAAATGACAGGTGAAATTTTATGATTGCTTCATTTATAAATCACTTGTGAAAGTTTTCTTTTTTTTTTTTTAATGGTATGGAAGGAATGAAAGAAATATGTATTGCCAACTATTTGGTAAAGAAACAAATTTCTTTCAGGTTTGGGATATTAAAATCACCTAATTAAAAAAAGAAAAAAAGAAAAAAGATTCACTGTTCAATATGCACATACATGTATCAATCACTTCCTCATTCCCTTGCTGCCATCCCATGTCTATCTCTGAAGCCTGTCTCAACGTCCTTCTTCTTGGATTATTTTATTAAGAATGCGGTATAATTCTATCAAGATTACAAGCAGATAAAGCTGACCACATGGCTTAATGTTGAAGTCAATTGAAAGAGGCAGTTGCATAGAAATTGCAGATGTTACCTTTCCTTAGTTGCAGAGATGCACATGATGCTGCAAACTTTCTTGCATTTATTTCTACTGCATTTAAATGGCAAACAGTGCAGTTCTATGAGTGAACTTTGCCAGTTCTTTGACTGCACATGTTGCTTGTAGGTCTCTCTCACTTGAGTACATGAGCTGGCATCCAGGCTTTGGAAATGAAAGCTTTATTAGCTCACCAATCTAAAAAATTGGCTGACCCATATTTAAATAAAGAGGGTGGCTGTTCTAATCAAACTCAAGTCGAGTTTTTCACTCGTAATTGTTGTCAGTACATTTGTATATTTGTAAAATCAACATGAGGTATAAATATTTCACTATGCCCCCCCACCACCACGTGTTAGTGCTATATGTGAATATGAGTGAAATGATTATTACAAAAATATTATGATTAAAGATTAAAGAGACAATTATCACAAAAAGAGTATTACAGAGAAGATTATTACAATAAAAGATTATTACAGAAAAACAATTATAGCAAGAAAGATTATTACAGGAAAGCATTAGACAACAATTATTACAGATTATTCCTGAAAATTTATAACAGTAAAGATTATTACAGATAATGATTATAGTATAAAAATGATTATAAGAGAAAATGATTATTACAGCAAGATTATTAGAAATAATGATTATAGCATAAAATGATTATAAGAGAGAAAGATTATTACAGATAATAATTATAACTGAAAAAGATTATTGCAGAAAAATTATAGCAGAAAATGAGTATTCCATAAGAATATTACAGTAAAAGATTATATAAGAAAATGATTACTATAGGAAAAGATTATTGTAGAAGTTACTGGGGGGATTATTATTATTACAGAAACAACAGCTTATAGAGAAAATTATTATTGCAAAAAAAAATTATTACAGAAACTGTTATTCAGAATGCAAAACCCTGATAGGGATGGATACTTTGCTACAAAGAATTCATATTTCATATCTTAAATTATACAAAAAATATGACATTTAACTTGGATTTTACTGTAAAAAGCACAACTGGACACATGACAATTACCATATTTAATAATGTATAAAACCCTACACCCAGCACTTCATTTTCTCTCATGTTTTTTTTAGTCTAACACTGAAAATAAAGATAAATATTGCAATGAAATGATATCTGTATGATTATAATAAAGAGATCAAATGATACCTGATGAAAGCCAGAGGACACAATGGCCGAAACGTTGTGTTAACAACAGCAAAGATGAAAACAATAGTCTGCATGTAAATATTGTAAATAATGATAAGATCACATCCCTGATATTGAGAGAGAAAAAAATAAGGAGTCTTCTGAAAAATAAACTAAACTTACTTTCTGGCTTGTGTAATTATCACTGGTACCATTGTTCAGTTTCTGTGCCCAGCTAAAAATGATCAAATGCTGATTTTCAAAGCAGGTAGACACTTGGTAAAACACAATCTTCCTAACTTCATTTCATCCCTCCATTGGACTATGAGTGACAAACTATACTAATCTTGGTAAGAGGTTGTAGCATCCTTCTCACACATGCAAATGCTCAACATGCTTGAATAAAAAACAAAATTTCAAAATGCCGATTTTCAAGGCACGCTGTCATTCCCCTAACCACCACTTGAAAGATGCCCATTCATCCTTGAATGCCAAACATAACTTAGCAAAGTAGATATCAATCTATAAATCTTTATACACTTGGGATATCAGATACCATATCTCTCTTTCCAGACAGTAGAATTTCTCAAAGTCAATGATTTGTTTCTATATTTAGATTAGTCTGACATAAGGCTATAAGAGAGAGGTGTTGAAAAATGTTAAAACTTTATACTAGTGAATTTGCTATAAAAGGTACACTACCTGCTAAAATTAATGAAAAAGACAATACACACACATGCGTGCACACACACAAACACACACACATATATATTGAGACATGTTTCATTTATTCTGAGTACTTTTGACATTAGCACAATGTCATCATCAGGGTGTTGCTTTTTTCTAAGACAAATATTGCAGTGTTCATCATTTTCCTAATTCTTCTTTTGTTGCGTTCATCTGAAAGTTAATATTTTTTACAAGTGAAGTGAAAAATATTGCTGTTATGTACTATACGATTTAACTTGGTGCAAAGTGTAGGGGAAGAAAATAAGTTATGAGGGTTTGTGTGTTTTTTAATGTCAAAAGTACTCAGAATAAATGAATGTGTATCAATATAGTAATTTTCTCTTTTCCTTTTCCAAGAAGCTTGTCTGTGAATATGAAAGAATCCAATTGAAAATGAGTAAACAAAACTTGTCTAAATTATTCATTGAAACATGCCTCAATGAAAACATGTTGCCAAAATATATGCAATACATACATACATATAAATATATATAAATATATATATATATATATATATATATATATATATATATATATATATATATATATATATTATTAGTAATAGTAGTAGTAGTAGTAGAGGTCTTAAAAATATAAGACACTATACTCGATTGGAAAACCTTCAGTGTCTTGATTTGCAAATAATCAAACCAATACCAAAGGGAAAGATACGAGTACGCAAAAAACTAAATAAAGTGCTCAATACAGTGAGTAGAGCAGACCTAGAGAGCCAGACAAACCTACCACGGTTTCACCTAAACAGATCATCAGGGAAGGCCGGCTAACAAGGTAAGAATGAACGGAAACTGTGGTAGGTTTGTCTGGCTCTCTAGGTCTAACTATATATATATAAGTATATATATATATATATATATATATATATATATATATATATATATATATATATATATATGTTTTGAACAATAAAAAATATAAAAAATATTAAATTTTCAGACACACTGAGTAGTATATTAATATTCTTTTGTTTTATTATTTCAATTAGGTTCCTTGACTAGTTTCGGCCAGCATGGCCATCATAAAGAGAAAAAAAATTCCTACTTGTTAGTAGAAGTGAACTACAGGAGTGAATGACTGTTTCTGAAGAGAGTGAATGTTATCTGTAGTTTTCGTTTTTTATCGTTAATTTTGGTCAGTCCTTGTGTTGGTCAAACAGCCTCTTTCAAGTTGTTTTAAGATAGATGATGGGAGATTCATGACTTTAAGAATACCCTCTTTGGTCATTTTGACACTTTTATTGGTTGCTGGGAATGTGATGTATGTGTTAAGTGTATGTTATCTTTTAGTTCTTTGGAAGTATGTGTGATGTGTGTATGTGTATATATTGGTGTAATCTTGTGTGAGTGAGAAGTATGGCTAGGGCTTGATTTATGGGGTTATATATTAATTCTATGTATGTTGTTAAATTTGTGGTTAAGCCCATCTGGATGAAGTGTTTTGAAGTGCAAAATCCTTCATGTTTTCATGTTCCTCTAGTATTTTTCTAAGGATATCTTTTCTGTCTATTTCTATTTTTTCAATTATAGTTCATTTTCCATGGCTTTTAAGATCATGTTTTTCTAGGTGGAAATGTTGTTCTACAGGTAATAATCTTTCGGCTATAGCCGACTTAATCCAATTCTGATAATTATTAATTCTACAGTGAGAGGGCCATTAACATTTTCCCGCATATTGTTTCTGGTATAGTGTGCATTCTAATAACTAAATTATGTTATGACTTCTGCAGTTAGTGTTGTGGTTGATTTTGAAAGTAGATTTAGTGACTGAGCTAGTGAACAAATTGGTATGTCTAATGTGGTTACAACATAGGCTCCTTATATATATATATATATATATATATATATATATATATATATATATATATATATATATATATATATGAATAAAGACAAAAAGAAAACTTTTCTTTACCAACTCATTTCATCACCTGAGGGACTTTATCAAGGTAAATGTTGTTTACTTGGATAATGTCATTTGCCTTGATAAATTCTCTTGGGGGAAAAATGCTTTAGTAAAGAAATGTTTTCCTTTAATTTTTATTCATACTGTCTTTTTACAGATATATTTCACTTTATTTATATCTTAATTTTTACATATGTGTGTGTGTGTGTGTGTGTACATGTTTGAATTTTTACATATATATATATATGCATCTGAGTGTGTTGTCTAAAACTTGTTTAAAATTGGGAAGAATGCTCAATATAGGAGATAGATTACTTATAGACAGTGTAGATATAGGAATCAATACTGTAGTGTGACTGTCAGTTTCATGTCATAGTGCTATTTTCAATCCAAAATGCATTGAGACATGAAATTGACAGTAGGATTCCTATATACACACTGTCTATTTCTCTGTCTGTCTCTTTCTCTCTCTCTCTCTCTCTCTCTATATATATATATATATGTATTTATGTATGTGTGTGTCTATAACCATATATATATATATATATATATATATATATATATATATTAAGACATGTCTCATTAACTAATTTAGACAAGTTTTGTCTACTTATTTTCAATAGGATCCTTTCATATTCACAGACAAGCTTCTTAGTATCCTTATTAAAGGAAGAGAGAAAATTACCACGTTGATACATATTAATTTATTCTGAGTACTTTTGACATTAGCACAATGTCATCATCAGCGTGTTGTTTTTCTAAGACAAAAATTGTTGTCTTCATCTATATTGTTTTCATATGTATGTGTGTGTGTGTGTGTGTGTGTGTGTGTGTGTACTAGACTCTCCCAACATTTTTGGCTCATGATGATACAGCAGCTCAAGTCTTAGAACTGAACAGCCATATGATTTGATTATTAGTTGTAAAGACTTTTTAAGAATCGGTCATACTTTTTGGAAGAACCAAATACAGAGAACTGGTACACATAGTATGCTGCAAGTTCTTCAAACAACTCTATTCAGGATTTGAATTCAGAGTTTTCCTTCTTCATAGACTGGTTGCCAACCAAGGCTATAGGGCCCAGTCTGTCCTGCTAGTTACCCATAGCTGGAGTGGGGAAGAAATGGATTCATACCATTCCCAAAAGTATTTGCTCAATGAAATCGACTGGAATTTGAACTTGGCTGTTTGATTCCTTAACCCGAGCTGCATAGCCATATATACATATACATATATAGATAGAGAAAAATTAGAGCTAATTCTTTTTACATATCAAGAGCAATTTTAGGGGGAAAAGTATGACAAAGTGTAAAAAATTTTGTGTCATGCGTTTCATCCGAAAAAAAACGAGCCATATATATATACAGGGTGCGATGGATAAAATATCATCTAAATTATGCAAAAATGAAAATAACACTGGCATCTCAAACATGCATAAATGAGCCTAAGCAGGTATCTGGAAGAAGAACTGGCTAGCTGCCCTAGTGTTCATTGCACATTTATATACCGAGTGTAACAGCAAAATTGTCCAAATCGTGTAACAGCAAAATTGTCCAATTGTTAGATTAAGCTCTGAACCGTTGTGTCTTAGAAATGATTAAAAATATCTTACTGGAATTCTTTGAGTTTTATAACACTATTGGACTCTACTTTGAGCAATGAGTACGTATAATTACTCTCCAAGCTTAAGAGAAGAATCGTGACGAAATCGATCATAAATGAAAATGACATATCATTAATTCATCATAGCTAAGGATCGGAAGCTCATGATGTATTGAAATAAAGTTTTTATCTCTCTCTCTCTCTCTCTCTCTATATATATATATATATATATATATATATATATATATATATATATATATATATATATATATATATATATATATATTATTCCAGGATCATTTTTCAATCTTCGCCCTCTAACCTTCTAACCTCCTGTTCTGGAGTAACAAGGTGACTCGCAGATTTCATGTACGATTTCATTTACATACGTTTTTCTCAATGCTCTTTGGACTCTCATGGCTGAAATTCCTCTCTCACGTGTCAAACGTCTTATGGATTGAGTTGGATCTTTTTGAATTGATATTATTAACTTTAAGTTAAAATGATGATCACTCTTCTGGTTGTGAACTCCTGATCCAGTTTTCCTTTCTACTGTTCTCTCTTTTTTAAACTTATTCACCGTTCTCTTGATGGTTCTTGAATGAACTTTGAAGATGGAAGCCAGAGTATGAACGTTGATACCATTACTGAAGGCCTAAATGATCTTTTTCCTCTCACTATTGCTCAGTTGGGATGGCAGTGCAGCTGACACAAAATGATTTTAACTCTCTTTCTAGCTGAATAACTCAAAAGGGTTTTTCAGTGTTTCTTATGACACATGGTATCAAGTTGGTTACACGTCTGATATGTAAACCAGGAAAAATTAGGTTAGATTAGTGTTTTTTTTTTTAGATATTAAACATTATGTGGGATGGACAATTATGCCATCAATTTGGATAATTTTGCTGTTACATCTTGTGTGTGTGTGTGTGGTTCTGATACCCTCTTGTCCGTCTGGGTCAGTGGAAAGACCCAGGAAGTTGATGAAGAAAAAAAGAGGCAGTAGGGAGGCAGTTAAGAAAGAAATGAGTAGAAAGGAGATGTCAGGAGGGTATCAGAACCAAGTCTAGGGGTCAAGAAATCATGATTTCTTGACCCCCTACACTTGGTTCTGATACCTTTCCATCATCCCCTTTCTATTCATTTTTTCCTGTCATGAATGATCAAATATTTGGCCAAAATATTACCTGGCTGAAGTAACAGGAAATGGATGTTACAGACGTTTTCAACCTTGACAAGAGCTAGTTGTTTAATATTTGCATTTTTATGCATATAATTTCCGCGCATTTATTGTGTGGACGTACTGAGTAAATATCGAAGCTGGTAACATTCAGTCATCACCGAGCAAACTCTGAATTTTTTGCATCTATGATGAATGTTTATACTCTCAATGACACTCCTGGTCTTGAACACAAATTGGGACATGAGTTCACCACAGATACCAAGTGGAATATATTCATTCCATAGTTAAAGAAGCTGGAAAAAGGGTCAGTTCTTTGTACCACTCCAGAAAGTGCCTGCTATATTCTATCGTTGCAAGAATTAGAACAAACCAAAAATGGAATGTTGCTGCTATATGTGGGTTGGACTTCCCAGTACTCACTTTCCAGCCTTGACAGAGTTTTTTTTTTTGGTCCTTTTCCTGTTACTTCAGCCTGGTAATTTTGTGGGCAGCAAATTTTAATTTAAAACCTGCAGCCTATTTCCCACAGATGAAACATCATAAATCTATAACCACTCTATCACTATTTCCATGGAAAATGTTCAGACAAACTACATTTCTTAGTTTTACCTGTTCAGACCATCACTGTCAAGATCCACTATGCTGCATGTATGTTAAAATCACTCTCTTTCCTTTCATATTTCATTGGAAAGGAGGAGGACCAACTTGACAGATTCTTCCTGAGAACTGCTACTTTGTGGGACAGACTCCTGAGAAGATACTTCCCTAATCACTCCACTCTTAATCTCTTCAAGTCTAGGGACAAACATTATCTATCTTACACGTTCTCATAATCTGCACTTATTTCCTCTTCTTAGCTCCTTACAACAATCCTAACTTGAATGGCTCTTGAGCCTTGTATTGGGTGAAAATTTAGTAAAAAGAAAAAAAAAGATAGATAGATAGATAGATAGATAGATAGATGTATTTTATAATGAAAAGAAAGAACAGTAAGATATATAATCTGGTGTTCTTAGTGATATTTTTTTATTTTTATAAAATAGTGCTCAATGTAAATTTACAGAGCATAAATATTATAAATTAACTGATTTAAAAAATATGGTTCCTTTGCTACACAGGGATTACCATGTTTCAAAAACAGAAACAAACAACTTTAAATTCAATTAATTAAATTAAAAGCACTAGTTCTGTTTCATTTTCAAGCAAATTTTGGAAAATTTGTTCCAAAATTTGCTTGAAAATGAACCAGAACTAGTGCTTTTAATTTAATAAAATAATTGAATTTGAAGTTGTTAGTTTCTGTTTTTGAAATATGGTAATCCCTGTGTAGCAAAGGAACCATATTTTTTAAATCAGTTAATTTATAATATATATATATATATATATATATATATATATATATATATATATATATATATATATATATATATATATATATGCATATATATATATGCATGCATGCATGCATGCATGTGGTTAAGTGTTTAGAACGTTTAATTTCCAACCATGAGACCTGGGTTCAAATCTTACCACAGTTGTAAAGGAAGGTTATTTCTTTATGTTATCGACCAGGTGATGCCAGGTCAGTATCAACAACACACACGCATATACATATATATATATATATATATATATATATATATATATATATATATATATATATATATATATGTGTGTGTGTGTGTCTACTAGAGAAAGATTGTATAGTGACAATGCACCAAGTAGAGAAGCCATGCCTGTCTGCCTTGAAAATTTATATTTAAAATACTCTCTTTTTTTACCTGGGCTCAAACAGCAACCATTGATATCTATGATAAATTAACCAAACTATCTCAGCCACCAAGCATGTATTTCTTGTACTGATATATTTACTGATATCTATATGCATGTATAGTAATTTAGCAGTTAACAATTCACATAACTCTCCTGTTCAGCAATCACAATTTCTGAAGAGGCAGTGTCGTAAAACTAAGGTCCCTACTGGTTGCAAGACCTTCTCCAACAGTTGGTATGGAAAAATTGTCCATCACATGTTGCACTTACTGGCCATCTGCAGCTGAGATAGAATACACACTAAATTTTTGCTCATAAAACCAAAACATGATGCATAATTACACACACACACACATATATATATGTAGGCATATATTAATATTTATACATTGATATATGTCAGCATATGAGTATTCATATGCATATATATATATATATATATATAGAGAGAGAGAGAGAGAGAGAAGGAGAGAGAGAGAGAAGGAGAGAGAGAGAATGATAGTGGTAAAAAGAGAGAGAGAGAGTCATCATAATGGTCATAGGAGTCAACACCTTATGGTGACTGTCAGTTTTATAACTCAAGGTAAATTTCTGACCAAACTGGCTCTCACCAATATCACACTGAGGCCTGAAACTGACAGTCAACATACAGTGTGGATTTCTATGTCCATACTGTCTATAAATGCTCATTCTACAATAATGACCACTCTTCCACCATAAATAAAATAAATATTAAACAATATATTTTACATACATACATCTCAAAAAAATATTATTAAATTAATCGACAAGGTCTGTCTATTTAATTCTTCATTGTGTTTTTATAATTTTTTAATTTAATACTTTTAGTTATTTGAACCAAAATTGTGGATAGACTCTACAAAATTCATGTTTTTTGTTCAAGGACTTTAGGCTATCTCAAGATAGATATCAAGAACTGTGTGTTGTCAGTATAAAAGTTTTGTTTAGCTTCATGGTGACATTTTTGGGAACGTTTTTTTTATGATACTCAAAACGTTCTGTTCTTGATAAAGATTGTGACGGTCAAAAGTACTCAAACATAGAAAAAAAACATGAAATTTAGTCATTTTAATTGCAATGTTTTACAGATGGACACAAATTATTTCAAAATTGGACACATGGAATTTACGTTAAACAAGCAGACCTTGATTGAATTTAACAAAACCCATATAAATGAATTCTTTCTGCTTCTATATCTATATGCATGTGTGTGTGTTTGTGTGTGTGTGTATGGCATAAAGCATAAATATTTTGAAGGTTGAAGTTCATTGGACAAGTGAGGAACAATATCAATCACAATGGTTTGCTTGCTTGCTAACCAAAATTCTAGGCTGACATAGGAAAAAGCAGATATATATATATATTAAGACATTTTTATGTTTATACATTCTTTTTTATAGATACAAATATTTAAGTTAATGCTCTGTTTATAATAAACAGTATTTAGACAACCTTTTTATACCTTCAAGTAGAACTTCATTAAATATAAATGTCTTATGTCTTTTTCTTTCACAATGACATTCTAAAATTAATTTTATTTCATGAGAATGTGTAATTAACTTTTCAATAAAAAAAACAAGTGGCTGTTAAGAAAGAGTTTATACATTATAGAGAATGTTTTTCTCTTTCTTTTTATATATATTTCTTTATATATATATTTCTTTATACATATACAGTGCAACCTCAGTTCTTGAACATCTGACATGTCGAACAAATTGGTTTTTGAACAGAATATCCGAAATGAAAATGCCTCGGTTATTAACCAAAATGTCGATTCTCAAACAACATTGCCGAATCGAGCCGAATCGAGTTAACCCGAACGGAATCATTTCTTAGTCGACCGCCATGTTGTATAGATTCGTATGTTGTGCTGTGCTTTTCTTTTCCAATTTTATTGTATTGGGCCTTTTTTTTTTTCTCTTCATCAGTCCCCAGTCATGGCTTCAAAGAAAGCTAGCAGGGATATTGGTAAAGGAAAAAGAAAAGTTAAGAGAAAAACAATTGTTGATGATATTGTCTCTTCCTATTCAGTTTCATATGGCAAAATCAACGATCTATACTATTCCTATAAATAAAGAGACGATCATGTCTTTCCTTCCCTTTTCCAAATAATAACATCTCTTTCCTTCCCCTTACGTCATCAACTCTCCTACATACAGGTACGGTAAAATTGAAGTGTTCGTCTTATATTTTATCTGTTTAGTATTGGCTTTTTTTCCCTTAGATTTAATGATTTTCATTAGTTTTGTGTATGAACTTGTGCACAAAGTATTGTTGTTAAAGTTGAAATAAGCAATCATCTTGGGACCAGGAACAGATTAATCTATTTTACATTGATTCCTGTTGGAAAAATAATTTCAGTTTACAAACATTTCAGGTTACAAACAGGCTTCAAGAACAAATTAAATTCATGAACCGAGGTTCGACTGTGTATGTATGTATATATATATATATATCAAATTGTAGGAAAACAAAGAGTAAGATTACAGTGTTCAAAACATTAATTTAAAAACAGTGCTCAATACACAAAGTAGAGGGTGTAAACACCGACCTCTAAAAAAGGTTTTCCCTTTTTTGACATTGAAACAAAAATTTAGTAGTGGATATGTGCATGTTCTAATGTAACACTGCATAAGATGAATATATATATATATATAACTTGAGTAATTATTTATAAAACCAGTAAAAAGTTAAAGTGAAATAAATACTAGTCAAAGTTAATAATAATTGACAATTTTCCTAAACAAAAGAAGAATTACAACTATATCAAAAATTTAGAGTTAATATTTTCTGAACGACTAATCCCTAATCAGCAATAATCCAGTGTTAAATGATTTTCAACGTGCTTGCAATTTAGAAAAAATGTAATCAAGTGAGGAAATGTTTGTGATGGAAGAGGAAAAGGAAAAGAAATGAAAATAATTTTTGCATAAAATATTAAAACCCATGAAATAATGAAGTATTTATTTTGTAATGAAATTTTATTCCTATATAAAATTATGCAAAAAATAAAAAATTTCTTGATAAAGGTATCATCATTTTATACAGCAGCTTGTAATCGTGTCATTCTTTCTTTTGTCAACGTTGGAAATTTTATTTTCATCTACAGCCGTACAGAAATTGGATCTTTATTACTGGGCTGAGCCCAAATGGCAATTGCACACAGTTATTAAGTTGTAAATCAGACGGGAAATTACTTTATTTTTTTAAGTTAGAGTATTTTAATTGTATTATGCTGACAAACATCTTGCTATAATGTGTCGTTTTCAATGTCTTACAGAAATACAGCCACAAACAGACACTGGATTATTATTATGATAATAAGAGATGGCAGAGGGATTTCAAGAGACGTATGAAACGTCCAACTAGACATGGGAAATACTGGGTAAACTGACAAATGAACAAGTTAATTAATCTGTTCAAATTCCTCAAACTTGTAGGTATATATATGTTTGTGTACATATATGTATTTTTGTACATATATACATGTTTGTATGGACTGACCATATGAATGAATTACTTGAACATGTAGACATAGATTTATATAAATAAGTGTGCATCCAAACATTTGCAGTCACCACATAAAATTTATGCATTCATATCAATCGAAGCTCTCTTTTGACCCCTTAGAAATGAATGAATAATTGAGTGTGTGTGTGTGTGTGTGTGTGTGTGTGTGTGTGATGGATCCAATAACGAAATGTCTGAGGATTATTTTAAATAGCTGCTGGACAGCTGATTTGTGTCCATTTACGAAACAAGACAAAATATTTATATCAAACAGTCCTCTGCACCCCACCACTAAATGACCCCTAAGTCTAGAAGCAAAATATTTCAACAACTCACATGTATGCATGTGCAAAAACACACACACACACACACAGAACCTATTTATAACAAAGACTGTTCTGTACTCCCAAAAATGACTGCTTCCATCTCTATGGAAAAATAGCAGAATGAAAAATTCAACCCAACACACACAGACATATGCATACCTCCCAACCACAGAAACTATTTATATTGAAAACTCTCTTTGAGTCTCCAAAATTGAGTCTTTAAAATCAAACTATATTAATAAAAAAAAAGATGAACACTCATTTGCTCTTGTGCAACAAAAAAACATTTCTAACAAAGACCGCCCCCCCCAAAAAAAAATTCCACCTTCAAAATGGAAAATACTAGAACAACAAAAAATGCATTCATATACACATACACACATGCATACAAACATAAAAAATTAATATCCATGTTTACTGAATACACAAACCCTGAGGTCAGTTATTGTTGTGTGCACTCACTTTATCACCAATGCATTCTTGACAACATTTCTGACCATATACTTGACTTCTACCACTGCCTTTATTTTGTCCTGCAAATGGAAATAGAAAAAATTACAAATAAAAAAGAAATTATTTAAAAACTAAAAAAAATATTATTGTTGTCTTACATTTGGAGATTTTTGTTTATTCACAAATTGCTCCAACTAATATCCTCATTTTTATTGTTTTATTTCTCTGTTTTGATTAAAGGTGTTCCAGTAATGTATAGTTAAAAAGGAGACACAGTGGAGTAATGGATAGCGGTTCGGATTGAGGAATCAGAGAGCCGAGTTCGAATTCCAGTCGAATCCATTACATTCACTTACGTGCTAATACTCTTGGGAAAGGTGTGAATCCTCTTCTTCTCCCCCCAGCTATGGGTAAATAGCAGAACAGACTGGGTTCTATAGCCTTGGATGGCAACTGGTCTACCGCAGAAAGAAATGGCAACCTACTGCGGGAGAAAAAAAAATCTGTCTCATCAGTCATGTATCGAAAGATACATGATTGCCTAAGTGTGTATCACTCATGGCACATAACTAACTGATTCCTTGTATATATAACGAGTTTAAATTCCAGTTGAATCCATTACATTCACTTACATGCTAATACCCTTGGGAAAAGTATGAATCCACCAAATAAATAGCAGGACAGAAAGGGTTCTATAGCCTTCGATGGCAACTGGTCTACTGCAGAAAGAAATAGCAACAAAAAATAGCGGGAAAAAATCTGCCTCGTCAGTCATATATCAAAAGCGTGTATCACGCATGGCACATAACTGACTGGCTGATAGTTAAAAAAAACAAAAGAATACCTTTTGTCAAAATGGTGAGATAAGGACTACCCAATACCAGGTTAATCTGCAGAAGAATACAGAATATAGTTAATGAAGTATTATGATTGAAATAAAAAGGTGTTGGGTTTATCAAATATATGTGGGTGACTTTTGTTGTATCTACCATTGGTACATGTTTCCCAAACATTTAAGATAAAAAGTGATGACTAGAGAGAATTAAGAACATAAATGAAGGTTTTACTTCCTATAAAGAGAACATACTAACAAAGTGTAGAAATGTGTTACATGCCTTCTCTCTAGCCCTGAAAAGGAAAGCTAGTGCATGTTAGAAATCTGTTTTTACTCACAAGTCTGGCATAACATGTGGCAAGAGCTTGTGTTTTACCCATTAATCAGGAAAGTGTCTCTTCCTTGCTACATCCACCCCAAAATTGCTCTCTATACAAATTGGGCTTCAATGAATAGCCATTAAAGGTCTCATGACTACTCAAGCATGGTGTATACTAAGTGAGGAAGAGGAAGGTAAGTTAACCCAACACAAGCTAGGATTTTTTATTCCTTGGATTATCAATAAAAAGTAATGTCTTCCTTTTGAGGACGTAAAAAATATTCTGCAGTGGAATTAGTTATGAATACCAGAGAAAGCCCTAGAGTATATTGACCATTTTATTGAATCTTTCTGCACACAGATGAGGATATTAGTGCAAATAATTTATGGGAAAATTGTGTAAAACATAGTAAAATATTTCAACAGCACTAATAATGATTTTAAGATTACTGTGAACAAATATTCATTGATAAATTTCTGTTAAAAAATGTGTAAATTTGACTATTTTTGTGGTAGTCATAATTTCCCAACATATATGTAATTGTCACTCATGCCTAAAAGAAAGGGAAACCTGTTATTTGTATAATATTACAGAAAGAGATCCCCAGTTCAAGACTTGATATCTGTTTCAGCACAATTCTGTCTAAATATTTTGGTAAATCACTGACAATTTGTTCTAGGGCAATTTCTTAACACAAATAGTGGGAAATGTGGTGAATGTTTCTTGAATATAGATATTTTGATGTTCATCATTTTTGGCAGAAAGTTCTAAGCCTCATTTTTCTTTCCTTTTTTTTTATAAATTTTGGATCTACCTGTTTTATTTGTACTGATAGGTGTGCAAATCATGTGACTATTGTAAATTGCACAAAACGAAAATTGGTTTTGCAATAATTGAGGCAAAAAAGGAGTTTTTCCCTTGTATTTAAACTCACAAAATTTTGGATTCTAAATTTTATGAGTTTGCACAAAATTTTGAAATTTATTGAATGATATTAATAATAATAATAATAATGATAATAATAAAAAATGAAAATAAAGATTTTTAATTTGAATCATTTTTAAGTAAGTTATAGTTTATATTTATTTTTACAGTTTAAGGCCTGTTTTTAGGCATTGTCAACACAAACACACATTGTATGTAGAATATGCATTTTTATAAAATTCACCAGAAAAATAATTTCATCAGTTTGTAATAATCACAACTCATGTGACCATGTTTTGAATGTAAAAAAAAAATAATTTTGGCAGCTTCGAGGCCAGTTTTTTTTTTATTATTGTTCTCTGTTTTCATTAAAATTCATGTTTTTGTAATTGTTTTCACAAGTCTAAAACATTATTAGTGCTGTCAAAAGTTGTTTTTTATGAATATAATAAAATGAAACAAAAAATATTTCCATTAAAAAAAAAACTGAGTTCGAAGTTTTTTTGTTTTTTTTTTAAAGTGGGGAAAACTTGTTTCTTTTTTAATTTGTAAGAACCATTGAATGAAAAAAAGAAAAGAAAAGAAAAAAGAAAAGAGAAAGAAATGAACAGCCATTTTCTGGCAAACAGGAGCGAAGAGAGGCGACTCCAAGAAAAAAATTGTCAAATTATCAATTATATATTTATGAAGAGAAAGGAGAAAAATTGAATGAGAAAGAAAGATTTCTATTTTCAGCTATAAAACTCAAACAAAACGCTAAAAACACAAAAGATAACGGACACTTGCACATCCACAATCAAGATTGTTTATGATAGACAATTGTCATGATTTTAATTCTATTATTAATTATTGCAATAAAAAGTGAATAAAATTTAAATGAATTATTATGTGAATAAATATGTGAAACAAAGACAAACTGAATTATGAGTTTTTTGTTCATTTTTCAAAACGACAGTTTTACAAAGAAACTACGAGGGAGGCTCTGAAAGTAATGCCTTTTCGTATTTATTTCTGCCAAAGGCCCAAAACTACAACAGATACAGGAAACAATAATACCACTGGATAAAGCCAGTTGTCAGCAACCAAAACAGATTCAAACCAATGGCTATGCACTTTCGCTAGCAACGAACAATATCCCACTCTCACAAAGGTGGTCTGTCATATATATTGCTGAAACATTACTCACCGCCTGACTGTGCTCATTTTCATTGTTTGCTTTTTGTAAACATTCAGCAAACTTTGGTGAATGTCAATGCATTGAATTCTCTCTGTATGAAAAAATATATCTTTTCTTCGGATGCCCATTTATATCAGAGACTATTTATTAGAATACTGCTCAGTAGTTTTCTGCAACAAGGTAAAAAAAAATATGGGCTCTTGCTGGGAAGGTTTAACCTTTACTGTCAACACTGCCTTTGACTTCTTGGGTCAACATAATAAAAAAGGAGGAATTATTTTTGGAGTGACACTTTTATATGCCATAGGCATTTAGGACATATAGGATCTTTACTCTTGGTAGATTTCTTTTCTTTATTATCTGTGAATTGCTCTAAATAAAACCGTCTGGTTGTGATGAGCTTTGGCTTTATTTCTAAGCAATCCAAAATATGCACAACATTCTATAGACCTTTAGTTGAAACTCTGCATGCTTCTCTGGTGACATATCCATTATAAGAAGCTAAAAGCTAACAGCCGACTGCTCAATCAATGTTAGGACACCCTAAGGATGTGCTGGTATTGGTGCAGAAAGTGTAATCGTCGAGCCAAGTTCAAATTTTGGCCTCAGCTGCTGCATTTACTTTCTGCTTATACTTTTGAATCCATTGATTCTCCTGTCGGCTTTGGGTCAAATAGTGGGATAGACAGGGCTCTCTAGTTTTGAGCGGTAACCAGTCCATGAGAGGAACAACTCTGAATTCTAATGCATGGAGAAGGCAATGGGAAACATTACTACCTTTCTCAAGAAACCAGGTAATTTACTGATAATAAAGGAATATGTGACGAGTCATAATTACCTGTCCTGAAGGGATATGGGATTAAAAAAAAACCTAAATGGTTTGAATATACGATGTTCTTCTTCTTCAGTTGGTTGCCACCCAAGACTAGAGGCCCCTTCTGCCCTGTTATTTAACTCATAGCTTGTGGGAATAGCGAGAAGAGTTGGATTCATGCTTTTCACACACTACGCAGGAACGCACTTGCCCGGAACATGAATTCGGCACACCGATTGTACTTTTTACATAGTCATGCTACTAGTACACCCACAATATAGGAAAACAAGTCATTTAATTTAAATATATATATATATATATAAATATATATAAATTTCTTAGATGAATTTTCATTATGTGCAGGTGATGTAATGAATAACGGCTCAGAATGAGAAATTAGTGAAAATCAGATTTGTTACATTCACTAACGTGCAAATACCCTTGGGCACGGTATGAATCCATCTCTTCTGCCTCCAGCTATGGGTTGAATAGCAGTACAGACTGAGTCCTATAGTCTTTGTTGATTTTTTGTGTCCTATAGCCTACATGGCTATAGGGCACAGAAAGTAATAGAAACCTACTGTGGGAAATGGTCTTACAAAGAATGTTAAAAGCTCATATGTCAATTCTGGGGCATTTTCCAGAACAACATTGGGGAAGGGGCAGGCCCAGCAGATGCTCTAGGAAGTGAATAAATTGTGCAGCCAAAAAGTTAAGAAAAGAGAGAATTCGCTTAATGCGACTTCAGATATCCGCGATCTCACCCCAGAAATAAATGTTTTACTTAATATTAGTTCCAAAGAAGAAGAGTTGTGATAGTTGCAATTCGGAAAATTCCCTTATCTGCGGATTCGCTTATCTGCGGATTCGCTTTATCCACGGTCAAGCTCAGAAATAAATGTTTTACTTAATAAGGGTATCAAAGTACAAGAGTTGTGATACCCGCAATTCAGATATGTCAAACAGAATGTTAAAAGAACTTCCTTGAAGTAAAAAGATGAAAGTTCTTGATTTAAAGAAAAAATAACCATATGCTGATGTAGCTAAGATCTACCATGTGAACAAATCTCTTTGTATACATGCGTATGATAAAAGAGAAGAAGGTATTTCTAAGAAATTATTTCTTCAGATTAATAATGATTTCTTAAGCGTAGCTTAGATATGGCACAAGGCCGCAAGTAGGGAGCACTGAGTTATGATCATTTACTACAGTCGTAATTCAGCGAGCCAAGCTAGTGCCCTTGCTTCAGATTAATAATAGTTTTATCGATAGAGTCAGTCTTATTTATATCGGGGGAAATATTAATTTCTTAAGAATTAATGGATTAAATACTATTTAAACTAAAACGAAGTTTCTACTCAAATACAGTATCTGCTAAAATAACCTTTGAAATAATAAAAATACAGAGCAAGCCCAGTTCTCGAACGTCTCACATGTCGAACAAATCGGTTTTCGAACAGAAAATTCGAGATGAAAATGCCTCGGTTATCGAACAAAATTTCGGTTCTCGAACAACATTGCTGAACCGAGTTAACCCGAACGGAATCATTTCTGAGTCGACCGCCATGTTGTATACATTCGTATGTTGTGCTGTGCTTTTCTTTTCCAATTTTATTGTATTGGGCCTTTTTTTCTCTTCATTAGTCCCCAGTCATGGCTTCAAAGAAAGCTAGCAGGGATATTGGTAAAGGAAAAAGAAAAGTTAAGAGAAAAACAATTGTTGATGATATTGTCTCTTCCTATTCAGTTTCATATGGCAAAATCAACGATCTATACTATTCCTATAAATAAAGAGACGATCATGTCTTGCCTTTCCTTTTGCAGACAATAACATCTCTTTCCTTCCCCTTCCACTTACGTCATCAACTCTCCTACATACAGGTACGGTAAAATTGAAGTCTTCGTCTATATTTTATCTGTTTAGTATTGGCTTTTTTCCCTTAGATTTAATGATTTTCATTAGTTTTGTGTATAAACTTGTGCACAAAGCACTGTTGTTAAAGTTTAAATAAGCAATCATCTTAGGACCAGGAACAGATTAATCCATTTAACATTGATTCCTATTGGAAAAATAGTTTCGGTTTACGAACATTTCTCGTTACGAACGGGTTTCAGGAACGAATTTAAATTTGTTCCACTGTATGCAGGATTTTAAAAAAATGTATTCCTTTAGATATTGCATCGTTCACGTTTCGAATACACACCTGAGTGAATATGACATTCGAGAAAAGACAAATAGAACCATGCCTAATTTTGAAGCTCTTCGTAGCCAAGCGTTTAAAGCACGCATGATTCGACAATGGTTTCTTCTGCACCGGCAGTCGCAGGTTCGAATCCTGCCGAAGCGCACTTTTTTTAAAATAAGTTTTCTCAAGTGTGCAAACCGATAGACGAAATAAGTAGATTAAAATAAAACGCGGCATCATCTCAAATACAGGTATTCACTAATATTATGGTTTGAAATAATAAAAATAGGAGAGAAATGCAACAAACGCCGGTTAAAATTTGCATCGAATAAGGATACAGAGTCGCTCAGTTTCAGACTTAAATTCCTTTCTGCACAAAACTACAATTACAATGCGGGATAATGAAAAAGAAATGTAATAAAAATAAAAACAAAGTGATAGAAAGACGAGCGACATCGACTCACTTATAAACCTGGATGTAGTGAACGTCAAAAAACGTTTTTGCCGGATACCCTCAGTCTCCACAAAACTAAAAATCTTAATTATTCTTTATTTCTCGAGAACTTCAAAAACATTGCTTAATTGTTGTTTATAGATATTTACTAAGTAATGGGTTTAATTTTGTTATGCTTGGTGAATTTACCAGAGACTACTTAGAAAATGAATTTGGAAAATCAAGATAAAGTCCTGGTGCTGCATATTTTATAACAGTTCAAAATGTTATTGCTGTGGTGTCCTCTCTCTAAAGAGTCTATGTTGGGCTCTTCCGCTTACTATAAGATTAGTAGGAGAGAAGGCCTTGGGGGAACAGTCGAATAGATTGTTCATCTGTCGAACTCTTTGCCTTGAGCAAGAGAGTAACCCGGACGAGGCTTTGCCGAAGGGCAAAGTTTCGTCCGGGGAGGTAGACAGGCCCTGGACCTGTTTATATGTGTTCTAAGGAAATATTTTTGGCCGAGCCGGTAAACTCGGCCCTGTGCCACATACGTTCCTCGTGGGGGGATGTTAAATATAACAGTCGACCAGATTGTTCAAATGTCGAACTCTCTGCTTTGAGCAGAGAGGAACCCGGACGAGGCTTTGCCGAAGGGCAAAGTTTCGTCCGGAGAAGTAGACAAACCCTGAACCCGTTTATACGGATTCTAAGGGAATATTTTTGGCCGAGCCTACGGGCTCGGAGAACCCACGGTAAACTCGGCCTTGTGCTACATACATCCCTCGTGGGGGGGTCTGTTAAATATTAACAGTCGAATAGATTGAACGCTGGGTCATCCGACACACACTCACTAGTCATGTAATACTCTTCTGTTGTATTTACTGTTTAATATATGATATATCTGTGACACTTGTCTTGTTATTTCTTTAACTATTTACTTGGTAACAACAGTTATTGAAAATTTTCATACTGAAAAAAATTAAACTACTCCTTATATTAAATGTTGATGTCAAATAATGCAACTTTAATCCAGGCCATAATTGCTCAAAATGTGGTAATTTCCTGAAGAAAAATCTTTCTATTTTGCCATTTTTCCCTGGGAGACAATAATTATTGCTTGGCTTCCTTTTGTTTGGCTAGAAAATTCTTGTGCTCGCAAGATTCTACGTCAGGCACAGATTTTAGTGGTGACCTGTAAACTTCGTATGATTTTTACTTTGTTATTTTTCCCTTTATCCCTTTGAACGGCTTTCAAAAGAGATCAGCGACTGTGCAAATTGTATTCAACAGCTTGTTATCGATTATTGGAAACGAGGCCAAACCAGAGAAAGAGAGTAAAGAACCATTGTGATTTCATGTTAGGTCAAGGGTTTTCGATTAAATGCGGATTTATTTGAGCTCATTTTATCTGTAAAAAGCATTAATCCAGCAGAATCAAGATTGTTAATCCGAAAAAGCTTTGAGCAATCTAAAGATTTTTTCAACTATATATATATATATATATATATATATATATATATATATATATATATATATATATATATATAGCTGTGTGTGTGCGTGTGTGTGCTTGCAAAGCAGTCCCTCATTAATATATGTTTCTTTAAAAATGTCTGACAAGTTACATCTGTTAAATTTTTATCGTTTTTTTTGAGTGCAAACGAAAGATTTATTTTCTTTTTTTTGGGGGGGAGGGGGATTTAGTACGTAGAAATTGTCCAAATGATTGTGTCTTCCAATCGCTTTCGACTAATCTAGTAGCCATGTTCAAGGATTTAATTGCGCTATTCCTAGTGGCGTGTAGGCAATTAGTTGCTAAGAGGTAAGTATATTGTTAATTCCCGAATACAGCCAGTACAGAGAAGGAAACATTTTAAACACCCGAATACGGCCAATACAGAGAGAGAGATTTAATTCCTAAATACGGCCAGTACAGAGAGGGAGAAAATTTTTAAACACCCGAATACGGCCAAGAGAGAGAGAGAGAGAGAGAGAGGGAGAATCAGAGAGAGATTTAATTCCTGAATACGGCCAGTACAGAGAGGGGGATAATTTTTAAACACCCGAATATGGCCAATACAGAAAGAGAGAAATTTAATTCCTGAATACGGGCAGCACAGAATGATAGACATATTTTTAATTATTGAATACGGCCAGTACAGAGAGAGAGAGAGAGAGAGGGAGAGAGAGAGAGAGATCTTTAATTCCCGGATACGGTCATTACAATGAGGGAGACATGTTTTTAATTCCCGGATACGGTCATTACAATGAGGGAGACATGTTTTTAATTCCCGGATACGGTCATTACAATGAGGGAGACATGTTTTTAATTCCCGGATACGGTCATTACAACGAGGGAGACATGTTTTTAATTCCCGGATACGGTCATTACAATGAGGGAGACATGTTTTTAATTCCCGGATACGGTCATTACAATGAGGGAGACATGTTTTTAATTCCCGGATACGGTCATTACAAAGAGGGAGACATGTTTTTAATTCTCGGATACGGCCATAATATACTATATATTAATGAGGCCAAAATCAAGCATATGTTGTTATATTTGGGGTAATGTAATAACAGACGATGCAAAATATAACAAAGAAATCAGAATGTTCATTGAAACAGCGCAAGTTGCCTTCCAGAAACTAAGCAATGTACAGAGACATAGGAAAACATCGTTAAAAAAAAATGATTGCTCAACCTATATAAGAGTAAATGCTAGACAATTTCCTCGAAAACTGAAGGCAAGGGTGATGTGGTTCTACCGAGGAACGCTGAAAATCCATGGACAGAACATGTAAGTAACGAGGAAATTTTCAGGAAAATAAGAGCAACAAGCTAGCAAGCTTATAATTACAATCATAAAGAGACAGATGAAATTTTCAGAAACATAGGTGGAGTAATGGATAGCGGCTCGGATTGAGGAATCGGAGAGCTCGAATTCCAGTCGAATCCATAACATTCACTTACGTGTTTGGAAAAGGTATGAATCCTCTTCTTCTTCCTGCTATCATGAATGGCATATAACTGACTGATAATCGGGCAAGAGGTCCTAGATAATTAAACGTTTGCGGGACATATTGAAAGCATGAAAAGTAGGTGAAAAATGCGAGTAATCTACTTACATCAGTTTGTGTGGATGGGTCACTGAAGAACAAAGTATAGGTCAAAAATGAATTGAAGTTACTAAACACTGGAATTTGCGGACATGATTATCCACGTACTGAAAGTACGTGACATAAAAGAAGAAGAAGACGTAAACAGCTGAAGAGCATATCGGCCCAAAGTTGTGATGAAAAGTAGGAATATAATGAAATAAAGCTCGTCAAGAAATCGTACTTCCTTGTTTTTACTTCGTTTTGTTATTTTGTGTGTGTGTGTGTGTGTATCTGTGTGTGTGCAGCATTATTTTTTTAAAAGAGCAGATTTCCAAAATTTTATAAAAAAAAATGCTAAGAGACAGAAACACATTCAATTCATTCATTCAGTCAGTTATATGCC
>OZ038478.1:125510601-125636271 GCA_964036315.1 Acanthosepion esculentum | reverse complement strand
CATACATATATATACATACATATATATACATACATATATATACATATATATATATACATACATATATATACATATATATATATACATACATATATATACATACATATATATACATACATATATATACATACATATATATACATACATATATATACATACATATATATACATACATATATATACATACATATACATACATATATATACATATATATACATACATATACATACATATATATACATACATATACATACATATATATATATATATATATATATATATATATATACATATATATACATATATATATATACATATATATACATATATATATATATATACATATATATATATATATATATACATATATATATATACATATATATATATATACATATATATATATATATACATATATATATATATATACATATATATATATATACATATATATATACATATATATATACTATATATATATACATATATACATATATATACATATATACATATATACATATATATACATATATACATATATATACTTATATATATATACATATATACATATATATACATATATACATATATATACATATATACATATATATACATATATACATATATATATATACATACATATATATATATATATACATATATATATATACATACATATATATATATACATACATATATATACATACATATATACATATATACACATATACATATATACACATATATACATATATACATATATACACATATATACATATATATACATATAAAACTTTATTAGATCGCACGAGAAATTATATAAAAAACTAAATAAAAGCACCTTGTCAGTCGTTTTTAATGAAATGTGCTTGAAAGAAGGATTGCTGCCTAAATACACTAATATATATATATATATATATATATATATATATATATATATATATATATATATATATATATATATATATATATATTTCCTATGGAGATTTTTAGTTCAAACAAAATATATCAACTATAATATAAATGAATCTAAAATCTTTTGAACAAATTGAGTCATTTTGAAATCTTCAATATTTCTGCAGGGCACTTCTTTATATAATGAAGGTCAGAAGAGAAAAACAGATTTAATAGATGATCATCTCTAATATTTGTTTGGTGTATAAATTGTGTCTTACAGTGATACGTATTTAAATTTAAAGAAGTAAAAGTGAAGTAATTAATAAGAAAAAAAAAATCAATTTTCACCTGACAAGACTTTTAAAATTTAATAAATCCCAAGTTGAATGGGATGCTCAAAATAGCACTGATACAATGATTTACAAATGAGACATTATCGCAATGGGAATTCTTAAACGCTTACCTGATACATCATCGTCGTTCATGTCATCTTTCACTCTCTGCAATTGTTTCTGCTGCTCCTTCTCAGCCCTTTCCTCTTTTTCTTTTAACAATTTCTCATACATCGGACGATATTCACTGCAACAACAAAATTATTTTCCAGCATCATTTCAAACCTTCTGTAAAACTCCTAAAACAACACTGATAAGCTGTTCAACAGTTCAATGTGGTGATAAATAGAATCCGAGGTCATTACCAATTCCTTATTTAAACTTCAGTTCCTTTGGGTGAGTTCCATTGCATTTTTTTTTTACATGTTTTGATGTAATATCCTAAAATAAAGAATATTGCTCTACTTTTCTATTAATCTCTTTTAAATTGAATGTTACAAACGTCAAAATTGGGTTCAATTCATTTTCATTTCACATGGATGTATGTGTGTGTGTATATATATATATATATATATATATATATATATATATATATATATATATGCATTAATATTTTACTTTGTGTATATCAAGTTGATACTGATGATTTTTGTTAAACTTTTTCATTTTTTTGTATTATTTTTTTTAATAGTTTGTTAACTGTTCAGTAAACATGCCATACTTGTAATCACCTTAACTTTGAAATTGGACAATGCAAGGACAGCCTGAAATCCAAGTGGACAATATGCTTCAATCCAGGTACAGGGATTTAACAACATATATTTTCATTGGAAAGAAAAGAAGTCATCAAATGTTTAGATGCTATTGTTTTGAAAATTGACATTAAAGACTTGACAGCACTTACCGTTCATATTCTTCAGCTGCTTCTCCAACTAGATTCAGGAATTCTGGTAAACCTTGTCCAGTCACAGCAGATACCCCAACATTCTAAAATGTCAGATATATTTTGGATTAAAGAAAATGTTATTCTGAGAATGACTATTCCATTATTTTCACATTTGGTTGCATAGTCTCTGATCACCAGCAGGTTACACAGGATAAATTTACCTAACTGATGGTTCCGTAGAAAAAGGTAATTTTTGATTGGTTTCAAATTAATTACCCACTGGACAGTTCTCCACAGAATGGATACACTTGTAATAAGTGAGATTTATTGTAGGAATTAAAATAAAATGTAAAGTAACGTTATTGGATAAAAAAAACCATAAATAAAAATTAAAATGCTTATTTACATTTGGACTGATGTACACCTCTTTATTGTCGCCATATTTTGGCTGTTGTGCCCTCTGGCCTTCCTTAAGTGCCTGTCAGTCTAGGTGGATTAAATCATTGGTTTGTGAATTTGGAAGCAGAGTAATTGTTAATTAGGCACGGTGGAAAAAGGGCAAGCAATACTAAAAAGATGATGATTAGATATCCCTAGACATGGACAGCAGAACAAGAACAATCTACTCCTGTAGATTAAATAAGAGTTCAGTTTCAAATTCCATAAAGCTTACCCAGATCAGAAGACACCTGAAGAAGGCCACAGGGCACAACAGCTGAAACATTGTGATAATAATAACAAAGATGAGGTCATTAATCCTAGAAATTAGGACAAAAACTAAATTGCTTATACAAAGAAAATTATTAAAAATGATTTATAAATTATTATTTCATGTAAAGTTTGGCTCATGCCATTGTGTGTGAAAATACCATTGTCATAAACCAGTCTTGCTGCTCCACTGTATAGATCATTTGTGCCAGCAAAAGAAATGACATTTTTCTTTTGTTGTTTGAATTATTGATCTTATTACTTTTGTCGTTACTAAATCTGTTTTATAGATTTCTTTGGATGTAAGGAGCTGTTGAGGGATCGTGATTTGGCATGGGAGCCAACAGACAAGAATGGTGGCAAATATATTAATAAGACCTACTTATCTAGCCAAACTTCATATCAATTTGTGGCAATTCAATATTTTATTTCTCTTTTTGCTAAGCAAAGAAATCAACTCTACACTGGCCTGATATTTATTTGGGCTTATGGCCATGTCATGTTGAAATACTGGCTCTCATCCGATCACCAAAGTTAAGCAATGTTGAACCTGGTCAATAAATAGATGGGTGACTGCTTAGGAATACCAGATGCTGTAAGCTTGGATGTAAAGGGGGTGTAATGGATAACAGTACGGATTGAGAAATTGGAGAGCCAAGTTCTAATTCCAGTCAGGTTTGTTATGTTCACTTAATGTGCAAATGCCCCTTGGAAAGGTATGAATCCACCTCTTCTCCTCCTAGCTATAGATTAAATAGTAAAACTTGCATCAGAAAATTATTATCTCCAAAACATTCTTATAATCCAAAAATATGTTCCAGCTTTAATAACCTTTCAAAAAAATAAAAAATATGTTGATAAGCCATAAAAAAAAACAAATCAATCAAATGATATTTATTGGCAAGGCTAATATATGCAATACACTTTATTTAAAACTCCAGATGCTCCTATTTACATTATTCGGACTATTGTTCTCATCTTTGTTGCCATGTTTATCACAACGTTTTGTCCGTTGTATGCTCCGGCCTTCTTCAGGTGGTTGGAATGTCAAACTGAACCCTTTATTTCGCTCACTGGGGTGGACTGTTCTAGTGCTATGTGCCATGTCTAATGGATGTCAGTTATCTCCTGTTAATTGCCCCTTTGAAAGTTCTCCACTGCCTTAACTGGGTATTGAACTCACACTCTTTGGGTCCTGTCACTGGATCTAACTAACACCTTTATCCACTGTGACATGTGTCCTTGAGATAAACATGGGAACAAAGATGAGGACAATAGTCCGAATAATGTAAATAGTGTACCTAATACCTCATCTCAGAAATATAGACAGATCCAGATACTCCTATTTATTACTTGAAACTAAATGAAGAATGGATCATGTAGTGTGTTCCCCTCTTCCCACAAATACAGTCTAACATGAAATTTTTCAAAAATCCTTTGGATATGATCTTCCAATGTTTTTGGAGATTTTGATTTTCAAGCTTGAGTTGGGTTCTTAATATTCTTTTCTACATTTGAATGAAAACATTATGAATGCAATCCTTCGGAGAGATGAACCTTTGACAGGGGCTGTTAAAAGTGTAAGCTTTGTTAAATTTACCTTGATCTTATCAACATCATCTCTACAAGTCACGTAGAGAGTGCTAAAGCTCAAAAGGTGCTGATGACATCTTGGAAATACTTACAAATGCAATGATTGAACACTGAAGCAAAACATTCTTACCCTAAGATTGTTGTAAAATTCATCTAGGACAAGACTCATAGAACGTGTCAGATTGGAAACGTATGAGGTTTCATTCTCCAGGGCATCTTGGAAGGCTTCAAAGTCAGTCATCCACTCAACAGCAAAATCACTGCTTACAATATCAATCTGCACAATAAAAACAAAGTCAGTCACAAGACTCAAGATTGATTAAGTCTCCATTAGTACTGTTGGACACTGTCACAGCATTAGTACCATGGGGGTTTTCAAACACCTAATTTAAAATGTTAGAGATATATCATTTAGTTCTTAATTTTCTTGCTATATATTGTCATAAGTGTTCTTTTTGGTTTTTATAAAGTAAATAAAAAAAATAAAATGGTTTTATTTTGAAAAATCAAAAGGTCAATATTAAAAAATGAATTTCTAAGTTTCAAAAATTCACACATGCCAAAATAGATTTCATTTTATTTTCAGTAAACAAATAAAACCACTTGTAATTCACACAAATATTATGATTAAAACCAAAAAATCTTTATAGTTATTTGACAAACATCTTCATAAATGGTAACAGCAATATTAGCTGTTTCCTTATAAGGAAATATTTGACATTCATTGACCAAGCAACTAGTACAATTTTTCAGGAAAATACAATTCTCAACTCCAGCACCTGTTATTGCTCTCACCATTACTGGTGAGGGTTTCCTGAAAGCTAGTTGACTAATCATGAAAAATTTGAGTTGTCACTTAGTAAATATTAAAGAAAAACATTTTTGAGGGGTACAAATGCTTCACAATATAAATGGACACTTAAGAAATTAGATTATAAAGAACAAATGAATAAAAATACAAAAAAGTATTTTCACTCTATAAAATCCTTTGGATATGATCTTCCAATGTTTTCGGAGATTTTGATTTTTTTTTTGGTAGCTAAGATTTGCAAATTAATTATTATTAATACCTGTCACTTATAATACAATTTTAGTAATGTTTATTTAGTCTGTTAAATAAGCAAGTTTGGCGTTTTCCTGTTGAATGAGTGAATATAAAATGAAAAAGTTGATATTTTATTGTGACTGTTGAACTGAATAGAATAATAAAAAGAAGAGTAGAATATTTTTGAAGGAAATTAGCAAACACTTTTTATAATGACAACTGGAAATAAAAAAGAACTTTTCAATGGAAAAGAAAGCATATCTGCCATTTTCCCTTATGCTGTTTGTCATGATATGAACTACATGCCCCACTTGTGATACCATGGATGGTTAAAGGTTTGCAGAGCTGCCTACTTTTGCTAGGATCATAAGATTTTTCCTTTGAAGAAGTGTCAGAAGATATCAATAAAACTGATTAAAAGATTTTCTGGTGACCTATAATGAGAGGAAGTTGTATCTTCTTTGATCCCACAGACATTCAGAGAACAATACTGAACTGATGTTAAGGATTTGTAGCAGAAGAATATATGAAAGCTCAAAAATCACAAGCTTCAGAACATCACATCACACTCTCTAAAAACATCTTCACCTCGAAAAACAACAGTTTATATACAGTTAAGACACCTATGATTGGTCATATAAAAATTTGCATAAGCTGCCAAGCTCTTTATGAAAGCAAACTAGAAACAAACTTCTGTTTTTTTTTCAGTCTTCAGCAGAGAATACAGGCAATAGGTAGACATTTCACTGAGCAAGATAAGCTCCTATTTTCTTTGCTATAAGATTACCACAAGAGTTGTAACAAATAAAACAGAAAAGGAGTATTTGCATTAACCCAAATCTGCATGGAGTATCAATTGGTAGACTAGCAAGGAAGAAATCAGAGAGTGATCACTGATTTGGGACAAAATGTAGTCAACTAGTTTACTATTTTAAAAACAACATTGAGAGTAACTGGCAATAATGCTTAATTTGTTCATTTTCATGTTTTGCACACAAACGTCAGGTTTCACTTTTTTTTTGTGTGTGTTTTCAAAAACTTCAGGGGCTTCACCTTTTCTACAAATTGGCCAAACATTAAAGTCATTGTTCTTGCAACAACACATGATTTCTTATTATCTCTTCAATTCCCAAACTAGATAATTAATAGTCTACCAGATGCCAATGCAATTTATAAATGATAGCATGACATTGGTATGTAATCAAACAAAATTTAAAGTATTTAAAAATAATAGTTTTATAGTAAACACTTGTTTTTTGTCACTCACCAGAGAAATAAGAGGATTTTGTGAGCAGTACTTCTAGTTTGACTAAAAGCAGTGGCAACAATATTTTGTGCAAGTAAATAATGGGAGTAAGGAAATAGAATGAATTTGAACGAGGCAATATTTTGTTTTGTTTTTTATATAACCAAGTAAAAAGAGAGAGAAATTATACTATTATGCATGCAAAAGAGAGAAGTCATTATAAGTGTGACTGATACCCGTGTGTGTGTGTGTGTGGTGGGGTAGTTCAGTCACTAAGGGGAAAGATACTTAGGAACAAGGTCGCATGGATGTCATTGATACAGCATGCTGGATGGAAAAGAAAAAGAGAATGAAGACAAGTGTCCAGTTTTTATAGCTGCTTGACAGTACCCTCTAACAACCTTTTGGCAAAGATATGTGGAGGTAACCCACTAGGGCAGTGGTTCCCAAATGGTGCACTGCACTAGAAGAGGATAGCATGTGAGGTGGAATGATTGAAAGACAATCAAAAAATTCATATGCAAAAAATAAATATGATTTTAAAATTTAAATGTTATTATGGAATACTTGTAATTACATGCATGAGTCCCAGTATAAATATTTGTAAATAATTATTGACCGATTTTATCACTGTGATATTTTTGCATTATATCAAGTATTAAGAATATAGTAACTAGGATCTGCAAATTGGAGGAGAGAGTTATCAATTTGAATCCACGGTCATCTCCCTTTATCCCACTGTTTTTTTTCTATTTTCAAATGTACTTTTTATCACATAAAATTTAGTGAGGGCAAGCAAATTTTCATTCCGAAAATGTTGCCAAGAGAAAGAAAAAGTTTGAGAACCACTGCATTAAGGGATATCAATCCCAAAGTGTATAACATGTGGTGGGTATCTTGGGAATAGAGAATGCAAATGATTCAAAATAATATATGAAAAATGAATGGAAATTCCTTATGGTTGGAACATCCGGTTTCTTATGAATCAGGGAATAAACACAAATAGATTGGACAGGTATGAAGAGACAGAAAGCATCCCTGATTGATGCGAACAGGCTGGCTTAGTTAAATAGTTCAATATTTGACTTACTTTATTCATGACAAGAATGAATGGCAATTTGGTCTTGTAGAGAATACTGCAAGCATAAAGCATATTGGACATGAATGTCACAGGACTGATACTTCGGGAAATGTCCATAACAAAAACAATGACGGTAGGGAAAGTTGAGGCCTGTGGAAAAAAGAAAAAAAGGAGAAAAATAAGCAAATAAAATTTTAAATACATAAAGGGAAAAGAAAAAGGTTTTTCTAGAAAGCAGCACACCCTATCAGGTATTATTTGTACTCATTTTTGGCAAGAGTAATCCATTGAAATCAATTGTAGCAGTAGTATTATGTTATCACATGTGACAAGATATATTGGGTCGTGTGTCTTCATTTGAAATTATATTGGATTTATTCACTGCAGATTTATTGTTTTTGTATTGGCTGTTTTTTACAAGCCTGTAGGCATGTCCGATGCTCAATGCTGCTTATTTCTCATCTGAGATTGGGACCAGCTATGATGACTGACAAGCTGTATCTTTTTAGTCAGTTATCTTTCCTTAGCTGGACTACATTACAGAGCTAAACAGCTCTATTTATCCATAGCTGGCAGGATCGTCTTCTTCTATGTGCATTGGCGATCATAGCTCTCCACAATTAACTGTCTCTTTTTTTTTATATTTTCTCTAAAATTTTCTATAACTGCTGTTTTCCAGTCAGAGTTATCTTCCCTTAGTTGGACTAAATTACAAAGCGAAACAGCTCTAACTGCCCAACTATTTATCCATAGCTGACAGGGTCATTGTCTTCTATGTGCATTGGCGATCATGGCTCTCCACAATTACCTGTCCTTTGTGGCTCTTAATAAATTTATCTTTTTGTTATTTCTCCTAGCCCGTGTTTTGCTATCCGTTTACTCAAGCTCACTAAGTAGGTTATACCTTGTTTTCCTCTGCTCCTCTTGCTTTCAATCCATCTTGTGAGTATCAGATTTTCCAAGCCCTCCTTCCTCATTATGCGTCCCAGAAATTTCAACTGTCTCTTCCTGATAAGTACAAATGTTCTTTTTGTTCCATTTTCTCTAGAACTTTGTTGTTGCTCATATGTTTGGTCTATGATATTCTCAGCATCCTTCTGTAGAACCACATCAAGTCACCTTCATCTGTAAGGAGATTGTTCAGCATTCACTGCCATATAGGAGGACTGATATCATTACTCTTCTTTGTTTCTAACAATTTTTTCTGTTTCTTAATACTTTACTTAGTTTTTGGAAGGCATCTTTCACTATCCAAATCCACCTTCAGATTTTGGTGTGACACTTTCCATCCTCTGTTAAAACCCATCCCAGTTATTTAAATTGTTGTACTTGTTTGATTTTGGTATTTTTAATTTGTAATTTGCATGTTGAGCTGTTCCTTTTGCATTTAGTCTTGCAGTTGATGTTTAGTCCTTTCTTCTCACTTTTCTTCTGTAGGAGTTATTGCAGTTTCCTTTCTGTGCCTGTTTTCAACACTGTCATCTGCATATATTGTTAAGATTGTGGCTCCAAATAATAAATCCTAGTAGGACTTCTAATTCTCTTAGAATCATCTTACTATAAAGGTTGAATAAGTCAGGTGAGAAAACATCCTTTTTGTTTTTGTATATCTACTGAATTCATTTTCTATCTGGATGCAGGCAGTTTGCTGCCAGTATAGGTTGTAGGTTATTCTAATGTCCGTCTCAAATATGTCAAGGTTGCCTAGCAGTTCCACCTGTTCTTTGTGATATGCTTTATCAAAGGCTTTTGCATAATCTATGAAACACAGGTACACATCCTTCTGTATTTGTAGCTGACAAGGTAGGGAAGTGAATTGGATTCATACTTTTCCAAACAACACAAGAGCAAAGTCAATGTAAGCATCCCCCGCCCAAAACTCAAACCCTATTCACAATGTTTTCCATACCAATAACCTGTAGTTGTAAAGAAAAGAAAAAGAAAGAAAGAAAACTGTTAGCTTATAGTAGCAATAAACATCTGCAATAGATTTCTTCTGTCTCTCGACCACAACACTTGTAGCCAAATCACAATTCAAATGATAGTCCATTGTAACAGTCCTGCTGGCAATGTAGAAACGACAAAATGGGGTTACAAATCCAACTTCTCACCAGCAAAAACGCGTGTTCGTCCACCAAGCTCAGAAAATCTAATCCTCACATAAGCGAAAAACAATGGCTTTTGTTCACTGGCAGATCTTTCTGATTGGTCACTCCATTCAGGGGAGGGAAGAACATTAGCATAGATTCTAGTCCTTAAAGTAGATTTTGGCTAACTACTTTTTGGTAATTTTTTCTTCTGCAGATCGCACACAAAACAAACTCTTTTTCGAGGTAGCTGATTATCTCTTTCACTACATAACCATTAGATTGAATGTTTAAAGAAAGACCTGCAACCACATACCCTCAAATTGGGCCAACATTCCTTTTGATGGAATCCAGAAGTGAATAAACTGTTTTTATATATAAAAACTGTAGTCTCATATTCTTATCAGATGTTACTAACATTAGACATGTTTGCATTTCTTGAAAGTACAGTGACCAAAATGAGAGAAGCTTATTCTACAAAAGTACTAAGAAAAGATTTCTATATTTACAGGTTTCACCATTGTTGCATGAGTTAACAGTTTTCAAGAAGGTGCAGAAAAAGAACAGTATACCAAGATTCAAATGTCAGCTATAGACAACAGTATATCAAAAGCTGAAGCTAGCTAAATGTTTATTTCTTTTGACATTCTAATTGCTTGGATGCAACAAATCACAATTTAAAACCTATTAAATAATTGTTTTTCAAATCAAAATACTTACCAATGCTTCAGTGATAATACTACCAGAAGCTGACCATGTGAATACTTCAATTTGTCCCGGTGTATCAAATATAACATATCTACAAAGGAAAGCAAATGCTTTTATCAACGGCTTAAAAGATAAGGTTTTCTAATAAAACGGATGACAAAGGAAACATCAAAGTGAAAACTAACTTTTTTAAACCCACAGAAAATGCAAAAGTAAGAGCATACAATGAGCATCAGATTTTACAAGCGATTATAATTTTCTGCCTAGGTTATTTTCCCTGAAAGGGTAGTCTCCCTTGAATAAGCAAAATTTGTTATCTGGATAGGAATTCATTTGCCACACGATGTTTCTTTTAATTTGGGAAACTGTAAAGATTTTTTTTTAATCATTTCACCCCAAGCAAGGGTTACTGAGTGTAAGAGAATCTGAGTCAAAGAAAACATTAATGCAGAGAGAAAACAATAAAAGAACGGGAATTAAGAAGATGATAATGATTAGTACTGCATTTAAATTTTTTAAGATCAAAAATGTAGAAAGCCAGTAGAGAATTCCACAAGTGAGAAGAGTGAAAGAAGAACACAAAAGCATATCAACAGAAAAAGCAAAAAAATAATATATCCAGAATTTTCTGAGTACTGTTTTGGACAGTCTCTTAAGGAGATGGAATGCAAGTTCAAAACTTGTTAGAGGCTAACCTCTTCATTTCTCAGTTACATTGCTTACATAATGATAATAGAATGTAGAATAAACTGAGTGTTGCAATAAAAATAAGATGGAAGATTAACTAAATTTAGTTTATACTTACTTGCATTCAGAGGATCTTTTTTCAATAAATTTCATCACCTGTTGAAAAACAAGGAAAGAATATCAAAGGAAAGACAACTGCCAAAAATTAAATTTTCTTGAAGTGTAATAACGGGCTTTGAAGTCTCTGTTCAAATGCAATCAACTTTGTTCTGTGAAAATATTTGCTACATTATTTTTTTTGTGTATAAGACACAAATTTCATAACTATTTTAAGAAGAAAAATATGAAAAAGTCCTGGATGATATAAGGCAATACTGCAATAGGTTTTCTAAACATTCAATACAAGATGCCTAGCATTTTTTTTTTTTACATAAGAGAATGTTGAACACTTGTTTTGATATTTTAAGAAAAAAAGCATCTTATACACTGAAAAAGATACCTTTTCTTACACCTGTATCACATTAAAAAATAATTATTCAGAGTACTAATATACTTAGATCAAAGTTAATCAATTAAATCCACAAGAGTAAGGCAACCCCAACCTTATTTAGTTATAATGAATAGAGACCCTAAACATTTTCATTGAAAATCTTCTTTTCCAGCAGTTATTTGCTGTTCAGTCTTTCTTATAGAAAGGTTCTGACAAATTAAGTTAAAAATAAATCCAGTACACTGAAAAGTTCTTAACCCAACCTGCTGCCCAAAATCAGTATTTCAATGAGCAAATCTTGAAAGTCAGGCCAAGAAATTTTCAGTACCCCCCCTTGTATCTAAACCTCACGTTTTTTCTTTAGTTGAATAAATGTAGAATCAATATATTAAGTAGCTAGAAAGGTTACCAAATTTTAGGGGTTTTATTTATTGAATTTTTAAGGAATCCATTTCTCCAATGTGCCTCTTGATGTTTTGTAAGTGCCTTTGTACAGTTTCATCAGTTGAGGCGAGCCTCGATGTCGTCATTCATCAAATTTAAAGTGGATTCAATTTAACAAGTCCTCATTTTCTCAATTACAACAAAGTGCATTACAGTGGCCCCATTTTCAATTGCGAGTTCAACAATTGTAATTAAAATAAACTTTCTCTCCGTATAGTGTACTTCAGGACGAGGACGATATAGAGAGAAAAATTACAAATCATGAAAAATGAATTCTAAGACCTTGGAAAAAAAACCTATGTGAATTTTAGATCTCGCCAACATTTTTTAAAAAATATTTCCAATAGGGAAGGGAAGTAACTTCTGAAATATTAACAATAGGTCAAAACTTAATTACCTCCCTTAAAAAGAAAGCTAAGCAAGATTTACTTATTTGTTTAACTTTCGGACAAATGTTTTGCGGTGGTGCTCCCAAACAGACAACAAAAATAACCAGATACATTCATAATCTCATATTCCCCTAATTTTGATAAAGCATTTATAATTTTACATAAATCACGTTTAAGAGTTGATAGTCAAAGAATGCACAAAAGCATTTTTTTTCAATAACAGTTTAGGAGAGTTAAGGTGTAATAATAATTTCTTTACTGAAACATGTGACACTAAAAAGAAAAGAAAAGTTGTAATACAAAACAGACTTCCATCAGATGTCCAAACAATATTATTGTAGAAGGCATTAATGTGTTGTTTTTATGTTCAGTAGACTAGCGTAAGCAATGAGTGGTTATTGTCATGAAGAATGGAACCAGTGAATGAAGTCCAAGTTCCTGCCTCACATTAATGCCCTTATCAGATACAGCTATAGGTTAAACAACAGGGTAGACCGGACTCTCTAGCATTGGGTGACAACGAGTCTAAGAGACAAACAACTCTGAATTCAAAAGCGTAGAAAAGTCAATGGGAAACCATTTCATTATGTTTCCCAAGAAGTCATGGCAATTCACAGATAATAAAAGAAAGGAAATTTATGGATACCTATGATCACCATTTCTTTTATCATTACACTCCAATCAAGGCAATAAAGCCACTAAGATGTTATTAAGAGTGAATGAAAATGAGAAAATATTACTGAGAAGAAAGGACAATAAAAAGAACAGGATTCAAAAAGACAGAAAATGACAATTGATGTTGCTTTTAAACTGTTAAAAATTGTAGTTGATGTCCTGAATTGACAAAGCACTTAAATTTGGTTTGGTTTATTTTGTTTTACAGCATATCAACTTGGGTTATTTAATGCTGACAAGATTTTTAGGATAGATTCGTATGAATAGAATGTGTTTTTTTTCAAAAATGTATTGCTGGTAATATTTTTTTTTTTATTTCAAAAATATATTGCTAGTATTTTTATTATAAAAATCTATTTTTATAATTTCATACTGTTTTGACCCCAGTTTGAGGGTTAATTATTTGGCCATAGATGATAGCTGCTGGAATCATAACAGGTTAGACTGGTCCTGGGAACAACATTTATATATATATATGTGTGTGTGTGTGTGTGTGTGAAAAGTGTGTATATATAAATATAAATATGTGTAATATATTATTTATATTATTATTTAGATATTATATGCGCGGTACTTATTAGAAAGCACTCAATGACAGAGATAGAGCTAACATATTTGGTTGGATTGAAGCGAGTTTGTTACCCCTGATTAATTTTTTTAAATTTTGGATTTATGAAGGTTGCCTGTATTGGTGTTATTATTGAAGTGGGAGGGGAATCGTCATTGTGATGTCACTCGTGCTAACGCAAACAAACATGCATGCCTATACACCCATTGAGGTATGCAGACACACTTACACACACGCTTGCCTGCCAGGGCTCACACAAACATAAACATATGTGGACAGTATGGGACTTGACATATGTATGTATATGTGGGTTGTTGTCTACATGCATACACATTTGATTGTTGAATTTCAATGATGGGATGTGTCGATTTCTCTCTTGAATGTAGCCATGTCAACAATCAGACCATTTCTCTATTTTTCTGCTGACTAATATTTCCTTGCATGCATGTAGCGGGAGGTTATAATTATGTACTTAGGGGAAACACTGAAGATGTAGGAAGACTAAATTTTAAAATTTACAGTGTCCAACACACAGTTCAGATGATTTCGTTTCCCAACACTTTTCTTTGTATCGCTGTTGTTTTTAAATATCCCACTTTGTGACAACAGATTTTTTTAGATATCAATTCAATAAATCTAATTACCCAACATTGTTCTGATATACAGAAATTTATAGATAATATTCTCTCACATGAATATCTGTAACAAAAGAAGCACACTCGAAAAATCAATAATGTTAAATCAATGGTCCTTAAACTTTTCTCCTCCAGTAACCCTTTTCAGCTATTTGCACAAACTGGTGACCAACATATATTAATATCCCACTGGTAAATGGAGCAGAGTTGATACAATATAGTTAATTTCATGTGTTTATCTTTTGTTGCATTATATACAACTGTGCCAATCATTGTAAGTGAAGCTGAAGCAGGAACAGCCAAGGAGCGGTCATCCTATCTGAACACAGAAACTGACAGACTTTACCTGCAGGTTTTTGATTGAGGCACATATTGCAATTATAGCTAAATGTTTAAAAGGCACTACTTAAATAGACTGGTCCACTCATAAAAAATAGGGTTAATTTTTCAGGAAATAATTTTTGTAGATTAGACCTTCCTCAAATATTTGTAGATTAGGCCTTAAATTCTTGTATTTCATTAAAATTATAACACCTCTGGCCATAGCTTCCTGAACATTTATTGCCCTCTTGAGAGTTCATAGCACAATCCGAAGAAGCATTACCCCCACAGTGAGAATCACTGTTGTAGATAATTACTATTTGATTAAAAAATTGTTGATAAAAAGTTCTTCCAAACCAAACTGCCATTCTCTCTTCTTGAGATTAAAAAAAAACATTATTTCTGTCTGCAGTAAATTGTTGATTGATTCAGTTTTTTATGGCTTATCAACCCTTTGCAGGTTATTTAAAGCCAGAAGATTATAAAAAAATAATAATGTCTGATACAAGTCTTACTAATTAATCTATGAAAAGATGGATTCATACGATTCCCAAAATATAAAAAGATCAAAGAAAGTGTAAGGGATGGGAAGTTAATGAAGAAAGCTTAACCCTGGATTTCAAGAGGTCAGAAACTAATGTGCTTCTCAAACAATTGTCAGTTATATCAGATATAACTGACAATTGTTTGAGAAGCACATTAGTTTCTGACCTCTTGTAAGGGATGGGAAGTTAATGAAGAAAGCTTAACCCTGGATTTCAGATTTTGTAATCCTCTTTACTGTTTCTTTGGCCCAACTTAGAATAGGCGGTGCTAAGAGAAAAGTATCACCGAACACCATAAATTGCTAAAAACCTAAAATATTAACCTAAAAACTCAAGTCAGGTACTTAAATAGCTTCATCAGACTGAGACTTCCATATGGATGTCATGCATGGCACAAAACCCATTCAGAAATATCTAAACTGTCATAAGTACTTTTTCAGATCAATGGTTAAAAATAGCATTGAGCAAATGGAGCATGTAAGTCATAGTGAGGACCATCCTTCTTTGAACCTCGTGGACTCGTGCTACAGAATCACAAACAAAGAACTGTACCAAATAACAAAAACCACATCGCTTGAGGACTTTCAACAGCAGCAACAAATAAAATGGATGTCACGTGTAACTTGAAGAGAAAATGATGACATAATTAAAATCCTGACATTCCATACTACTTTAAACAAAAGGTTAAGAAGGAAACCTGCATCAATACTGGAAACAGTGATAACAGTGGACATCCAGTATCTGTCTATATTTCTGAGATGAGGTATTATGTACACTATTTACATTATTCGGACTATTGTCCTCATCTTTGTTGCCATATTCCGGCCGTTGTACACTCCGGCCTTCCTCAGGTGGTTGGAATGTCAAACTGAACCCATTATTTTGCTCACTGGGGTAGACTGTTCTCAAGGACACGTGGCACAGTGGATAAAGGCATTAGTTAGATCCAGTGACAGGACCCAAAGAGTGTGAGTTCAATACCCGGTTAAGGCAGTGGAAAACTTTCAGAGGCGAATTGACAGGAGATAACTGATCACTGACATCCATTAAACATGGCATATAGAACTAGAACAGTCTACCCCAGTGAGTGAAATAAAGGGTTCAGTTCGACATTCCAACCACCTGAAGAAGGCTAGAGCATACAATGGCTGAAACGTTGTAATAAATATGACGACAAAGATGAGGACAACAGTCCGAATAATGTAAATAGTCGACATCCGGTTTCTTATGAATCAGGGAATAAACACAAATAGATTGGACAGGTATGAAGGGACAGAAAGCATTCCTGATTGATGCGAACAGGCTGGCTTAGTTAAATAGTTCAATATTTGACTTACTTTATTCATGACAAGAATGAATGGCAATTTGGTCTTGTAGTGAATGCTGCAAGCGTAAAGCATATTGAAAAACTTGATTTTCCTGATTTTATAAACTTCAACTAAAAGTAGTACTGGTTGCTCAATCAGTGAATGTCAAATGTTTCCTTAAACAGCTAATATTATCACTACCATTCCATTTTACTCTAAATAACCAATGGGATTTCTGAACATGAAAATGAACATAAAATATTAATGATATCATCATTTCAACTTAGTTAATTAAATACTGATTAAGTACAAGCAAAGGCTTGGGAATTTGCAGCAAAGTTATATATATCTTTTTTTATCAATTTGGTATAAAATACTTACCTGATCAAAACGAGTAGAAAAAAGGTTTAAAGAGGTGATAATTCCACCATTGGGTCCTAGTTGGTACCTTCATTTCGTTAAGGATATTTTTACAGCTCTATGAAAGCATGCAAAATTAACATTACCAACATAATTTCAGATTAAATTTCCTTCACACACACACAAAGATGTCAAAGTGTGCATAAATAGAAATATTTTTCTTTTCAAAATTCTTTCACATATTTTTTCTGGTGACAAAATAAGTTAAAAAATTAATCATTATCAATATTTGAATACAAAAAAAAACAACATCCCTAATTCTTATTAGTTAAACAGTACATGCTGGAAAAAAAATGGCAGTCATAGTAGTTATGATAAAAACCAATGGAAATTAAGACAAAAGAACTACTATTGATAATAGCCAACAATGCTTCATCAAATAAAAAACTTCATGATAATATTACTACTTGTTTACAGATAGCCACAGACTGAGTGCCTGAGTCGCTAAAATGAAAAGCAAGTTAAATTAAGATGAAAGAAATACTTGTCAAAAATTAATGATTGACAACGTTTCATTTAATAAAAAAAAAAAAAAAAAATGATATTCCTTGTTTATGGATGGATGTCAACTGGTGGTCTGAGTTGTTGCAGTGAAAAGCAAATAAAATTAAGATGAAAAAATACCTTCCAAAAATTAATGGCTGACAAAGCTTTCTAAATAATAATTCAAGATAACCTTCAAGAAGATTTAAGTTAAAAATGATTCTGAAGCAGATCTATCTGGAATGTACAATTGCCCTATTCATTCTTTAATGAAATGTGAATTTTCTGGCAAAACAGAGAAGAATCTATTGATCAAACTGGAAATTGCTTTTCAATTGAATTCTGGGACAGGATTTCTTAAAACCATTATAGACTAATTTTATTAGGGAAAAGAAATTCAATTTTTGATCTATCTAAACAACTTAATTCCACAATATCTCATATATACAGAAAAAATTATGGTTGGCTTAAATGGTGGAGGTATTTTTTTTTCATGAATATCTGCTGTTGCTCATTTCCATGGAAAAAACAATTGATGAAAAATGTATTGTAAATGTCTCAAGGATGACATAATGAACTTGTTGTGTAGAGTTACCTACTCACGGGAGGTAGCATGCACTTAACTGCCTTATGGGTAATAGCTGTAGCTATTTATAGTCACTGTGATTTCATATATAAACCTCATCTCCTGTACTGAAGAGGTTTTATCCCCTTATTTTCCCTGGTTCTTCTGGGCATTTCTGTTGCCACCCTATCTTCCTCTCTCTCCCAAACAGATTGTCTAGATATGGGAGATCTTGACCTTTTTTCTTTTTTCATAAGAGTGTTCCTCCAATGATTGTTCAGAGTCTATATCACTCTCGATTTCACTGTCTAGTTTGTCTTGCTTTGACATGACGCTTTCGCCTTCATTATTTTCACTATACATTACTTCATTGTGTTGCAATCTAACTTGCTCTGCATGCACTAATATTCCATTTCTATTTTTGCTCTGTCCACTTTGCGCTATGAATCTTACCTCTTGTAGATTAGATTAATTATTATTTTTATAACATAATTTTTTCGTTGATGGCATAGCACATGGTAAATTGGGCTCTAATTTTCTACTCAAAGCCGAATGGGTTTTTCAATCTTCCAGCATGTGATATTGTTCTATAACTTAGCAACAATCTTGGAAGAAATGTTTCTATCTTTTCTTTCCATTGTACGCATATTTTCAATCTGTTTTTATAGTTTGCACCATCCTTTCTGTTAACCCACTTGATTGTGAATGGTATGGGGGTGGGTATATGGTTTGCATCCAATTTTGTTCAACCACTGGCATAGTTCCTCCTCACAGAAGTCTGGGGTGTTGTCAGATACTAGCATTTTTGAAATTCCATTTCTTGAAAATATGATCCTTAACACTTGTTTCATGGTCAAATTTCTTTTGTTGGGGTCCTGTATTATTTCTGGCCAGCCTGAATATGAATCTACCAGTATTAATAATAATCCTGCTCCATTAACATGGGCATGATCCATGTATACTCTGTCCCAAGATTGGGACTCTTTAGGTGTTAATTCATAATGAATATAGTTATGTATACTTATGTTTCCTGCTAGACGCGATCGTCAGGGCCTGATGATTGCATCTAGCATGAAACAGCCTGTCGCCCCTAAGTGTTGACTTCAATGTTCACCTTTATATTTATAAATATACATATATGAGATGATATATATATATATATATATATATATATATATATATATACATACATACATACATACATACATACATTTATACATGTTTCATTAAAAATGACAGACAAGATACTATGATTAAGCTTTTTATTTAATTTTCCTTGTGTTCGAACAAATGCTTTCTTTTTTGGACACAGCTGAAGAATGTTGAAGGTCAGCAAAGCTATCAGAAAAGAAAGTGTTGGATATTTCTGACAGCATGCTGCAGAATCCAAGAAAATCATCATGAAAGTTAGCACAGCATTACGATATTGGTCTTGTAATGACTCATAAGGCAGTCAAATAAAAATTAAAACTCTTCTCATTCAAAATAATGGCAGTACAAGAACTGAAAGCAACTGATTGTGAAAAGCTAATGTGTGGAGGTGACATTTTTTTCCAATGTAGCATGGTTCCATCTCTTAGATTATGTTAATTTGCAAGATTGAAATCCATCAATAATCTTGACAATTTTCATGAAACATCCCTACATGATCTCAAGGTTGAAGTGTGGTTTGTGATTTCTAGAGATCAAATTGTTGGCCCTATTTTCTTTATGAACATAATAAATAGTGAGCTCTATTGTTCTGAGGTTCTTCGTAACTTCATCAGTCAGATGACAAGTGAGGAAATCAATAACCCCTAGTTTCAACAGGACGGTACTACTGTCAACATATCTCACAGATCTATGCAGATTTTGGATAAAAGTTTTGCAGACTGCATTATTTCCAAAGATCTAAATCCACCAGACATTTATCTATGGGGAGCAGCAAAATCTACAGTGTCCGTGCACACTGGATAACTTGAAAGCAACGATAACAGTGTTCATTCAGTCTATTTCAAGTGAGCAACTAATGGCAGTATTCAGAAACAAAATAAGAAGGGTCCAAGCCTCTACTGATGCTAACAGGCATCATTTTTAACATTGTTTATAATTTTCATTCATATTCTCCTCCAGTATTCTATATAGAAACATGTCTGTTAATAAAAATATATGTGTGTATAGTGATTTTCTGAACACCGTGTATAAAGATTATTTTTGTGGGTATATGTGTTTGAGTAGACATCCCTATATATTTCTTAAAATGGTAATTGAGACTTGTCTTGCTTTAAGGACCTTTGCAGTGTAATGGTAAGACACAGCAATCTAAAGGGAAGTTCCCAGAAAAAAAGGGAATGCAGTCTGATTCCTGCTGAGAGGTACAATTTCTTTAATAAGACTTTCAATGATCTAGGCCAGTAGATGCTAATTTTGCTGTTAGCAAATAAATAGGGATGTTTACACAAACACATGTGCCTACTAAAATAATGTTTATAGTAACCAAAAATTTTTTCTTGTATATATGTTTCAAAAACATTTTTTCTTGTGTATATGTTTTTTTCTTGTGTATATATAAAAAAAAATTTCTTGTGTGTATGTTTCAAAATATATCTACATATATATACAAAACTCTTAATGCACACATATGCAGGGATGAGTTTAGACTGTGGCACCACAGTAAAATGCCATGGTGCTCTTAAAAACAAGCCAAGTCCATGAAAATTTTTTTGTGCAACTTCAAAAAAAATAAAAAAAAATAAAAAAATTTACTTAAGAATGAAAAACTTTACTTTTTTTTGATCATGGGGATTTTTCAAGAAAATTTTTTTCTAGAGCCCTATGCAAATATATTTTCAAAGAAAAGAAGTAGATGAAAGGAATTTCAACAAATGTTACGATTTTATTTCAATATTGCAACATTTATGTCTGCTGGAAATTAAATGAACATATGTATACACACACACATCACATAGTAATAACACATTTCATTTAAAAACAGCAATACTTAAACAGACTAGTCCTCTCACAAAGGAAAGAAAACTAAATGCATGTCAAAAAGTCAGGAATCAGTTTGAGATTGTATTTATATTGTAAACAGGACCCCCATCTAAAATAATAGAAAATTAATGCTTTTTGATTCTGACAAATTGCCTGAGTAGAGGAAGTTCTTCTGAATGCTAGGCAACAAAAATTAGTAGTCGAAATATTTTTATCTATAAGAAATTACTAATTATTTTTCATATCAGAAAGTACTACTGAAGTAAAAAATCTGCCTCGTCAGTCATGTATCAAAAGTTACATGTTCACCTAAGCTTGTATCACACATGGCACATAAATGACTGTGAGAAAGTAAAGGACTGTTTTGTAATTTCCTGTACGTATTTCTTTATATTTGTTTCAATGCTTATTTTGATTTTATGCTGAAAAAACTTTATATTTTTATACAGTAATACAACAATCTCATTCTTTCCACAACATATCCTAAGATAATAATGTCGTAATGTTTGATTTATTTTTTGAAAATGTTCCACTGCAATATATCATTGCTAATAATTCTAGTGATCATAATCTGTTATTTGTTAATAAAAATATTTGATTTTAAAGCTTTTTGTGTATTTATATCAATTTTTTTAAAAGATTTTACATTAATATTACTTTTTACAAATAAAAAAACAAATTTTGCAACCCCCCCCCAAAAAAATGCTGTAATGCCCTCATTTTTAACAGGTCCAACAAGACAATTGTTGCCTGCCCCTATCTTAGGCTAAACTCATCTCTGCACATGTATATATAAGTAAATGTACAAAGTAAGATTCTCCTAAAGGAGTATACTACAAAGGCACACTGTAAAAAAAAGAGTTCAATGCCATATTAAAAATGGCAGAGCATTAATATAATTTTCTCAGTAACTTCTTGGTGTACACTGACTGACCACTATTAATAGTTTCATGGATTTGCACATAATCATTAATGAAACTGTTTTTCATGAAATAGGCATTTTATACCTGCTCAGCTAGCTCAAGATGTTACAACAATATATATATATATATAGTATTCCCTTTTTTCCCTCTGCTTTGGTTTAAAATTTGTTTTAGGCTTTCATTTTATTTTATTACCTTGATTGGTTTGAAAATCCTTACAAGGAAATTTTAACTTCTAAGGTGAAGTGATCATTACAAGGGGTAATTTTAAATTCCTATGTAATTTATATAATATGCACATACCAACTAAACTCAGCAATGGGGGAAATGCCCAGATGACCAAGATGGAAATGCCAAAGAATCACCATTACTTGGGTAAAAAAACAAAAACAGTACTTAACAGTAGGATCTCAGCAAAGGAACATAATGCTAAAAACAAAATAGTGCTTGTCAACATCAGGCCTTTAAAGTCCCCCACATCAGAGCACATCATTTAAGAATTGTACTAAGTAACAAACTCATAAGGGAGTATGCTTCAAAGGCACACCAGAGAAAAAAAAGCTCAATGACATATTTTCAATATTAATAAAAGATTTTTAAAAAAAAGAAGAGATTTCTGTCCCTGCCTCCACCTGCCCTTAAAATAAAGCTTGCATCACTGAATATTTAAATGTAAGGTGATCAAATAAAAAAAATAAAAACAACTAACAAATAAAAGGATACTGTTTCATCACTTCTTTGTAGTTGACTGTATCACGGATATCTACAATGGGAAATCAAAATAGAAATAATAGTTTAAAATTAAAATCATGGTGGAGTTGAAACACAGGCACTGCAACCAAAAATAATCTTTTCTTTTCAAAATGTTTTCTTTCATATTACTATAGAGTAAGCACTCCAATTAAAAAAGATTTTTTCATTAAATTTTAAATAAGCTAATAAGAGAGGTCCAGTTTGTTATGCAAATTCATTGTAAATTGATTCACCTACAAATGCTAAGACAAATATGCTCATATAAGATTTCTTAAAATAAAAAAAAATTAATTTGAAATTTGTAATCAGGATTGCTTAATTGATAATACAGAAAAAAAAACAAACAAAAAAAAACAGATTACAATTTCATTTTTTAATTTAAGAATTTTTGCGAGTGAATATTGCATTAACAATTTTCTTTTTTGAGAAGAATGATTTTTCCAGAGACAAGTCCTACTATTTAACCCATAGCTGGGAGGATGATATGGAATCATACTTTTCCCAAGTGTATACGCATGTAAGTGAATGTAAGGAACCCAACTAGAATTTGAACACGGCTCTCAGAATTTCTCATTTCAAGCTGCTATTTCCTACACCATGCATGCATCCACATTTTAAATCATATGGTATGAGCATATTTGTTTATGTAGGGTGATCAATTTACAATTAACTTACATAGAAAAATGGACACTCTTACCTCCTATAAAATTTAAGAATTATTTTTTTTATGTTCTTTATCTGGAGTGCTTAATCTATAGTAATATGAAAGATGATTCAGAAAAAATAATTATTTCTGGTCACATTGCCTATTGTACAACTCCATCAAAATCATTTTTAAAATTCAAAATATTTCAATAATTTATTATTTTTAAACAGATTCCCTTCAGGAAAACCAAAAAAGAAGAAAAAAAAAGGTGTCATCAATGACACCAGGTCAAATTTAGTACAAAGACAATCCAATAGTACTGAGTGGAGAATACTGACAAGGCACCCAAGGAATATTGAGTTTCAGGAGTTGTTAAAAATTAAGAATAATTTTTTTTTTTTCAAGTGTATATTATCATTATTTCAACATGTATATAATATGATTTTTTTCTCTATTATGGAGATATGTAAATTCCTATTACTAAACAGTGAAAGATCAAAAAAAAAAAACAGAGGTAGAAAATAGTAGTAACTGCTACCTATATTGGCAGGGAAAGAAACTTCCAGAACAGCTGGATCCAAGTTTACAATGTATGGTGCCTCTTTTTTGGCAAACAGGTGGGCAGTTAATTGCTAAAAGAAAAAAAAATGACAAAAATAAATTAAAATCATTATTTGAAAGAAAAAAAAGAAAGAAAGAAATACAGTCTATGCAACCAACAATGTTACTCCCTTTAATTTTATATTTATATTTTGAAGTTCAAACATTTAGAATGCAATGGTGCCACCAAAAGCAATAGAAAAACAAACATGAAAGCATTTAATAAATTCATAATATTATTTATCATATGAAGTTATCCACTGAGTTGCATTTAAAATCTTCAGACATTGGTGTTCAAAGCCCAGATAAATGTCAGGATTTCAAAGGCTGGTTTTCAAGGTTTACAAGCCCACCCTACTTGGCATAACAATCTTTACTCTTTAATTAAGAATCCGGGTTGTCTGACATAATTATTAGCAGAATTTCGATTTGATTGTTCATGTTTTAAAGTTTGGTCTATGGAATTATTCATTGCTAGATTAAGTTCATTGACAAATTGATAATGGTGAAGATTATATTGAGAAATATTTTTTGTTTAAAATAATAAAATGATCAGTTACCTGGCACCTTCTGCTATGCTCTACCTTTACAAAAACCAGATCAGGCCAAAAATGGAGTGCTGCTGCCATATATGTGTAGGAGCTACACAGGCTTCACAAGAGTCCAAAATCATCTACACGGCCTTGTGGGTGATGAATTGTTTTTCACCTTATAACCCCTTTCCTGCAGATGGAATGTTGCAAGCCTCTCACTACTCTACTGCTATTTCCATGGAAAATGTTCAAATGAGCTACATTTGTTAGTTCCCTCAACTCTAACCATCCTAGCTGACCCTCCATGCTACATACATTTTGTTGGGATTTCAAGTCCGACTGTTATGAGAAAGGGAAGGTAGAAAAACTAAAATGGCAATCATTAGCATTTGAAGTGAAACCTAGTGCAGAAAGAAAGAAAGGATAGTGAATTCTTACTTGTAACTGGCATAATCTTGTGGTGGCAATCATTTGTGTCAAATTGCAACAAAAAAAACACTATATGTTTTCTACGGCGGAGTAATGGACAGCGACTCGAATTGAGGAATCAGAGCACCGAATTCGAATTCCAGTCAAATCCATTACATTCACTTATGTGCTAATACCCTTGGGAAAGGCATGAATCTTCTTCTTCTCCTCCCATCTATGGGTAAATAGTAGGACAGACCGGGTTCTATAGCCTTAGGTGGCAACTGGTCTACCACAGAAAGAAATGGCAATGTACTGCAGGAGAAAATCTGCCTTGTCAGTCATGTATCAAAAGATACATGATTGCCTAAGTGTGTATGACACATGGCACATGACTGATGTTGCTTACAAGTAATTCTCCTTGTAGAAGTAATGATAGAAAAATAAAGAGTTAGGACTCTTATTAACAGTTTTGGTAACACATCCAGTTAGCTTCAAAAGAGAGAGTAAAGTCATAATGAAGGAATAAAAATACAACCTTTGGCTGTTTTAGCATTTTATATCTCTCTCTTCAAACACATTTGCAAATTTTGACTCCTCTTCAATCAGATGGGGGTCGACTAGAACTCATTTCTATAAATTTTCTGTGAAGATGAAATAATATCTTTCATAATATTTTTGTCACAAGATTACAGTTGAATTCCCTCATTTTTCCCTTTTCACAAGAGTTTTGCTAAGGTGAAGTGCACAAAGTTTCTACAATTTAGATGAACAATCCCCATTTCCTTCATATTCCTTTAGTAAGGAGTAAGTTCAACTCAGATAGCTACTTCCTAATAACTGTTGCTTTGTGGAACAGGATCACATTAGGATACTTTCCCTAACACTACAACCTTAACCTCTTCAAGTCTTGAGTTAACCGTTATCTTTCCCATATAAATGACACCCCTTACTGCTCACACAACAACTGCCTTCAGTAACACTCTACCTTGAGTGATCCTTGGGCTTTGAATAGGGTTAACATTAATATAAAAAAGTGTTTGGCATATTGAAAGAACTCTAAGAAATAATCAGTTTTTTTTTTTCATATTTCTATTGAATAAAATGTCTTAAATTTTAAGACGGGCTATGTAAAGTTATTGGAAATTAATCTCCCTAAAAAAACAAAAACAAACTTATACTATGTGATAACTCACATTCTTACTTATCTTACAAAATTTCATGTTAAATTAAAAAGTTAATATTTTTAATTAAAATATATTATTACCTCCCTTCTAGTGTGTTTTGTTAAAAAATAATACCTACATAAAAATTTCATAAACGAAATATTAATTTAATCATATACTTACTTACCTTTTCTTTTTTTTATCATTATCAATTACTTAATTAATAATAATTTCCTTCGCTTTCTTTTATTTATTTATTTTTGGGTTTATTATCTACAATAAATTTACATAGCAAAAGTGAACCCCTCTTAAAAACTTAGAAAATAAAAAATTAAAAAAAAAATTATTTTGAGAGCTTAAATCGATGGGAATATGAAAAAAGAAGAATTGAAAACAAAATGTTTATTTCTTAGAGAGGTACTTTTTTTCTGTAGAAACGCCAAGTTTTTTGTGTACCTAAATTACTTTTTCCACTCAACTTATGGATTTAAAAATCTATTGAACTAATTTTCAAGTGAAAAAAAAAATTAAATTACATTATTTACAATGTTATTATATTTTTATCATTTCCCTGTCAATGCCAAAGGTATTTAATATCACTCCATCATAATGTTCTGATATGCATAAGGCTTTCTTTTTTTTTTTTTTCGTTTTGAGAAATAAAAAAAATTTCCCGTTTTCTCGGACATGTCGCAGGCATCAAATTTTCCGACATGCGACTGAAATGACGACAGGAAAATTCTTTTTTTTTTTTTTAAATCCGTCATTTTGTCAAGTTAGTAAGCATTTCAAACAATTTCTGTGAAAAACATATAATCTTGAATAATAAATTCAATCAAGGAAATGTTTTTAGAGTTTTTAGTTCCATTCATACCGACTTATGGAACTTGGTTACTTTTTAAATCGCTTGTTTATCTTCTGTTAAGTTTCTTTTTATGTATAATTTTTCAAACCACTCAAATTATGTGAATGTAAATTGTAATTTCATACTTTTGTTTTACTTTATTTTGGCTTCATGCTTTTTAATACGGAAATTATTTTAATTTTCTTCTTTTTTTTTTTTTTTTTTTTTTTTTTTTTTTAGAAAACTTCTGCGTGCAGGACAGAAAAAAAAGAAATTCGTACCTGTACAAAGGTGGTTTTGCCAGAACCAGCCATACCGAGCACGATGATACACGTGGGTAAGGCCTTTTTTGAATTATCACCGGCGGCAGCCCCAATTTCATCAACATTTTCAGAGCTTTTTTCTTCTATCTTTACTTTCTCTTCTGCCATCGTCTCCGCCATGCTTAAGAAAACGAACCTAACTCGCATTATCGTAAAATTACAAAAACAAACAAACATATGCTTTTTTTTTAACGAAATTAAATATTTATTCAAAACATATTTTTAGCTAAAATTTTGTTTTTTAATTATAAATGAAAACTTTGTCATATTTCTGATATTATTACAAAAATGAGATGTAAAAATACGAAACTCTTGTTTACATAAAGCCTTCATACTTTATGATTATAGCTAAAAAGCGCTACTATTATTCCTGTGTGAACGATAGACCGGCAATATGAATTGATTTCACTCTGTTTTGTTGACATTAGTTGGGTTTTTGTATGACCCACAACTGAAAAGTTACCCTTAATTCGTATTAACTCTTCTTAACAGAGATAAACGTGTAACTTAAGCGCCAAATCTCGGAGTCATTTCTAATTATCATTCGGCAAAGAATTTTTTGCACTAATATAGCGGGAGTTTGGGCAGAAAGAAAAGTTTTTCGGGACAATTTTATTTAGTATTAATTTTTATTAAAATTTTAGCCGGTTTTCGGTCGATCTTTTACGGCTTTGGTGCAGTTATATGCAAAGGTTTAAATTAAAAATGTACTATAATTGAAAATTAGTAAAACAAAACAAATCCTTATTTTTTATTTTTCGTACTGCATCAAGAACCCATTGAAAAAGGTAAGAGACAAATTTTGGAAAACATGGACCTTTGTGTCCGCAAAAAGACAAGTTTCCGGTGACACCGGTTTTAAAGTTTTATATTTTATTTACTTTACGTATTCAAGTTGTAAGTTTGTTTGAAATAATATAAGTTGCAGACTGAGTATGATGTTCAAAATAGGTTTTTAATGTGAAGTCTTAATATTGGAATAATGACACGCGTGGACTGGCGTCGGGTAGAAAATCTCCCACCTCACGGGATTTATTGCATAAAATATACAATTGTGGCACAAGACTAAAAAAAGGAGGGGAGACTGGGTCGAGGTTGGTCGTCACTTACTATCTTATACCTAGCTAATTCGATTCACGACCCATTCACTCGTTACAATTCTGCACATTCACCAAAAGAGCTTGTCCTTCGTCATTCAATCCTCCATATACCATAATACCTCAAACACTCAGGGAGACCTACAAAAACGCATCCCATAAGATAAAAATTTCGTGATCATACAATAATATAGATAAAAATGTGTACGTGATAACCGGTGAGTGGCGGGGGAAGAACCCGAAAACAAACTAAAGATAACTGATGTTATTTGGGCTCGTCCAACCCTCAAAAAAGAGGGAGGCCGTTGTATTCTGTCCTTAGACAAAATCAAGAGGCTCTCTCGCTTCCTCCTCACTGAAAAGGAATGATTTAAGTGTCGCTTAAATAAGAAAAGTTTGTCACGTGATAGGCTCACAATGATTTGATATGGCTGTCTTTTTATTCAGTTCGGACATAGTCGAAAATATATCATCTCTTATTTTTCACATTTAATAACCAATCAGAACGCGTCATTCCGTATTTCTACTTTGAGCCTATTTTAATGGGTTTTGAAAAGAATGTAGGATTTTGAATCCTACATCCTGTTCACAGGGTCGAATCACCCTCATTCTCTTCGTATTCCATTAATAAGAAAGAAGTTTAACTCAGCTTCTTCTCAAGAACCACTACTTTGAGGCATACACTTGAGATCATTACAATCTTAACGTCTTTAAGCCTGGGCTCTATCGTTATCTATCTTTCATATCCTCATAACCTACACTTCCTTCATTCTCTTACGGCCATAAAACAACCTCATTCGATAGACCTCTACTTTGAGTGACTCCTAAGTCTTGTATTGAGTGAACATTAGTAAATATATATTATTTCAGTTCTCTTTCATAAAGCAAGCATAAACAAACATTTCATTATTGATCTTAAGTTTCAGTTCAGGTTCTCACTAATTTTCATTATTTTTCTTAAGCTCCTTAGTTAAAAATATAAGGTATTAGCGGTATAAAAAATATGGAAAAAGATCTTCAGCGCTCAATTTCCCATTCTCTGTGATCTGAAGTTCAATGCTCTAGTAGTGAGTTTAGGTCCCGGCACAGATGATTGGCTGGAGAGAAAATACGTTAGATCAACAGAAGCAGTCTAGTAACAACAACAGCAGCTGATTGGTCCGTTTAAAAACCCATGCTTTCAAAAGGAAACTCTTTCTTCTGTACTCCTTTGTTTAATGCCAGTTATACAAATATTACAATTCGTTTCAGAAACATAAACGTTCTAATTCTGTTGTTAGCGAAAGGTTTCCATGGGCAAATGTTTCTTATTTTATTCCTATTTTAGAGTAAATATTTTATAAAATTTCAGCCTAATATATTTTGCTTTTGTTCTGCATCATATTGTTGAAATATAAGAGCTATAGTTATCTTTTCGGTAGATATACATACCATTTCTCTGTTTTCTTCGGCTGTTACTATTCGTTAGCAAAATGGGAGGTATTACGGAGTAAATCTTATTAGTAAACGCAATATACAAGTCAAATATTATTCGCTTGTGGACTAATCCGCTCAGAATAAACATTCATTGGAACTTAGTCTTTTTTTATCTATCATGCTAATTTTTAGATGTACAACACACCCTTCACAACAAAACACACCCACAAAAAATAATATGGAATTAAAAAAAAAATCATGTTTTATTTTATTTTTTATGTTTTGTAGTTAATTTATTAAATCTCTGTAAAATATTATATACGTGTCTTGCATTCTTAACTAAAAAGTAATGGTAATATTAGCCGTTTCCTTATAAGGAAACATTTGGCATTCATTGACGAGCATCCGGTACTAGTGTCAGTTGAAATTTATAAACTCTTTCTCTTAGAAACAATATTTTTGTCAGGAAAAAAGGTTTCTCGAGTCCAGTAGCTTTTATCACTCTTTTTTTTTTGTATTTATTCAACCTCCCCACGAGGTCAAGTTGTGACACAAGGTCGGTTTAATGTGGGGAGCCCGAGCGCGTGCACCCGGGCAAGGAACAACCGTCGGTTGCGCTGGCCTAGGTGCGTGCACCGATCCTTCTTTCTAGTGCAATGAAAAGGCGCGGCCTCGGGCAGCTGTTTCCCAAGGCCGGCACCTCTCAGTATAATTTTCCTCAGTTGTGACTCTGTCCTTTGACGGAGTCGCCCTTGAGTGCCCTTAGCCCAAAGACAGAGATGCAACTGAGAGATGATAAGTGGATGTGAAATTACTCGAAAAGAGTAATTTACACCTTAGCTTTTATCACTCTTTCCAGTATTAATGTGAGGTTTCTTTCATAAACTTTTATTCGAAGTAGTATGGAACGACAACATTTTGATTATGCCATTATTCGTGTTACACGTGATATCCATTTTAGTTGTTACTGTTGTTGAAAGTCCTCAACTTATGTCGATTTGTTGTCTGGTACAATTCTTTGTTTGTGATTCTGTAGCGCCAGTCCCCAAGATTCGAAGAAGAGTGGTCTTCGACAAAACCTACAGACTTCACTCGCTGAAAGCCATTTTTTAAGCATTGAGCTGAGAAAGCCAATAGCTTAGATATTTCTGAACGGGTTTGGCACCATGCATGGCATTTATATGAAAGTCTTGTGGGGCGCTAATGGTGTTGGTAAGAAATTATCAGAAGGTTTTTGGCGAAGGTTGCGTTTGGAAATTAACACTCCACATTTAATTTGCAAAGAAAACACGAACAACAAGAGATGATTGAATGATCAACATGAAAATCATGTATTGAAACAAGTATATATACAATGACAATAAAGATTAAGTCGTAAAAAGTGATTTCCCTTGTATCGTGTGGAAATACAAAAGTATGTTGTAAGAACTTTCTTTGTTTAAATTTGTTTAGAGTTTAAGAATGTTTGATGTTTGAAACTGAAAGTCAGATGTTTGTGCAGAAGAATGTTAATGTTTTGAATAGTTCACTTGGCTTTGATAACAGACAGTTCACTGTGTTGTGTGAATGTAGTTAATGTCTGTGTGTGTGTTTGAGTAGAAGATTGAGAATACACGTACGTGGTTATGGTTGTGAAATTTTATAATCTACTAAAGTTTCTTCCTTAAATCTCTGCTTTTTTTATACAAGTCCGGTAGGCTCCAAGAACGAGCGCAAGAAGAATATTGAAGAAAGTGTCAATTTATGTGATTGGCCAAAAATCGACCAATTATTGATTTTTTTTTTCTATAACCAGTTTGGTGAGGCAAAACACGAGAATTTTTTATGCGGCTCGTGCGATGCGTAAATTGTCTTTAAAGAAAGTACTGTTTATTTTCTGTCCAATTACTGTTGAGTAATTCGTGGGCGTGGTGTGCGTAGGCGTCTACTACAGTCTCGAGCCGATGAGGCTATTTAAGAAAGACTTAAGAAAAACTTAATGAAAAGTAGTGGAAGACTTTTCTGAGGGTGAGGTCCAGTGATAGAATGCTTGTTTAGTGTCTGTTTTTCCATCTGATTGTACAGTATATTTTTTAAAAATATTAATGAATTCATGAGACTTTAAATAAGATTTTATTTAGATTCATCGTGGTTTTAGGCACGAGGTTTTTAGAGCTGCTATCAAAATGTCCCAATAGTACTCTGGAACTGTGGTGATTATATCCACAAATTTAAGGTGAGTTAATGCTAAGTCACGTGCGCGTAAACGAACTGGTTGACACCTTTTGACAAGAAAGAAACACAACATGTACTATTTGTAATTATTTAATATCCAAACAGAGAAAGAAAGAAATGAAAAGAAGTGTTGCGGACAATGTGCGTATGAGCACTTAGCTTAGGAGAAAAGGCGTCCGAGTATCTGGTAGAAGAAAAAGGAAGCTTTGAATTTGGCCAGTGTTACGTGTATCTTACAGAAGCAGTGATTGATCCTTTGTTTAGCTGTTCTGCGTCTTCGTTTTATTCTGTGCTTGACTTATCTTATTTTTCGAGTGATTATTGTAAAGTCTAATAGAATTAAATTATAGTTGATGTTAATAACACATTTTTGAAACTCACACTCTTTGGGTCTTATCACTGGATCTATCTAACGCCTTTATCCACTGTGCCATGTGTCCCTGGTACATAATACCTAATCTCAGAAATATAGACAGATACTGAAACAATGTCTTGCATGAAATAATTGTGTAAGAAATCATTATCAATTAATATGGGTCTGTTTGCGAGATGACCGTATTATTTGAAATTATTGGAATTTACTTCCGATGCTCCTCTTCTCTTTCTTCTTTTCTCATGGTTCGTTTATATTGACCATTGTGATCATCATCTATATCAAAAGGGTTTAACAGTGGATTGAGTATTGCTAGAAAGCGCGCTCCTACAGTTTGTACATGGCTTGTTTCAGTAAATCTCGGATCTCGATAATTTGGGGGAAGGGATAAAGGTAATAAAATAATTTACTGAAACCTGAACCTTACCAGCCTACGTGCAAAGTTCCTTGATCAAGCAGTGAAGTGGGCCAATTGAAGGTGAAGGAAAGGGAAAGAGAAACAAAGTCTTTTTTTCTATTACAATAAATTGTTTTGATAAACGTGATTTTTTAACCAATGGCTACTCGAGCCGGTTGAAATCTTGTGTTCACCGCAAAAATTTGTCAGGTAAATCGGAACCGACCTTTGGCTATAAAAAATCCCTGTAATACGATCATTGCTAGGAGTAGGGCGACCCGACGCGGGTCATTAGGATACGCGGCACCGGGGAGTAGTAGATACGACCGCCAAAAGTTGGGGACGCCGAACAGAGGAGGGGGAAACGCGATGCCTTCTAAAATCATCTGAAAACTTGACCGAGCGGCCGCAAAAACACACTCCTCAACGAAGTATTGACAACCAAATTGTCGCTTTCACGACAGAATTAAGTCTTATTTTTACCCCGACTATTGTAACAAAATAGTCGTTTCCCTGTCAGAGAACAAGTACTGTTCTCAAAACAATGCTCTACGTTGAAGATTCTAAACTCTGAAGGCACAAACGGATTCTGTCACGAACTCCGACAACTCACATCAAATCACAAGAACTATTAAGAACATTCACATTTATACCTTCACAGCAAATATACCCTTTTAATTCGTTTCGGCCTCACTGAAACCCTTTTTTATTGTACCTTCTCTGTAATTTGCATTGTTTTGTATACGTTGACATTTTTCATTTTATTTGATATTGATTGTAAACTTGATCTTTTTCCCACAACTAGCATTGAGTTTTGTTGTCGCTTGGTCGCCATTCTCCCTAATCTCTTTTAACCAAGTCATCAAAAATATATATTAATAATATTCCTCCCCCACGTCATTTTTAGGAAAATAAAACAGTTTGAGGCATTTAGGTATTTCGTTAGATCGCTTTCCCTTGAGTTTGCGTTTGTGTTATCGGCTTCAGTACTTGTTAAATCATTGTTATTCCTCTTGAAGTCTTGGCCCTGTAGCAGTCGATACAGATTGTTTGATCAGATGCAAATGTGTTAAAACCCCGGTTAGTAGAAGCTATCTTTTTCAGCATTTTAAGCATGCGTCTAAAAAACAAAAAACAAAAACAAAATTGGGAGTATTTGTATTTTCAATAGACTAGCAATCGAGGCAAAACGTGGGTCTCTGCGGTCCCAAAACACAACGCATGGCCTGGCCACAGTACCCATTCATTCCTTCACTCGACAACTAAGTTCAATCACATCCATATCTTCCTTTTTACAGGAGCTAACATTTGAACATTTCTTAAATTTGCATTTTCTTTCAGGAATAAAAATTTCTATCTCATTTTCTTGTGTTTTCCCGTTTGCGTAAATCTTCGAATGGTTAGTACTTGATTTTGAAAAGAAACATTACTTACTTTTTTTACTTAAAAATTAGTTTAACTACACTTGTTTACAGAAGTGTGTGTGTGTGTTATCTGTCAATTAAACTGTCCTTATCTGTATATAATGAAAGCTTCTTCAAATTTACGAGCGTCTCATGGAACAGCTGAAGTATGGGAGACCATAAATAAAACAATTGCGAAAGCGTATTTGTAACATTAAAACACAGTCACATGAAGGGTAGCTCACGTAATTATATTATTTCCCACCAATGCCAAAGGTTAGCGTTACTGTTCGGAGCCAGGTAAAAATTAGACTTACATCTTCTTGAAATTTTAGACTTACATATTTTTCCCTTCTGGTTTCAATGTCTTATTACCTGGCCCAGTCAGAGAGTTTCAAATTAATATTAGCTCGAACCCCAGAGCCATCCCCCAGGCAGCACCTCTCCCTCAGGCGTCATTACCTGGCACCTGAGACGTCCCCAATAGAGGTATGGTGATGGGGGGTAGAGTTCTCGTTGTTAATTGTTGCTTGTATCAGAAGGTAGATAAATAGTAGCAGTCCTTCGGGACAGCCGCTAGTTTGGCCTAAAGGTTCAACAAGCAATCAAATTGGGGTCACCATAACATAAACAAAATAACATACGAAAGAGAAGGGTATATCAAAAACACTTTGTATTTAAATGCAACATCAATGAATAGTACAATGTTTCTTGATTTACACGCACAAAGTCCGTTACAAAATGTTCATTCATAGAAGAGAAATCCGATTATTAAAAGAATATAAGTGTCTTTTGTTAATACTTAAGTTCATGACGTGCTGGTCACAGGAGATGAAAGGTGAGGTCAATGGGTTGGTAGGAGTCCTTTGATATCTCCGTTGGTGAAGGAAGGCTGAAGGCATCGGGTTTGATGGGTGAGAAAAGCGTAGCGACATTCACTGACGGTACTTCAAAGCTTTCTCTCCTAGAAGTGAATTTATCGCTCTATTTATGTGTGCCCATCGGATCAGAGTCAGTCTGCTGAAACAAACTGTTGGGTATGGCGCGGAGCCGTTTAATTGGTGGAAATTGCTTATTATTCTTTTTATTTCTTTTTAATTTTCCCCCGGAAATTCTGCGTGGAGCCGGGTGCGCAAAGACCAGTATTGGTCATTTGCTGTCTAAACCTCTGAGGGTTAATATCCGGTCCTTCGCTTGCTCCGTGCCACCACATAACTTTCGCCCCAGTAAACGGAGTTGTTGTTGTTGTTTTTTTTTTTGTTGTTTTTTTTTTTTTTAGTAATAAAAATATGTGTTTTCTTTCTTCCATTTAATCGTTCTACCGGACTTCGTTCTAGTTTCTGGTTTGTTATCATTAGTTTCTTCGGAACAAGATAGGGAGTTATCCAAATCCGGTCTTGATCCAATGGAATCTTTTGATTTTATATTTTCAGAAATATATGCAGGTTTTAGTCTATCTATTGAAACATTACTATGTACGTCATCCGATCTTTTAATAGTAAAATATTTTTCATGACGACTTAATACTTGGAATGGACCTGTGTATGGAGCTTCCAATGGCTTTCTTACTCTGTCTGTTCTTAGCCAGATACTTTTACATGTTTGTAAATCTTTTGGAATGTAAGAATTAGGTATTGTATGCAGGTGTCCCCTGGATAATTTGTCCATGTCAAATTTTTGCATCTCGTCGGCTAGAATTTTAACGTGCGAGTTTGTCATTTCACTATTCTCGTTCTTGATAGAGTCAATTAACAATCGGGGGACTTGTGCATGACTCCCTGTTACTGCAGTAAATGAAGAATAGTTTGATTCGTTAGGTGTTATCCTCATTCCCAAAAGGACGATAGGAAGAGCTGACAACCACGATTCTTTCCTGGCTATAATAGCCGTTTTTAAAGTTCTGTGTGCTCGCTCAACTAATCCATTCGTTTGCGGATGGTACGCCGTTGTTCGTAATCTGTGGAAGCCTATTATTTTTGATAGTTCTGAGAATAATTCGGATTCAAATTGGCTTCCTCTGTCCGTAACGACATGAAGAGGAACCCCGAATCGGGAGATCCATAGATTGACAAAAGCCGTTGATATTGATTTTGCCGTAATTTCTGTTATTGGGCATGCTTCTATCCATCTCGTATTTCTATCAATGCATGTTAATAAATATCGATATGGTGAAAAATAAGGGTCAGTTTGGTTCTTTACTGGTGGTAAGGGACCGACAATATCCACATGCACCGTTTCAAAACGACTGGAAGGTAATTCAAATGGATTTACTTTGCTCTTTGTGTGTTTTATTATTTTTGCTTGTTGGCAGTGCTGGCATTCTGTGCACCAGGTTTTTATTGACTTGTCCATCTTCGGCCAATAGTATCTGGATTTTATTATTTTTCTTGAAGATGTTATTCCTGGATGTGATAGATTATGCAGACTGTCAAATACCGATTTTCTGAGCTTTTCAGTCACAAAAGGTCGTGGAAAAGGTAATGTCGTGTCACATAATATGGTTTCATTTTGATTTATTGTGTATGGTTTCAGTTGATCTTTGAATGCCTGAATTTCATTGTCAGTAGCTTGATGCTTCACTATTTCTTGTAAGTCACATATATCAATAGTGATCGCGTTGACAGGTCGTGATAAACAATCAGCTACTATATTTTGTGAACCTCTTATATGTGAAATGTCATTTACATATTCGCTGATAAAACAGAGGTGACGCTGTTGTCTATCTGATTTTAAGGAAGACTGGCTTTTAAAAGCACTGCAAAGTGGTTTGTGATCCGTCAGTAACATTACATTTCTGCCTTCTATTAAATGTTTAAAATGGAGTACTGCTAGATAGGCAGCTAGTAGTTCTCTGTCAAAAGTAGAATATTTTTGTTGGGTTTGGGATAATTTCTTTGAAAAGAAACCTATGGGGATGGGTTGATTATCAATCATTTGATGAAGTGCTGCACCCACCGCATAATTCGAACTGTCTGTTACAAGTTGATAGTTGTTAGCTTTCGAGCTGGGGAAAGCCAAAACAGTTACATTTGATAAAGACTTTTTCATATTTTCGAAAGATTCAATTTCTTCCTTTGTTAGGGTTAATGACTTGGAATTTTGGTTTAAACGTATTTTTTCCGTGAGAGGTAGTATGATATCGCTGAAATTTGGCACAAGTTTTCTGTAAAAATTTGCCATTCCGATGAATCGGCGTAGTGATTTGGAATCGTTTGGTTGAGGAAATTCACTTAATTCATTCAACTTTTTAGCACTGGGTTTGAGACCACTAGCAGAAATATGAAATCCTAAAAAGTCTAATTCATTAGCACTAAATATGCATTTGGAGAGACAAATTTTAAAATCGTACTCACTCAGTTTTTGTAGTACTAGGTCGATATGCTTGGAATGAGTTTCTTCATCTTCTGAGAATATAAGGATATCGTCGATATATACAAAGGTATAATCAGTATCACGAAAGATATTGTCCATCATTCTCTGAAAAGTACATGATGCGTTCCGTAGTCCGAAAGGCATATAGTTATATTCAAATAACCCAAAAGGGGTAGAGATGGCTGTCTTGCAAACATCCTCCGGATGTACAGGTATCTGATGATAAGCAGACGACAGGTCTATCTTTGAAAAGAACTTCTTATTATGAAGCTTCGAAGACAAGGAATTTATATTTGGGACTTGATATCGATCGGCTTTTGTTATGGTATTTAAATGTCTGTAATCGCCAACAGGTCTATATGTGCCGTCTGACTTCGGTACCATATGTAAGGCTGAACTCCATTCAGAGTTTGAAGGGGAAATTATTCCTGCCTTTAGGAGTTTCTTGAATTCCTCTTTTGCAATTTCACATCTCTGAGCTGATAATTGTCTGGCTCTGGAGAAAGTAGGAGGGTTGCTACCAGTTTCTATTCTATGGAATATCTTTGGTTTTGTTGCATTCGTGTCGCGATGAGGAGAAATTAAGTTTGGGTATTTCTCCAGAATTGCTCGTACCATTTTGTTAGCATCTTTATTCGGTACTAAATCTATATTCATGATAATAGACGATGGATGTGCATCGGATTGTCTATTAGTCATTTTATCAATCAGCTTATTGTTTGTGCAGTCCACCATTAGCCCGAAATGGTTTAGGAAATCGTATCCTAGGAGTGGCTGAGCAGTTTCGGCTATTATAAATGTCCAGGTAAATTCTCGTCTGAGGTTCCGTAGTGTTAGATTCAGTACTGCTTGTCCTGAGCATTCAATCTTTTGACCGTTGGCAGACACTAAAGAGATATTGGTTGGGTATGTTACAGCTCCGCTTAAATATCTCTTCGGAAGTATAGATACGGCAGCTCCTGTATCCACAATAAAATTTAAACTTTGAGCTCCTAACCGTGCGGCTACAATGAGAAGCGGCGAGGAAATGGAAGCTAACACCTCTCGCCTAGTTAGTTTTCCGAAATCTCACGAGGAACTGGTGAATTTGGGCGAGAGTTGGGTTGCATTTGAACATTCCGTTTATTTGGCCATCTGCACCACGGCTTACAAAATTTTGCACGTTCCGCAAAGTATAAATGCGCTCGGCAAATTAGAGGTTTTTGGTCCTTGTTAAAAGGGCGAACACTGGTAGGGAATTTATTTTCACTGTGGGAACAGCCATGTATCCTTTTAGTTTCATTTTTATTTTGCTGTTCATCCCTTTGCTTCCCCGAAATCTGTCGAATATGTGCGGTGTCTTGTTTGTTAAAATATAATAGTAAGTCATCCGCCATTCTTCCAAGGCGATCTGTGTCTAAATCGACTTGTGCCGCTACCACTGGTTTAATGGAGTGAGGTAGGGCTTGAATAAATTTGTGACGTACGATATCGTCCCCTACGCCAATTCGGCTTGCTAATGACATAAGTTCATTCAGGTATACTGAGGGACGACCTGTTACAGTCGATGACGACATTAATTTGTCCAGCATCTCTGGTTTTGTTTTCTCGTAAGCGCCCGTCACTGCTTCTCTTAGTGCGTCGTAATCTTTTGATTGCAGTATAGTTGGCTGTATATTTCCTACTATGTCCACAGGGAGAGCTGCCAAAGTGTTAAAAAAATTTTGACTGGTCTGTCTTATATTTGCAATATTAAATTGCGCCTCCATTATCGCAAACCAAGCTATTACGTTTGATTCAATGAAGTTTGGTGGTTTTATCGCAACAGCTTGGATTGGTTGGTTTTGATTAATTGTAGTTTCTTCAGCGTCATCTGCCATGTTTTTGGTTTGTGTTGAATAAAAATTCTAATTTTGTGACAGTTCAATTTTTTTTTTTTGTGCGTGCGTGTATATATATGTGTTAAAATCACGTCGGCGTCACCACTTATGGTGATGGGGGGTAGAGTTCTCGTTGTTAATTGTTGCTTGTATCAGAAGGTAGATAAATAGTAGCAGTCCTTCGGGACAGCCGCTAGTTTGGCCTAAAGGTTCAACAAGCAATCAAATTGGGGTCACCATAACATAAACAAAATAACATACGAAAGAGAAGGGTATATCAAAAACACTTTGTATTTAAATGCAACATCAATGAATAGTACAATGTTTCTTGATTTACACGCACAAAGTCCGTTACAAAATGTTCATTCATAGAAGAGAAATCCGATTATTAAAAGAATATAAGTGTCTTTTGTTAATACTTAAGTTCATGACGTGCTGGTCACAGGAGATGAAAGGTGAGGTCAATGGGTTGGTAGGAGTCCTTTGATATCTCCGTTGGTGAAGGAAGGCTGAAGGCATCGGGTTTGATGGGTGAGAAAAGCGTAGCGACATTCACTGACGGTACTTCAAAGCTTTCTCTCCTAGAAGTGAATTTATCGCTCTATTTATGTGTGCCCATCGGATCAGAGTCAGTCTGCTGAAACAAACTGTTGGGTATGGCGCGGAGCCGTTTAATTGGTGGAAATTGCTTATTATTCTTTTTATTTCTTTTTAATTTTCCCCCGGAAATTCTGCGTGGAGCCGGGTGCGCAAAGACCAGTATTGGTCATTTGCTGTCTAAACCTCTGAGGGTTAATATCCGGTCCTTCGCTTGCTCCGTGCCACCACAGAGGAAATGCCGAGGGGACTTTATCGAATTTGAAACGGCTTTCAGAATCCCGCACTAAACGCAACATTATGTCACATTTCGCATTACGTGGACGTACAGAAGGTAAGTTTAACTAACATATCAATAATTAAAAAAAAAAAATTCCCAAAACTGCTGTCCTGCCAGAGGTTACATTTTTCGTTAACACTTTGTGCTTCTTTCTTTTTCTTTTTCCTTTTTTACTGCGAGAAAGCGTTTATCAGCAGATTTTAACGAAATGTGAGTACAGACGGCGAGCTTGGTTTGTGTGAAGGGGTCCAGTCTTGATTTCCTTTTTTTTTTAGTCACCTTTTGACACAATGAGCGGTTTCCTGTTGGACTCATCCCCTGGTTAAGCTAGATTCTTTTGTTTACCTTGTAGTGGGTTAGCCAATCTGTATCGATGATAAAATACAAATTAAACTGACCTATTTTTTCTAAATCAAATGCAACAGCAACAACAACAAGAGAAATAATCAAATAGGCAGACATTTATTTTAACAAATATTTTTATATCACAACTAGTACGCACGATATAATAGAGTTGTTTAAAACACTTTAGCATCCCGCTACCACTTTCTTATCAATGTTGAATTTTATTCAGATTCATACAGATTTTCAGGAAATATCAGCTTCTGATTGGTCAATAAACACAAGTGGGCATTGCAATCCACCCACGTGCAAATATTTTTCCAGCGCGTGACCAAGTCAAGTTTTCCCGCCAATTTTCTGTAATACTGTCACATAATTACATCAATTATAAATAGCAGACACGAGCTTTTCTTCTCTCTCTCTCTCTCTCTCTTCTGTTCTCTTTTCCAGCAAAGATGTGATCTTGAAGGATTCTCGTCTCGACCATGGGCGGTCAGACGTTAAAAGCATATTCACGCATGCACGTACGACTTTTTTCAAACTACATTACAAACATACAGAACATTTGAAACAAGCAACAAGACCTTTTCTCTTTGAAATAATCTTCTAAAACTACTGTTTATTCAGCATTTTCAGCTTTATGATCCATTCAACTTTTGTGTGTTCAGATAAAAATATTAAATCAGTCAAAGGGACATAACACCAACACAATAGTAAACTCTATGCATGTACATCATTTACACAAAAATAAATATAAATGTTGTTTGTTATAAAACCATTTCGTTCCTTCTTGTATTTCATACTTTGTGGTATTTTACGTTAAATATAAATCGTATGGTCATGTTATTCACGTAACAATAAACAGACATCTACAAATGGTCAATTCTTATTAAAAGTATCACAACAGAGTTCTTGGTTGTGCGATCAAGGGTAATATAAAAGGTGTTATGCAATAGATCTGGTAAGGAATTAAACAGTTCATGTTGATGGTGAAACTGAATTAAATAGATTGCTTGACTTACTTAGAGTTCTTTCACTTTGACTGATATAGTTACGATTTCCATTATGTTGTTAAGATATTGAGTGAGTTGGTTTCTGAATCGCGTCTTGGTTGAATTCGTCACTAGATGAGTTGATGTTGAAAAGAAATTGAATTCCACAAGCCGGATTGATGTTTAGCGAGGAAGTTGTGTTTCGTGGATTTGTTGCGGACACCCTGGAGAGGGCGCGATGGCCCGAGCGCCCCCGTGTCGTAGATGAACGATGTCACAGGGAGCCCGCCACATTTTTACTTTGTGATCTGACCAGGTGAAACAATATGGACAACAGAACGAAGATGTGTATGAATTATGCAGGGGTTTATTATATGAAGGAGAATAGGATGTATATTGGCAATGCCGGCGGTTGGATGTTGCTGATGCGGACGCTCCGGTTGAGGGTTGATGTGTGGATGCTCCAGTCGGGTCGACGGTTGATGAAGTGCGGCTGCTCCGGTCGTGTCCACGGTTGCAGGGTGATGATTGCGGTTGCTCCGGTCGTGTCGACGGTTGACGATTGTTGATGAGTGCGGTTGCTCCGGTCGTGTCGACGGTTGGAGGGTGATGATTGCTGTTACTCCGGTCTTGTCGGAAAACCTTCCGTAAATAATTACTAACAATAGTGTGTACAGGAAAGGTTGGTTTGTCGTCTTAGGTGGGCTTTGCTGGTTGTCAGGTTTGGGTAGCACTGTTGGTTGACTGGTCTGGTTATTGCCGCTGGTCGGCTGGTGATCGCTGCTGGTGGTCTGCCGGGTCGAGTCCAATCGAAACCTCCCGTAATAATCACTAACAATAGTGTGTACAGGGAAAGGTTGTGGACGACGTGAGGGCGGCCAGTAGGAGTGGCATGCCGAGAGTCAGAAGTGTAGAGAGAGAGAGAGTGTGTGTGTGCGTGTGTGTGTTTGTTCCAACTCGCGTCCAGTTGGCAGACGAAAAAAAAAGGGAGCGTAACTTAATACACAGCCCGGGGCGGCATCCAGGCCTCGAGACCAAGTGCCTGTGCACCGACCGTGTCAGAGCCGACCAGTCAGTACCGACCACCAATTAGGCGATGAGTCGCTGTGTTAAATTCGGAGTGCCTCACGACAGAAAATAGCATTACTGAAATGTCAAGAATCTCTAAAAAAAAATGAGTGGAGATTTCTATGCGAAACTTACGGTGTAAAAACGCTTGGAGGTGTATTACGATTAGGTTCGTAACAACCGTGAACGAAAGAGGTAATCAGTTCATCTCCAAACGAAATTACAAGCGTGCAGTGATCATGGTGGAAAGGTCAAGGTTGAAAAAAATGCCGTTCTCTACCGCCTTTAGTGAGCGGCCGAAAGCGGCTGCGATAGATTCGTGTGACGAGTTGATTATTTTAGGGACTCGCTAAGTCGTGTCGAAGTTTCATATTTATGAATTTTCTTGATCCCGTGGGGGCTTGACAACATTTACATTTTTTGGCGCGTTGAACTCTGAACAAGTCAACCGTACGGCCGTAGACAGAAACATGACATTATTATTAATGGGCCAATCAGAAAGCATTGTTTCGTACTGAACACTGGAGCCGATTTTAATGGGTTCAGCACAAACTGAGAATACTTAGCTATGATCCTCTTTTAACAGTTTTAAAATAGAGAATGTAGAAATCTAATTCTACAACCTAATGTGAGCAATTGTTGCTCCCGGCATTCTCTTTTGTTATGATGCATATCAAGATTCCTAACCTCCCCAGTTTGTTTTTTGCCACCCCCTATCTTGACTAGATCAGCCTTTGATAATTCTTCACTCCGTAGTTTTTGTCCCCTTCTTGCCCCTACCATGTGAACTGTTTGATTCTGCTCAGCGGCTGAATACAGTGGGCACATTTATTTTTCTGTTGGGTGGACAGGCCCTACTAACATTTTAAGTTTGAATGTTTTAATGAATTTTATTTTCGTTATTGTGTATACCTCCTCCTCCTAATTCCATCACATATTTTTATATATTTTTATTTAAAAAAAAATTGTTTTTATTTTCATATCATGGGTGTTTTCATAGGATCCCTATGAATATGCAGTATTATATGTGTTGGATTTAATGGCAATGAATGAGTTCATGTAGTGTATGAGTTAATGGCAATGGATGAATGGGATGCGAACCAGATTAGCTTGGTGTAGGATTGTCAGTGACGACCATCCTCCCCCCCCCCCCCATGAGATATAATATTTCGAAATAAATACAATTCCGCGGCCAGATAATTAGGATCATTACTAATAATGATTTTGTTTAGTTTCTTGTAAATAGATTAATTCATATTATATATACTCACTGGGGATTTTTTTAAATTTGTTGTTTTATCCCCCCCCCCACATACGACGATTTGTACATATGGGGACTATTTAGGATTTTCATTGAGACAATGAGGTGGATGTAGTAAGGAAGGTTAGTAAGAATGTATTGTTTTGGTGTTAGGAATATTGTTTGTATGCTTAGGTCAGTGCTTGTGTCTAGCTAAGTTTAAAATTAAGACCGATGAAGACCGTCCTTTTCCCCATCCCCCTTTTTAGGCTTTGTGCCACATTTTCTGTATATTTCACAGAAATAAATATCATAATTAGGATCAAAGTGTAGTATCTGTTCGCGGATTGCTCACTTTGTCGGCCTTTTTGGCTGAGAGCGTCACTTGATACTTGCCTGGTGTAGGGATTCGTCCCTGCGCTGGTAGTATCATGGCTACGACTAGCTTGGACCGGCTCCGGCCTGGACCAACTATGACAAGCCAAGACTAGCTATGACCAGCTTGGACAAGCTATGACCAGCGGCCCGGGTGAAAACACTCGAGTCCCCACGTTAAAAACCGACCTTGTGTCACAACCTGACTTGTCGCAGTTAGCTCGTCAACAGGGGTCTCTCTCTCCCGGGAGTATAAATACTGGCTGACCTTTCGCCTCTTTCTCTTCCTCTTTTCTCTGCTTACGCGCACGTGCGAGCAACTATCTCGACTTCGGCCGCGGGCCGCAACCTCGCGCGTGAGGCGAGGTATAAAACTTTCTCTTAAAATTTGTAATATGTGAACTCTTATACACAACCAGCGTTTCCCATATTCTGGGAACACGCTAAAACAAAATACACACCCGTACGGACATTCAATTCAACACACACAACTTTCCATACAGACACTGTAACATTTTATTCAGGTCTTCAATGTATTTGTAATTCGTATTTTAATCTATTTGTCATTAATATATAATTGTTTTGTACATATATATCGGTCTTGTTTGTTTTCTTTTGCTTTCTTTGGACTCCATTAAAGTCCAACATTCTTATGTAGCTGGACCGGCCAGCGGAAGCCATAACCTAGAGATAACTCATCTTCTCTTCTTCCATTCACACACCGCAACGGCCCACTACAGACTCAGTGGGGGGTCAAGTAAATGCCAAGTGTAGTATCTGTTCCAGCAGCTGGCCCAGCCATCAGCAGGAGTTCCAGCCCGCCGTCGACCACCGCTCCAGCAGCAATGATAATTTTCAGAGCAACGGTCTTCATTCTTCAGTGACTACAAATCTGTACTTTTCAGCGACTGTCAAAACTTTCCTTCTCAGAACAACGCTCGTTTCGCCCTCTACAAACATGAGCATGCAGAGATATTTTTGCCGAGTGCATTGTAACCTTATTTTTGTTAATTATTTTCTTTAACGAAAATAAACTGGGCAATATATTTTTACTCGACTCTTCGTCTTGTTTGTTGTTGTTTTCTGTCATTCAATATCTGTTTGTGGGCCAATATACCGCCCGCGACACTACTTTCTAACGATACCAAACTGATGGTTACAACATGAAAAAAACAAAACAAAATAAAAACGTATAAAAAATAAAAAAAGCAATAAAGTACATAGAAACTCAGTTTACAGAATAATGTATTCAATGTTTAAGAGTTTTACATTGAAACTAATTTATTTGCCTTACTTTATGTGGTGATCGTGTACCTGTAGTAAAAGATCATAAAAAAAAGCGATGGATAGCTGTCTATTGCGGTGAGTTCCATACTCACTAAGGATTCCTTTACTGTTGTCTTGTGTCAGACTAAATTTATTTTTTATGTTGGAAACAAATAAAAATATTTGAAACCCTTTCTATAGGAAAACAATGTTAATGAAAGTACGAAACTGCGGCGAAACGAGTCACGTGATACAAGGAGGTATCCACCATGGCGGAAGGTAAGTCAGTTATCTTAAGACTTTTTTTTTATCGAAAAATCTTCATCACTTCTCTCATTTTAACTCTTTCTAATAACGGAGGCATAAATATTTTAGATACATTCTAGACCGAGTTCTAATGTCGAATATTTATAGTTTGATCGCCTTTTAATGTGAATGTTTTGTCATTTGTTGCTTTTGCTCCGTGCTAAAAATGAATTGCTAGCGAGCTTGTATCTTTAAAGTTGTTCGTAAAAATGTTCTTGTCTTTCCAAGTTCTTTTTTTTATGTACATTTTTATTTTAATTAAGAGAAACATTTTAATGGACTTAATGAATAATATTCTATTCTAATAATATTTAAAAACAAGAAAAAAAGTTCACTTTGGGAACCGTTTCTATACTGGAAATCAGTTAGTTAATTAAATTCACATGTTTATTTATTTTCATTCTCTTACGATTTTTAGAATAATTGAAAATTATCTTTCACAGCGCTTTTACCTTTTTTCTTTACATGTATAATGTCATAATTTGTATCCTTTTCGCTGTCTTTTAATTTTAAATAATTGTCCGATTTTCTAAAGTTTATAATAAAAACGTATGGTTCATTCAAACGATTTTCTCACAGTTGTGTAGTCTGCTATACACGAAGTTAGAGAAGAATATACATTGTGTGCGTGTCTACAATCGTTTTGTTTATAATTTATTGTAATTCTGTCTCTGATATTATTTCTAATCTTTTAATTTATCCAGAAACCACGCTGTCTGTGAGTTTCAGTTGAGCCCGTAATTTCCACACCCACCTTTTTACCAAAAATTAAATTCTTTCTCGTTGTGATCTCAGATTTCTTTATTGTCCAAATGAACTCGAGAATCTGGATTATTAATTTCCAGCCATTTTTACGCACCTGGTGATTGTCATTAGTTTAAAAAAATGCCATGTGAAAAAAAAATAGTTTTCACTTTTAAACTGATAAATTCGCTAGTTAATATTTTTTTATAAAGAAATGGAAACACCTTGAAATAACAGATAACTCTTAAAAAAATAATAAATACTAAAAATAGCATTATTATTTTATCATTCTCCTTTGCCCTCAATTTAAAACTTGAATGTCAAACATTTGAAAAAAAAAAAATCTAATTCGATGATATATCGATCGAACTTACTCTTCGATTTTGACCCCCTGGGAGGCAGATATTTCTCTCTCTTTTTTTTTTTTTTTTTTTCCCATATCAGTGCGAAAAATGTAGTCCCAAAATAACTAAAAGAGAAAGGAAATTCGGGGAGAACGTATGTCAAATTTATTGACATTTTATTCTCAACTATCTCGTAGACCCTAGCTAGAATTATGACAATCTCAATATAGAAAAAAAAAAAATAATAAATTTTCATAAAATCGCAAAATACTCAATCAGAGAGATGGGTCGAAAAGTCATATTTTTGAGAAACCTTCCCATTCAAGGCTATTTCGAGCTTCTGTTCTACTTTTTCTTTCCGACCTAAAAGAGGAAGTATTTCGAACCGGACCGAAGATTGTGAAAATAATTTGTACCACCCATAATTTTTCAACATTACAGTGAGGGCGCGAGTAACAAAAGGAAGATTAAAAAAAAAAAAAACCCAAAAAACAACAAAAAAAAAAAACGAACTGACCGTACCCTATTTTTTATTATGGGAACAACACATCCACCCTGGAGAAGAAGAAATTAAGGGTACTGTTAAAAATACTCAAAGGATTGATGTGACAGAATACACTTACTTACATTCTAAGAAGGGAAATTAACAATCATGCAGATTGCTTACTTTTTAAAAAAATCCTTAAATTGTTACAAAAAGAAATTCAAACTTATTTATTTGGAAGGTTTCCTGAATGTCTTATTGATTTAAAAAAAAACCCACTGGAACTGTCAAAGTAAAAGATTTGTTACAAGAAATTTCTTTGTCCTCAAGTAACTTACAAGATATGTTGCTAATATGGTAAAACACATTGCTATAAGAAAAATTGGTCATCTATAAAATTGGTCATTATATATATATATATATATATATATATATACACCAACATTAATATTTCTATGATTTCTCTGTTTTTTTACTTCTGATAGTTGTGTAAGACAGTTTATAGATTTGATGAAGGCAATAAAAGAAATGACCAAGGTACCTTATATAATGTTTAGCAAGCTAGTCTCACATATGAATTTCTACAGAGTTGTGAATTTGATTCTTATTAGATACTCTTTACTTGTGGTAGATCTAAATTATTTTTATTGTTGGTTAGATTTTGTGCTCCTCCTCTCACTTTCTCTTTCTCTCTCTCTCTCTCTCTCTCTCTCTATATATATATATATATATATATATATATATATATATATATATATATATATATAGTCTTAAAGTGTGCTATATTTATGGGATAAAGTGCTCAATATCAGGGATAGAGCCTGTGTAAATATAAAAGTGAACATAGAAGTCAACACTTAGAGGCGACAGTCTGTTTCATGCTAGATGCAATCATCGGGCCCGATGTCACCTCTAAGTGTTGACTTCTATGTTCACTTTTATATTTATTTATTTATATATATATATATACACACACACACACACACACACATTATTAATAATGGCATTTAATGGGTACACATGTTTGAATACATCCTTGTTTTTTAAGCAGTGAAATTAATGTCAACCAGCCTACAGATCAAAAGTCTTAATAAAGAAAATATGCCTCCTGATAGGAATCAAACCTGTATTTCCTTGGGAATACAGGTTTGTTTCCTTTCAGAAAGCACCTTTATTAAGACTTTTGATCTCTCTCTAGCCATTAATTTTACTGTTTTGTCTCCTCAAACACATGTACTGACTAAATATAATTTTTTTTAACACTTTTTTTTTTTTTTTTTTTTGTGGGTGAGTTTGGTAGGTTCTGAGTGTTCTTGTATGCCATCATAATTTGTTAGGAAAATATTGCTATTTTTTATTTTCTATCTCTGATTTTATTTCATATTTTGTTTCTTTCAAATAATCCACATTTTATTTTTTCTTCAGAGACACCATATTGATGTAGGTTAAAAACAAACATTGAATATACAGTTTTATTTGAATTGTTGTCTTCATCTTAGTTGTTTATAGTTATATTTCAGATGTTGTTTATCGTTCTTCAGTGTTTTGACTTTAACAACCAGTTTGAATAAATCAGTGTATTTTAATGATAATGTCAGAAATACAGTCATTGACTTTTAAATATGAATCATCTTAAATCCCAGTGTCTCAACTACTGTTGACTCTGATTATTTTATAAAAGAAATGTTGAGGCGATATTGAAAAGGGTTGTGAACTTTAGGCCTGGAATAGCTTTCTCAAAAGAAAATAACTGATAGTAAATGAGCTTCATTATTTCCTGCTGGGGTGATTTTAAGAAATGTAGGGAATGTCTATTGAGACACAAGAAAGCACTACTTGATTGATTGGTTGATAAATCTCTTCAAACACTTGGGTGTGTAGGTAGTGTAATGGATAGCAGTTTGGAATAAGAAATTTGAGAGCTGAGTTCAAATTTCAGTAGGGTTTGTTACATTCACTTATGCACAAATACTCTTGAGAACAGTATTAATCCTTCTTCCAGCTATGGGTTAAATAGTAGGTTGTATCTGGAAAAATCATTGTTATTCTTAAAAAATTGTTAATGCAAAAAAAGAATTATCTTACAATCCAAATAATCTGTTTGTTTTAAATAACCAATAAAGCTTTGATAAGCTGTAGCAAAAACCAAATCAGTCAAATACACCAAACTGTTTTTTTTCTTCTTTTTTTTTCTGGATTTTATATGAATAAGAAATCAGCTGGATTTTTTTTTTTTTGCCCATGATATATTATTAGAAATACTAGGAATAACAAAAAAAATGCTAGATGGTCCTTATTTAAACAAGGTTAAATAAGTTCTTGTCAGGATAGAATAGTATTTGTCAGTCTGAATATATTTCTGTTGCAAAAGTAAATGTTTATGTAATTGGATTATGAAGGAATGAGTCAGCCAGGATTTAACCACTGACATCTGCCTTGACATGGAACAATGTTGGTCTCTAATATACTTACTAGTTGTTTCTCATAACATTTGTAATTTGACTGTTTCTAGTTGCAAAATGTATAGAATAATTTATGATTTAATTTTATATTCAGACTTGTCATTTATTAGAAATTTAGTTTTGCTCCCAACTGTGGAGTTTAAAGTTGAAATGCATTTCCTTTCTTGATAATAAGAAAAAAAGCAAAATAATTCATCTTCATTTTGAAAAATGACAGGTAAAATGTGAAGAGGATATTTTTTGTTTCTTTAAAAAAAAGTCAAATGAGCAAATTTCCTACTAAATTTTGAATTGCAAGCTTCAGTAAATTTTACGTTCTGTGTTGCGTAGACAAAATGAACAAAGTTTGCATTCAAGCACATATGACAGCTGTCTGTCTGATCTTCTTACCGTCTCTCACTCTTCATAAAAAAAATACACCTGTTGAATAATCACAAAAGTATTAAAATTTTTCTCTCTCATATATTAAACCTTGTTAAAACAAACTATAGGTGTAAGATTATAACAAATTGTATCAACAGAATTAACATGGGATTCTTGACCTGATTTTTAATGAAAAATGAAGGCATATTTTCAGTCTTTCTTTTGCTTAATAAAATTAGAAGAGAAAGCTATTTTCTTTTGCTGTACTGTCTATAAAACTTTACAAAAGTTTTTATATAGATTTTTTTGTCAGTTGCATTTTGTGTGTGTGTGTCTAACTCTCTCTCTCTCTCTCTCTCTCTCTCTCTCTCTCTCTCTCTCTATATATATATATATATATATATATATATATATATATATATATATATGGGATAACAATATATACATCTTTTATATATCAAGAACAATTTTAGAGCAAAGATATATAGCAAAGTGAAAAAGTATTTGTGTGATGCATTTCGGACTTCATTGGACTAAGTTTAAATTTACATTGATGTGACTATACATGTGTAGGAGGAAGAAAGGGGATGCTGGGAATATAAAATTAATTTTTTTTTATTGTTGATATATGGGTATATCTATGTGTAGTTGCATCACTGTAAACAAATGTAATCTGATGAATTCCTAAAGGATGAAACTCGGCATATGAAATCATTTTCTACTTTGTTATATACGTGTGCACACACACACACACACACGCACACACACACACACACATACATACATACATACATACATATATATATATATATATATATATATATATATATATATATATATTTACATTTTTAATAATGACACTTAATGGGTACAAGTTTTTTTAGTAGACATCCCTGTTTTTTAAACAGTGAAATTAATGTCTACTGGCTTACAGATAAAAAGTCTTTATAAAGAAAATATGCCTCTTGATAGGAATCAAACCTGTACTTTCTTTGTAATCTGAGAAATACAGGTTTGATTCTTTTCAGAAAGCACCTTTTCTTTATTAAGACTTTTGATCTCTAGACCGTCATTAATTTCACTGTTTGAAATACAAGCATGTCTCCTCAAACACATGTACCAACTAAATATGTTTTATAGCAATAAGAAATAATTTTGAATTGAAAAGTCCGTTAATCACTTAAAATATTCACATGAGTACATTTAGATTTTGTCAATTCAGAAATCCCTGCACTTGTGCCATTTTTATTTTCATCACTTTAACAACAGAATATATTTGTATTACTTTATTTCTTAATGCTAGCTTAGTACAAAGCCACAAATTGCTTATCATACCTGGCACTCCTGAAACGTCACCCGGCAAAATTGTATCTCGTGCTTTTGAGAAAACAAAGGTAAATAAATAAGGAAGACAAACTTGTAGGTAAGTAATGAAATAGAAGGTTTACTACACGAAGATACACTTAGCAATTGATCTAGTGCTAACTCTCCTCAACTCTGTTTATTTACATAAAAGGACGATTCCATTCATTTATATCCTATATGACATCTCCCCTTTTGAAATTTCCCTTCCCTGGGAGACATACCTTTTATGTTTAGGCTTTTAACCTATCTGGAGGTCGCTGATTTCTTTTCATGGGGAAATGGGTACATTGAACACATCAAAGAAAACACCTATATGTTCTTCATTGCTACTTTCTTTGTTGTTGTATCGTTTCTTTATTTGGTTTAAATGACTTTTATGCACCCAATTGGCACCCTTAATTAGGTATACTAAATTTCTGATGTGTTTGTCAACACTGCTCTCTCAATGTTCTTTCACATTTCCATATATGCGAAAATAAACTTTTTCTCCGGTTCTGAAGAATTTGTTGTAATTACCTGATCTGGTCTCATTTTTTTCAGCTTTCTTTGTATTTGGTTTGCATATGTGCACACGTGTAGGATGTTGTGGCTATATCTTTTCATAATTTACTTCTCTCTTTACTCTTTCATTATTCTTTTTCTTTCTTTTCTTTATCTTTTGGCTCTGAGTGTCAAAAGATAATGTAGTGGGGTTATTTCTGGGATTAGAGATGACTTAAAATTAGGTTAATATTCCAGAATATTCTGGTGTTTTCTAAAGTTTTTCAAAATATAGGTATATTGTTTTTTTTTCTTGTTTAAATTAATTCTGATTTTTTTTTTAATTAATGCTAAAATGGCAAAGAAAATATTTGTTTATATGTCTTTGCTTGCCCACTTTTTTGCTTAGTAGTTTTTTTTTACCTGATTTGATGTGATTTTATTTCAGTGCTGATTTATTTATATATATATATATATATACATATATATATATATGGCATTTTTATGGTTATACATTTTTTTATAGATACTAATATTTAAGTAAATGTTCTGTTTATAATAAACAGTATTAATAACATTTACCGGCCTGAATGTCAGAAATTTTTATAGAAAATATTGGTCCTCTGACAGGAATCGAACCTGTATCCTATACGGAACCGTTATTATAAACAGACCATTTACTTAAATATTTGTATCTATAAAAAGAATGTATAAACATAAAAATGTCTTAAAATAATCGTCGGACTTTGTCCATTTCATATATATATATATATATATATAATATCATTTCCAAGTGATAAGCATAATCCAAGTAGGTCTTTTTAATATAAAATGTTAAAAAAATAGATCCTTGATTACTGAGTTCTTCGATGATGTGTTAAGGTTTTTCCTTTTCCCTCTCTCTCTCCATATACATACATACATATATATATATATATATAATGAGAACAAATGGAGTATGATTCCACTGTATGTAACATTTAATTTAAAAGAGGGCTCAATACTCGATACATGGAGCTAAATATTATTTATTCTAGGATATTAAAACATGTTATAAAAAATTGCTACACAATTACAATTATATTTCAGCACCATAAATATTTCTCTTCAGGCGATGTTAAGCTATTGACAAATGCAGTAGTTTAACACCACCTGAAAAGACATATATATATATATATATATATATATATATATATATATATATTTATCCCGTTTAAGTTAAAAACTTGTTACTCTATCATGGAATTTGATAGAAATAAATTTTAAACTTTGGTCATAATATTCCAACTTTTTCTTTAAAAATATGCTCTTTGACTATATTTGTTTTTATAACTTTAGGGCTATACAATAAAGAAGCAATAATCATTAGTTTGAAATCCATTTACACTTGAAATGGTCATCATTAGAATGAGGAGTGGAATGAGTACTAAGGAAATGGCTTCTTAGCAGAAGGAAGGATATGTCTCCATTGTATTAAAAAAATTATTTGGTTGTGTCTCTTGGCTCAGCTAATAAAAATGTTGGGTCTTTTAAACAAGTGATTGATGGTTCAGGCTGGTCTGTTTTTTAACCAGAATTTTTACATTTTATATAATCTTAGATCTTTTTTACTCAGTTGTTGTTGATAACCTTTCAAGTCCGGGACATTATAAACAAAAGTTTTACTGGTTAATTAATTGTATGGCATATTTGTGATGAAAGCAGGAGTGAAGAGACAAATATTACTGATTTATCCATTGTTTTAAATATTTTAAAAAAATTGGCCAATTCCTAAAATACTTCTTTTCTATATATACTTTGTTGTCCTAAATGTTTAAAAGAAATTTGTTAGTAGCAGTATTACCAATAGTACCAAGTGTTTTTTTCTATATTAGAAATAAAGAACATGTTAAAGACTGCATGATAGGACAAAGCGCAGACAATGGCAATGATCAAATTAGCCATTTCCATACAGGAAAATATTTGGCATTTATTGACCAAACAGCATTACTCTTGGTTGAAATTTAAAAATCTTCTTTTCTTAAATAAAAGAGGTTTTTAGGAAATTAAATTTCTCATGTTCAATAGCTTTTATCTCTCTTTCTGTTGTAGCATACCTGTAGACAATAATGCAAATGTCTCCATTTGCATAAATACAGTAGTAAATACTGCAGTTGGAGATTCATTCATTCGACGTGGACTTTCTCAAGGCAAAAAATGAAATGATTTATTTAAACAAAGTAACTAATAACAACAAAAACAAAATGTCCTTAGCAACTGGAAGAATTTAGAGAACGCTATTTTCATACTGTTAACTGAAAATTACGTCACATGTGGAGATATTGTTATTATTGCTCTGTTGACGGATTCGACTATTTTCTTTTGATTTCACGATATTGTTGTGTACGTTTGTTTGGGAGAGTAGTAATTCTGTTAAGAAAGGTGAAGGAAAATCTTAGAGAGTGCCGCCATTGAATATCACCCAAATATTAATCTACGCCCAGGCCTTTTCCCTATAACAATATCTCCACACGTGACAGTAATTGACATAATTTTCAGTTAGCAGTATGAAAATAGCATTCTCTAAATTCTTCCAGTTGCTAAGGACATTTTGTTTTTGTTATTATTAGTTACTTTCTTTCAGTAAATTCATTTTGTTTTTTGTCTTGAGAAAGTCCACATTGGATGAAACGCGTCAGCAACTATTACAGTTTTCCTATTGTCATTTACATTTATATATTTTTATATATATATATATATATATATATATATATATATATATATATATGCCTTGATAGAATATAGACATTTCATGATTTTGAGCATAAACGTGAAAATCTTTCAAATGGTAGTTTGTCATCACTATTTCTGAAAATCATTGCTACTTCATCCATAGTTCATATGTGATGACGATATTTTTGTTGTTTCTATGTCTTTGAATAACGTACCTTCCATGTATCCAGAATACCTTATTAACAACAGGAGTAGGAATATTGAATTCTTTTACTTGTTCTCTTCTAACCTCTTGTAACATTTTATATGCCAAAACATAAAACATATTTGTTCCAATAATCTGATTCAAGGTTTCCTTTTATCTATTTTGAGATTTGAAATGTTTCTTGAATTTCTTTTATAAAATGTTTTATTATAATATTATATGAAAGACCAGAAGTTATTTTTCGAAATATATTATTTTTAAATAATGAAGGATGTAAAAATATCTTTCTCTTTTTTTTTTTTTTTTTTTAAGTCTTGTAAGCATCATTAAGGAAAGTAAATGACTCTCTTTAACCTGCTAAGTCCCACTTAGCTACTTTTTCTTTCACTAACTTTTCAAATGATTTCAACAGGATTTCTGAGGCCTACTTGTAGTCTTAATCTTCATTGCTATCCAACCTTTGACTATAGCTATGTTCATTATTAATTTTAAGTTCTATTAGGAGTCTAACCAGACAGGCAAACATACATGAGAATTGATTATTAGTTTTGATTAATTTCTCCATTTTGTTACAATTTTTTGAGCCAGTTTTTGCCATTAAATTACAGGTCTTTGAACTTTTATTATACAGGACGTGAGCCCAAGATTTCCTTGTTAGAAGCAGTTACTTCATTTTGAATTCATGCAATTTACTTTCTATTGTTTTCAAGTGAGATAGCCTACTTAAAAGATGCTTTTATTTTACTTGAATTACAAATTGTAATTGCTGTATAGCTGCCTCTCACTTATATTCCTAACCTAAAATGTCACTCAGAATGTTTTTCAACTTGTGAACATGTTATTGGTTTGTTAATGAATCGCTTTGTGTACATGTAAACATATGATGTGGTTAAAAGGGAGAAAAATGTTATTGAAATCTTAGAAGTGTCTTTGAAGTTTGCATAGATATTTATGACTTAGTCATATGTCATTTTGAAGTTCAGAAACAAGGAAAATGGATTTTGCATGAACTTAGTGTAACATGTCTAGATAGAAAATTTAAATTTCTCTTGTTTAATAGAGATAAGTAATTTTTGAACAAGCTAGACACTGGCGATGAAAAAATAGATTTTTGATGAGAAATGAAAAAGAACTATGGTTTGATTGTGGGCAGGCTTTAACATCTGAAACATTATGTGGAGCATAAAAAACCCAAAACCCAAAAGATTTCTTTAGTCCCGATTGGTGCAATATGGATAGATACTACAGTAAGCAATTGTATAATTTGAATGCTATATTGGAAGAGTGAAAAAAACCTTTTTTGTTTTTTCCAAAATTGACTGCTGATTTTTTGCTATATATGTTCTCTTGTTGCAAATATAATGCAAAATTGTCTTGCTAGAATGAGAAATTATTGTACTTTATCCATATTTACACAAGAAATTGAATGATAGCAAATCTTCTCAAATCCATGCAATGCTCCGTCTGCTCTGTAATTCCATTAGGTTTGTGATATCCAAGAATTCTTCTGATAAGTTTTGTAAAATCTTACAGTCTTCTACTTGATCTTCATTTGGTCATTGTTGCTTATCAGTGTTTTTGTTTGTTGGCCTTTTAATTAACTAATAAAAAGTAACTTTTGAAATTTTTGATTCTCTGAGGATTCTCTCATCTTGTTGTAAAAATGCCAAAACAACCTTTTTTGTTTCCTATTATTTTTAGGAGAAAACTTTCTGAACATAAAAAAATGCTGGTCTTGAATGTTGCAGAACCCATGAAGGTTTCAGTGTGCTAAATCATTAAGCTTGTAAAATTCATATTGAAGTGCTTTCAGTTTCTACTAATGAAACAAGAATTGTGTGGCTTTGTGAGAATTGTTTCAATTTTGCAAGAATTTGCAAATCAATGTGTTTTTTCAACAAAAATTTGCTATGCTAATTTATAGTCTATCCCTTGACACAAGAAAAATAAGATTTTTAACCAAAATTTTGACCTTCTAAAAAGGATTAAAAATAAAATTAAATAATAAAAACATCCTTTGGTCTTTTCTATTTATAATAAAGATTTTAATAAAATTTGAGGCATCTTTTTCATCATCGTATCTTTTTTTTTTTTTTTTTTTAGTGGATATACATATTAAGTTTGGAGCTTAGTTGAAGGGGGAGGCTGTCTTCAAAAGCAATACCATTTGCGCATATTGGATCACCTCCTCGAATACAAGTATCCATTAAAAATAACATTTTTGATACAAAAATTAATAAAAAATTTTCTTCATTTCATATCCCAATGTAAACAATATGCATATATGAAGAAAAAAATTTTGTGGTCAAGTGGTAAGTCTTGCCTGGCTAAACAATAGCTTCCACTTCAGTGTTAAATAAACATATTTATTATGTTTATTTAACTGATTTGTTAAATAAACAAAGCACCTACTCAATATGAGTATCCACTAAAAATATATTATCATATATATTTAATAAATAATTATAATAGTAGATATAAAATTAAAATTATATATATTTAATATATTTCCTTGTTTTGGGTAGACAGAAAAACTTCAAGCTTTATATATTGGGTTTGTATTTTTATAAACATTTTCTACTTATAAATGCAATATTATACGTATTGTTTAATCATTTTGGCAAAAATTTTGAAACTGACAAAAATATTCCTTAGAGGTTGATTTATAAATGTTAATCTATTTTATTGGTAAAAATGACATTAAATTAAATATCTATTCTCAGAGTTGGTTTCTAGGCCATAGATAATACATTTGCCAGCCCAGTTTCACTATGCTCAATCTCTTCAAACATTGCCGTTGTTCATTAAGTTTTGTTTGAATAGTCTCACTATTCTATTGTCACAGGAGGATTTGGTTTGTGTAATTTGATCCATAAAACATGTGATGGCAATTATTATTTGTTTTCAGGGTTTTGGATTCCGGTTCCTGTCTTAAGTAAATAGAAAGGCAACCCTATTTGTCTGTTAATGCATACTTGCAAAATTGGTGCTTTCTACAGACAGTGTCTAACATTGGTAAATAATAGACCAAGTAAAGTGCTTGTACCATTGTTCCTTAACTGGAACATCTTAAGGACCTCAAATTGGTCTTCAAAGTTTTGTTTTCTTTCTCATTTTGATTATAATAGGGATATTTTCTTGAAATTATGCATATTGCAAGATTTGCATGTGTCTGTGTATTATGTACAGTTTGACCAGTAATATTTATATTATATATATATTTTCCCCCAAAATATATTAAATGATTTTTTTTTTTTATTTAAAGGAGCTGCTACTGCTACTACTAGCACCTCCTCTTTCTCATAAAATTTGCTAAAATTGTGTGTGTGTATAATGCACTAATGCTCCAACAATTAGGTGATAGAAGTAGTACATTTTAATTGTCATTATAGATAAGATGAAAAATAATTTTTACTAATATAAATACAGGGTGCATCAGAAATACCTCTCACATAATGTTCAGACAAGCAATAGCTAATGTTTTACCGTTATGTAGGAAATATTTTTGCTGCACCTTGTATTAGTATTTCTTGTGAAAATTTATTTTCAATATCATTTAAATATTTTAACTTATTATTGTTCATGAATTATCAGGGAAGAGATGTTTAAAGTCATTTAAACCTTCTGGCAAAAAACAAAAATTGATTAAAATACAAAGTGGGACTTTTATCAAAATTGTCTTGATTTTTGCATGTAAAATTCTATATCAAGTTTGACAAAAGGCTATAAAAAATGAATACAAAAAGTCTAACCCCCTATCCTACAACCTGCCTGGTTTGGTTTTAACTACTAGGAATAAAACTCTAACTGATATAACGCTTTGGGTTGTGAGGATATACAAGGCTCTCTCACCTCATCAAGGTGAGAATTATTTGTGAAGAGCAGCGATATTCGTTTATGTAGGAGATAAGATAGTATTGCACCAATCTTAAAACTGCTGAGGACCAGCCTATCTAGTAAAACCTGCATTTGAAATCCTTTCATTTTATCTTTGCTCTAACATTGGCTATTAGCACAGCAAAAAAAAAAAACGCTCATTGCTTTAGCCACTGAGCAGTTCCTGGAACTATGAAATAAAAAGGAAACATTTATTGCTACTTTTGTATATTCTTCTCCTTAATTCCATTTGATTGATATCAGAGGTTTTTGGCTACTACATTCCTGTACTCCATTGGAGGGGTTGTTAGTGCACCACGTGTACTGCAGCAACAGTCATTTTCATGTCTAGAGTTTATCCTTCTTCAGGTTGGTTTTGAATTCAGATTTGTCTTTTTCCTACACTGTTTGTCCTAACACAACTAAAGGGCCTAGTATGCCCTACTAATTTACCCATAACTAGAAGTGATGGATTTATGCCTTTTCCAAGGGTATCAATGTGATATGAAATTTTATTGTTATTAATTTTGATTTATTCAAATAAATACTATGTACATGGGGTCACCTCATCCACACTTTCTTCATATTCCATTGGCAAAGAGGAAGTTCCACTCAGACAACTTGTCAGAACTGTTATGCTCTAGAACAGGTTCCTGAGAGGATGCTTCCCTGATCACTATGAGCTTAACCTCTTCAAGTCTAGAGTCAACTGTTATCTATTCTACATATCCTTGTAAAATGAAATTCTTACTTTCTCCCTTTACACTCTTACAACAACCTCATTCCGTAATCCTCCACACTGAGTGGCTCTTTGGCCTTATATTAATGTAAAAAAAAAATCAGCTAGTTTACCTTTAATCTTATTATTTTTGCTTTTTTTTATTTCAATACCAGGGTTATTATTACATTGCACAACCATTAAGTAAACTTTGTGAATTATAACTGAAGAAGTTGCCTTCTCTGAGACATTCTGTATCTGGAGGGAGCGTATCTACCAGGGACAACCAACAGTTCAAATCTTGTCTTTATAGACATATTTTACTTATTTTGTTTGAATTTCTTACATGAAGCATTTTCATTAATTGCAATGGTTTCTTTTTATAATATTCTATAACTGTTAATAAGAAGTATAGATTTGGATTTCACTTGCCGACTGGTTTCCAGGTCCAAACTGTTAAGATGTTGTCAGTCATATAGACAACCAAAGATAAAAGTTCAAATCTCATATAAATTATTTTTATTTCTGATCCATGCTGCTGATGACCTTCTGCTGCTCTATTGATAGTGTAATGGTATACTGCATCACTGTTTGGTATGTCAGCTGCTCAATGGTGGACAAGAGATCCCTCCAAAGGATTATAGATGTCATCCAGAAAATAATTGACCGCTTGCTTCCTTCTTTGGAGGACATTTCTGATTCTCATCTTTGCAGCAGAGTAGAAAATCATGAAAAACGGCATGCATCCTGGGTACCACTTGTTTGAACTGTTACATTTAGGATGATGTTTTAGTTTTATTAGTTCTTGGACAAAGTGCTTGAGAGACATCTTTTTCTTGGACCCTGCATAAAATGAACATTGCCATATGCTGACAATTTTTAATGTATTTTAAATGTTATTACTCCTTCAATAGTATTAGGTCATCCCATAAGTTCTGTCCGAATTTTAACTTTTTGTGAAAATGAACGAAATTTAAAGAGTATTTTCTAATGTCTAATGGAGCTGAACATTATTTTTATGTTTAGATGCATTTAAACTGATCAAATTTTATTTCAGAGAACAATAAAATTAAATTTTACCCAAGAATCATTTGAGGCACATAATGTTTTATGAGTTCAAGAAAGGAAACTCATCAGCCGAAGCGGCTAGAAACATTCACTCAGTTTATGGAGAGGAATGTGTGAATGAAAGAATTTGCAGAAGATGGTTTGCAAAATTCAGAGGTGGAGATTTCACCCTTGAAGATGAAGATCGAACCGGACGTCCAGTTGAGTTTGATGAAAAGCTTCTTGAAGCAGCCCTTGAAGAAAATCCTGTTTTATCAGTTGAGGAATTGGCAGTGGTTCTCAGTGCAAACCATACAACTGTTCATCATCATCTTCAACAACTTGGAAAAGTTCCTAAACTTGGAAAATGGGTGCCTCATGAATTGTCTGAAAACAACCTCAAATCCCGAGTTGATATCTGCTCTTCTCTCCATTCTCGCCAACTTGTTTCACCTTTTTTGGATAGACTTGTGACTGGCGATGAAAAATGGATCTTTTATCGAAATAGCCGAGAAGGGAACTTCATGGGCAAAAGGTTCTTCTTTCAATCTGGTGGGATTGCCAAGGAATAATCCACTTTGAATTCTTACCACCTAATGCAACAATTAATGCTCAAATATAATGTCAGCAATTAGATCGTTTGAACCAAGCTTTGAGGAAAAAAAGACCTGCTCTAGTGAATCGAAAACGGGTGATGTTTCATCAGGACAATGCGCGACCACACACAGCAAGAATCACATCACAAAAGATCGATGAACTTGGTTAGGGGAAAATTCCTCATCCACCTTATTCTCCCGACCTTGCTCCTTCAGACTACCATTTGTTTCATAGCTTACAGAATCATTTGGAAGAAACAGCTTTTGTAACACAGGAAGAGGTTAAAACTGACATTTGTGAGTTCTTCGAATCAAAGCCAAAAGAATTTTACAGTAATGGAATTAGTAAGCTTGTTAACAGATGGAAGGAAGTCATAGATAATCAGGGAAAATACATTGTTGATTGAATCTGTAATTAAATGTAACATTTGGTAACTTGTTTCAAAATTCCAAATTCAGACAGAACTTATGGGATGACCTGATATTTTGTTTGTATATATTGGTGCATTTGGGACTTGCTGCCCAATTTTATTGTGCATTGCACAGAAACTAGAAGAATAAATAAATAAAATAATTTTAATGGTTGTAAAATGACCTGAAGCATGTGCATGTAATGTTTTGAAAATTAAATTGGTATGTCGAGTTCAAATTCTAGCTGAGGCTGTTGCATTTACTTTTGCACAGGTACCCTAGGAAATATATGAACCAATCTCTTCTTCTCCCCTCAGCTCAGTTAATATCGGGGCAATGGAGCTCTTTGGCTTTGGTTGTCTACCAGTCTAGAAGGGCAACTAGGATCCAAAACCAATTGGCCATGAGGGTAGCAACTTCAACTTGTAAAAACCTACTTGTTACAGAAAACACAGCAGCAGCACATCATGTGGTGAGGTTGTGGCCTCACCACATGGGAGTCTACAGGGTTAATATAAATGCATCATACAAAATGACTTGAGCAATGTGATAATATTTTAACAATTTAAAATCAGCAAGAAAAAGATGAGAATGCTTCATCTAAGACACCTGGGCAACTCAACACTATGAAATCTACTGTTGGATTTTAGAAGTATTATGTCATTGTTGCTGCATGCCACTCTGCACCAATCCTGCATCCCTTGCATGTTTCAGTATCCGCAAGAATATCGGTGAAGAACTGTTGGTGATGAGGCTTAACTCTTCTCTGTCCTGGCTATACTTGTAAAAGACTAAAATCACCAATGTCACTGGTAAACTTAATTTCAGCAACATTCATTAACAAGTGTAAAAATAACAACTTTTATAGTGACCTTTTGTTGTAAGTATTGGAGTGGGAGACAAGAAGCTCCATCCCAGACTTTCTTTCATTGGCAGCCAATCAAAATTGTGGCCTTGTATTGCTCATATCCACCTTCAGTGGAACATTTTCCATGTTCTGGAATTTCACCCTCATTTGACTTGATTATCACAGGTGTCATTGTCATCTCCATCTGACAGTGTGTCATATTCCTGATCAAAACAAACCTGACATGTAAAGATTTACTTTCTGTCACTCATTTCAATGAATAATTCCTTATAAACACTCAAGTTCAACAGATCTAAAACTGTACTGAACAACCAATCACATTTTCACCTTTTACACTATACTCCAAAAGTGCATAAACTTGAAAATTCATGTTTAACCCATTTTTTTTAACATGAAAAATATTTTTCCTTCCTTAGAAATAAAAATTAGATTGCCAGTCAACTTTTGACACCAGTCATAGTATAACCTTGCTGCACGTAGGCTTTCTTCTAGTTAAAGGCCAGAGTTTATATTTTTTCCTAATACCAAGAAAGAATTCTTTGGTATTGTAACCTTTTGTTCAGTTTTCTAGCCAGTTCTTTTTAAATCAAGTATGTGGTGCAGTTCAATTTATATTACATGAATCATTCATACAAAAAGTAGATTATTAAAGTTAATGATATAAATGCCGAAAAACATCTTTGCAAACAAATTTATTAAAGTTACATTAACCTACGAACCTCTCAATGAATGTTATGATCCTTGTTTTTAATAACTTCAAGTTGTATAGGGTCTTTTTTTATTCTGCTAGTACTTTCAACTGTACATACAGCCCTCCCCAGGCATGGAAATCAATTTGTTTTTTTAGTAAATCCAGGTAGTAGCGGGACGCGAAAGATTAAATGCGAATTGAAATATGTTTTTTTTTTTTTCAAAATGTGCTATTGTTAACAGATAAGAAATCTGTTATCCTGATCTGACGTTCAAATTTTCGGGATAACAGCTGCGGCATTCCTCTATTTATTGAACAATTTAGTTCATGCCACATTGACTGAAAAACTCATACAACAAAAAAAATTCTCAAATTACCATATTAGTAAAAAACGCACCCTCTTAAATTTAAAAAAAAAAAAAATTCAACCTTAGCGTTGCGGCTGCATGCTCTAAAATTTCTTATCCGTTAACAATAACACATTTCTAAAAAATACTCTATTTCATTTCGATTTGCATTTAATCTTTCGTGTCCCGCTACTACCTGGATTTACTAAAAAACAAATTAATTTCCATGCCTGGGGAGGGCTGTATGTACAGTTGAAAGTACTAGCAGAATAAAAAAAGACCTTATACAACTTGAAGTTATTAAAAACAAGGATCATAACATTTATCGAGAGATTCGTGGGTTAATGTAACTTTAATAAATTTGTTTGCGAAGATGTTTTTTGCCATTTATATCATTAACTTTTCTAATCTACTTTTTGTATGAATGATTCATGTAACATATATATATATATATATATATCTATTGTGTGTGTGTACATATGTATAGTGTATCTAAGAAGAATGCATAAATATTTAAGACTGTGCTGCAAATATCATATGTAATATCCACAAACATAAATTATAAGAAATGGCCAAATGGTAATAATATTCAATCACAACAAAAAATACATGTTTGAAACAACAAATTAAATTTTATATACACAATTTCGGAATGTTTCGGAAATGTTCAATGTCTAAAAAGTTGTCTGCCTTTGATTGAAAGGTTGAATTTGACTTAGACAAAAGATTTTTCTATGAAAGATATTAAGTGAAAAAGTTTGCTGTATGAATTTTCCTAATCTCTCATAAAGAAAGTTTGTTTCTTTGGTGGCAATTTTGACACAATTCCCGTGTGTATCTTTTGCGTGTGTGAGTCTCAAAATGCGACGAAAATTTGTTTGCTGTTTCTAGTTTTTTTAACAATAAAATTGGCTCCAGCGAATTTTTCAGAGAAATGTCGGGGTGAATGTTGTATTTTTAAAATTTTTTTGCCAATAGGATTTCTTGAAACATTTAAATTAGGGATGAATTTGAGAAAGATTTTTTTATGTCAGTTGATCCTATTTTTGCACAAATTTTGACTGTTTTGTTATGGAAATTTCTTGAAGCTTAAAATTGAAATGAGCTTTACTAAATATGTATGAGTCTTTCTTTTAAGTTTTTCTATTTGTGAAAAAAGGAAAAGACAAAGTACAAATGGAATGTCGACATTAAAAACCGTATGATCTTATATTCTCTAGGCCTACACTAAAACAAGTTTTGAGCATTTGTCTTTCAGTACCTCTTTAATTATTGTTGTATTTGTTACAGGTGAGGTGAGTAAATTACAGAATCACCTCGGTTTGCTTCGGGAGGAGTATGTCAAGCTCCAGGAACGTCTGGCTGAGGTGGAGAAAAAATACCAGGTGGCATTGGCCTCCTTGGGTCAGTCTGCAGACAGTGATGATAATAACTTTGTGCCTCGACTCCTCAGAAAAGTAGCTGACTTGTTTAACAAAGAAATTTACAGGTAAGAAAACCATGTCTTGTGACAGTTTGTAATTTTTGTTGGTTTGGTTTTCAGAAGAAAAATGTGACTTTTAGAGAAAATTACATTGTATTATTGAGATTTAACAAAGAAATTCTTTTGTTTCCCTTGTGATATTCTCTCTCCTATTAGCTGTGAAATAACTCATCAGTTCTTAAATGTGTATAAAGCCTGGATCTTCTATTAAAATATAGATATTTATTAAATTGGTTTCTTAATTAAAATCGTTTCTATATTCATCTTGAAAGTAGTTTTTGTCACAATGTTTGTGGATGAATATCCTCCTTGTTGTTAATGTAAGGAGCTGGAAGTAGGAATGATGACGTAATTTTTTATTTGCATTCTATATCCTAGAAAACTTTGTTTTTCATGTATAGCACCTTAACCAGTTTGGCCATGGAAGCCTATAGTTAGGGATCAAATCTGTCTGTTCTAAATCTTATGATTTTCAAATTACTTTAATTCTGAGAAGAATTGTTTTTATTTTTAAGAATTTTCTTTGCTAATTCTTGACAGATCATTTCTTCATCTTATGAGGAACTTTTATCATAACTTTCTAAGTTTATATCCCCTCTGTTCATTAAAGCAAGATATTCATTAAGGTTAGTCTAACACAAGGACAAGCTGTTGAAATATAAACTTGAAGATTTTTAATATAAATTATTCATTCTGCTCTGAAGCCAATGTTCTGTGAGACAATGGCCTAGTGGATTAAAGCATTGGTTCATGAATTTGGTAGCATAGTAATTGTGGTTTCAATCCCAGGGCTGGGTAGTACGGATTTAGATTTGCTGGAAACTAGGCAAGCAATAACAGCAATACTAAAAAAGAACAAGATGAGATTTCCCTAGGTATGGATAGCAGAATGAGAACAACCTATCTCTGTAGATTAATTAAAGAGTCTTGTTCAAATTTCCTGGCAGGTTACCCAGATAGTCACCTGAAGAAGGTAGGAGAGCACAATATCAGAAATGTTGTGATGAAAATAATGACTAAATATGATTTGATAATGAAAATATGAACATATTTGAATAAAATCTTTTGTTTTAAAAAATAAATATTGTAAACTTTTGCCTCATCCTAATATTTCCTTTGACAATATCACATCTCTATAATAAGTTACATCCAAAGAGATTTTACATTTTCCCAATGAATAATGAAGCAACATATGATTGTAGCATCACTGTGTTTGGAGAGAATGAAATAGAAACATTTTTGTGAAAAATGGTCACTGCTGTTATATCTTGTATCTTTTCTGAAAATATTTTTATGGCAATTCTTCTAAATGAGCTTTCCTCTTTGATACCTTGATTTCATGAACTTAAGCATTGTACTAGATTGGCAGTTAGGTTTCATCATTTTACCATTGAAATTGTTAGATACAACCATAAATTCTATTCTAAGAGTTTTACAATTATTACCTGTGGAGGTCTCTTGGCTTTTTGCTTTCCTGTCAACTACAATGAGGAAAGAAGTGAGGATACATGGCATCTCCCTCATTGCTGGCAACTCCCAGAACCATTACAATTGCTGGAAACTTTATATGCATGACCCTTGGAACCTCTGTCAGATTACTGTATAACCATTTGTTGTTCCTTTGGTTATCTTTTGATCCTGATCAAAGTTTTTCTCATTGGAGAAAAACCAAAGTATTCTAGCCTCTTAGTTTTTAACTTGTTTAGCAAGTGCTTTCCACTGATCAAATGATTCTCTCTTTTTGTTTCTGACATGAACTGACCTCTCCGTATCACATATGACCAGATGTTCTCATTCACAACTCGTTTGATGGTGTACTCTGATAACTTGCAGTCTTTTGCAATGGCGCTGATTGACTTTCCAGGGCTCTTATCAATTATTTTCTGGTCTTTTTTACAAAGTTAGGTGTTCTGATCTTATTATGATCCTGATCATGCATTTAGCTACTGCTATTGGATCCTTGTCAGCAACTTCCAGCTCCTCTCGAACTTTGATAACAGAAGATCCGTTAACTTTCTAGAAGTGAGTTATCTTTGTATTACTGTCTTGCACTTTTAAGTCAACGATTACAGTCTTACCTTTATTTTGCTGAGTCAACTTGCCTGACTTTATTTATCTGAAAAGAGAAAGTAATAAAAATAAGTTAGAAGACAGAGCTCTTGAAAGGCATATCCTCAAAAAACTGATGTACCCTGCATTACGAAAATATTATTTTGCATTCATTTTTATTTATTTTGTTGCAGTGATATAACCATTCTCCTTGAGGGTGGGCAGAAAATCAAGGCTCATAAATTCATTCTTCAATCACGCACAGATGACTGGGCTTGTGGGGGTGATTTCTCGGAAGTATCGGAACTGGACTTCTCAGGTATGTTGCGTTAATAAGCTTATGAATTCCCAAACTATTTTTCTTACATACTCTGTTCTTCTTTGTAAATTCAACCACCAATAGCCCCTACCCTGCTTTGCTAGCTGAATTATTCTTAAAACAAAACAATCTGCATATTTTATGAAATAAAATCATCCATGCTAACTTTTCACTTGTCAGTTCACAATAAATATTGAATAATTGTAGCAAGTTTTATATCTTTTAGAAGCTATTTCCTTATAAGGAAACATTCATTATTCATAACCTGAGCAGCCAATCTTACTTTTGGTTATAATTTATAAAATCTTTCTATTAAAACAATTTTTCTGCAAAATAGATTTTCCAAGTTCAGTAACAGTTATCACTCTTTCCAGCATTGATGGGGGTGGGTTTTCTTTCCTAATCTTTTGTTTGAAGTACTGTGGAGCATCATCATCTTGATTATGTCATTTTCTTTTAGAGATGTGCTATTCATTTTAATTGTTGCAAGTCTTCAAGTGATGTGGTTGCTGTTATTTGATACAGTTCTTTGTTTGTGATTCTGTAGCACCAGTCCATGAGGTTCAAAGAAAGTTGGCCCTTGCTAAGACCTACAGGCTTCATTCGTTTGAAACCATTTTAAACCATTAATCTGAGTGGTTTAGACAGTTTAGATGGGTTTGGTGCTATGTATAACATGCACATGAAAGTTTCGATATGACAGAACATGACTCAAGTTTAATGTTTTGGTTTTGTAACAGTTTGTGGTATTGTGTGAAACTAAACTTAGCACAGCTTATTCTTTGTTCAATTTCCTTATCACCTATACTAGTGGAACATTGTAGTGTTCTTAATAAATAATTCCTGAATAAATCTTCTCTGTCACATGCAGTGTACTGCATCAGATATTTACTATTCTGTGGTATGTTTCTTACTGGCAAGTCCGCATTAAATTTGGCTCTTCCATAATGTATTTTTAACTTTAAGTATGCATGTATACATCTGTCTTGTTATCAGTGAGAGTGACTAATTTCATTGATACTAAAATAACAAGAACCAGATCTGACACACACACACACACACACACACACACAGCTAGCTGTAATCTCTACAAACATATTTTGAGTAATGTCAGGCACATGAATGCATCTCTTGTTATCCACATAAATGCACTCGCAACCAATCATTTATCCATGCAGCTGTCATATTACTGTTTCAATCTCTCTCTCATGTTCTCTATTTCTCACACTTGTTCTCACTCACGCTCGTTCTCTCCTTTTTTATCACTCAAGCTCATTCTCCCCCTTTCTCGCTCACGGTCGTTCTCCCCCTTTCTTGCTCACGGTCGTTCTCCCCCTTTCTCGCTATTTTGTTTTCTTTCTCCCCCCTTTCTCGCTATTTTGTTTTCTCTCTCCCCCCCTTTCTCGCTTTTTTGTCTTCTCTCTCCCCCCCTTTCTCGCTTTTTTGTCTTCTCTCTCCCCCCCTTTCTCGCTTTTTTGTCTTCTCTCTCCCCCTTTCTCGCTCTCTCTCCCCCCTTTCTCGCTCTCTCTCCCCCCTTTCTCGCTCTCCCCCCTTTCTCGCTCTCCCTCCCCCCTTTCTCACTCTCTCTCCCCCTTTCTCGCTCTCTCTCCCCCCTTTCTCGCTCTCTCCTTTTCGTTCTCTTTGTTTTCCTCAGCCGTTTTCTTTTCTTTCTCATTGATGTATTCAACTGTTTCTCATTCACTTAACTCCTAGGTGCTAAGTTAATACATTTCTAAAAAGAAAATAATTTATAGGTTCTTTCTATAGTGTAGACAGTCCATGCAAAATTTGTAGTGTGTAACCTTTCCATGCCAAAAAACATCACTGTCAATATGTTCTTTTATATGCCATGACCTTCAGGATGTGGACGATCATGGCTCTCCATAATTCCTTTTTTGTTTTCATTAACACTTGCTTCTTTACTACTCTTCTTTGTTCTTGTTCGGCCATTCATTCACTTAAACTTGTCAAGTAGGTTACTTGCTGTTTCCATTTGCTTCTCTTGGCTTCAATAAGCTCTTTTCTCATTATATGACCCAGAAAATTCATCTGTCTTATTCTGATTGTTAGTAGTAGTTTCCTTGTAGATTCTATTCTAATTAAAACTTCCTTATTATTCACATGGACTGTCTATAGTACTTTCAACTGTTGGTAGAAGCATAAGTATTACTTCAAGTCTATTTTTCATCTCTGATGAAATTGTCCACCATTCACTGTCATATAGGAGATTAGATATTACATCACTATTTTCCTTGTTTCAAAGAACATTTTTCTATCTCTTAAAATAGTTTTTAGTTTTGGAATGGTATCTATCATTCTTCACCATTGGATTGCTTTGTCATACTTTTTCATCATCTGTTACTACACATGTGACATAATATTGTTGGCCTGAGGGTCAACACCTAGTCGCGGCATGAAGCTGTGATACTTCTCTTACCAGTGTTTTGGGGTGGACTCTTAGTCGCTGCCACCAATATGTGACCCGGTCGATCGGTGGTCGTCGTTGCCAGGTGGAATCCTTTGGTCAGGGTACCAAATGGGATGGTCTGTTGATTCTAACGGCTTCACACCAGATGTAACTGGTTCGACACCAGCTCTGTCGTCCTCAGCTCACTTCCAATGACTGGTTACCAAAGCAACTACTTCAATCTCAAGCCTAACCTACCCACGTTGTGATTTTGATCTTAAGTAGATGAGGTCAATCAGACATCAGATCGTAGTGTAATATGAATCTAAACGGGAGGTGATGTCGCACAAGTGTAAAAAAAAAACCCCAAAAAAAACAAGGTATGTTGAAAGAAAGCAAATCAACTTTTTTCAGTCTGTTCTATACAGGAGTATGTGCTTTTCCCAACCTGTTTCTTCTGAGAGTGACACTATTATACTTCTAGGTACGTTCTGGTCTTCTAAGTCAACTGGTTTAATTTTTAGGTGTCATTCATTTGTCAGTATAGTTTGCTGTGTCGTAGGAAGGCAAAGTCGAAGATAGGAAGTTGTAGAATCTTTCGGTCGGCATCTGCGAGACAACTCTCTGGTTCCTGCTAGCGAACTGTTTGCCACTGCAACTGGTGAACCGAGGATGCTTGTTTATATAGACATTGACTAAAAACTGGTGCGGGGTTAGACTCAGCCTGGGTTTTTTGGTAATTTGCTGATTTCTGAAAAGAAACCTCTTTGTTGCCCGGCTAGGAAAATTGATTACTTTCCATTTTTGAAAATTACTTTCCATTTTGGGGGGGATCCCTTCATCCATGAGGAGAGGTTGCAGGATAGCTATCCTCCTAAACTCCCTCCTTCTCACATTGGTACCTCATACCAAATCCTTTTGGTGGGCGTTAGTAATTTCTCCATCTTTCTTACCAATTTACTTCTGCCTATCACCATTGCTACCACTTGACCAATGGCGTCTTGGTCATGCGGGTATGGCTAAGCTTGCTTCATTAATCAACCCTTTGACATCCCTGTTTATTCAGGATTTCTGAATTCAGAATTATCAACATTGTTTATGAAATTCCCCTTTTCGTCTTACAAACAACACATGGTCCCGTGCTTAGTCAACTTCCTAAAATCTTGCAACTTTCGAATGACATTTGTATTTTCTTAATCAGTATTTTTAACGGCCATCATTAATCAACTGTCAAAGCTTGTCACATGGCTTTTTGTGAATTTACCGTTTACACCAATTCTCGGTTTCTTGGGAAAAGTAAAAAAAATAAAATCTTTCCATTTTGAATGTGTATCTCTTGGAACATCTTTCTATGCCAAACATTCTTACAATTAACGCATGGCTTTGTCGCTTGATCGACTTCTAAAATCTTGCGATTTCGAATGATATCTTAGACGTTTTTTGACTATTTTGAGTTTTCTTTACAATTTTAAATCAATTGTCAAAAGCTCACATGGACTTTTTTGAGTCCACTGCTTATGCAAATTCTCGGGTTCTTGAGCAAAGTAATTTTTTTTAAAAATCTCTGGCTATCTTCTTTTCCGTTATCAGTATTTCTTGTTTAATTTTTATGGTTAATTAGTTAATCAGTTACCATAGCTAAATAGTGTCACACACATTTGCTGTCACATATGTGGGCTGGAGCTACCTAATCTTCACTTGCCAGCCTTGACAGAGCTCAAAAGCATTCCTGCAGCTATTTGGGTAATTAATTATTTTCAACCTTACAGCATGTTTCTCACAGACAAAATGTTGCTAGCCCCTCATTACTCGATTGCTATTTTCATATTATTATTATATTAAGTAAGATGATAGTATTGTAAAACGATCTACGTTCCTTAGTTACACTAGTACAGACTTTCACAGCTCAGACATGCACATACATAGTTGACCCATCTTTATTCACTTTGTATTCCATTGGTAAATTCTACTTCTTCAGAACTGTTACATTGTAGAACAAACTCCTGTAAAATAATTCCCATAAATAAATTTTTGAAAAGTCATCTAGAGACAAAAACTACATTATTGTTTGGTCTCTTTATTGAAATTATTAAATAAATTTTTTTTAAAAAAATCCTAATTTGTAAAATTTGGCTTTCTGGATTGACAAACTGCTTGCAACCTCCATCACCATGTGTCATACGGAAAAGAAAGGATAAAGCAAAAAGATGAAATATTCCCCTGACTTTTTTATTTTTATCAAATCAAGCCAACTTGGTTCCTAAATAGTGTAAACTGTAGGGAGGCAATCGGTAAGGGTGATGTATTAAAACATTGCCAACCTTATCATTTGTTGTCTCTCGGACAAATGGGTTAAGAACGGCAAGCATAGTAACAAATAAAAATGGCTGTTGGCAAATCTGTTAGAAAAATAATTTCCATCTCAAAATCGCAATATCCATTTCAAGTAGGCCATTTTGTTTTTCCGTTTTCACGGAAAATAAGCTCCTCTAAAAGTGTAATCAAGAAAATCACTTGTTATGAAATGAAGAAAAGTTTTATTGTTTGTTGATGTAAAATGGTTTTCTACTGAATAGTTTCTCTGAATGAGGAAAGAATTTGGAAATACTGTTCAAATTTTTATATAAAGAGCAGTTTCTCTCTTGTTATTTGAAGGGTTTCAGCAAGATAAAAATCTTGCTACATCAGTTGCTAATTTCATTGCATGCATATCTGACTGGCTAGTCAAAACTTGCAGATTAAAAAAAGAAATTAATTTTTTAAAAATGTCCATGCATTAAATTCCTTTTGAAACAGATTTTTGGAGTGGAGTGAAAGATTGGTCATATAAAAAAAAAAAAAAAAAATTTAAAACTTTACTTTTTTTTTTTTCTTCAGCCATCAACTTCGATGTGGCCTATGCACTTCTGAAATGGGTTTACACAGATCAAATCAACATCCAAGCTGATGAAACATTTCTACTTGACTTACTCAAGTCGTCTGTCAAATTTAAGTTGCACAGTTTGTGTGCCAGGTAAATCATGTCTCATTAATCTTATATAAAAATCAGTCACTTTTTATAATATAAGTGGGGAAGTTACAATTAGTAGTGTTTAAGATTAAAACAGACTTGTTTGTGTTTTGCTAATATGAAAAATGAGATTCAAAGCAATTTAAAATATAAGCTTTTTTCTTTTTTTTTTCTTTTCAATGAAAATTCTACTGATAACTGTGAGAGGAAAAATTATAGAATGAAAATAAAAGTTTTGTAGATTCTAAAGGAAATAGATTTACAATGCGAAACAAAAAGTCTTTTTTCCAGATTAGAAAAGTAAAATGTTCAGATTATCCTTGTCTTCCTTTTGCATAGATAAATGTTATATAAGTTTTAGCAGTACTAAAAATAAGAACTAGATGAGATATCCATAGGTATAGTTAGTGGAAATAGAACAGTCTACCCCCGTAGATTAAATAAAGGATTCAGGTAAGAATTTGCTGTAGGTTACCTGATGAAGGCCAGAGAACACAACAGCTAAAACATTGTGATAACAACAAAAAAGATGAGGACAATAGTCCTGATGTATATAGTGTAAATAAGTTTTAGATTGCATCCTACATAAAGAGTTTATTTATTTACATCTTTCTCTGTTTATGAGGGTGGGCTGAAAACTTCATAGGCTGATTATGAAGGAATGATGCTAGAGTTGTAAAATCTTGTATGCATTAATTTCAGCTCCTCTTATTAATAACTGCATTGTTTTTTTCAGGTAAACTGACATCTGACTGTTCAAAGAAGACTTTGAAAATAACTAGTAGTGACTTCTCTTGAAAATGGACAGAATTTGACATCATAGTATTATCAAGTACCTGTGGAAAAAGGGTTTAGCCCCCAAGGACATTCATGCATAGTTCCTGCATTAGGTGATGATGCCCGATTAGTGCAAAAGTGGGCAGCAAAATTTTAGGTGAGGAAAGGAGTCTTGAAGATGACCCGAGGTCAGACATTCTGCTACTGCCATCAACAAGGAAAACATTAATCATGTTTACCACATGGTGATGAATGATAGATGATTGACTATAAATCAAATAGCCAATGCTATTAGCATATCCTGTGAGAGAGTTGAGAATATTCTGTACAATGAACTTGACATGATGAAGGTTTTGATCAGTGGGTGACACATCTTCTGACACCTGATCAAAAGTGCACCAGCCTGATCATATCATGCGAAAATCAGACATTGTTTGAGGAAGATCCAGTTGTTTTCCTTGAACATTTCCTAACCCAAGATGAGTGTTAGGTTCATCACTTTGAGCAAGAGACAAAGAGACAATCCATTCAGTGAAAACACTCACTCCTCGCCTTCTCTAAAGAAGGCCAAGGTCAATTCATCTGCGGGGAAGATGATGGCCTCAGTTTTTTGTTTTTTTTGTTTTATGTAAAAGGTAATGTGTTCATTGAATATTTTCAAAAGGGACACTTCATCAATGGGGAGTACTATACCAACTTTCTGAGATAGTTACGAAAGACTATCAAAGCTAAACACTCAGGAAAACTGATGAAAGGGGTCTTGTTTCATCAAGACGATGAGTCATTGGTTTCAATGGCTGCTGTGTGTGAATGTGGCTTTGGACTGATTAATCACCCTCCCTATTCTCTTGATTTTTTTTCCCCATCTGACTATCATCTGTTCCCCAACATGAAAAAAACACTTGTTTGGAAATCAGTATCAGTGATGATGACATCATATCTGCTATTGATGACTTTTGACCAACAGGATGAAAGTTTCTTCAGCAAGCATTGCATCATTGATGAAAGAAGTGCATGGATTGTAACAGGGACTATGTTGAAAAACAAACTTCATTTCATCACATTTCATTGGTCCACTTATGAACGTTTTAGCCGACCCTGATATATCTTGCTCTTTCTCTTTATATCCATCTCTCTCTTTGTAATTTTTCCTGAGACAAAACCAACATTTTTTTTTCTCTTTTTAATGCAAAATTTTGTTTCTAGATAAAAACACATTTACTGTGAACGCATTTAAATCTATTTGTTACTTACTGTACACTTTTCTGATTAGACCATTGCTGCATTCTTGATATTTCTTAAGTGCAATCCAACCTCTTTAATCTAGTAACCTTGAGACAAGACCACTGCCAGACTACAGAAAATGACGGATGACAAAAATGCGCCCTAAAAAAAACAAACTATGTAAACACAATCTTGCCAGCTCATTCCATATATATATTGCTATGTGTTATGAAAGGTAGAACAGAACTTAAAACTGAAAATAGAACAATCACTACTGTTTCCAAGCAAGTTTTTTTTAATTGTTTCATGCAATAAAATGACTAAAAAACAAGAGCCTAAAACCAATAAAATAATATATGCTTCATATCCTGAATGGAGAAATATGCAGCTCTATATAAGAAATGAGCAAGTGCATATCACCAAAACACTCTGCTGCTGTTGGCTGCTGTGGAAAGTTATAAAAAATGTGTGGTGTTATCCTTGAAGCAGCTCAACAAACTAATGGCAGCTGATTCAAAAAAAGTGCTAAACTATGGGTGTTTCCAGACCACAGTGTGCTGAATTAAAGATCTTGGGCTGTACAGTATCATGCCAAATGTTAGGAAATTTGTTGTACCAATTTTCCAAGATTGCCTTGAAACTTCACATTCAAAATTCAGGCAATAGATTACTTCACTTGTTCCCAATTGTTTTCAATGAGATCTCTACCAACTGCTAGCTGTGCTCAAAAGAATATTACCAGAAGTGGTACATTGATTCTTAATAAAAGAAATTGGAAATCAAGGTAGTATTGTGAATCAATTCTACTGTAGGAATTAATTTCCTTAAATGAACCTTGAAATTTAGTGTAAATTCTTTTTTAATCAATTCCTTCAGTATTGAATGACAATCTTGGTTCCTTGTGTTGGTTTTTGCAGTGAATTACTAGAATGTTTGATTTGCCATCGTATGTGATAGAATAGACAACTATTCTGATTGTGAGTCAGGCTCTTTGACTACAACATTATTAAATCTTATTATTGTGGCTTCAAAATTCAATTTGTCATTCAGTGACATTATTTTGATCATTTTGAAATGTAGATGAGAAAGTTTGACAAATTGGTCCTAGATTTTTGTTCATCCAAAAAATAAATGGTAATATATTAATTTTATGTATATCTTGAAAATTTATATTTTATTTATCTTTTTTAATTTTTTTTTATTTAAGGTGTGAAAATGCTTTGATGTCTTTCGTAAACATGAAAAACTGCATTAAATTTTACCAATCAGCTGAAGAGATGGGTGCTGATATCTTGAAAAATCATTGCTCAGAATTAATTTCCAACCATTGGGTGAGTTGATATCACACACACACACACACACACACAAAATTAACTTGTAAATTACTTAACACACTAAGCAAGAGTGACTGAGGGAAACACTGAGTAATTTACTTATTAAGCTTGTGTTAGCAGAACAGGGATACACACACACACACACACACACACACACACACACACACACACACACACACACACAAAAAAGACATTTGAATGATAGGAAATTATATAAATGCTTGATCATGAAACGAATGGCAAAGAAGATCGGTCGTTTGAAAAAAGCCCCTGAAACCACATATACCATAAATAAACAATTATTTATATATGAAAAATTTAGTCCAAAGTACATTAAGTAAATAATAACACCACATCCCAGAAATTCAGATAGTTGTATCTATTCATCTGAATCTTTCCCATGGACTTATAATTTAGAAGACAAGTATTAATTGAATTATTTAAAGTAGCTAGATCAGTGTTTCATCTTCAGAAATGAACTTCTAGGTATCAGTTCAGCTGTGAAGAAGGGCCATGATCAAAAATTCAGGTGAAAATGTAAATGCAAATTGTCTCATATTCCAATTAGAACAATTAGGTAAAAATGTATAGAAAAAGTCTTTTATTTGTCAATTTACAATGGGGTTACAAGAGAAAGCATCTTGTTTTAATATTTGAAACAAATACAGAGAGAGGGTAAACAGTAAGAAGATGCATGGATGACATGCTTATAAATTGATGGATGTGGTTCTATTCATCTTCATCATCTCTCCTCTCTAATCTAGTCTGCTCAAATAAATAGCATTCCTTCTGATCAGTCTTCCATTGGTCTCACCTCTTAATTTCTGTTCCCAGGTCTACCCTGACCCAGTGGGGTAACATCTTGTAGGGTTCCAGCTATGGGCAAATAGTGAATACATTAGAAAAAAATACCAGCAATACATTTTCATAGTAGAAAAAAGAAATTAAAAATTATCAGCAATACATTATTGGAAAAAAAAAAAAAATTACCAAAGCTTACAAGAAAATAAAATTTCAGCTTTAAATGATCTGTTAGGTGTTGATATGCCATTAAACAAATGAAACCAAATCCATTGGTCTCCTCACTGAGGTCATGGTAAGAATAGAGTTCCTGGCATTATCTTCTCTTTATCGTGTAACACAAGAAAAGTGTACTGTTTGTATTGTTTTTAATTAATGACCACTAGGAATGGGAGAGTATACATTCCTGAAAGGAACCTTGAGATTTAGCTTGAATCCTCCCCAACAATTGATGATCGTGATTTATGTTTTGGATCAATTTTCTGTTTTATTTTTGTAGTGAATTATAAGAATATTCAACTTGTTTTCGTTTTCTTTCAGAATGATTTTACTAGCGAAGATTTTGTAAGTATGCCAGCTCCCCTCTTGTACAAAATGTTTAAATCCAAGTCCGAACATGTGTTACACACTGCCATTCGTGCACAAAGAGAAGATGTTGTGTTCCTTTACCTCATTGAATATGACTCTCAGGTAAGTGCCAAGATAAAGTATTTGTATTATTTGGGCATGTATCTTTATTGCTGTGATTATAACACAATTTGGTCGCTATTTACATTATTCGGACTATTGTCCTCATCTTTGTCGCCATATTTATTACAACGTTTCGGCCGTTGTACGCTCCAGCCTTCTTCAGGTGGTTGGAATGTCGAACTGAACCCTTTATTTTGCTCACTGGGGTAGACTGTTCTAGTTCCACGTGCCATGTGTAATGGATGTCAGTTATCAGTTATCTCCTGTTAATTCCCCTCTCCAAGTTCTCCACTGCCTTAACCAGGTATTGAACTCACAACTCTTTGGGTCCTGTTACTGGATCTGACTAATGCCTTTATCCACTGTGCCATGTGTCCTTGAGGATAAAGGCAAAGGTCAATTAACAGGAGATAACTGTTGGATAGTCATTAAATGTCATTAAGTACATTGTGTTGGATAGTCATTAAATGTCATTAAGTACTACTTTTTTTTTTGTAATCTTAAAAGTGAAAATAGAGGAAAATTAGATTAATTTTTTGTTATTTGATGATCTTTTATTTTCAGAAAGGAAAAAAATAAAACGCTGTGCAAACAGCAAAAATGATATATGCCATTTATGAAGATGGTGCCATAGCTGAGAGTAGTGTTCATAAGTGGTGTGCTGGGTTCAGAAGTAGAGATTTTGATATACAATATTGAGAAGCTTCCAGCTAATGACGACCATATTGAAAAGCTGATTAAAAATAATCCAAGTCAGACTACATAAGACATCATATAGATATTCCATATATCTAATATGGATGCTGTAAATCTTTTGAAAACATTTTAATACATGAATCACTATGATGCTTGGCTGGCTCATAATTTGAGGGAAGAAATTAAATGAACCACATTTCTATCTTAGATTTTTGAAAAGAATGATCCTAGGTAATTGAAACTGTATTGTTTACAACAATGTGGAGTGAAAAATGTCCTGGGGGGGAAAATGAAATAAGCCACCAATAGCTACTCCAAAAACTGGTCTGTATTTGAAGAAGGTAAAGGTGGGAGTAGAAGGGCACTGTGTATTGTGTGAGCACCTTTCTCAAAATCAGATGTTGAATTCAGGCAAGTACTCGTCTCAATATGATTAATTAAAGGCAGCAATTGATGAAAGGCGTCTGTAATTGGCTAATCAGAAAGCGGTTGTTTTCTATCAGGTCAACACCAGACTTCACATCTATTTGCAGACCCAACAGAAATTGGTACAGCTTGTCTGTGATATCCTGCTACATCTGTCATACTCACCTGATATGGCACCATTAGTTTATCAGATTATCACTTTTTTCAATCCTTACAAAATTCTCTTAATGGAAGCAACTTCATTTTGGAAGCCTGTAAAATCCATTTTATCACCACAAAAGATGCTGCCAAATTCTGTGAAGATGGCCTCCTGAAGCTGCCTCAAAGATGGTGAAATGTAATGGCATATCTGTAGCTGAATATATCTATGTACAAATATCTAAATATTGTCTTTGAAAGTTACTTACATAAATGCTACAAACTTGTTCTGACCCGTTTGATATTAGGGTAATTTCTTTTTATATTTTCGTTTTTTTTCAAACAGTCAAATTTTGTCATTTAAAAATGTTTTAATGCTGAAGTCTTTTGTTTTACATTTTTTCTAAAAGTTGAGCATTAAATTGAATGAACTGGACAGTCGTGGGGACATTCCTCTGGACATGGCCTTGCAGAGCAGGCAGGAAAGTATTGCCAACACATTGGTTAACAACAAGGCTGATGTGAACCGAAGGGACAAATCTGGACGGAGTTTATTACATAAAGCTATCAAAAGAGGTCAGTTGCTTTGAATCTTTTACTGTTTTCGTATTGCAGAGAGGAGTAACCATAGTGATTATAAAAAATAAGAATTGGTAAATGGTCCAAATTCTGACCGAGACAGTTTCCATTGCTCTAATGCCCTGGGGGGAAAAGCAGGAATCTATTTTTCTTTGTACTCAGAAAATCTAATCAATTAAAATTCTTGCCAAGAATTTTTTTATTAACCACCAAATCTCTTTTTATAATTTTTTCTTACTGTGGCTTTGTAAATCTGCCTACTGCTTTATCATTTATTTCAGTTCCATTTATTTTTTAGTTTTCTTATATTTCCTTACAAATGTCTTTCCGATTCCCATTGTTCTGAGAATGAAGTGAATCAACATTAAAAGGTTTCATAAAATCAGTCACAGTTCGAGGATATTAATTCTGAATTATGTTCTTCCTTGGATAGACAAGCACTTATGTAATGTTGAATATTTTTATCTTTCTTCTGAAGGTGATGAATTCTCTTCGACTTTTTTAATCCACAACAAAGTAGACATTAATGCAGTAACCCATCTTGACCAAGAAAGCCCACTTCACATGGTGGCTTCATTTCATCCGGAAAACACAGATCAGGAGACGATTGATGGCATGGCACGTGTCTGTCAGGAATTGCTTCAGAATGGGGCCAACATAAATGCTCAATGTACAGAAGGCAGGTGAGTGCCAAAGGAACTTTCTTTTTTTTCCCAAAGAGGGGGAAAAATTATTTCTTGGAAATATTCTTTGTTACTTTTACAATAATATTTTCAAGATTACACAGTGAGAGAGTGGTTTACAAATTTCTAGGAGGTGATGAAATGTCTTTCTTGTTTAGTACAGTCTTTCATATAAATACCAATGCATTTGTTCATAATGTTAATTTGAACATGTGTCATTTTTAGAATACAGGTTGTCCTCTATTTGAAAGTGGACTGCTCCTATAAAGTCTTGCCAAGCCAAAATGGCATTAAGTGAAGAAGCAGGTACTATTCATTTAGACAGTGAAAAACTTACAGATGTTCCCAGACCCCCAAAATTGCATAGCATTGTGTGAGATTTTCATTATGATTGACAATGCTTCTGTGATTGTAGAAAATTATGAATTTTGATAAAGCATATAGGTTTAGAGAAGGTTTGCAGGATTGCAGGATGTTTTTAGTGACTGCACAGAACTATATGATAAAAATAAAAATGTTGTGAGTTGTCAAACATATTGCCAGATGAACTCTGACCTTTTAAATTAAGGAAGGCAAGCCTAGAAGAAGATTATTGGGCGGGGGGTGTAGTGGTCAAAATTTTTTCCATAAATCAATGGTAACCGCTTTTTTACTTTATACCATTTTGAATAGCAAGGGAAATCTGAACCCGTGCTCATGACGATCAGTCATAAAAGCTAAGTGAACTTCCAAAAAGCAGGGCATCCCTGTATTTCATTTATGACAGAAACATTAAGAGTAGACTGTGACACCAAGCCGTCGGCCTGTAGTCAACTCCCAGTTGTGGCGCAAAGCTGTAAGGTTTCTTCTAACAGCGTTTTGGGGTTGACTTTTTGTCGCTGCCACCAGCCTGTGTCCTGGTCATTTGGTGGTTGTAGCTACTCGGCAAAATCCCCTGGTCAGGATACCAATATGTGACACTCAGCTGTCCAGGGTCAAATCCAGTGGTCATGGCACCAATATGTGGCACTAGGGTCAAATTCTGGTCGTCGATGTTAATGGCTTCACTAGCTGTACCAGTTCAATGCCAACTCTATCGTTCCCAGCTCACTTGTAATGTCTGGTTACTGGAGTAACTGCTTCGACCTCAAGTCTAACCTACCCACGTTGTGACTTTGATCTTAGGTAGATGAGATCAATCAGGCGTCGGGCCGTAGTGTCAGCTGAGTCCAAATTGAAGGTTGCATCGCACAAGTGCAAAGAAAAAAAATAAATGAAAGAAAAACCCAAGAGGTTCAAATATGTTAAGGAATAACAATTTAACTTCATCCTTCTGTTATATACAGGAGTGTGTTTTTCTCCCAGCCCATTTCCTACGAAATGTGACACTTCTATGTTTCAAGCAAGTTGGTCCTCTAAGTCAACAGGTTTAGTTTTTAAGTGCTGGCTTAACTTCGTTCGTCAGTATAACTTGCTATTGGTAGGATAGCGAAGTCAGAAGTCGTGGAATCTCTCAGTCAGCTTCTGCAAGGCAACACCCTGGTTCAAAACCAGCTCAACTGTGTCTCCAGCTTGAACTAACTGCTGAACGACCCATTGACGTTTGTTTATATGGGTACTGGCCAAAACCCTGTGTGTCGCCAGTTGCGGCCTGGGGTTCTTGGTAAATCTTGATTTCTAACAAGAAATCTCTTTGTTGGCAGGCCAGGAAAATCGATTATTTCCCATTTTTGGAAAATTAACCACTTCCCATTTCGGGGGGTGGGGGTCTCCGTCGTCTGTGAGAGAATGTTGGAGAAGAGCTATCCTCCTAGACTCTTTCTCTCTCACATTGATGTCTCATACCAATCCCTTCAGTGGGCATTAACAACTTCTCCCCTTTCCCATCCATTCACCTCCGCCTATCACCCATGCCACCATGCGACCAATGATCTCTCAACCGTGTGGGTGTGGCTAAGCTGGCCTCCTTAAAATTATAATCCAGAATTTTTGTTTACAAAATTCTCCTTTCCCATCGGCCAAAATTTTTATGAATTTCATATTGCAAATTAAATTCTTATCACATCTTTCTTTTGGGGCCACCCAAAATTCACTTAGTCAGCACTCTCTACTGACTCCTCAATCACTGTCAAAGTTTGCCATCTGGTCCTTTACGTTAAGTTAGCTTTATAATGGAATCCTTGACTTGTTAAGAAATTAAATTCTTTTATCTCGCCAAATCTTGATTCTCCACTCTATTTTCTGGGGATTGCCAAAAGTTTACACATACCATATTGCCATCCAACGTCTCAGCATCTGAATCGACACGTTGATAAGGTAAATAATAACAAACCCCTCACCTATGTCGAGACACTGCCAAAATTTTATAGCCACCACATTGCTTCTCTTCGCCTATATCCAAGGAAAAAAAAAATAAGCGATATCTTGGAAAGATAATTAACATTGATTCTCCCTGCTTGTATTGGCGATCGTCTCCGGCCAAAATTCTTACAACCGGCACATGTTATGGCCGATAATTTCATATTTGCCTTTCTTTCTATTGACCTCGGCGAGACATAAATTAACTCAAGAGTTTCTCACACACAGCTCACTCTGCGGGTTTTTTTTGTAAATAAAATAAAATCTTTCTTTTAACGTCGATCGGTCTTTCATGATAATTTTTTTTTTTTTTCGCTTTAAGAATGCCTATTTTCTGTTTTAATTTCTATGGTTAATTAGTCAATTATGGCTAAATAGTGTCACAGACTGAATTAATGTGGCATCAAAACTGTTTTAAGTTATTGAAATAGTTTTGTCATACATCATTATTACTTGTGTCTTATCCCAAAGTTACAGAACACTGGTGATAAAGATTTAGTCTAGCCTAATTCCTCTGATGCTGGATTAAAAAGATCCAATTATACATGTTGATACATTATATCAGTGTTTCTTGACCTTTTCTTCTCAACCTACCATTTTGGATCTTTGTGCAGGCTGGCATCCTCTATATTAAATTACACTGGTTAATACAATAGAATTAATAACATTTATTTGTTTCATCATAGCAGTGCCAATCACCAAAAGTAAGCAAAGTGGACTGGTCATAGAATCTGCCCAACAATAATATATACACATAATACAATTGCATTAAAACGTTTAAAATAATCTAAAATTGATACTACCTAGGCAAAAAAGACAAATGTTTACGTAATCTGGGTTAAAAGGATTAAATTGACTTAAAATCATAGTGTCACCTCCAATAATGCTCCTGAACATTTACTGTCATCTTGAGAATTTATAACTTTAAGAGGTTGTTACCATGTTGAAAATTACTATTTGTATATCTGTCTGAATATTGAGTCTGAGTTGCTCCCCTTAATAACTGTCTGTTTGAAGTTTGTCTAAGTTGGTGGCATTGGCAACTAATTTACATGGCAGTTGTGGTGATGAGTAACTGGCTAATCAGAGTTAGCCTCATTGCGATAGAATTTAGCTGCTTTATCTGAAAAGGCATTTTGTTGATTATGTGCATAGCTCCAGGCTGAAATTACATAGTTATAATTATTTTTTTTTAAAGCATGAAAACTATTTTTTAAAATTAAATCTATCATAATGCCAGTAGTTAGTATTAGAGCGATCTCACCATCATTTCACATTTATTTTGTAATATTTTATTTCAGTACTCCACTACATCGTGCCATTACCTGCAAGAATGTGGCTGTGTTTGATGTGCTCCTAAAACATGGTGGCCTCAGTTTGGAATTGAAGAATTCTGATAGCTACACAGCTTTATGGCTGGCTTTACAGGTTAGTAATAATGTTTTTCTCTCAGACACTTTGATAAAATGAAATTATCAGGTTCTTTGAGAATTACTTGAAATATCTCCCTGCTGTATTTTCCAAACAAAAGATATCTTTTGTGATGCATGGATTCATAGATAAATTTTAGTATTTGGATATGGAATTTGTCTGTAGACTGTTTCCTAGAAAAAAAAAACAGCAAAATATAAGCAATTTCTTTGCAGATTTTTTTTTTAATCATTTCACCCCAAGCAAGGCAATAATGCCACTAATACATAAGAGGTTACTCGGTGCAGAAGAAAACAAGATGTTAGTGAAGAGAAAGGACAATAAAAGAACAGGTTTCAGGAAGACAGAATATGGTGATTGACGTTGCATTTAAATTTTTGAAGATCTTATGTGGCAGGGAAGCAAAACAAGAGAGTTCCACAGGTGAGAAGTGTGAGAAAAGAAGAAGCTATCAGAATAGAACTTACTGCAACCAGCTATTTCAACAGTAAAATGCTTTTAAAATTCATATAAATTTTATTTAGCCATCAAAGTGTTCTCCATTGCTTTTTTAGGTTTCTAAGGTTTTTTTTTTTTTTTAATAATTCAAATTAAGTTCTCCAGTTTTGAGTTGGTCAGTTTTTTGGGAAGTTTTTTTTAATCTTTTTTGAGTCATTGGAACCATTGATCAGGCAAAGAACAAAATGTAATCTGCTGTAATCCTTTGTTTAGGTTCTTTGAAATAATTCTCTTTAAATTCCACCAAACATGATCTGTTTACCCTAGTAGATTCCATTTAGATTTGAGATGTTGATGGTTGTTCTAGATCTAACCACATCCCACTAATATATACGGCTCCACATCACACTTCAGGTTAATTTCTAACATGCCTATTTGGTTTATAGTCAATTTATGTCTGTTTTAATATGATAAAACAATCCTAAAATACACAAACAGGTTATTTTTTTCTCTTTCTAAACAGAAAATTAATAAAAAAAGATTGTAAACAAACAAAAAAGGTTATTAAAGAATTAAGCAGTAATAAAAAACAAATACAAGTAAAAAAAACTTACCAACAGTTTCTCTATAAATCAATTTACTTTTAACCTTTGCTTTTTTTTTATAAAACATTCTACAATATTTTTTTGAACTTCATCTGATGAAAACTTTTGTTTATTGTTGTAGAATATATTCACAACAATTTTTGCTGCAAAGTGAATTCCTTTTTCAGTGTAAAATCTTTTTGGAGAATAAGTTTCCAAAATTCTTTCAGCAAACTCTCTTGTAGTGGATTCATTATTCTTTACAATAAATTTATCTGCATAGTCAAGTATAGCAAAACAAGTACAAACGAACTCTGCCATTTGGCTTGAGGGAACCGTAAGAACTCCTCAAGAAAGTAAGTCAAAGTACTGCTTCTCTGTAGCATCATCACTATCATTGCCTACCATGACCAAGGAACACATTTCACATTGAAAATATTTAATTTTTTTGAATTTTGTCTAATCAAGAAAAAGATGATAATAGAAATTTCTCCAGGAGTAATTTATAGGCTTGTTGAGATGTATAACACAGTAGTAAAGCATAACATTAATTCTGCAGAAAATGAAGGATGACTTCTTGGTTGGTAGTACTGTCTTTTTTGTAATTCTTTTAGAACTGAGAATGGTTGTTCTTCTACCACGTTTTGTATGGAGTTTGAAAAATTTTATGACATGCTAAATCTTGTGAGTTTAGCATCATGTATAAACCACTGTGGTAACAGTATTGGTGTTTCATCACACTGGAGCTGGACATGAAGGTTTTGTTCAATGCAAATACATTCTTTTATGGATGGAAAATGTGTTTCAGGTCAGAGACTATTCTATAAATTAGAATATAATCTTCCCTTTTTTAAAAAATTCAAAACTGTTAGGACAACACTTTATTTCTTCCAATTGAGTAAAATCCTTTATCGTATCAGTTGAAATAAAATCCTGTAACTCATCAATTTAGACCAGTCGTTGTTTTAGAGGCTTTCTTAATTCCCTTGTATCTGGCAAAAAAAATAGAAACGGTTTTCTTATTTTTTTCTGAATGTATTGAATGTAAATCCCAATTCAGTTTGTTTCGTTTTCCTTTCAGAATAAATTTCTCTTCGAAATGTTTAATACAGAAAACTGAATGTTTTGTAGGAAACCAATCAATACCAATTTTATCCATTTTCTATAAGGTTGCATTTTTCAAGAGGAAAAGAAAACATTCATACTTTTTCACTGTTAGTAACATATCCACTAGGACCTCCAAATGCAACACACTTGTTAACCATTTTTGTTAAATAAAATATCACAACACTTTATAATTTAATCTTTAAATACAATTGACTGTGAGGCAGAAAATTTACCTAATAGCATTTATTTGTAAAACGGGCCGTATATGCAATTGAAAATAATAAAAGCGAGGTAATTCACAGCCATTTATAATTTGTGGATTAGTTAAACAAAAAAAAAAAGTGTAAATATGCATTTTAGTATTGAAAACATGTCTCGGGAATTAAAATAATGTCTGATAAATTCTACGTAGTTGTACGTTAATTTACATTCTAAGAATTCAATATTCAAAGTTACCTCCCTTTTAGATTAGCAATTTTCTAAGTAGCCATTCACATTTTCTTTTTACATCGGCCTGTTAGAGTTCAGCTTGTTATATGTGAGGCTGTATAATAATTGTTGGCTATGATCTAACCTTGATTTACTTCATTCTGGTTTATTGTAATAAATATATTTTTTTTAATTTCTATTTTTTCTAAGTCGATAAACATTTTCTCATGGAGAATTTTTTTATTTTTTATTTTCATATCAAAATTAAATTTATCTCTTGACTTTTGTATTTTGTTTATTTGTTTTTCTCTGCCTTTATTGTAGTGTGAAGAACAAAACATTACAGATGATCAAGGGTTTGGAGAAGAAAGTTTTGCAGCAAAACTTTTGAAAGCTGGAAGTTCCGTAAATACTGTCAATTCGGAATCGGGTAAGGATTTTTGTGTACCTGTCTGCACAATGAGTTTGTCAGGGTTTTTAATAACCTCTCGAAATGTTTGCATACAATGCTTAACACCTGAATCAGTAATTCAAATGAAACTGACTTTTGTGAGACCAGAACGCCACAAATTATCCATTTTGCTGGAAGTAATATAATATGCCATGTCCTTTTAGGATGTGGGCAATCATTTATTTCCCTAACTGCCTGTCTTTTGGTATACTAAGTATCTTTTGCCTCTTTACTATCTGCCTTTGACTGTATTCTGCCATCCATTAACACAAAGTTAAGTATGTTACTCACTGTTTTCCCTCCTCCTTCTCTTGCCTTCAATATATCTTGTGAGTGTTAAAGTTTCCAGGCATTCTTTCCTTATGAATCCCAGAAATTTCCGCTGCCTTGTTTTGATTGTTAGCATCAATTTCATTGTATTTTTTAGTTTCTTTAAAACTTCTTCATTACTCAGATTTTCAGTCTGATATTCTCAGCATTCATTGGTAGAATCATATGAACCTGTTGCTTAAAGTCCCTTCCTCATCTGTGGGGAGACTGCCAACTGCCATGTAGGAGATTCAATATTACATAACATCTTAGCCCTGTTTTTTGTTTTGTTTCTAAAGACATTTTCCTATCTCTTAATACTTTGCTTGGTTTCTGAAAGTCTTCTTTCACTATTCCTATACACCTTCAGATTTCTGTGTTGCCCTTTCCTTTGTCCATTTGTTAAGTACAGTCAGGATCCCAATGCCTAAACTGAAGATCATATTAAAGTAGCAAAAAGATTATATACAATCAGATTTTGTAATGCAGGTCAGTATTTACACAATATTGATATTAACCAAGTGAAGTGGGAAAAATGTTCTGGTTGTTACATTTATATAACCAATATAGTTAAAGCTTATAATGTCTATCCTTTAATAGAAATATTAATAGTTAGGTGCTGGCTGTCACATTTTCTTATATTGGGTTGGTGCATAATTATCAGGCGTTTTTAAACAATATTTATTATGAAAAAAGAAACGTAACAATTCAACAATAACATTTTTAAATGGTTATTCCAGAATGTATGATTATCGACATGCATTTTTATAATCTGAAAATAAAATATTTTTATTAAATAAAGTAAACTAAACAGCAATTTTTATTAACAAATAACTCACCTGCAAAAACGCCTGATAATTATGAACCAACACAATACAAACTAACTGCAACAAATTTTTATTTGTAAATAAATTTGAGAGATTTGCATTAGAAACAAATTAACACAATGGACTCTTATACATTCTATAACCTTCATCAGTCTTTTATTCAATGATTTTGTAAATTTTTCTGCCATTTCAACTTTATTTGCAGCAGCTTTTATTGCTTCCCAGAGATCTTCTTTGCTTGAATATTGTTTTCCATTTTCATATATATCTCTTTTAGGAATAGACCACAAATTTTATATTGGATTAATATCTGGAAAGGCTGGGAGACATTCCATTAATTTGATATACTTGAAACCCTTTTTATTCTTTAGCTTACTGCTTCTTGTATGTGATCATTATCATTCAATAAATATCTTGTTCAAAAACCAATAACAATTCTCTGCCTTTATCTCATCAACTTTAAATGGTCATGTAATTGTAATGTCTGAAATATTAGCTTGAAACATGTCTTTTATTTCCATGAAGACCTCAACCTCTGTCAGATCCATTTAATATAACATTACATTCATTGCTAAAAGTTGCTGTTGAGAAATTAGTTTTCATATATGTCTTTGCTAACCTTAGTGTTGGCAAAGATTAACTAAAAAAATAATTAATAAAATTAATTTAATTAAAGGTGGTAATTAAAAATTAATTTAATTAAAGGTGTTAATTTGGTTGCTTTCATGCCTTAGCCAATGTATGCAATATTTTGTGTTTTTCTCTTTGTTTACATTTGCAACGACAGCTTCTTCAAATATTTTCTTGCTTATTAACCCTTTTAATCTCATTTTGTGACATTCTTAAAACCAATTTTTTTTCTTCTAATCTTGTCAGTGTTTTCAATTTCTTTTTTTGATTTCTTGCTGATCTTTGTTCAACTCTTTCACAAACTTTCAATGTTGGGTTCCCAATGCTTGCATGCTTCTCTTGCCGAATTGTATCATCCTAACAACCTATGGCAATCTTTACATATGTGAAATTTGTAAAAATAAATATCAATAACTGTACGATTATATATATATATTTTAAAACATTTTTATATTTATACATTCTTTTTATAGATACAAATATTTAAGTAAATGCTCTGTTTATAATAAACAGTATTAATGACATTTACTGGCCTGATTGTCATAGAAAATATTCAAACCTGTATGCTATACGGAATCATAATATAGCCTGACATGCCTTAACCGATTGAGCCACAGAGCATCGTTTGGTTAGTAAAGTCAATTTTACTGCTTTTAAACGGTTCCATATAGGATACAGGTTCGATTCCTGTTGGAGAACGAATATTTTCTATGAAGATTTCTTGGACATTCAGGCCAGTAAATGTTATTAATACTGTTTATTATAAACAGAGTATTTACTTAAATATTTGTATCTATAAAAAGAACGTATAAACATAAAAAATGTCTTAAAATAATTGTTGGACTTTGTCCATTTCATAATATATATATATATATATTTACAATATGATGTACAACTTGTGATTAAAATTATTCTGTTAATTTTATAAATGTTTCTATTTTCAGGTGATTCTTTATTAATGCAGACCATTCGTTCAGGGAATGAAGCTGCTGGTATATTCCTTGCCATGCATGGAGCCCTTGTCAATACAACTAATCACAAAGTCAGTGGGAGTAATAAGCTTTTTCTTCTACATTTTTTCTGTCTGGATCAGTTACATTTATAAAATTGAAAATTTGTATTATTAAGCTGTAATTACAAGTTTTGGGTAACTGAAGCTTAGCTTAGTTGTTAGAGGAAAGAAAAGTCCTTAGTAATCCTGTGTCTCTAAGAGCTTAAAGCTATCAAATTTTAATGTGTTTGCTTTTTGAAATCTGAAAAAATTATAACTCTCTCTCTCCCAAATTAGGGTGTTGATTTATAAAAAAAAAATGAATATTTATCACAAGCAGAATGGATGATGAAAAAAAAAACAAAAAAAAAACAAAAAAAAAAAACAAAACTGTGTCTGATGTAGTGCTTTATTTTGGATTTTCAGAATTTTATTATTAACTGTGTTCCCACCAAGAATTTTCTCTATAACTCAGACTTGTAAAATCATGTGTATTCTGAATCAGTATCATCTAAAAGTTTTTATGTTGTTTATTGGGACTGAGACATAATTTCTTAAATATCAGCATCTTGATGAATTCAATGAGAAAATTGTGATAACAGATTGATGAAAGAAACCTTTTTAGTCTTTAATTTTTTTACATTTCTCAGAAAATCAGTTGGGATCTTGATAAGTCTTGGCCATTGATATTTTACTACCAGAATTAATAATGCAACAGTTCTTTTATGAATCTGTTTGAGAACTGTTTTGATTTACTAACCAAATTTGATGTGCATGAAGTATTTTGTATTTTTAAAATATTTATCTCTCCTATTTTTGATTTGATTTTTATCAAAACAACTTTCTCAGGCAATAGAAATGGCATTTATTTTAGTCTGTACTCATCCAATTTGACAGTCACTAACAAAGGTCTTCATATATGTATAATACTCAATCCTACTGTTTAAGTCACAGTTAAACTCGTGCTTGAATCACAATGATGAGCTACAGTGTGATCACTGTATTGAATTTATTTTATCATGGTTTTTTGTTCAGAAGAAAATTTTGTTTTTTTTAAAAAGTGAAGTTTTTAATTTCTTTTGAAGAATTATTTACAGTTCAAATTTACCTGGTAACAGTTTAGAGATAATTTAAGGGCGTCTATAATTATTTGTAAATATATTTGTAAATGTTTACAACTATTGTTAAAGAGAAGCAACTTAAAGTAGTCTTGTACCAAGCAAAGAGATTTTCTCTAAATTGCCAATCTCAAAACTATTAAAGATCTTGCTGCATCAGTTTCATAATAGTTATTACATATATATATATATATATATATACAGAAATATAGTCTTAAAGTGTGCTATATTTATGGGGTAAAGTGCTCAATATCAGAGATAGAGCGTGTGTAAATATAAAAGTGGACATGGAAGTCAGCACTTAGAGGCGACAGAGGCCTGACGATTGCACTAGCATGAAACAGACTGTCGCCTCTAAGTGCTGACTTCCATGTCCACTTTTATATTTATATATATATATATATATATTTCATACATCAGAACTATTATTGAACAGATGTAGTATTATGTATTTCATGAGTTGATAATAAATGGAGGATAATATTTATCAAATGTTTTTTTTTTTTGGCCTTGGAGAATACTAAATCCCAGGTTTTAAAAATGCATGTCTGTATTTTTATGTTGTTTTCAGAATGAAACTGCCTTGCATGTTGCCTGTGAAAAGGGTCTAGTTCATCTAGTTCAAGTGCTTCTCAGTAATGGGGCTAACCCCAATACTCAGACATCTGCCCAGCTGAACACACTCACTCTGGATGATGAGGAACAACTTCCAGTCACCAAACAAACTCCATTGCATTTGGCCATCCTTAGTAAACGTGAAGATATTGTTGATGTTTTCTTACAGCACAAAGGTAATGCAACAAAAGTTCTATCTGTATTCATTATTAATTTTTATTTCTTAATTCTTTTATTAATTTTATTGGTTGTTCTTTCCTTTAAAATGGAGCTAATCTTTCCTTTAACCATTAAACTTTTGTTAAGAAGTTAAGAAAGGAAAACCTTTTTTTTATGATTAGACTACAGTTCAACTTTATTTATTTTATTAATTTTGCATATCATTAATTTTGCCCTTGGCCTTCAATAAAAGTCTTTAAACAAAAACATCTTGTACATTGTAATAAGAGATTTGTGATATTAAAGGTTGTGTATATGGATTCTGAAAATGGGTTAGCACTGACCTATGCCAGTTACAATGATATGAATTGATTATCACTATTATTAATTTTTTATGAGCAGAGTATTTTTTTTCATTAGTTGCTTTTTATTGCAACTACGTAGAACATCAGTCTATATCTGTGGATTAAAGAAATTCTCACATGCCTTTTACCTTGGAAAGGTATCTTTTGTTCTATTAAGTTTTGCGAAGTACTTACTCTTTATTATCAAACCATTTTGTTTATCATCGAATTATGAGAGGCTGAGCAGTTGCAATGAAAGGCAACTGATATTAAGATGAAAAAATACTAGTTAAAAATTAATAATGGTTGATAATATTTCATTGAATAAAAAGTCGATATAATATGATTATCACTGTTTTTGCTTGAATTTAATCCCTGATGAACGTTTAAGCTTGATTATATCTCTATTTTTTGTTTCTTTGCTACAGCCAAATATGCAAATAGCAATGATTCCCTGATGATTGTCCCCAACTTCAACCTAAAAGATTCCCAAGGCCAAAGTGTCCTCGGACTAGCTTTGTGGAATAACCTTCACAGTACATCCATCCGCCTGCTTTCTGCTGGTGCTAATATCAATGAGACCAACACAGAAAACTTGACCCTTTTACACCAAGCACTCTTAAAGCAGGATATTGTTAGTGCCCTCTTTCTGCTTGACCACCAGGTGGACACGTCAGTATTGTAAGTAGGCCATATATTTGAACAGTAATGACATTTGGTGAAGTAGGAAAAAGAGAAATTATTTCCCCTGAATCCCTTTTGTCAGAAAAAGATTCCATAAAAGAAGTAATAACTTGAAATTGCTGAATGAACAGAGCAAACCTCTTCCTTCTCCTTAATAATACTACTAATAATAATACAGTACCTGTCAAAATGATGAAGTAAGTATGCAAGTGCCAGCACTTATACCTAGGATAAGAGTATCTGTGCAAATCTAAGATCAAAGTTTGCTCTCTCGCACTTTGCTTAGAATTGGAGTGTAGTATCTGTGTATTCTGTGAAAAGTTTTACACACACACTTTTACATTTTTGAATTATTGTTACTCTTATTTTGTTTTTGGTTATACAGTGGAACCTCGGTTCACGAATTTAATTCGTTCCTGAAGGACGTTTATAACCCAAAATGTTTGTAAACTGAAACTATTTTTCCAATAGGAATCAATGTAGAGAAAAAAGTCACAGTACAATAAAATTGGAAAAGAAAAGCACAGCAAACACATGAATGTGTACAACACGGTAGTTGACTCAGAAATTATTCCATTTGTGTTAACTCGGTTCGGCTATGTTGTTCGAGAAACAAAATTTTGTTCAATAACCAAGGCATTTTCATCTTGAATTTTCTGTTTGAAAACCGATTAGTTCAACATGTGAGATGTTCGACATCCAAGGTTCCACTGTACTTACATTAGTTGAATGTTTATTAACTTCATTTCAAATTTTTAATGTTTTGACAGTATTTTATTAAATCTTTTTCTTGCCAATAACAAAGAAACACAAAAGTAACTTTTCCTGGAAAATATACAAAATCTTCATATTTTTTTTGTAGCTGTTGCCTGCTAGAACTAGAATTCTTCTGAATCCTTGCATCCTGTTCTTGAAATGTCAATTGTCATCTTTTATCTACTTAAATCTTCTTTTATTGTCCTCTCTTCTCAATAAATTTTTCTCAGTTTCTTTCACTCTCAGTAACTCCTTGCATCATCGTGACTTTATCACTTTGCTTGGGAGGAAATGATTAAAAAAAAAATTTGTGTTGGAAACTTATACAAACACAACTTACCTAAAAATTGTGTTGGTGATATAGTGGTGGTAGTACTGTTAACAGCAACAAAAAAAAAATAATATACAAATACAACAACAACAAAATAATATATAAATATTTGATACACGCCTTTCTGGTGCAGTTGCAAAATAATTTTACACATGGTATCACTTGTATAATATGCATATTGAATTAATTTGAAGTCTTATGTCCACCCCAACCTTGGCCAAAAATGCCAGGATGTAGCAAAAAAAATCTTGTCTACCATATTGACAACATCCAGTTATTGATAATGACTGAGATAGTTGAAAGTAATTGAATAAAACAGAGCCAACAAGTGGAATTTTGGACAATTTATCTCAAATTTTGATTTCTCTGTATAACATTATTTGAAAACTGAAAAAATACGATAGAAAAAATAAAACTGACATTCTTGTTAGTGTAAGTAAATAGTAAAAGTAAAAAATAACTAGGCGAGACATTAACATTCCTTCAATATAGTTAATTTATTTACCAATATTCTACTAGATGAGATGATATAGTTAGAAGTAGAAAGGATTTTTAAACATCAAATGAAAATGTCAAAACATAAATAAAATTTATTCAGGTTTGACACATCTTTGTTATTTTTTGTATAATGGGGAAATATGACCAAATTGATGAAGTGGGCATGGGATCACCCTTTGTCTCCAATTGTTGCTAATTTTTTCAAGGGGAATTTATTCAAAGAAGAAATTTGTTTAGATAGAGTACAGGCAATACTTCATCATACATATTGTAGGTATATTGCTGATATCTCTGATATTTTTAAAGAAAAAGAACCTTCTCTGCCCTTTTTGAATTAAATTCTCAGCATTAGAACATAATGTTCAATATCGAGTACGTAAAACATAATTCTTTACTGTTCTTAAACATCCTAATCCCTGAAAATGAGAATTCATTTAAAACTAGTACTTTTTGTAAAATAACTAATAGTAGTCTATTTACTAATTTTACAAGTTTAATTCCTTAAATTTAAAAAATACATTGAGTTAAAACTCTTGCAGATAGTTTATTGAAAATTATCAATACTGAACATAGGAAAATTAATGATTAAAATGATATCAAAAAACATATTACTAGAAACCTTTTCCATTAATTTATATCCAAGATATTGATAATCAACAGATGTCTTGCCATGGGTTGTATATATAATTAAGTCTAGTATAGCAGATCATGATTACTTTGTAGCATATTCCACCCTCACTGAGTGCTCCACACTTCTGGCCTTGTGCTAGAGTAAGGTTAGATTAATAAATACCAAAACTACATGTCACTATGTAGTATAAAATAATGGACAACAAAGAGCAGTTTAATATATAATCGGACATTAAGGGTAGTTTTTGTGTTGTGTTTTTTTGTTGTGTTTTTTCTACTGTGTGTGTTTTGTGTTCTTTAATGATTTTCAATTAAGTCAAAGACTTAGAATTAAACAATGCAAGCCAGATCTAAAATTGTGGATCCTCTGATTGGGAGATTGGAGGTTTTGAGGAGTATGGAACCACCACCAATTGCTATTGTTCCCAGGTCCACCCTAACCTGGGCTGATAGCACTTCTTCAGGTCCCAGCTATGTGCAAATAGTGAAGCCTCAAACAAAAACACTATGAAAGTACAAAAATACATTTCTATATAAAAAAAAAAAATTACCAGCAATTGATATTTATAGCAAAATTAGCCGACAAGTCACTTTTATAGCAAAATAACCAACTGTATCTGTAGCTGAAGGCAGACAACTGGTCAAATGATTTAGATTTCAGCATTAAATAACCCATAGAGATTGAGATGTCGTTAAACAAATTCAACCAATTAAAATTCTGGAGGGATAAAATCAAAACCCAGTGAAGATTGAACTCGAATAGCTTGCTCACAATTCTGGTATATGGCAGGCATCCAGGATTATTATATAGTAATTCTATCACCAGTATAATGCCCCCCCCCCCAATTTAAAATCTTTTCTCTTGTATTCTGTTATTGAAGGACTCCCGAAGGAGACCTGCCCCTCCAACTGGCTATCAAGCGTCACTTACCTGTCATCGTGGAAGCCCTGTGTGCTAAGGGAGTTAATATGAACATTGTTGACGTCGATAACAATTCTCCCTTGTGGCTGGCCCTCGACTCAGGACAGGAAGATATTGCACATATTTTGGTAAGTTCATTTTTATATGTAACGAACCATACTAACTGTTTCATGTCTCTCAGGTGATTAGTTTGCATTATATATACTAGAAAGACCTGTGAATACTTCACGGTTTTAAATTTTCTAATGAATCCTAATTCTTAACTCTTAAGTTAACAATTCAATATGCTCATAATGATTTCTACAACAAAAAAATATCAATAGAAATTCCCTTATTGCATTGTTAAATATTTGAGTTTAACAACTTTAACAAAATATTGCAATAACAATCATAAATATGAATGCTGGTCATTATTTTAAGTAGGTACAAATGAAAAGATTTGAAATTAACAACTTTTTCCATTTCACTGAAACAGCTGTTAAACACTTCTATCTACACTTCTTTCTTTGTTTCTTTCATTTATTCACTGAAATGAAGTAGTGTCTTTTCCCCTCTTTCCACATGATCAAAACAGAATCGTCCATTATTTATGAGGTATTGGCAGGAGACATTAAACATTTTCATCTTCCCTTATTTCTCTCTTTCTAGCCAAATCCCTATGAACATTACTCTTAATTGTAATTAAAAAATAATTCAGCAGACGATTTTATTTTATTTAATTTATTGTAAATTAAATTTTGACAATTACCTTAATAGGTTTCTGTCGTTTGATACTGTGCATCTGAAAAATTGCAGTCACCATAATATATTGGCCTTTTTGCTGAGATTAAAGTGTAGTATCTGTTCTTATCAGCTTAATTTGATTCTTTCTTTCTCTCTCTCCCCACTTCTATCCTCCCTTTTTCTTTCTTTGATTTTCTCACTGAAACCAAGTAATGTCTTTTCCCTCTTTCCATGCGATCAAAATATTCATGAGGTATTGACAGGAAGTGATGGTTGTGTTAACTAACGAAGGGAGAGACAAGCACAATTATAATAGTTATATATATATATATATATATATATATATATATATATATATATATATATATATATATATATATATATAATAAGATCAGCCAATCATGCTACCTTGGTTTCAACCTTTTGGTATCCTCAGGCAAGAAGAGCCAAATGATTTCTTAACTCTTTATTATGTATATATAAATGTACAACATGAAGTGTAATATATATATATATATATATATATAATTCTAACAGTTGAAATATAATCCTTGAAAATGGCTAAATGTATAGCTGAAAGCGCTCGGATAAAAAGAACATTCGGACAATTTTTATATAATTTATCATCTAAAGAGAAAAACATTATTAGATCGCTTGAGAAATTATATAAAAAAAAATTAATAAAAGCACCTTGTCAGTCATTTTTAATGAAATGTGCATGAAAGAAGGATTGCTGCCTAAATACACAAATTATATATATATATATATATATATATATACACTTTTTTTTTCTTTCTTATGTATAAGTAGATAATTTTAAATGACAGATATTAAACAATGTAAATAATGCAAAGTTAAATAAAAAAAAAAAATAACCCCAAATATATATTTTTTTCTCTCTGGCTCACATTTTTAGGTGAAACATGGTTGTGATGTGGACATGTGGGGTCCAGGCCCTGAAGGATGTTACCAGAACCTGCTGCACCGGGCAATAGACGAGAACAATGAGTCAGTGGCCTGCTTTCTCATTCGAAGGTCAGTGTCATTTCTTTTTTTTTTTACTTTTTTTTTTTACTTTTTTCTTACTTTTTTTTTTACTTTTTTTTTCATTGGCTATAAGATGTGGGCAGCAAAATAGTTTTGTAAAATATTTTCAATATGTTTCTAATTATTGCATAGATTGAAAATAGACAAAATTATTCACTCTTAATAAAATTTTGAAAAATGCCTAAATTTGTAATGTGCACTTGGTAGTTTCAGCTGATGCAGAAAACTACTTTACTCCAATATATTTTCATTAAGATTCTTAGAAGTTTTCTTTTTTTCTTCTTTTCTTTTCTTTTATTTTTTATTTTTTATTTTTTTTCAGCGCATGTGACAAAAATAGTCCCAGGAGGCCTGGTCCTAATGGAGAAGGAGGTGAAGAGGCCAGGTAAGGTTGAATTTTTCTTTGATTTTCATTCTAAGTGTTTTTTGTTTTTAATTGGTTCTATATGACTTGTCATGTGGTACATGAATTGGTCATTTTTTACGCTAGTTTATAATAGACTCGGTTCAATTTCTATGCTTAATACAGCGAATACTTGCAATGATACTTGGCATTACATCAGCTGAGCTTTTTTCCTTTTTTTCTGTTTCACTACAGTTGTTGCTTTGAGAGATTTGTGAGTTTCATCTAAAATATTAAGAGTGAGATTGTCATAAGTAAAGCAGTTTGATAGGTTTAAACCATGTGGTGGTGGTTTATTTCATATACAGTACATAGGCATCATCGTTTTGTTTTTAATGATGTTTTTTTTTAAAGAAGCTCAATGATAATTAAACAAATTTATTTTAATTTTTATGAACAAAACAAAATTTCAAAAATGAAAATTTTAGATTTGTTAGATTTTCAAAATATACTCTTACAAAATGTAAACAATGCTGTTGACTGCTGTGATCTAAATGCTAAGGTAGTTTCACTTTCAGGGCAGAAAATACATTTATTTGAGCAACTAAACAATTATGGAAGATATCAACAAGACATTTATTAAAATCATGAAGGACCAGATTTGAAAGGAATAAGAAAACAGTTATTTTTAAAACCTTTATTTTTTTTATCTGAATATGTAAATTAGCAATCTCCAATTATCAAGATTCACTACGGTGGGCAAGTAGGTGCAAATAACAAACTGTACTTATTTGATGATGAAAAAAATCATTTAACACAAAAAATATTAATTTTTCAATATAATTTTCTCAAAGCATTTAACTCCATGACAATTTCAAATTCAACAATATAAGTGTGTCAGACTATTGACCCACCTTTCTGTGTGTGTATGAGAGAGAGAGAGAGGGAAAGAGAAATGTTTTAATTCTAATATGGGCAAAATCATTGTCATTTTATTTTTTCTCTTGTTAGGGATGGGCAGACCCCGCTTCACTTGGCTTGTGCCTGGGGCCTGGAACTGGTGGTTCAGTGTCTTATGGAACATGGAGCTGATGTCAATATTCAGGTAAAAAAAAGATGGAATAAGTCTGTCAATTTGTTGCATACAATAAAGCCTTGCATATATTTAAAATGTCTATGATATTTAAAAATAATTTGAAAATTTGTTTTTAGGTTTTAATTTGATATCTTTAAATCTTAACTTTTGTGAAAGTTCCATTATAAAATCTTTGGAGATGTTAATTAAATAGAATTTTTTTTTTAATGCCATGTCCGTTCAGGGTGTAAGTGATCATGGCTCTCTACGGATTCTTTTTCTTTATCTGTGAATTGTTATGCGTTCTTGGAAAAGATAGTGAAATCATTTTCTGTTGCCTTTTCCACAGTTTGAAATTCAGTTTTCATTCTTTTAGACTGATTACCAGCCATAGCTAAAGAACCCACTTTGCTTTGCTATTTAACCTATAGCTGTGTAGTGGGAAGAAGAGACAGATTCATGGGGTTAGTGCAAAAGTGAATGCAACAGTCACAGCAGGAATTTGAAGTCTATTCGATGTTTCCACTTTCCATGTTAAAAACCATTACACTACCCAAAAATCTATTGCAGAGTGTTGGACATTATTTTAATGGCAAGTTAAATTAGTTTTGTGATTATTATGAGGCAGTGATTGTTGAAGATAATGAAGTTGTTTCCCCATTGACTTTCCCTTGGTTTGGAATTCAGGTTTCTTTATCTTAGACTGATTGCCACCAAGGCTAGAAAGCCTAGCCTACTCTGCTATTTGACCTCTAGCTGGAAAAGATGACAGGGATTTGTGCCTTTTCTAAGGTTATTTGTGTGAAAGTGAACATAATAGACTAGCACATTATGAAATGGACAAAGTCCGACAATTATTTTAAGACATTTTTATATTTATACATTCTTTTTATAGATACAGATATTTAAGTAAATGCTCTGTTTATAATAAACAGTATTAAACAACATTTACCAGCCTCAATGTCCGAGAAATTTTCATAAAAAATATTCGTCCTTCGACAGGAATCGAACTTGTATCCTATACGAAATTGTCATATAGCCTGACATGCCTTTAACTGATTTGGCTACATAGGAGCATTCGGTTAGCAAGGTCGATTTTACTGTCTTTAAACTACAATCTTCCATCATTCTCTCACGTACATTCATATTTTTTCTATGAAAATTTCCTGGACATTCGGGCTGGTAAATGTTGTTTAATACTGTTTATTATAAACGGAGCATTTATTTAAGTATTTGTATCTATAAAAAGAATGTATAAACATAAAAATGTCTTAAAATAATTGCCGGACTTTCTCCATTTCATAATGTCTGACGTCATTTGTTTACATTTGGATATGCCATGAGCAGATATGAATGTACGTGAGAGAATCATGGAAGATTGTAGTTTAAAGACAGTAAATTTGACCTTACTAACCGAATGCTCCTCTGTGGCCAAATCAGTTAAAGGCACATCAGGCTATATGACGGTTCCGTCTAGGATACAGGTTCGATTCCTGTCAGAGGATGAATATTTTCTATGAAAATTTCTCGGACATTCAGGCCGGTAAATGTTGTTAATACTATTTATTATAAACAGAGCATTTACTTAAATATTTGTATCTATAAAAAAAGAATGTATAAACATAAAAATGTCTTAAAATAATAGACTGGGTTGGAATTTGAACATAGCTAGTCAATTTTACTTTCAGCGCTGATAATCATTACACTACCCACACATTTATTGTAGTGTAGACTTCATTTTAATTAAATTGGTTCTGTGATTATTGTTGGAACTTGAAGCAATAATTGTCGAGAAGAGCCTGAATTGGAACAAATAAAATGGTAGACAAATTTTTAAGACTTGAGGCTTTAGTGGAGCACTCAGCAAAAATCAAATTCAGTTGCTTGCAGATTCCAAATTAGTGTCTGTGACAAAAAGATTCCTCTTAGATGTCCTGTATTTATATATTTTTTCTCTGATTTTTAATGTTTGCAATTGATTTGGCTTTCAAATTCATTTGAACTCTTTCTTTGCTTTCAAGGATGCAGATGGCAATTGTCCCTTGCATATTGCCATCCAGAACCAACATTCAGTGATCATTTCGTTGTTACTTGCCCACCCCAATCTCAACCTGTCCCTGAAGAATCGACAAGGGTACAGCCCATTTGCAGTAGCTATGATGACCAAAAACAACAAGGCAGCTCAGGCCATCTTGAACCGAGAGCCAACAGCAGCAGAACAGGTAACATTTCTCCTTTTCTGATTGCTTCTTTATTGAAATACGGTGGGGTTGATTAAGTGATCATACACATGAAAATATTTCATATTTTTATTTGTAACATATTAAATTAACAAAACTGGAATATATCTACTGTAGCAGATTGCATACTAAAAATGTATGCATATAAAACTAAATAATATTCCATGGTTAAGAAAATATAGCAATATTTAAATTTTTAGGGGTTTAAAAAATGATCGTACAGCAGAACAAAAACATGTTTTCTCCATTTAATATTTTGTAGCAAAGCCTATATTAAGTTCAAAAGCAACCAATCTCTTTTCCTGTAGTCTTTAATTAACGATTCGCATACTTTAGTAGGTATTTTGTCCCATTCTTCCTGAGTAATTGTCTTCGGGTTTTTGATGTTTGTTGGACCTCTATCACTGATCTTATTTTTCAAAAACCGCCATAAATTCTCTATTGGATTCAAATCTGGTGACTGACTGACCTTTGTAAGATGTTAACATTGTTATTAGCAAGCCAATTCTTCGTACTCTTAGCAGTATACTTGGGATCATTGTCCTGCTGGAAGATCCAATCAGGAGGAAGCCCAAGATTCTCTACAGAAAACGATAAATTTTTGCTTAGGATTTGTTGATATTTTTCTGCATTCATTCTCCCATCTATAATTGCGAGTTTGCCAACACCTCACATCGAAAGGCTTCCCCAAACCATGATACTACCCCCACCAAATTTGACAGTTGGTATGGTGTTCTTGGGTGCGTATACTTCACCGTCTTTCCTCCATACATGATTCAGGGAATTGCGACCGAACAACTCAATTTTACTCTCATCTGTCCAAAGAACTCTTTCCCAATAAGAATTTTTCTTATCTTTATGCTCTGTCGCAAATTTCAACCTGGCATCTTTATGCCGTTTCAGAAGGAGTGGTGTCTTTCTTGGGGAGAGCGACTTTATACCGTCTCTGCATAGTTCATTACTAATCGTTTGCTTAGTTACGTTTCCTGACAAACTCTGATCATTCTGAAGGTTTTGTCTGATGGCCATTGCGTTACTTTGGACTTGTCACCTCAACTTTCTTCGTAATCTGGGAGAGATCTTCCTGGGAGCACCATGTCTACCTTTGTTCTCAGCAGTATTAACATCTTTTAAATCTTGCAATAAATGAACCAATTGTTGAAAAAGGTATGTTCGTGTCCGTGGAGATGTTTCTGTAACTTTTTCTATTGTTTCATAGCTTAATAATTAGCTCTTTTTGAGCACAAGTCATTTCCTTACGTCTAGCCATTATTAAAACCGTTATCAGTGAACAGTGACTGCAGAATGATCCAATTTTAACTGAATGTTGCAATAGAGTTACTGAGAATATTCTAGAACAGTGTAGAATCTTCTACTTTGAAGTACAACCAAAATCTACTGCATTATAATGCAAAAATTGACACTCTATGAACACTTTTTCCACTATTCAAAATATAAAAATTTGCATAAGTATTATTTATCGATGAATTTCTAATTTAAAAATTACATATTCTGATTCTATGCCCCAAAATACATATATAACATTGTTATTCGAGGTTTTCATTTGCTATAAGTGAGAATAACAACCATTTGTTTGCTGTATGATCACTTATTCATCCCAATGTACTTGAATTGGTCATAGCTGTTGCTCCCATCAGGGGAACCCTCTGCCTTGGTTGTTACCTCCAATCTAAGAAGCTTTGCCATGTCATCACTGCATTGGCTGGATACATAACTATGGAGCTCAGTCTACCCCATTTTGCTAGATGCACATTGACCCTGAAAAACGGTTCATCCACTCTGCTTAGTGTCTAGCAACCCTCCTCACAAGAAAGGCCTGGTGGGAGAACTGGTTTAGTCACTGATGACCTGACCATGTGGCAGGTAGTACTGGATTTCATGGTACCATCAGCACTTGTAGAATGACTTGACACAAGGGATATACTTTCACTCTCAGTAACCCCTTGTATCTTAGGGGCTTTATTGCCTTATTTGGAGTGAAATAATTTAAAAAAAAAAGGATATAGTATTTATTATCACTTCATTACTAGTTTTACTTCATCTTACCATTGCTTACATTTTCTATCACAAAACTGGTTGTAATTGGGGAAAATACTTCATGCAAATATTTCAAAGAACATTTTCCCTCTAAAGACAGTGTTATCATCATTATTCTTTGACTAGTTGTTCTTTCTTATTCCTCTTACTCTTGTTCATCTCGTTCCTCCTACTCTCGTCCATCTCGTTCCTCCTACTCTCGTCCATCTCGTTCCTCCTACTCTCGTCCATCTCGTTCCTCCTACTCTCGTCCATCTCGTTCCTCCTACTCTCGTCCATCTCGTTCCTCCTACTCTCGTCCATCTCGTTCCTCCTACTCTCGTCCATCTCGTTCCTCCTACTCTCGTCCATCTCGTGCCTCCTACTCTCGTCCATCTCGTGCCTCCTACTCTCGTCCATCTCGTGCCTCCTACTCTCGTCCATCTCGTGCCTCCTACTCTCGTCCATCTCGTGCCTCCTACTCTCGTCCATCTTCTTTACATTTTGTATTAGTAGTAGTCATCTTAAGTTGTTTGAGATTTTGGGGTGATGTATTCTCGTTATTACTCTTTTAACTAGTTGTTCTTTCATTTTATTTCTCCAGCAAGATTTGAACTCACTTCCCTTGTCCTTAGAAGCCTGTCTTTCCATGACAGTATCGTTACAAAGATTTTAATTATAGGCATTGTGAAAAGAAGGAATGGAGCTATATTCTTTACTTCTCTGATTGCTACTACACTGTTTATATGCATGAGTAGTATTAGATTCTTACTCTCTAAAGACTTAATTTTTATTTTCAATCTTTACTGCTTATTTAATTGTTATATAATAATTATCGGAGAATTGTTATGAAAAGCAACAGAAATGTCTTGTAAGAAATAATGACAAGGCTTCATCTAAGGAAATTGTTGACTATTACATGTAATACTGCTAGCATATACAAACAAACATGGCAGTGGTGTAGCTTAAGAAATATAGCTTATTTAAATGATGCCTACTAATGAAAGCCCTCCTGGACAAATCTGTAATTGCATTATTATAGAAAGAGAGGCTGCCAGTGAGAAGAGTTGAGAGTTAAAATATTGTTAGTTCTTTACTTCTATTCTTAATATTGTAGAATAGCAGTATGAGAAATGCAATAAAATGGAACAGAAATAAAATGAGAGATTAGTCAAAAATTAAGGAATATTGTCTTTTGAAGTCCCTGAGAATTAAAGATAAGGGTGGTTGGTTTTGTCTCCCAAATTTTCAATAAATGTTTTAATGCATAAGCCACTATGTGAGGGAGGCCATAAAGATTCTTATTTTTGTCTAATTATAATATATAAATTATTATGTTCTATTCTCCAATTTAAAAGATGCGTTCTGGACTTTCTACTTATTAAAGACTCTGCAGATTTGTCTTTCTGTTCTTGGTTTATTCTAAAATATTGACATTTGTGTTTTCCTTTCTTTTTTCTTACCCAGACAGACAACAAAGGCCGGAACTTTCTGCATACAGCCATCACAAATGGGGACATTGAGAGTGTATTGTTCTTGATCAGTGTTCATGCCAATGTCAATTCTCGCGTTCAAGATGCTCACCAACATACACCCCTTCATCTTGCCGTTTTGGCACTCTCAGAGATTATTGTTCGCAATTTGGTGAGTGTGACACAATGGTGTTAATCATGTCCCTGTTATAATTATATCCCATGTTTCTATTATTTTTTTTGGTTGGCGGGGGGGGGGGGCACTAAACAACAAATTCTCATGCAAAAATATCAATATAGTTCATTCCTCTTACATAATACAAATTTCTCTTGTAGTGTTTAGATTTTTGGAACAAAGCAAAAAGGAATGAGTTGGTTTTAAAAGCTTAGCAAGAACATATTTTATTTCAGCTGGTAAAATAGTTCTAAGAAGGAGATGAATTGTTTCAGTCAGTGTAAATTTTTTTTTCCTTGCCATTTGTTTATTGATGGTGCTATGCTGGCAAAATTGACAAAGCTTATATCATTTGAGAAATAATGATTAACCGTTTCCATACAGGAAAAATTTGGCATTCACTGATCAAACAATTCATACTATTGTTGATTGAAATGTATAACATTGTTGTGACTGTTGTAGAAAATGTGTTACTCATGTATAAAATAAACAATAATAAAATTAAATGAATAAATAAAAACAAAATGCTAATATACAATAAGGATAATATGAGAATAAGAGAAAACATTAAATAGGGAATAGCTCCTACTTCCAATCATGGAGTCAGTCTAACTGAAAGGAAACAATCCATTCTTTAAAAATAGTGCACATGGTAACGAGCTTCATCCAAAGCAAGATCAGTAAGACACAAGGACTTGTAATATTTCCTAAGATTCTTGTCACAAATGTGTACACAGTATGTTATTATATCTGTATTATATTATTTCTCTGCAGCTTATTGTAAATAAGTATTGTTTACAAGATCAACACTTTTATTTCTTAGCAAATTGAAGGGACACAAGCAAACTTTGTTTAAAATTTGTAAGAATTGTTTTATATCAGTTTTTCACCATGTTTTACAATGAGTAATGAAAGAAAAATAAATGCTTTTAAACATCAGTTTCCTTCCAATGTTTTTATTTTTGGTAGTGTGGAATGCTAACAACTTGATTATATCATTTTTCTCTCCTAGTTGCTTAGGCTACCTATTTTTATTGTTGGAAGGGTTCCACAGATGTGATTTTTGTTATTTGGTAAAGCTCTTGGCAATTTTCTAATTCCAATCTATGGTCTGATGAAAGTTTGTATTTAAGATTTGATGAATTTGTTCATTTGAAGCCATTTCTAAACATTGTTTTGGGAAATGGTTGTATCTAGACAATAGACAATTCTGAATGAGTTGGACAACATGCTGATGAAAGTCTAGATCTGATGGAGCTATTTAAGAACACAAGTTTTCAGGTGGCTGCTGTTTTAATTCAACACAACCCTGAATTTAACACTTTAAAAGAAACAAAGAAAAAAAATGAAAAATTGTAAAAAGACCAAAGTTAACCTGTTTCTAACAAAATGATTTAATAAATCTAGCATAAAAATAGATTGAAAAATGACCTGATAGCTTCTGGGGTTTTTGTGCAGTTGAATGCGGTTTGCAGTACGCTTTGCTGGGCCCTGATGAAACATCATTGATAGAATGTTAGAAAATCCAATCAAAATATAGAATTTTTAAAAAAATGTTCAATTCATTCAACTCCAAATTACCCCCCCTTCTCTGTTTTTTTGTACTTAAAGCTGCCATTTCATTAAAACCGTCCTTTCAGAAATTTTTTTTTTTTTTTCCAGTTGTTGGCTGGGGCTAATGTCAATGATCGGACATTACATGGGGAAACAGCATTACACCTGGCAGCTACTAATGACAATGCTAACATAAGCACAGCACTCATAGAAAATGGTGTAGATATTGATGCCCTTGATGAAAATTCCAATAATGGTGAGTTGCAAAGTGTTTTAAAATTCTAAAAAAGACGCACATTGATTGGTGGGATGTGGATAATGTAATTTTTAATTTTATCTTAATGTCAAAAAGACTTGAGTGTCTGTCTGAATTTCTGGTACGAGGAATTGTATTTGCATGTGGACTGTTGTCCTCATCTTTGCTGTTAATATTAGCCTCATGAATTTGTTAGTTTAAGAATTTGATGACCTAGTAATTGTGAGTTTAATACCTGGGCCGAGTAGTGTGCAGTTAGACAATGGAAACTGGGTAAACAATAACTGAGCAATACTAAATAAGAATGATGAGATATCCCTACACATGGTCAGCCAAATAAGAACAATCTACTCCTGTAAATTAAATAAAATGTTCAATTTGAAATTCCCTAAAAGATTACCTAGATAAAGTCTGGAGGTCATACCGGCTGCAGACTTATGCATTTAAAAACATTTTGGTATAGTGAATAAACAAATGATTTTAGTTAGTTTTTTACTGTAATGTAGTAATTCTGTAATAAACGAGTCTTCTTAGAGTTTTTTTTTTTTTTTATTAATTTTTGCTGAGCTTTACTTAATACAATAAAAAGTAGGAAATGTCTCCATTGCACCCCATCTCCCAAGTGAGATACGGCCTTGTTTGTTTTGAAAATCAGCCTTAGAATCCTTGCTGTTTATCACGGTTTGAACACTTGACTTTTGGAACTGTTAAAAAATACCAACTTTTTTTTTTTTTAATTGAAAAAAAAATTTTTTTTTTTTTTTTATTAATTGTTCACCTAATACGAGGTTCAAGAGCCACCCAAGGTAGAGGGTTACTGAATGAGGTTGTTGTATGAATGTAAGTGGAGGAGGTAAGAAGTACAGATAGATAACATTTGACCCTAGACTTTAAGATTGTAGTGATTTGGAGAAAGCATCCTCTCTGAAGTCTGTTTCACAAAGTAGCAGTTCTAGAAGATGATAATGTTTTTTAACATTACTTCCACATATATACACTAATTGCAAAATGTCAGTACATAAAAAAAGAAATTTTCTTTTAAAAATATTCCTGTTCACTGATATCCATTTGTTATTTAAATTTCTCAGTTATAAAATCATTATTATTGAATAACATTTCAAAGATATCTATGTATAAAAATTAATAGATGATTTTAAAACAAATAAATTAAATATTGAAAAAAAAAAAATTCAGTGGATATTTTTTCTTTCCCAAATTAAAAGTATACAGTGTAGATGTAGATAAATGAAAAGTAACTGAAAACATTCCAAAAAATATTTATATTTTAGTTTTATTGCAGTTTTTATTTTCTGGGTTAAGACATAATTTTACATTTGTAAATTTCAAATAAAATTTTAACTTATTTAATTTTTGCTTTTATAAAAATTCAAATATTTTTAGTGTTCAAGTGATTTTTTTTTTTTTTTTTTTTTTTTTTTAGATTGTGGGTAGAGTTGGCTTAAAAAAAACAAGTTTCAGAGATTTTTCTTAAAAATATTCTTAATTTATTTCTGAATGATTAAGTACTGAAAATGATATTGAAATCAGATCACTGATTTGGGGCAGATGTTTAAAATCAATTCATATTTCCTGTAGAAATATTTCTGCAGGTAAATGTTTTAAAGTGTAAACACATTTTCAAAGTAATCCCTGCTTCTATATATTGGGCATAATTTTCATATCAGAATTTTCTTCAGTTTTTTCTTTGGAATGGCACAGATATTATTATGATAAAATTGCTGTTAGAAGTTTCAAGTATTGTCAAAAGTGCATGAGAGTATTGAGTCAATGAGATGAACTCTTACATCATAACATATTCCTTATGAAAATTATTTTTCTCCTTTGTGTTTTGAATGATTGTAAGCATCTTGCACATGAGACTCAGAAGTGTGCTTGTTATTTCTCTTGAATATTCTTCTTTAGATTTGACAGATTTATTCTTATCTTCACTGTTTACTTTGGAGAAGAAGGCATTGTGCATAACCTGTACTGCTGATAAAAAATAAAATATATATTAGCTACTCTTGTTTACTTTGCCTTTATTTATTTATTTTTCTTTTGTAATTATTTGGCATCAGTTGATCCAACCATTCCTGTCTTAACAGTAATAATAAAAAATTGTTTTTAAACTTATAGTTTATATTTACTTGAATAACTGATTAGATATTTTATATTTTGTTTCTTTTTGTCCTACTGGCATTCTGTAGCAAACGTTTTTAGCTCTTCCATTGATTTAAAATTGAAGTAGCTTTTTATTAGCCATTTTATCATCATTGTTTAGGAGTCGTTACATTTCCTTCCAGTTTTTTGAATTTTAAGTTCTCTCATGATTATTGTTAGTAATGGATTTCATATTTAGCCGTTCAATTAAATGTTATTCACACTGGATCGTGGTCCACATTTTCTGGTTGTCCATTAAAAGCAAATTTGTGATGGTGTTAAAACTTGGAGGCTTCAGTTGAGGATGATCTCCCTTTAATTGCAGACGAAATATAGAAATCTTCTATGATAGAAGAACTAATTCTCTGCTTGTCATACACTGTCTTTGATTTTGCATGTGCCTATGCAGTGTTGGGCATAAGTGACTTTCATGTGTGGGTGCCATTTGTTGTACACACAAGCACCTACACACAATTTAACTGTCTTTTGAAATAAGACATTGGAATAATACATTCCCTTCTTACTCATTCTGAACAACCCCTATATTGGGCTGAGCAATCGTAAAGTTGGTGACCAAGTATATATAAAAAAAAAGAACACACACACACATAAAAACCACTAAATAATTTCATGCCCATCCAGCTGTGAAATTAAATAAAAAAGAGAAATAAAAATAATCGTTTTTTTTTTCTTTTACTTACAGTGAAAGAGCTTTAGTATCTTACCAATAATTATTTCACTCTGTTTCTATCTATTTCAATGTTATAATCAAGACCAACTGGTTATGGGGAGCCTGATTGGGAGCCCTGGCTGTGCTTTGTGACCCTTAATATTTTATCAATTTGATTTTTTTCCTACCTACATTACAAATTAAACTAAGCACAACTGACTATTAAGAGATGAAAATTTTTTGCGGATTTTTATGTAATTTTTTTTTTGTTTTCTTTACAAATCTGTGAATTTGTTTTGCTCATGCTAAGTCTAAAAAAATGCTATATAAAATTCACTATTTTTCATCCATGATGTTATATGTGTTAAATTATCTAACTTTTTAACTAGAAAAATCTCAAGTTGATGTTAAAAATTGTTGCAAAACATTATTGATTTATTTAAGATGGAATGATCTATTATGACATGTCTCTAATTTGTATTTTGACACATTGTATTTCCAATTTTTCTAGTTGAATTGTTCACCTATATTGCATATGATCCATTATTATACATAATTAGGTTAAGATAAAATTTGCATTTAATATGAATACTACCTTATGAAAATTGAGATGTATTCAAGTAAAGGGAGGGCGTATCATAGATTTGGGTGAGTTGGGGGTCACAAGATACTTGCATCAGTCCTAATAATAATATATAATGTGATATAAAGAACAAATAGGAAACGTTTATCAATCTAACATGTTTCACTTTTATTAAATATTGATAAACATTTCCTATTTGTTTTTTATTTTATCATTCTGTCAGTTTCTGATCCATATTTGATCCCAACTATATATATATATATATATATATATATATATATATATATATATATATATATATATATATATATATATATAAAATTGCTGTCGGGTACAATGAGTTAAGGAATATTCTGACACTTGACTAAAAGAAAATATTGATTTGAATTAGCCTCATTTGATAGTGGGCTTTTAAATAATGCATTTGTTGAGATATGATTGATTTACTCTAACTACTGAGCTATCCCTGTAGGGACAGCAAACATTTTTTTTTTTCTTACAAACTCTCATCTTATCATTTCAGCCTTACACATAGCTGTGCAGCATAGCAATCTGCACACAATTCGGTGCCTCTTAACAGAATCAAATATCAATGCAGAAGCATTAAATGGAAAGTAAGTGCATATTTTGCAGTTTCTTTTTTTAAATGTGCATTTTGCAGCTGTGATTCACTACTTTTTAAAAACATTTACTTAGCCATGGAAAAAAAACAAAATCTTGTTTATTATCTTTTCTTAATTATTTATATTTATTCTGCTTTGTTCCTCCCTTAGCATGTAACTATGTTATGCTCTGCCAACACTTCATAAATAATGGACTATTCTGTTTTGATTGTGTGGAAAGACGGAAGAGACATATCAGATGCTGCTTGTTTTCGGTAAGAAAGAAATAATGGACTGTTCTAGTTTTATCACAAGAGAAGATGGAAAAGACATATTAGAGATGATGTTTGATTTTGATGAGAAAAAGAAATTAAACAATTCAAACAGGAGAGCTGTGAAATTTTCATCGGTACTATTAATATTAGATAGAATCTTAGTTTACTTACCTAGTAAATATAGCTTACACAAAATTGAATTATGCACACCTTTTGCGAAATGTATAACTGAATTGCCTCTGAATGCCAACAGGCACCTGTTTAAGTATTGAATTAACAATCAATGGCTTGCAATTTGTATATACTGACTATGACCCTACAAATGCCTTATACTGACTATTGCCCTACAAATGCTTTATACTGACTATTGCCCTACAAATGCTTTATACTGACTATTGCCCTTCAAATGCTTTATACTATTACCCTCCAAATGCTTTATACTATTACCCTCCAAATGCTTTATACTATTACCCTCCAAATGCTTTATACTATTACCCTCCAAATGCTTTATACTATTACCCTCCAAATGCTTTATACTGACTATTACCCTCCAAATGCTTTATACTGACTATTACCCTCCAAATACTTTATACTAACTATTACTCTACAAATGCATTATACTATTACTCTACAAATGCTTTATATTATTACCCTCCAAATGCTTTATACTATTACCCTCCAAATGCTTTATACTGACTATTACCCTCCAAATGCTTTACATTAAAATGTCAAGGAAAATCAATGACAAAATGAAAAAAGTTTTTGCATGATGTGTTTCATCCTTTAGGACTTTATTTTACTAAAATGATCTTTACATTGATGTGACTACATATGCGCATGAAGAAGAGGGGGTCACTGAGAATTTTAAATTAAAATTTTTTTTTTTTTTTTTTTTTTAATGGAGAAAACATATCACACAAAAACTTTCCAACTCTGTCATAACTTTTCAATAAAATTGTTCTTGATATTTAAAAATTTATATAGTGTTTTCCTATTAAAATGTCAGTATTGTGAAAGCATTATTACATTTTCCTTTCCTCTCTGTCTTCTCTGCATTTTCTTTATTTCTAAAATTCTATTTTTTTTCTCTATATTTTATGAATCTCGTTGCCTGGTATTTTATTTTTCTAATTCAATAATATATTATTCAGTGTATACATATATTTTTATTTAAATTGAAATTTTTGTTTTGTTTTTCAGAGGTCAGAATTCTTTGCATGTCCTGTCTCAGTATGGGAAAGATAATGCAGCCGCAATTTTTGAATTGTTTCGCGAGGCAATGCCTGATTATCCAATTGATCAGCCAGATCTTGAAGGAAATACAGGTTGGCATGTTTCTCTTCTTATAATTATCTCAACTTGAAGCAGCAGCAGAAGAAATGAACACATTTTGTTGGATTGTTTGTTGACTTGTCCTTCATTTGTTAGGATCTACTTGTGAAATGATCAGATGCAAAGTACATTAGTCACTTGGGACCAGGATATTGAATTACTATCTGATTTACTGCCAGAGTGTGAAAATGTTTTTTGCAAAATTTAAACCGACAACAACACTGGCTACTCAGTCAATGAATGGAAATGACTAAAATATGCTATTTTCCTATTAAAATGTCAGTATTGTGAAAGCATTATTACATTTTCCTTTCCTCTCTGTCTTCTCAGCATTTTCTTTATTTCTAAAATTCTATTTTTTTCTCTATATATTTTATGAATCTATGGCTATTGTCATTATAACACACTCTTACTTATATAAAGTACTTCATATAAGGATTCTCTATACATTATGCTTCGGCTCCCTGATGTAACACCTCTGAAAATTGACTCCAATCATTATGTTGTTTTTACTATGTCCATTTTATCGGTATCAATATATTGAGCCAATGAAGACTGTAGGTCTTAGAGAGGACTATCCTTCTTCCAGTGTAGTACACTGATGCTACAGAATCACAAACAAGAGCTGTACCAAATAATAGAAACCACATCACTTGAGATCCTTCAACAACAGCAACAACTTAAATGGATATCACATGCAACTTGAAGAGAAAAAAAATGACATAATCAAGATGTTGACATTCCAAACAAAATATTGAGAAGGAAGCCCCAACCAGTACTGGAAAGAGCAATAACAATTACTGGACTAGAGAAACCTTTTTCTTTGAGAACTGTTTTAAGAGAAAGATTTTAAAAATTTCAAATGATAATAGCTTTGGCTGCTCTGTCAATGAATGCTGAATGTATCCTCATAAGGAAACGGCTAATATTACCATTATGAAATATCTTGGTCTCCTCTGGGTTTTGTATCCTATAAATGTCAGCGTGTCCTTAATATGAGTAAAATATCTCCTCATTCCAGTACAGTCATTATTTTCGCTGTCTTTATTCTCATCTACAAATTATCTTGAATTGCTATCTGATTTACTTCTACAGTAAGAATAAGAAGAGCAGCGCAAAAATATTTCTTATATCCCATCAACTGGTCTCAAGAACAGAGAAGTCATTTTTATTGAATGAAAAGTGTTTTTGTTGAAAATATACATTTCATGAATTTTATGGAAAATTTGTCATCTAAAAGCTTTAGAATTTCTAAGAAAAGCCTACAGTGACATGTAACAGGAAATGCGAGAGACTGAAATGCAACCAAAATTATGGTGAAAAGATGCCAGGATGTAAATGTCATGCAACTTTAAGTAGGAAATATTCTTAAAATAAAATTTCAAATACATATTTTGAGATATGATGGCCACCAAATAGCAGGATATTATAATGCCACTATTCTATGGCTATTGTCATTATAACACACTCTTACTTATATAAAGTACTTCATATAAGGATTCTCTGTACATTATGCTTCGGCTCCCTGATGTAACACCTCTGAAAATTGACTCTAAATGGTTACCAGTTTTACTTCTGATCTGGAGCTCTTTATAGTAATAGACTAGTTCTCATAGTCACCGAGGGTGTACTATTTATTCCACAACATAGGATGAGGTGGTTACCTAGCAAACCTCCAGAGACCCAACGGTATGTGTGATTGTTTATAGTTATACATAGCTTGTGCAACACTATGTGGGCTCTTAACATCAGAAATCCTTGATCCAAATAATAATATTAGATAATTGAAGACTGCATGTGCTACATACAATTCAAATAGTTTGATATATGTACGTAGGAGTGTAAAATTATAAAAATCCAGAAAGTGATTAAATATTCAGAGTTATGTGTCATAATTGAGTTTTTTTTTTCCATTTTCAAGCAAAGCTGTTTTCAAAATATTTCTGCTAACCCTCAGTCTTTGTCATTTGCATTTTTTTTCCTTTTCCAGCCATGTTGCTAGCTTACATAAATGGGAATGGAACCTTGTGCCGAGCATTAGTGAAAGCCAATACCTGCTTAGGAGCAACCAATAGGCATGGCTGCAGCATCTTTAATGCCACAGTGGCTTCTAAACAGTTACTCTTCAATTTACTAGGTAAGAACAAACTGTAACCTTTTTGGTTCTGTCACTGCATGTGTGGACAAAATGGGTTAGATGAGCAAAAGTAAAGATTAGGATGGCTAAAAAGATTGTATTCGACCAATCTTAAAAAGCCTGCCTTAACTTTTATAGTTTTTCAGAAAATCCTTTACACATATGGGTCTGGTGCATACTACCAGTGACGTTCCCCCACTCCCCCAAATGAGGTTGGGAGTAGCCTGATTGTAGGCCTCAGGCAGTGCTTTACGACTCTCGCTATCTTATCAACATTTGCTTTTTTCTACCTACCTTCATATACATTACAAATTAAATTTGGCACAACAGGCTGTTAAAGGATGGAAGATTCTGGTGGATTTTGATGTCATTCTGGTTTGTTTTGGTTTTTATTCTCAAATCCATAAATTTTTTTTTTGTTCATGTTCAGTCTTGAAAAAACACTATATGAAATTAATTATTTTTTATCCATAATGTTTAATGTAGGTATGCCCACGAGATCGTTAACAAAAGAGCATAGCTCGATGAAAAAGACGCCAAACTTGCCGAAAAACAAATTTTATCGTCTAATTGTTTATGTTACTATTAAGAGGAAAGAACAAAGTAAATTTTAATTATTTTTCAAAATTTTTCTGCGTTTATTAGAATATTCTAACATTCGATTGAAAAAACCTTGTTCTCGTCATCACCGGAACTTGTAGGAAATAACATGGCGATTTTTTTTGTGCATTTTTTCCTTATGACACACATTAATTTTGAAAATCTTGCAAAAATAGAAATAACTGTCAGATTTTAATGAAACTTTCAGAAACTATTCAGAAATGATGGAAATTATTATAAAGATGTAATTTTTTTTTTAAAGTCATTATAAAAATATATTTTTTATATATATATATATATATATATTACCCCCCCCATAATAAAATTAATGAAAACTCTAAAAATTTAATTTCAAATCTCGCAAGTATATTATTCAATAAACACACAAGGCTTTGAGGAAAGTAAATCATCTTTTGTTTTTTTAAAAATCCGACCTCGTAAACCTAAAATCAGCTCTGAATTGTAACATAAAAAACTCAATAAAACAAAGATACTATTTAATTTTAAATGCTTTTAGTTGTTTTTATTTGTTTTTATCAATATGCATAATATTGTCTGAAGGCAAAAAACTTTTTCAATGAAAAATGAGTTTATAAAAGAATTAAATTGAATTAAATTTTTATTTAAAAAATATTTTTTTATTTTTACATAAAGTTGTTAAATATTTTAAAATTAGTAGGATGGGTCAAATCCTTTATTTCATGGGTTACTTAAGTACATGTATCTGTACAGATTATAAATAGCACAAGCTTTTTACACTCAACGAAACACCAATGAGAAAAATCTTAGCATTCCCTGCCCAATGTATGATAAAAAAACGCCATAAATCAAATGTACGGAGGACCGGAAGACAAAGGATACAATGAAAACATCACGTGACCTGATATTGTATACAAATGTTGCACGGCTCTGTTAACGGCCTTTTACATTTTTACATTTATGATTAGTGAAACACGTGTGGAGTATTTTTACTTAAAAAAAATAATTGAACTACAATATACGACCAAGTAGCAGCAGAAGTACAAAAATTTATATTAGTTCAGTTATGTCATGTTTTCCATCAATGAAATATCAAAATTAATAAAATGAAAATGAGTGGAAATCCAAATACCATACAAACAATGTACACAACTGATATTTCATAAGAAAGGTAATTAATTAGGTACCTTTCTTATGAAATTTCATCTCACTCTTCATGTCTTATTTATTTTTTTTTTATATTATGCTTTTCTATCAGGCATAATAAAGGTAAGTAGAAAAAAAGTAATGAGCACTGATAGTTTTCCTTAATGACTTGTGTGCTTCAACAGTGAATTTCTAGAATTTTCATTAAATTGGTAGGGGGTATTATATATATTAAATATTACTTTTAAAAAAATATAATAATTTCCATCATTCATGAATAGTTTCTGAAAATTTCATTAAAATTTGACAATTATTTCTATTTTTGCAAGATTATCAAAAATAATGTCTGTCAAAAACCACAAAAATTAGCCATGTTATTAGTAGTTCCGGTGAAGACGATAAAGAAAATTTCTCAATCAAAAGTTAAAAACGTTCTAGAGACAGAAACTTTTTAAAAAATTACTTTGTTCTTTCCCCGTAATAGAAGCATGAACATTTTGGTGATAAAATTCTGCTTTCGTCAAGTTTAAGGTCGTTTTTTCATGCTATGCGTACTAAAAAATAACTGTGAAATAAGTTGTTAACGTAAAGGTAAACTGTCACTTATGCCCTTCCATACTATAAATTTCCTTCCGTAACATGTCACTGCGTGATTACATTGCACACATGTCACTCGTCAATCAACACCGCAGTTCAGACCGGCTTTCTCCCATTTTAAACTACATTTTTTCAGCGCAAAAAATAAGTAATGTTTGTTTCAAAATATATTAAATAAACTTTATAGTTTCTAATTTTCTTAAAATTATTTTTTAAAAAGTCGTAATTATTATTTTAATTGAAATATAAATGGTGACATTCACTTTGTAAACAAAAAGTAAAAAAAATGACTGACAATCGATTTTCTGTCAATTTTTCTGATTCAAAAAAATTCAAGATTTTTAACGAAAATTTTGAACGTGCTAGAAATTATTAAAAAATGTAAAAAAATATTCAAAAAATACTTTGATCCTTTCCTCTTTATAATAACATTAACATTTAAGCGATAAAAAATTATTTTCATCAAGTTTAAGGCCTTTTTTATTCATAGTATGCTATTTTTTTATTGATCTCATGAACATACCTAGTTTAATGCGTTAAAATTTTTAACAAGAAAAAACTCAAGTTGATGTTAAAAATTGCTGTAAAATGTTGATTTTATTTGCTCATGCTAAGTCTTTCTTAAAAGGAGATTTTTTTCAAAGTATATATCAGGTTTTCCTAATTGGGTTGTTACCATTATATCAATGTGCCAAAAGTTTACAGTTTTTCAAATGACTTTTGTTTTTCAAATCTGCTTTAAAATTCTTCCAATTAATAGTTTATATTTTTCCCCCCGCCCAACTCTTCAATTCTAAGACATGTTGTCTAAAGAGCCACCCTGGTGTGATGGAGAAAATTGCTTAGAATGTGGAGTCAAATTTGGCATCAAAACTCGAAAGCATCATTGGTAAGTAAAATAATCACTTAAAGAGGAAAAAAGTTTTGTTTGACTTACAGTGCCATGGTAGTCTTAGTAGAATGTAACTGATGAATTCAAATTTACTGCTTATTGACTTTTTTGTGCTGATTAATGGTTATGAGTGAAGCCCTATTTTGAATAGCAGGACTTGTCAAAGGAAGAGAAAACCATATTTCAGGTTGCAATGATTTTGAATTTTTCATTGGAGTTGCTTTTGGCCATAAAATCCCTTGCCACTGTCTTGACTCTTGTTGAGTGTTAGTGGCTCTTAGTGATTTCAGTGGAATTATAAAGTTTATTAAACTTGCTATTCACTTGCTTGCCAAGAATTCTTTCTAGATTTAAGATTTTGTTGTTTAACTTTAGGACAATAGCTTAGTGAATTAAAGTATTGGTTTTTGAAATTGGTGGTAGTAATTGTGAGTTCAATCCCTGGCCTGGGTAGTGCAGAGTTTGACTCAGTGGAAACAGGACAAACAGTGACTGAGCAGTACTAAAAAGAACAAAACCAGACATGGACAGTGGAACAAGAACAATCTACCTCCATATATTGAATAAAGGGTTTGATTTGAAATTACCTGTAGCTTAACTGGATTGATAAGCACAATAACAATAATAATAATAATAATAACAATGATAAGGACACTAGTCCTCATGTAAATATTGATGTTTTTATTTATTTTGGGAGAAGGTGAGAGAGAGTGATAGTTTAATTTCCTTGTGAAGTTATTTCTTGTTTATCAACTGAATCAAAGAAGGAAAACTTACAGTGGTATCTTTTTCTTTATGTGCCATGTCTCCCTCAGGGTGTAGGTGGTTATGGCTCTCCACAATTTCCTGACGTTTGTAGCTCTTAATTAATTTTGTCTTTGTTATTTCTCCTAAACCCTATTCTGCTGTCCATTTACTTAAGCTCATCAAGTATTTTATGCATTGTTTTCCTCTATCCCTCTTGCCCTCAACCTGTCCTGTGAGTATCAGATTTTCCTAGTCCTCCTTCCTCATTATGGCACAATATAAACTTGACTGCTTCTTTTTCCTAATTCCATAAAAAATAAGCTTGTGCTAAGAATATTGACATCAGATAACCGAGTTTTTTTTTTTTTTTTTTTTTAGAAGTTTATGTTCGCCATCTACCAGTTTTACATTGTTACATGTACAGGTGATCAGAATGCTTTCAGAGAGAGTAGTACTGATGAAGAAGGGCGTGTACTTATTTGTAAATGGATGGTGAAACCTGAGGGAGGAGGCAAGCTAAAAACAAACATTGATAAGAATTACAAAATAAGAAGTTGTGGAGAGCTGTGATCATCCACGTCCTGAAGGGACACGGCACATAGAAGCAGACATATACTGGTAGTAACTGATGAATATTTCCATATCTGAAACTTGGAGTGACACCTAGTCCTTTCTATTCTGTAGGAATTTCAACCTCAGATTTACACCATTTTGTAAATGATTGAAGCCAAACATTTTGTATAAAAGAATTGTAGTTTTAAAACTTTACACACAACTGTGACTGCTAATGAAAATGGATTTTCTCTTTACTTAATTAATTAATTTTATTTTCAGTCGCCATTGTGGCCGATTATTGTGTGCCAAATGTTCAACTCGAGACATGCCAATTGTCAAGTACAACCTCAGCAAGCCAGTTCGTGTGTGTGACATTTGCTTCGATGTGCTAAGTCTGGGGGGTTCATTCTAGTCATGTCACTGGGAGGAGAAAGAGAGGAAGATGGCAGCAGCAGTAGTTAAAGAGGAGGAGGAGGAGGAGGATGGAGAGGATGGAAGAGAAGAGGCGGAAGATGTAAAGAATAAGAAACTTGGAGAAGAAGAATGGGGATAGAACTGTATATTCACCCACCTCTCAACTCACACCCTTTCACTAGCCACACCTACATAGTGGCATCACTGCCTCTATATTTCCCACTAACCTATCTTCCTTGGCAGAGTCGGGATGGGTGGAGTAACTCCTAAAAACTAAAAGGAAAAGCAAAAAATAGACAACAAAGGAAAAAAAAAAATCCTGCAAATTCGAAGTATGATGACTTGCCTCAGTTTTGATAGCAACACTGATGCCTTCAGAATAAACAAATTGACCAATGACCAGTATGTCTGTGCTATGGCCATTTCAATCGGACTGTGGACAAACAGTCTACCGTAGCCTAACCCTGACGGACAAATGATACAGACACCACCCCTTTTTTTTTTTTTTTTTTTTAAATTGTTAAGTATTTGCTTCATTTAAAAAAAAAAACTTTCTCTTAAATTTTGCTGCCGTACTTGCTTCAGAGTGAGATCGCTATTCACTTGTATTTTGACTCCTTAGCTAACCCCTGTTAGGATGGGCCAGTTTCTTGACAGAGGAATCAATTTCCAATTTCGGCATTTTAAGATGTTCAAAAAAAATAAAGAAATTGGAAGAAAAGATAAACTCTCCATAAAGACATTTTTAACACTAAAGAAAATTTTGTTTTTAAATGTATGACTGGTTTCATATTGCAAAAAGTACTTTTAATATACTCTCAATGATCTTAAAAATTGAATAACATCAAAAATTGTTAACTGTCAAAATTAAATTAACTATTTTCTAATATTTTCATTGATTCTAATTATACATGTCAGCAAAAAAAACTTGTGCTTTGCTTTTTAGGGAGTAAATAAATAATGCATTTGTATAAAAAAATATATATTTAATTTTTGCTTCTTGTTTTGCATGGCCATCATTTATTTTGTTCTTTTTTGATCTGCCTTTTTTTTTTAATTTATTTTTGTTTACTTTATCTTTGTTTACTTGCAGTGAAAAAAAGGCCTAAAATATTATCTCTGACAAAGTTCTTTTTGCAATATTGTTACTTTGAAGTATTTGTTCCTTTTAACTGTTAAAGTAAAAAAAAAAAAAATTCTAATGAAAATCTATGTAATTTAATTATGTTAAAAAAATGATTTTGAAATAAATTTCCTCTTATGATAAGAGTTTATTTCGACTGTGCACTCATTTGTTGTTTAAAGCTTGGAATATTTTGATCAGCCTATTTTCTGGTCATCTTCAGCAGAATCCATTGAATCTCATCAGCACCAATTACCAAAATTTATTTTGTTTTGAGTTATAAAGAAATGAGAAAATCTTTGTTTGCTAACAAATTTGCCTGTTTTCAGTAAGAGTCAAGTCGATGTGGAAATTTTGGACACAAAATTACTACAAAAAATGGGTGGACAATCAAAACAAACTTGCTTTTCTGCTACAAAATTTTTATTCTACAATTTCTGTTTTAAATTTGTTAAGTTGTCTTGTCACTGTATTATAATAATTGATATTTTATTTAAATTTGGGGTGAATTTTTTTTTTCTTGAAAACCTGGACATGCTCTTTCAGAACCTGATCAGGATTTTTCAACATGTACATTACCAAAAACGCACTTTCATTCACACAAATTTATTTTTTCAAGATCCTATCATGGGAAAAGGTGCTGTATATGAGCTGCAGACATCTCATTTGCTAAAGATGTCACACTAACATGTTTGCTTTTCGCACAAATATCTATTAGGACGTTCACATTGTCTTTCTAATAGAATACCTCCAGTAATCTGTCCATTTGTGTATTTATAAAATCTGTAGTTTAACTACTGGCAAGAGATTCTTTTAGTTTATTTTATGAGGACATTTGTTATAAGCATAAGGTGTAAGCATCTGACTTTTAACTCCTGTTACCTGTCACATTGTTGATTCTTGTAAAATCTTCTATCCTCAAAAAATGTTTGTCTTTAACTTCAAATGTCTTGCTTTTCGTAAAGTTGGAGCCATTTTTAATTTATCTTCTTTAAAAACTCTTAAAGTATTGTAATTTCCTGAAGAAAATATGAGTTTTCATTTTTTGGGAGGAAAACTAAAAGGCTCCCTCATTCTTGGACACAAAGAGTAAATTCTAGAACAGCTGCTAGTCTGTTTCTCTCACCTTGGAATAACTGAGTGTTTGTTAAGCCAGCACCTGAGTAGAAATGACAAGAAGAATTAATTTTAATAAATATACAGAAACTAACATAACCTTAGAAAATAACTGGGTTATTTATGTATGGATTGCCACTTCTAAGATTAGTGTAGTAGCTTTACACTTGGTGAAAAGTGTTTTTATATATATATATATATATATATATAGACATCAATCCCTCTTTTATACAAGTTTTGTTAAATGCGACTAACAAGGTACTGTGATTAAGCCATTTATTTAATTTTTCTTGTGTTTGTACAAGTGTTTTCTTTTCTGGACACAAAGTGTGTAAAAACTGTCCAAATATTCTGCATATCCAAGCACTTTCAGCGATTCTTTTAGCCATTATCAAGAATGATTTTTATTTTTTATTTTTAACTGAATGTGTGTTTTTTTTTATGTGTGTATCTAAAGTCATCGGAATGTTTTATTTTCCAAACACGGTCAGCACGTTGTGGCTGTGTTGGAAAATAAAACCTTCCTATGACTTTAGGCACATACGTAAAAGAACACATTTAGTTAGAAGAATAGGTGAAAATGCTTGGATATGCAGAACGTTTTTGCACAATTCCAATTCTTTTTTTCGTAAACAGAAATAAAAAAAAATATTGTTTTCAAATTTTTGAACTAAAAGAATTCTCATAAATATTCTTCATGCTAACTGTGAAAGTCAAGGTAAACTATGGACGTTTCTACATCCCCACAGAAACCTGTGTTTCTAAAGGACATTAAACCATAATATAGTCACTCTTGCCTTATAAACCATACTCGCCATTGACAGATATTCAGCATATCTACTCCCCATCCCACACAAATGGTATGTGATGTCCAACTAATTTTAAAATGTAGGAGCCTACATATATTTACAGTTTGGCAACAAATAAAATGATCAAGTCCTTTGGCATATTTTACAAATATCTGTTTGTTCCTACTAACTCTACCTCTTTTAAAGCAAAGGAAAGTACTTTATACAAAATAGGATCCTCAGGAACAGGTTTGTTTTGCCCACTACTTTGCATAAAGTGGGCACAAGATCAGTGGTGAACTATTGAGACTGAAAATAGTCAACCAATAAATGATGTGTGACTTCCAACTGTATATTAGTTTTAGTTTTTGTTATAAGAAGTAGTATTAGTAATAACAGTAAAACACACACACAATTTTTGAATGATTTGGTGTGGAAGAGTACTAGGTGCCCCTTTAGTACTTCTGTTGATTTAGGTGAAATGTGATACATAAGAGATAAATATTTTTTTAATGAAAACCATGTCTGTGTAGAAATAAGAAAAAATAATAATCATAATGCCACTTTGAAAATATGGAAGTGTCAATTTCGATTCCTCAGCTAAACTATTGTTAAGCTGTTCCCTAGGGTATATAATCCTGCTCTGGTTTGTGGGTATGCTGACAAAGTTTCTGCCTAACCCACTTACCAAAATCTGATTTAAAAAAAAAACAAACAAACTTTCTAATGAGTCTGTCTATATTTCTGAGATGAGGTATTATGTACAGTATTTACATTAGTCGGACTATTGTCCTCATCTTTGTCGCCATATTTGTCACAACGTTTCGGCCGTTGTACGCTCCGGCCTTCTTCAGGTGGTTGGAATTTCGAACTGAACCCTTTATTTCGATCACTGGGGTAGACTGTTCTAGTTCCACGTGCCATGTTTGATGGATGTCAGTTATCAGTTATCTCCTGCTAATTTTCCCTCTGAAAGTTCTCCACTGCCTTAACTGGGTATTGAACTCACACTCTTTGGGTCTGTAACTGGATCTAACCAACGCCTTTATCCACTGTGCCATGTACCCTTGAGGACATCAAATATGGCACGTGGAACTAGAACAGTCTACCCCAGTGATCGAAATAAAGGGTTCAGTTCAAAATTCCAACCACCTGAAGAAGGCCGGAGCGTACAATGGCCGAAACGTTGTGACAAATATGGCGACAAAGATGAGGACAATAGTCCGACTAATGTAAACTTTCTAATCCCTTCTTGGGCCAAAAAGCATTTCAACCCCCACTTCTAATAAAGATGATAGATAATAGCTTGCTTGGGTTTTGGCCAATGTAATTTTTTTTTCTTTTTTAATAGGTAAATTTCATTAATGTACTTGTGTGGGATGAATGACCTGTTGAGTTTGAAATTTCCAAATTGCTATATGGAGCATCTCTTATACAAACCTATTTTGATTAGACTATATATTCTTGTAAAATCCACAAAATATTATTTCTTTGGATTGGAACAAGTATCATAACTCATTTGGTAAAAAAACGGTTGGCTATGGATTGACTTGTAAAAGTAACTTGTGTCAATATTTACTTAATCTGTTGGAATGCTTATAAAATCTACAATACTTGTATTCTATACAAGTTAAGAAATCTGCAGTATAATGTTCAGATTTTGATTCTTAGATGTTTTGCTAACAAAGCTGGTTGGGGTTGTTAAGCTCCCATACAGGATGTGGTCAGTCTATTTGTGTACTTTTAAAATACATGATATTAAAGTGATATACAGTCCTCTGAGAATGCTATGGTTATTGTATCTTATTTTTTTCTTCTGACAATTGGCTGGTTCAAAATTGGGCCTTTGCAAAGTCTTTCACCCTTTTCCATAGTCTAGTGCTTAATCTATTAATATACTTGTAAAATCTACAAAACTCAAATGGCATGATCATTTAATGTCAAAGAAGCTTTGTTGATTGTGATTTTTGTGGTTAAAAGAGGAGTTTGAAAAATTTTACAACCTTTTTTTTCTTTTTTAATCAGATTCTCTTCTTTTTTGTTTTTCTTTTCCTCAAAGGCTTACTTGCTTGGACAGAAGGTGATTCTGTCATGTGATTTTTAACATTGTTCAGCTGTAAAAACCAATTACAATATGGTTAGAATTGTTCTTTATAATCTCCTTTTGGTTCTTTGGAGGTGGGGGGAGAAAGTTTTTTGTGCATGATAATCTGAACATAAAAATGACTATAAGGATTGAACACTGATCTCTGTTAGATTTATTTGTAAAATTAATTTGTTTCATTGATGCAAATATTTACTATTATAGACTGACCAAATCTCTACATGTTACAAAAATTGACTCTCCTTTGTTGATTTTAGAAGTATCATTTCTGAATAGGCATTTTTCTTTTTTTTTCTTTTTGAGATGAAGGCAAACTGTCCATAGGACAGATAGATTGAAAATAGAAATCAATTTAATAATAATTATCATTCTTGAATTTGTTTTTATTATTCTAGCATGAAATATTTTATTTGCACTTTCATCTTTTTCTTGTTTTTGTTCACATTATTATTACTTATTTTCTTAGCTGATCTATTCTTCAAAATGTCAAAATGTGGAACAAATAAATAACTTCATATGACATGAACTTATGTCCTGTACTATAAGAACTTGTCATAGCATATTGTGGTCTCTTGCCTTGCTATTTTAAGCTACCAAAGCTCTTATGAAAAGGCAGAATTTGTTAAACATTTTCTTGCTTTGTTCTCTGCAGCATTGCTTGCAAGTGATAATCTTTAAGCTTTAATTTTTGTGTCTGAATAATACATCAGCTAGAATCATAATTAAAAAGTAACTAAAAGGACCTCCAATCAGTTGTGGATTGGTTAACTTGAATGCCTCAAAAACAAAACTGCTCTCTATTACTCACCACAGAGAACCATCCCTGCCCCCCCATTAGAATGTCTGATGCTCAACTCCACGAGAGCACCTCTTTGCGACTGCTCGGTCTCACATTGACTGCTAACCTGAGATGGAACAAATACGTTGAGTCAACAGCTTCGCCCACGGCAAGGAAAGTTGGCTCCCTGTGCAGCGCGAGGAAATTTTTCTCGCCGGAGTCGATCCTTCAAATCTACAAATCAGCCATTTTCCCTTGCATGGAGTATTGCTGCCAGATCGACCGCATGAATTTTTTGTCTCAAGGTCCTTGATAAAATCCAGAGATGGATATGCAATGTAATTGGCCCTG
>OZ038478.1:125503101-125505601 GCA_964036315.1 Acanthosepion esculentum | reverse complement strand
AGATATACGCAAATATACAAATACATATATATATATATATATATACATATACATACATATATAAACACACATACCCATATACATACACACACGTACACATATACGCACACACATACATATACAAACACATATACATATATACATAAACATATAGACACATGCATAAAAAAGGAAAAAGAAATAAGCATACATAGACCAACTTATATTCTAATAATATTCCAACAACATTATGATAAAATATATTAAAAGTTAATCATAATTTAAGAAAAGAACAACGGTCTGTAAGCAATTAAAGGTACTTTATCAACAAAAGTAGATTTTAGTTTGTATCTATGATACACTCCAAGACACTAAAGCCTACATACAAATACACATACAATGACACACCAACATATATATATAAATATCTAATCCTATATAAATACCCATATCGACACATCCAGATAAACAATACAGAGACAGTCGAGCTCAACCATATAATCACCCACACATACATATAAATATACACCCATATACAAACACATATACATAAACATATACATATTTAAACATACATATATATACATATATATGCATATATAAACCTATACATACACATAGAAACATACATACTACATATACATACATATATGCACACTCACACATACATATACATACATATGCAATAGGCATACATATATCTACACTCACACAAGTACACATAAATATCCCCATATACCCATACATATACTCACACATTTAGTGGTAGACACTTACCAGAATTTACTCCCTTACTCATAGACATAAACAGATTAACCTATGATAGAAGCCAATATACGCAACGATATACCTTCATAAAAAAAAAAAAAAAAAAATCATATATATATCCCTATATACACATATACATATCCTACAGTAGAAATAACTCTACATAACATACACATATATACATCTAAATACAGACACGTATGATACTTTGTATGTACCCAGTACACATTCATATCGATAAGGCGACTATCATGCTAAAAAGGTAATAGTCTATTAAGTTTCATTTATCATTATCATAGAAAGTATATGATTTCTATACTAAGTTAAATTTAAGACGGTGCTTACAGTTAACTGTTAGTTCATATCTTTGATTTAAAAGATCAGTCTTATTTTTAAATCTAATTATTTCAAGTTTCTCGTTAAGGCATAAGTAACAGGGGGCATATAGTGAGTTACATGTCCGGGCCTTTCTAATTAATTTCCATTTAACCTTAGGTGTTTTATTTTTCTCTTTTAGACTCCAAAAGTATTTGGATAATGAAGTCATATATTTATAGTTACTATTATTAAAAGATTGCAGGTGACCCCGCCAGCGTTCCTTGAATGGTCTCATGGTGCAACCTATGTAGAATTTCTTTATATTTGGATTTTCTAGTGTTGATATAGTACTGAGATAAACTACAGAGCTAGTTAAACAGTTATTATTTAGTGGACAATTATTGGGATTCCTGCAGTTACATGATTTATTATTTGTGTCATTTTGCTTAATGTTGCTATGTGCAACCTTGTGGGTTGTCAGGCTCTCCGAATTTATATACTTGCTGAATATACTATTGTTATGTTTTTTAATTATTTTTTCTAGGTTATCAGCACAACTATAGCTTAACTTAAGAGTATTAGAGTTAAATATTTTACTGAGTGAGTTGGTTCCAGATTTGGGGAAATGTTTTTTAATGAGGTTTAGAAACAGGTGCCCCAATTTGGTTTTAACCATAATGTTAAAAGGGGGAGTATACCATATGATTTTTCTAGATCTCTTTCTACCATTATTGTTGCTATTTATAGGGCTTTTATATTTAATATTAATATTTTTATATCCACTATTTTTAAGTGCGGAATTGTAAAGGTTACTATGCTTATTAAAAATATCACTGTTTGAAGAGTTGTTACTGATCCTACATTCAATAGAATAGGGTATGTGTTTGATGATTGCAGGGGGGTGGTTAGAATTTGGATGAACGTATATTTGATTGGAATTAACTTTTACATATGGTTGGTATGTGTTGCTAGTGAGGTCTAGGGTGACGTCTAGGAAGTCTACTCGTTTAACATTAGTGGAAACTATTACTCTGAGACCTAGATCCTTAAATACCTTATGTATCATTTTTCTAATACGATCTAATTCCTAACTACTAATAACCCGTCGTCCCTATATAATCCTACACTATCAGAATCTAGGCAATCAAATGCACTTAAATTATACAAAAGAAATAATCCAACAAGATCAGAAGCTTCAGCAGAATCCAGAGAACCCATTGAAATGTCAAATTTTTCGTTACAGGACTTTTTGGTCCACTGTTCATCTTTGTAGATTAGAACCGAATTTCGGCACTCCATGATGGTATTCACTTCTCTTTCAGAAATGTTGGAGTATTCCCGAGCGAAATCCAGGGCACAAGTGAACAGATTTTTGGATATAGATGGATAATAGTCTGTAATGTCAAACTGTATGAAGGTACATTTATCCTTAAAT
>OZ038478.1:125395601-125488101 GCA_964036315.1 Acanthosepion esculentum | reverse complement strand
TTAGGTTATAGGTTCGAAGTACGCATATTTTCTATGAAAATTTCTCGGACATTCAGGCCGGTAAATGTTGTTAATACTGTTTATCTATAAAAAGAACGTATAAACATAAAAAATGCCAGAAAAAAAAATATATATGCATATATATAGAGAGAGGATTAGGAAGGCAATTAAAGAAGGAGAATTGAGAGGGAGAGTTCAAATACAGAATTGAGTATCGTGTTCTTTGAACATCCTGAAGATTGTGAGATAGCCGTGTAACAAAGTAAGCGTCCACATGAAGTCGCGGGAAAGTAGCGATATTTGATTATTGCTTTATATATACGAATAGTTACGACCTATCTTTAGTTTTCGCAGAAATAAATCCGAGGTATTACTTTCGGTGCTTCTCTTGTATAGAAGGCGGACACACAAGTCGGTCTGTAATTAATTTTGCAATCTTTTTATCTTTCTATAGGCATTATTGTATTGTTCATAATTTTTACGGTTTCTTTACGCTAGATATGATTTGTATAATCTCTCCACACATTGTTTTGTTTCTCATTCTTACATTTGTCATATATATATATATATATATATATACCAATTTTCCAGCATACCAATTTGCGAGCATGGTTGAAGTCATAAGTCGACGACGACCCGTATATATATAGCACGAAGTCACAAGTCATCGTGACCGAGGGTTTGAGTGTGCTGGCCTCTCTCCCAGAAACTGTAACTAAGGTCTGTTTAGCATAGTTAAATTATAAGCCACAGGTAGGGTCTGTGGGTGTTGAACAAACACAAATGTTCCCGAGCAAGCGTCTGAATTGGCTAGCCGCCCTAGTAGACGTGTATCCTCGAATATATATATATATATATTAACAAGAAGATATATTTAACATCGAAAAAAATAAGAAAAATTAATTCCTTTTAATAATATGTGGAAATATCCACTCATTGCCTGATAAAGGTCGCGTGACCGGAAATCCGTGTAGCAAAATTATGGAAAATAAAGCATCATATATATTTTTAAAAAAAATCCACATTACAACCAAAAACGTTTGAGGTTTCTCTTTTCTTTTTAATACATGCACTTTTCTCTCGTTGGAACAACTATAACCTCTTCCCTTTATACATACATACATATATATATATATATATATATATATATATATATATATATATATATATATATATATATATATATATATATATTAGGAAATGGATTACATCCGACAGATTTTTAATTTATTTTTTAAACGTTATTTTTTAAATGGATACTCATATTCGAATAGATGCTCTGTTTTTATTTATTTTAGGGCGCATATTTTTTTTATATTGAAACATGTTTCACAGAATGAGCAAATGCACTTGTATAATACATCCATCAATAGCCAAAATAAGGACAGCGAAAACGAAAGAAGAAATTACATTCGCTTCGTACTTTAAACGTTACGAGGCCTTATGAAATACAGATTGTGCAAGGTTGGCTGACCATAAAAAGGTTCGCCTACTCCTCAGGAAATTAGGTACAGCAGAATATACTAAGTTTGTTAACTATATTTCGCCTAAGAAAAGCAGCGACTTGAAAATTAAAGAGACAGTTCAATCATTAACAGAACTCTTCAGTTCAAAAACATCACTGTTCCACAAGTGTTGGAAATGCATGAATCTTACCCGCGCAAAGAAGACGAAGATTATACTATTTTCGCGAGTGTAGTCAATAAACACTGCGATTACTTCAAATTGGCAGAGTTAAGCGCCAATAATTTTAAATGCCTGATTTTCGTCCAGGGTTTGATTTCAGCGAAAGGCGCCGAAATAACTGGCGATCCTAATAAGTTTATGGGTGAACTTATAACGAATGTGTCATTTAAAGGTAAAACTTTAAAACTATAGGCGTATATTATGAAGAATACGGGTAATTTATTCGGGACGGATTGGTTAGAATAGTTTCAACTTTGGGATAAGCCTATTAACTCATTGTCAAAAAGTCAAAAATTTGACTGACGAAACAGAAGTTGAAAGATGAACTACAAAAAAAAAAAAAAAATTCCCGACGTTTTCACAAAAATGTCTGCTAAGTTTGAGTTAAAGCCAGACGTAAAACCAGTTTTTAAGAAAAAAACGTGACGTTCCATTTGCCTCGTTAAATCAAATTGACGAGAAGTTGAATCGACTTGAGGAAATGGGCGTTCTGACAAATTTGAATATTGTGAATGGGCATCTCCCACAGTTTATATTTAAAAAAAGAGTAAAGAAAATCGTGTATGTGCTGACTTTTCTACGGGGCTGAACAGCGCCCTAAAGGGTCACCATTATCCCCTTCCAAGTCCAGAGGAGATATTCGCTAAGCTTAGTGGGGGGGGGGATATTTTTCTAAGATTAATTAAGCGACGCATATCTACAAATACCCGTGGACGAGGAATGTTCGAAGCTCCTTTGCATAAACACCCACAAGGGTTTATACAAATTTTTAAGACTTCCGTTCGGGGTTAAGGTCGCTCCTTCCATTTTTCAACAGGTCATGGACACGATGTTAAATGGTCTGGATTTTGCAGTGGCCTATCTCGATGACGTCCCAATGAAAAGCGAGAGCATCGAGGAACACAAATCGAACGTCTGACAGGTGTTCAAGAGAATCCAGGATTACGGATTCAAATTAAAAGACCGGAAGTGTGAGTTTTTCTTAGAGAGGATTAAGTAATTGGGGGTAAATAATTGACAAAGACGGAAGACGTCCCGACCCAGATAGGGCAGCGGCAATAAAGAATATGTCAGCATCAGAAAATGTGTCGGCTCTTCAAAGTTTTTTTTAGGTCTTGTCAATTATTACGTTTTGATCTTACATATGATCTGTTCCTGACTCATTACGATCCAAAGCTTGACATCATTGTAGCCAGCGATGCTAGTTCCTACGGCATCGAGGCGTGCATTTTACACAAGTTAAAGGATGGATCGGTAAATCCAATCGCCCATGCATCTAGGACACTTTTGCCAGCTGAAAGGGGTTACTCACAAATAGAAAAGGAAGCCATAGGAATCATTTTTGCGGTGACTAAATTTCATAGATTTATTCATGGAAGGTACCATCTTTGGATCAAAAAAGGGTCTGCCAACAAATACTGCTAATAGACTGCAAAATGGGGAACCATTCTCTTCAATTATAACTACAAAATGGAGTTTCTTCCATCCAGTAAAATCTGTCATGCAGACGGGTTGTCTAGATTGATATCTAAGTATGCGGAACCCCTGGATGATACAGTCATTGCTGCCATAAGAACAGAGGTCGAAATAAAAAGTACCTTGTGCAATACTGTCAGGGAGCTTCCTATAACAGTTGACGAGATAATAGACAAAGCGTCCGACGATGAGTTCATAAAGGAAGTAAATGACAAACTAAATAGTAAAGACCAGAATATCTCAGAAGTTTACTCACTCTGTAACGACATACTAATGTACGGAGACAGAGTAGTAATCCCATCTACACTACAGAAAAGAACATTAAAGGAATTCCATGCTGGCCATCCGGGAACTTCAAGAATGAAGAGTCTGATGAGGAGTTACGTCTACTGGACCAACATGGACAAGGATATTGAAAACACGGTAAGTTCGTGCAAAGGGTGTGCTTTGGCTGCTAAAGCACCCCCGATAAAATTCAATCCCTGGCCTAAAACCGACCGTCCGTGGTCGCGGATACACATTGATTTTGTTGGCCCAATTGATAGTTTTTATTACCTTGTAGTAGTTGACAGTTATTCCAAGTGGCCAGAAATATTGAAATGTAAGGAGCCGACCGCGGAGGTGACAGTAAAGTTTTTGCACGAGCTATTTTCCCGTTTCGGAGTTGTTGACTGTATCGTAGCAAACAATGCCACACAGTTCACATCCTGTGAATTTATGGATTTTTGTCAATCATTCCTGATCGAAAATATTACAACGGCGCCATATCACCCAAGAAGTAATGGACAGGCAGGGCGTTTTGTGGACACTTTCAAGAAAGCACTGAGGAATGTGAGAGGTACTCTCACCGATACGGCTATACAGCAATTTTTGCAGCAGCTCTATCGTGTAACCCCTAATAGCAGTACTCCATCTGCCAAGACGCCAGCGGAGGTCAGGTTTGCCAGGAAAATAAAATCGGCATTTGACAAATTCCTTCCGTGTGAAACGAAAGCAGGAAATAGGAATAAAGTGCTTAAAAAGCGCTTTAAGATCAGTGAAAAGGCTTTTTTTTCGTGTATTTGGGAATAATAAAGCTCGCTGGGAGATAGGAACAATAGACAGACAAATTGGTAACATGATTTACATGGTTCAGGGACCGAAGTTTATACACAAACGTCATGTAAACCAAATTAGAAAACGGTATGAAAGCGTAGTTGACAGGGATCCCATAGAAGAGGACATTATGGACGTCGTCTTTGACACATTTAAGGTTCCAATACCGCAATCAGTGCCAGAGCTCAGAAGGCTCAAAAGAAATTTACGTAACCTTTCGAAAAGAAAAAGATATTGTACATCATTCATTTCATACGATGTCTACAGGAAAAGGAAAAGAATGAGTAAAAAAAAAAAAACATCTCCTCAATTATGAACTTTGAATTACCAGAAAAGCACAATACTCATTGGATTATTGAAAATTATTAACATTATAATTTACCATTAAACTTATCCAATTTTTCATTATTTTGGAATAATGAATAGAGACGTTAATAAAAAGGACTGTTGTTAATACGTAAAATGTTTGTCGTAAAACTAAAAATAAATGTGAACGTAATTCCTGTATATAGATTTATTTGTTTATTTATTTATTTGGTTTAAATTATAATTAATAATAATTAATTTAACCCAAGTAAATAAATAAACAAATAAACGACTTCCGGCAAAATAACCGCCAAAATAGACTACCCACAATGCACCACTGACCCGTATATATAAATAGCCGGGAAAAAACACTCGTGGCCTGACGATTGCGTCTAGTATGAAACAGACTGTTGCTTCTAAGTGTTGACTTCAATGTTCACTTTCATATATATATATATATATATATATATGTGTGTGTGTGTGTGTGTGTGTGTGTGTATGTATACAGATATATAGGAGGTTCCGTCGATGTTTCATGCTTAATAGTTCAAAGCTTTTAGAGAGTTATCTATAGGTTTCTGCACAATTGATAATAGTATGCTATGAAATCTCAAAACGGCCCTCCTTAGGTTTGAATTTAGCATTTTCTTTCACCTACAATGTTTTCCAAACAAGACAAAAAAACTCAGTCTACCCTGCTATTTATATCATGGCTAGGAAGAGAAGAAATTATGCGAAAGTAAACTTAAAGAACTCGACCCGAATTCGAACTCGGCTCGCCGATTTCACTTTCCTCGACAATAACCTTTGCACCATCTGCAACTATCCACATATATTGCGTATGTGTGGGTATTAAAAAATATAATGGCAAAAGAAAGAGAGAAAGATCGAAACGAAAGGTTATTTCCGAATTCCAGGCAGTCGTGTTAGTACCAATTTCCTTGTAATCGGATCCTTGTAGCAACGCTATCTGCAATAAGGTTTATGGCTTTTACGCCAATGTGGAGGCCCGGCTTTGCACACGGGCCGTATTGCGAACTTATTACACACTTACACGTCGAAGAGCTCCCCAAAGGCCGATAACTGTGAAACTGTGAGTCGCACTCGACGTGACCTGCATGCATCTCAGATCATCGACGGGATGTGCCCGGTGTTGTCTTAGGGAATAGATATATATTTGGTCGTGACGACGCGTTTTCAGATTTTTTTTTTTTGTTGCGGGGACTGGGAATTACAGCGAAACGATTGAAAGCTAAAGAAAGCATCGAGAGGGTGATGAGAGAGAGAGAGAGAGAGAGAGAGAAAGAGAAAGAGAGAGAGAGGGGGGGAGAAATTGAAAGAACAAAGAGAAAAGAAGAAAGTGGTGGCCAATATCAAGAAAAAACGAACGATAGAAAGAAAAAAAGGCCACGGGTACGAAAGTTTATAAAAATGTAAAAAAAAGCAGAAAGAGAAAAAACGTATCGAAAGAAAGAGAAGAAATACAAACAAATGCCGTGGTGAATGAATTGAAGTAAAAACAAGTAAAGAAAAAAGAAAGATAAAAAAATTAAAATACAGTGAGAAATTAAGAATGTAAAAACTGAAAGTCAAGAAGAAGCAAAACAAGAATGAAAGAAAATGAAATGAAAACCAAACAAGAAGAAATATTTAGACATAAGAGGAAAAATAAATAAAGAACGAATGGAAGAATAAACGGATCAAAGAAAGAAAGAAAGAGAGAAAGAAAGAAAATGAGTTAAAAAAGAAAAAGCAAGAAAAATGTAAAGAAAAAGGGAAAATGGAAAACTATATAGACTGAAAAAGAAAGAAAGAAAAAAAAGAAATGAAAAAGAAAGAAAAGAAAAAAGAAACAAAGACGTAAAAACAAGTAAAAAAGAAGGCAGGAAACTAGAAAAGAATGTTTAGATAGGGAAAATAAAGTATGAATGAAAGAAAGAAGAGAAAAAAGAAGATAAAATAGTAAAGAAGGAAGAAAAAGTTATAAAAAGAAAGAAAGAAAGGAAATCAGTTAAAAAGAAAAAGCAAGAAAAATGTAAAGAAAAAGGGAAAATGGAAAACAATATAGACTGAAAAAGAAAAAAGAAAGAAAGAAAGGTAAAAAAGAAACAAAGATGTAAAAACAAGTAAAAGAAAGACAGGAAACTAGAAAAAGAGGTTTAGATTAGGAAAAGAATGAAAGAAAAAAGAAAAAAAAGAAGATAAAATACTAAAAAAGCAAGAAAAACTTAGAAAAAAAGCAAGAAAGAAAGAAAATGAATTAAAAAAGAAAGATGTAAAGAAAAAGGAAAAAGGGAAAACTATATAGACTGAAAAAGAAAGAAAGGAAGAAAGAAAGGAAAAAGAAAGAAAGGACAAAAAGAAACAAAGATGTAAAAAGAAGTAAAAAAGATGGCAGGAAACTAGAAAAGAATGTTTAGTTTGGGAAAAGAAAGAAAGAATGAAAGAAAAATAGAAAAAAGAACATAAATTAGTAAAGAAGCAAGAAAAACTTAGAAAAAAAGAAAGAAATAAAGAAAGAAAGTAAGAAAGATAGAAAGAAAGAAAATGAGTTAAAAAATAAAAAGCAAGAAAAATGTAAAGAATAAGGGAAAATAGAAAACTATATAGACTGAAAAAGAAAGAAAGAAAGAAAGAAAGAATGAAAGAATGAAAGGAAAAAGAAAGAAAGGACCAAATGGAACAAAGATATAAAAACAAGTAAAAAAGAAGGCAGGAAACCGGAAAAGATGTTTCGATTGGAAAAAGAAAGAAAGAATGAAAGAAAAAAGAGAAAATAGAAGATAAAATAGTAAAGAAGCAAGAAAAACGTAGAAAGAAAGAAAAATGGAAATTTACAAAAACTGTAAGAAATTAAGGAAAAAAAAACAAGCTAGCAAGACAAGGGAGAGAAAAAGAAAACAAATGAAAAACCTTACGAGAGATTTGGAAGCATAAAAAAGAAATATATGTGAGAGTGACAAACGCAGGCACTCATAAAATGAAGGCTAGAAAGAAAGAATGAAAGAAAGAAAGATGGATGTAAACCAGTGATAACGAATGAAGAAACGTTCATGTTGACTATTGATGGCAGACGGGGGTCTAAGCGACAATTATTCACACAAAACATTAAACGGGAATCAGCGAAAATCGAAACGCAACTATTTCTTTCTCCGTTTCATAATTTACAAGTGACACTCGATCTTGCGAATAATAGCCGAGGTTTTTCAGCTCAGCGCTATTGTAATAATTGGCTCGGGCCAAAGTTGTGTCATGGATGCTCTGCAACTTTGCAACCTCCACGCTCTTGTCCAACCTGCCATCTCTCCCTTCACTCGCTCGATTTCCTCCCCAAGGGTTACGAGCGCTCAGAACTCTGGTCACGCCCCGGTAATACCGCAACGTGCCGATGCAGCTCGTTGGGGAGGAAGGTTAAAAAATAACTAACAGAATGAAAGGAAAAATAAAAAGGTCCGAAGTTGTGGTAATTATCCAGGGATGCCGTTCTCGCCTGTGGCTTAAGGCTGCGTAATCCGTAAACGTAGTCCAGGGGTTGTGAAGGCTTTTACATATAATGGGCAGACGAAGAAGATGATGATACGAGAAAGTCGATCGGCAAGAGAAAGGCGAGCCGAGCAATTAACTTTATTGCGCCGACAAATCTAATTCGTTTGGTTTTCTCAATTCATGACGGACTTGGAAGCTCTTTCTAAATTTCCGTCTCATTTTCCCGCTCATCTGTTTTCAATTGTTGTTTGCATCTTCTTCGCTCGTGTTTTGATTTTGGCTAATTTTCTTTATCAGTTCCTTCTTTCTGTTATTCTTTCTATTCCATTTTTCTATTTCTCCCTTTAACATCTTTCTTAAAGGTAACCTTTCTTTCTTCTGACCGTCCTTCTTTCTTTGTTCTTTTCTTTTTATCTTCTGATCCCATCATTGTTTGTTTGTTTCTTTCTTTTCCACTTTTGTTTGTCTCTTTTCAACTTTCTCATTTTGCCTTCTTTGTTATTTCTTTCCTTTTCTTTCTTCTGTTTTCTTTTCTTTTCTTTTTTTCTTTCTTTAAGAACTAGAACAGTCTACCCAAGTGAGCGAAATAAAGGGTCCAGTAAGGGTTTTTGTAATAAATATGGCGACAAAGATGAGGACAATAGTTCGAATAATGTAAATAGTGTACATAATACCTCATCTCAGAAATATAGACAGATACTGAAGGTAATATTTCTTTCTTCTAACCGCCTTTCTTTCTTTCTTTGTTATTTGTTTGTTTGTTTCTTTCTTCTGGTCACATTTGTTTCTTTTAAATTTTCTATTTTATTTTCTTTCTTTACCATTTTACCTTCTGTTGTAACTTAGGGAAGGTTACTGAATAGAATAATCACCCGAAGGTTTGTAATGAACGATAACAAGAACAACACATATAAGATTCGCCAGCGGCGCGTAGAAGTAGTCAACTGCTAGAAGTGAGTCGAGTGAATTTCACAATGAATCTCCAACTGTAGGATATCTATCAACCGCCCCACGCGGTCAGATGTGGCACAAGGCCGAATTTAATGTGGGATATCTGAGCCCGTAGGCTGGGCCAAAATTTCCCTGTAGACACCGTATTGGGTAGTTGGGAGACAACGGTTGGGTAGTTGGGAGACGAGACTCTGCCCTTCAGCATAGCCTCGTCTGGGGATCCTCTCTGCCCGGAAGCAGAGAGTTTGACCAGCATAATTGGAGACGAACCTCCAACTGCAGACCAACATGCAGTATTTACTACTGTACTTATGTAAATGGGGACATAACCATTATCGTCCCTATGTATACCACAACACATTTGTTTTTGCTTCTTTCTTTCTTTACCGTTTTTCTTTTACTCTACAGAGGGTTATAATGTTCTAGTCTTTCTTCATTTCAAATGGTAAATGTCTTCATGCACTTTATTGGCAAAATTACCTTTAGTTTCGCCTATGAAAATCACACCTCACTCTCATTACCTCTACACCCGCAGACATACCCACAAGAGTTTGTGTCTATGCGCGTGTGTGTGCATGCGAGTATCCGTGTTTGTTTGCCTGCTTTTTATATTAAAGAATCCCCTAAAGTAATGCCTAGGATTTATTTCTCCGAAAACTAAATGTGATGTGGGATATGGTAAGATACAACACTTAACTTGACAGAGTCAGTCGTGATAGTAATATTCAATACTCGGCTACAAGTCACCGCAATAGAATTATCCTCCTCTAGACAATTACCCAGGACTACTTATCATGAATGGATCAGTTCATTCATGATAGTAAAGCGTATAATTGGCTCTTATCACATTATCTCCCTTTTTGAGACTTACTTCCAATAGATTGCAGAGAATGTTCTTAATATCATTCTCAGCTCTTACCGCTGCAATTACCGTATCTTCTAAAGGTTCATATAATTTAGGTATGAGTCTCGACAATCCACCTGCGTGACTTAGGCTTTCTGATGGCAGGAATTCTATTTTAAGATTGTAATTCAACAGAATGGTTCCGCATCGCTGTAGTCGATTCACTGTATATGTCGGGATACCCTTTTTCGACTCGAAAATAGAAAACAATGGACGGTGGTTCGTTTGTAAAGTGAACCTTTTACCGTGAATGAATTTGTGAATTTTTTTCATAGCACAAATTATTCCTAACGCCTCTTTCTCTATCTGGCTATAATTCTTCTCGGACGATAAAAAGGTTCTTGACGCATGTGTTATCGCTTTTACAGAACCATCTTTGTGCTTATGCAAAATTACGGCACAGATAACGTAGTTACTAGTGTCACTCGCCACGATTATTTCTAATTTGGGATCAAAATGCGAGAGAAACAAGTCTGACGTTAGAATCTTTTTATTTTTTTCGAATGTTTTTTGGCATTTGACTGTCCAATTTCACTTGAAGTCTTTTTTAGTGAATTATTTAATGGTGCTTGCAAAAATATGCATGTTCAGAATAAAAACATAATTTGCGAAACCTAAAAATGTTCGTAAAGATGACATATTTTTTGTGGAGAGGATATTTTTAATCATACTTGCTCTGGTTGGGTCTGGTTCCCTACCGTTTTCGTCAATGATTTGGCCCAAATATTTAATTTTTTGTCATGACAACTTAGAATTTCTCAGTAGTCAATTTAAACCTTTATTGGTTTATATTTCTTAATACCTCATTTACGTGCTGGGTATGCTGCTCTCGATTTCATTAAAATATCATCTAAGTAGGCGATCGCTAAGTTTAGATCACTTAACATTTTATCAATTACTTGCTGAAAAATTCCATGTGTTACTTTAATTCGAAAGGTAATCTGTTAAACTTGCATACTCCCTTGTGGGTATTGATTGTTAACAGTTTTGAACATTCTTCGTCAATCTTGATTTGCAAATATAAATCTGACAAGTCCAACTTTGAAAAGTACTTTCCTCCATTTGTAACTTTGCGAAAATTTCTTCTGAGCTTGGCAAGGGATAATTTGTAAGCTTGTAGGAAATCATTCAACCCTGTGGAGAAATCGGCACATACACACAGATTCTGTTATTTTTCTTTTTCACTTAGACGGTCGGGGAGGACCAGTCGCTATAATCCACTTTAGAGAACACTCCCATATTTCCCAAGAGATCCAATTCCTTGTTTATTGTATCAAAAGCTGAAAATGGCACATTCCTCTTTGGTCTAAAAATTGGTACCACATTTTCCTTTAATTGGAACTTGGCGTTAGTTTTTGTACATCCCTTAAAAAAAAATTCCGGAAATTTATTTTTCAATTCTTTTATTTTTTTAACCTTTCAGAGTTACTAGAAGAGCCATCCACTTTATTACAAAAAGAGTTTATGGCAAATCCCATAAATTGAACAGTTGCTTCCAATCTGTTCCAAACAAGTTATGTTCTTTCCATCACAAATGCTTTAGCCTTCGGTTTTCTATAAAACGATGCATCTGACGTGAACTCAACATTAAATTTAAATTTTTTCCCAGTAACGTCCACAGCAATTTTTTGGCGATGTTAATATTGGTTTACCGATTCTTTCTCATGTTTCTTTGTTTATAATAATCAAATTTGACCCTGTGTCTGGCTGGGATTTTATATTTCTTCTATTTATTCTTACGGTTATAAATTTTCTCTTCTGACCCTTTTCTGCGTTGCCTGTCGTCAATGCTACGTTTACAGTACTCTTGAATTTTGACTTTTTATTCATTTTTTTAACTTTACAATGCGAACTTTTGTGTCCCAAATTTCCACAGTCGAAACATTTTTGTTCTTAAAAGGGGCAGTTCCTCTTGAAATGTTGTTCGCCGCATCCGTAACATGGATTTGGTTTTGCAAAGTATTTTCTTTTCCCATATACTTTGGGGCGAACCGAATTTATGTGAGATACATTTCTTTCCTCAATTCTAGCCGTATCGTGTTGTAAGTTCATTATTCTTTGACACTCTTCAGCTATAGCTTGCAAGGTCAATTTTGAATCCTGATCAGACTTAGTCAAAATTCTAGAACGGATTTCCACGTCCCCGTTTGTTGTCAACAGTTGTATGAAGATCAAGCACTTAAACATGTCGGGTGTTAGTTCACTTAACTTAAAACTTTTTACATTCCCTCTTTACAATACCAACAGAAGTGGTATAAGTTTCATAATCTTTTTTTTCTTACAAGATTTAGGCATTTCAATTAAAGAAGAGTAGCTGAACAAATGGTAATAGCGACTACAAAAAATGTCTGCAATAGGATAGATGCGGCACAACTCCACCCTGTCAGGACATCTTTGCTCCAAAGAAAAATATGATATGGAAAAAAAAAAAATTTTTATGCCTCGACTTGTAAACGTCAACAACTCGGTTTGTTTTCCTTGATTTAAATTCTTAAGCGTTTCGAACTTCTTTGTACTGTTTTACTCAAATTAAGGAGTGACCAAGACGAGCAACTGCTAGCAGAAACATTTCCATAAAATATAAATCATTCGTTGGAATTACAAGATTTTCTTTCTTTTAATTATGCAACTACCAACGGAGACAAGCATCCTAACTTTGAACATAATAGACTCTTCAAATGACAATTCACTCGATTTTTTCGGCAAGATGTAAATCACGATTTTTTCGTGTTCTATGGGCCCTAACTTTTTAAGTAAGAAGCACACTTTTTTCTCATCCGACCGGCTTATATAGTTATTTTAAAGATTCCCTCATAGCGTCTGTAGTATGCTGCAAAGGAATCCTCTTCAAAGTTATATTTAAATTCGCCAATTGCATTTACTACTGCGTCTTATGAGAAAAAAAGTAGATATGTTTTCGTTACTTTTACTCTTTATAAAAAGTTGTATTTTTTGCTGCTGTTCTTGTTGTCTCAACAATGTTTCCTGGAATTGTTGTTGCTGTTCTTGTTGTTGTTCTTCCTGTTGTTTTATTAATTCCAACATTATTGCTTTCATGTCCTCCAGTTTAAATTGTCTGACTTGAAAATTTGCTTCCAATGTATATTTCAGATGTTTTAATGTTCCGTTGTAAGATTTTTTTCCGACGTACTAATTTCACAAGTTGAATAAAACCAAATTTGTCTACCACTATTATAATAAATAGTGAATCATTCTCGTCGCCAACTGTTGTGATGTGGGGTCTGTCCAAGGCACAAACACTTAACACGACAGAATTAGTAGTGATAGTAATATTTAATACTCAGCTGGACAAGTCACTGCAATAGTATTATCTTAGTATTTACCCGAGAGTTCCCCACAAGGCGGGGTGTAGCACAAGGCCAGTTTTTACGTGGTGCGTTCCGTGCCTGTAGCCACGGGCAAAAATTGCCCATAGACCCCGTGTATAAGGAATTGTATTCCTCAAGAATCAACTTTCGTAAATAATTATATAGGCCACACTACAAATTGTTTAACACGCAGACTAGCTCTACATCTTTCTGACAATAGCTCAATTAGATCTCATTTAAATATTCATGGAGACCTACCGGACACTATTCGAAAATGTTAAAATACACAAACCGGGATACCCATTACGACCTATTATTTCTCAGATTCCAACATGCATATACCAACTATCAAAATTTCTCAATGATATTATTACCCCATATCTCCCTACTAACTATAGCATTAAATCTACCCATGAATTCCTCCAAATACTTAAAAGCACAAAATTAAAAGCAAACCACGGCATTCTTGCGTCACTTGACGAAGAAAATTTATTTACTAATGTTCCCGTCTCCGAAACTATTGATATTATCATTAATTCGGTGTATAAAAGTAATTAAATTCCACCTCCATCAATCCAACCCAATATTTTAAGAAAACTACTGCTTGCTTGCACTACTAAAGTACCTTTCTATAGCCAGAATGTTACTATTTAGACACAAACTGATGGAGTAAGTATGGGAAACCCTATCGGGCCGTGCTTTTCCAAATATTATATGTCCTATGTTGAAAACAAGGTTTTTACTAAAGTTATTAAAGCTAAAATATATGTTCGTTATGTTGACAATATTTTTATTTTGGCTGAAAACAAGAAAGAAATAGAAAATCTGAAAGCTACATTTCAACAAAACTCTGTCCTAAATTTTACTTATGAACTTAGTGAATAAAATAAACTTCCTTTCTTAGATGTTCTCGTCGATTTTAGTAATAATACATTTAAAACTTCTGCTTATAAAAAAACAACTAGTAAAAACTCTTGTCATCTTAATGTCTCTAGCGAATGCCCTATTAGATATAAAATAGGTGTTATTAAGAATTTCCTCACGCGAGCGCACGAGAACTCATTCTCTCGCACGCTTTTCTTTAACGAATTAAAAAAAAAATAAAGCAAACGCTCATTAATAACGGATTTCCTAATAAATTGTCGGATTTCCACATTAGGCGTTTCTTGTCCAAGGTAACTAATAGCAACGGCGAGAATAGAAACATAAACAATAATATTAATATTTTTTATAAAAATCAGATGAACGAAAATTATAAACAGGATGAAAGCAGAATTAATAACATTTAAAAAAAATGCATAACACCAGTTGACAATAGCAAAAAAATTAGAATAATTATTTATTATAAAAAATTTAAAACTTCTAAGCTTATAGTTAAAAATAACAATTCACCTCCTTGAACAAAATTAAATAGAGCAAATATTATTTACGAATTCAAATGCCCATTAAGTATTTCCTCAAGAATCAACTTTCGTAAATAATTATATAGGCCACACTACAAATTGTTTAACACGCCGACGAACTCTACACATTTCTGACAATAGCTCAATTAGATTTCATTTAAATATTCACGGAGACCTACCGGACACTATTCGGAACATACTTGTCGACAACTCTAATATTATAGCATAATCCACATGCAAAAAAAAGGCTAAAAATAATGGAAGCCTTATTAATAAAAACAAACAAACCAACACTTAATAATATTAACTTTGAACATGGACATAATATCTTGACCGTGTTTTGAAACAAAAAAATGAAACATTTTAAAGAACATACATAGAACAAACTATTTCTAATTCTAACAGTTGAAATATAATCCTTGAAAATGGCTAAATGTATAGCCGAAAGCGCTCGGATGAAAAGAACATTCGGACAGTTTTTATATAATTAATAATCTGAAAAGAAAAACATTATTAGATCGCACGAGAAATTATATAAAAAACTAAATAAAAGCACCTTGTCAGTCGTTTTTAATGAAATGTGCATGAAAGAAGGATTGCTGCCTAAATACACAAATTTTAAATTGCATGACATGGCAGCCAACAAGGAAAGCGACACTATAGCTTTCAGAAAAAATCTTGTTTTGCGACAAATAACGAAAGCTAAGAACGAAACCCAACATATGAATAATGAAATCCAAAAACATATAGCAGTACTAAAAACACTTTAACCGAAACTGAATATAATGAAGCACAATACCACATCAATATCAGTATTAATAATGAGGAACTTGACCAGCGACAAAGAATTACAAAAAAGCTGTGCAACTTATATCAAGGAAATATTCTACTTCCCAACAACCATGATAAATACATAAACCTATCAACTCACATATTAGCGGATGATCAAAAGGAATTTTTAAATCTAGGACCAAATTGCCATCTCCAACCTAAATTCGACCTTCTCAAAAAGAAGACTGAAATTGAAATCTTACATCAATCATTATGTCAACTGGAAAAGGACAAATTGATAATACTCCATCCAAACCTCAAAGATTTTCTCATGGTAGAATGTCTAAAAGATTATATTCCACGTAATAGAAACAAGAACATTCCAACAAAACTCAAAATTGCTGCTACAGAATTAAAAAACAACCCTAATATAGTAATCAGAAAGGCGGATAAATCCAATATTTACGTAATTTGGGATAAATTGGATTATCACAAAAAACATCAGTATCTTATTGATGATCGTACTAAATTTACTAAATTGAATAAGAACACTACTGAACCTCTAAAGAAATATGTTAATAAACTTATAACAGCCAAAAATGCTGCCGCAGGATCCTTAAAAATAATGAAAATTATTGGAGATTACCAACCTGGCTATTTATATGGTAATGTTAAAATACACAAACCGGGATACCCATTACGACCTATTATTTCTCAAATTCCAACATGCATATACCAACTATCAAAATTTCTCAATGATATTATTACCCCATATCTCCCTACTAACTATAGCATTAAATCTACCCATGAATTCCTCCAAATACTTAAAAGCACAAAATTAAAAACAAACCACGGCATTCTTGCGTCACTTGACGAAGAAAATTTATTTACTAATGTTCCCGTCTCCGAAACTAATGATATTATCATTAATTCGGTGTATAAAAATAATTTAATTCCACCTCCATCAATCCAACCTAATATTTTAAGAAAACTACTGCTTGCTTGCACTACTAGAGTACCTTTTTATAGCCAGAATGTTACTATTTAGACACAAACTGATGGAGTAAGTATGGGAAACCGTCTCGAGCCGTACTTCTCCAATTATTATATGTCCTATATTGAAAACAAGGTTTTTACTAAAGTTATTAAAGCTAAAATATATGTTCGTTATGTTGACGATATTTTTATTTTGGCTGAAAACAAGAAAGAAATAGAAAATCTGAAAGCTACATTTCAACAAAATTCTGTCCTAAATTTTACTTATGAACTTAGTGAAAAAAATAAACTTCCTTTCTTAGACGTTCTCGTCGATTTTAGTAATAATACTTTTAAAACTTCTGTTTATAAAAAAACAACTAGTAAAGACTCTTGTCATCTTAATTTCTCTAGCGAATGCCCTATTATATATAAAATATGTGTTATTCAGAATTTCCTCACGCGAGCGCACGAGAACTCATCCTCTCGCACGCTTTTCTTTAATGAATTAAAAAAAAGCAAACGCTGATTAATAACGGATTTCCAAATCGATTGACGGATTTCCACATTAGGCGTTTCTTGTCCAAGGTAACTAATAGCAACGGCGAGAATAGAAACATAAACAATAATATTAATATTTTTTATAAAAATCAGATGAACGAAAATTATAAACAGGGTGAAAGCAGAATTAATAACATTTAAAAAAAATGCATAACACCAGTTGACAATAGCAAAAAAATTAGAATAATTATTTATTATAAAAAATTTAAAACTTCTAAGCTTAAAGTATATATATATATATCGACTTTTGTCTCTCTAAAATTGGATCGATGTGGCCATATTTATTTGCAATTAACCCGATTCTCACCCAAACAAGTCTGCAGGTGGACCAACAAAAGAGCTCTCAGAATTCTATGACCCGATAACTATACGCCAGGATAAAAAATTACAACGTGGCTGGTGAGTGCAATCAAATCAACATTTGAAACCGGAGACTTAAGTCTAACCTGGACCATACAGGACCAACGGCCGGTCTTAGGGATGACCTCGGCCCAGTGGAGTTAGGATAAGGTGTCACATGGACGCCCCGGCCAGAGATCGCGTTACAACTCACACCGTACGAGAGGATCGTCGTTACATTTGGTTGCCGTGAACCAGGATTCGACCCAAAGGATACCCGGAATACGTTAAAGGAAAGGGAAGTAGAGAACTCTTGTGAAAAAAAAAGTAAAAAGACTGAATCGAAAGATTATATTGATTCGAAGAGCTTATAGTTACAGGAGCAACAAAATAGCAGCAGAAATACACCCCAGGTAGGTCACTGTTTTGTTTCTCTCTATTATTGATTTTTTCGCTCAATTGTGGTGCTTGAAAACAGCTAGTAAGGATTAGTGTGACCCTCGCCTTCAAATTACTTATTAATTGATGTTCACCTCCGGAATAGATGAGTATCGCTGTATCAGACAGTACGGAGGGCGAAGCGACGGTTCCCGAAATAACGGCGGCCTTTAGAGGTCTGTTGGGTGGGATGAAGTTACCCACCTACCGAGGCAACCCGGCAGAATTTCATGATTGGTTAGTAGCTGTACAAAAGAAACAGCTAGTGTACGGGTTGACAGACCGGGAGATGGTGCTGTTAGCTTATGAAGCAGCAGCTGGACCAGTCTCAAAACTTATCAGGGCTTTATACAGGGAGAACCCCTAAATAACATGGAACGAGCTGAAGGAAACCCTAATCAGACGGCACGCTAGCGAGCGAACAACCATAGAGGCGGTGCGGAAATTCTTTAGGATTAAACAGGAAGTTGGGGAAACTCTAGAGGACCTAGGAGATAAGATGATGGGATTGGCGGGGTTAGCATTCCCGAATCCAGAAATAAGAGAAAATGGTGCGATTCAGGCGCTGTTAGCGGACGCTTTTATGGACGCCATCCGTGATGATGACGTGAGGGGGTGACGCCCTGAAGAGTGGGCCCTGTAAGCTGACGGAGGCCCTGGATGTAGCTAAACTAGGTACCTCTACGATATCGCTAAAAAATGGCATAAGCATGATTAAAAAGACGCCAAACTTGACGAAAACAAACTTTTATCGTCTAAATGCTTATGTTATCTGGAAGAGGAAAGACCAAAGTTTTTTTTCATTATTTTTTAAAAATTTTTCCTTCTTTTTAGAATATTCGAAATTTTGATTAAAAAACTTTGTTTATCTTTGTATCACCGTCACGAGTGAAATAACATATACAATTTTTATCACTTTTTTTTTGTATGACACGCATTATTTTTGGAAATCTTGCAAAAATGAAAATAATTGTCGGATGTTAATGAAACTTTCAGAAAGTATTCACAGATGATCGAAATTATTATAAATATGTTTTTTTAATTAAAGTCTTGACAGAAATATTTTTTTATATTTATTATCCCCCCACCATAACTAATTTTATGAAAACTCTAGAAATTCGCTCGCATCGGGTTTAGTGATTACAATAGTTAAAAGCACAAGGCTTTGAAGAATGCAAATCACGTTTTGTTTTTTTTGTAATTGGTCCACCCGTACCTGAAAATCAGCTCCGAACTGTAACATACAAAACTCAATAAAACAAATATATTATTTAATTTCAAATGCTTTTATTTGTTTTTAGCTGTTTTTATTAATATGGATAATGTTTTCTGAAAGCGAAAATTTTTTTCGATGAATAATAAATTTTTAATACAGTTATTTCTAAATTATTTAATTATAATACATTTTTTACATTAAGTTGTTAAAATATTTTAAAATTAGTTAAAAGCCGCGTCGGGTTTTCTAAGTGTCCTTATGGTATAGATCTTGTTTTAGTGTTTTGTAAATTGTATCGTTTTGACTACTCCGAACAAAGCTTGTAATTAAAAAAATGTAATTTTGTCTTCAAAAAAATCGTTAAAACGGTTGTTATTAAAATGTACGGGAGGTAACAAGTATTAAAAGATCACGTGACTTGATTGTTTATGGTGTTGCAAATTCTTAGCGAGACAAATGTTGTGCATTTTGAATTAGCGTTTTTTACTCATTACAAAAGTTTGAACATCATCCTAAGCCATTTTCACCATCAACATTGCTACATTTTTAAAAATACCATTTATTTCATTTATCATTTTACATATTTCATTGCAATTTCAATTTTTTGAAGTTGTTTTACAGCTTTCACTTTTTTTCTTTCAGTGAGCCGTCTGTCAATTTTTCAATTACGATTCATTTTCATACTGTACCATTTGATTTATTTTTAATTTTTTTATATAGCTACTTTTTCAATATATTTCTTGAATTTGTGAAATTCTTTTTATAGATTTTTTAATTCATGTATATTTTTTTTGTTATGAAATAAGAAAGATAACATATCCAACCGAGCACTGAAATTTGGCGTACTCAGATATTTTTCGACAATTTTTTTTTTTTCGTTTTTTATATTTTTTGTTTTAATAGTCTTCATTGAGATTTTAATTCATTTCATTTACATATTTTTCATATAAATAAGAAAAAGAAAATTACCTAGCAATAGCTGATATTATTTAATTTTTGTCATCATCATTTATTTATCAAAATACTACTATAAATTTACATTTTTTTTTTGTTGCTCCTTATTAGTTTGTTTCATTTCTAGACATAAAAAACTACATATAACTATCTCGGTGATCATTGTGAATTCAAACAAACTATCCAGTATTGCCTCCGAGTCCTTGGTCCATTCTGTCTGCAGCTCATAAAAATTCATTGTCTTCACCCTGCTCAAAATGTGTTAAAAAACAAAAATACATCAAGCCATTTCTCAAACTTAAATTATAAAAAGAAAAAAAGAAAAAATTGGTTTTTTTTACAACTTGTTATTGTTGGCTGGCTGGCCCTTGACCCAGCAATGTCGTCGAAGTCATTTTTTTTGGCTTAATTTCAACACTGTTTTCCGCAATGCTGATTTCAAATAAAAAACATGCAAAAAAAAAACCTGGTTTCTAATGTTCAGGTATAGTAATTATAACTATTTTTTTTCATATCTTATGCCCAGAAAAAATTTTTTATAATCATTTTCATTTCACCAACCAATTTCACTCAGAAATGAAAGAGCATTCTTTGCTTTCAGGAAATACTTAGTTTCATGGGGTGCAGATCAAAAGTTTCCTTGATATTTTGTTCAGATGATGACATAAGTTATTTTTCAATATTTATTTCAGGGCAAATAGGCTGCAGAGTGTAACAAAATAACTATTGATATGTTGGTGATGATTTTTACTTAGGATAGAAATGTTTTATCAAGCAGATATATATATACTTAAGCAGATAAAAAATTTTTTCATCAAATTTAAGGCCTTTCTTGTCAAGCTATACTGTTTTTTTTTACATTTCGTAGAGGTACCTCAGCTTAACATAGCGAGTGGATCTTGGAAAGGATAAGGAACAACAGAGACCAAGGATCCCAAAGATCCAGGGGTTGGAAGGGTACAGAGAAAAGCTCCAAAAATAGAATACTGAATAGAAAACCCCGTAAGGACGCGAAAGAGGAGGATTGAGAAGCTGAGGCAAACCCCAACCTGAAGGAATAGGATATACGGTACGGATTTTATAAGCCCACTCCGGGGTGGGGGCCAGGTACGGGCTGGTATGCCAGACCTGCAATTACAGAGGACACAGGGTCAGAAACTGTCCCACCAATTGGAGAGGAGACCCCAGGTATCTCGGTCCGAATTGCACTCAGTCTGGAAGTTTTGGCCACAAGGCAAAGCGGTGCACAGATGCGGGGGATAGGAGACTAGGGATTCTAACATGTAATACTGGACCATACAGGACCAACGACCGGTCAGTGGATGACGTCGTCCCAGTGTGGTTAGGATACGGTGTCACATGGACGCCTTGACCAGATATCGTGTTACAACTGACACTGTGCGAAAGGATCGGCGTTACATACCTGTTTTACGTACATACTTTTATTTTAGGACGCGATCTTACGAGACAGTTATTAGACTGGTACGGCCAACAAGACAAAGATAGGTTATTGACTATATATATATATATATATATATATATATATATATATATATATATATATATTTTATTATATATATAGATATATTTTATTATATATATATATATATATATATATATATATATATATATATACATATATATATATTTTATTATATATATATATATATATATATATATATATATATATACATGAGTTTGTCGTTACTTTGAAATTTTTCATGCAACAAAAACGGACTATCAGCATTGTTTCGTCCATGTATTGTTTGATATATTGAAATGTAATTGTCATCTTTGACAATGGCTTATGTAAGCCGAAAGCTTAGATAGGATTCAAACATGTATCAATGCAGTGATTTCTTTTCGTCTTTCAATGATAATGTTATTAAGCTTATCAGACAATATGAAAGGAACTTACTTAAATAGACAAAACTTGTCTATATTATTTAATGAAACATGCATCAATGAAAAATTGCTGCCTAAATATAATACAAACATATATATATATATATATGTTTGTATTTTATTTTTTATTCTGACAAATTTTTATTACCCCAAACGTTATTTTTAGTACATATGAGTAACCGTCCGTTTTGTTGTACACAGTATTGATTTCGCCAATCGGCCTACACACTCGAAAAAACTTATTAAAGGAAATGTGCACTTTAGTAGAAACCATCGTCTATGTCGGCGTACTTTAACCGCTCGGCCACGAAGAGTTGCACAATTAGGCAGGGTTCTACTTACCATTAAAGCACCATTCACTTCAAATTTTCTCGAAGTGGCATATCTGCTCAGTTTCGTATCCAGAAGATAAACAAAGCAATTTCGAAAGAATTAATAGATTTTATTTCAATTTCTTTTTAAAAATTCTATTAGTTCTTTAGATGATGATGATGATGATCATGATGATGATCATGATGATCATGATCCTCATCAATCCTATATTGGGTGCGGTCATAGGATCACTGTGCAGCTGAGCACCTGACTAGTTCCCTCTATATATTTGGGTTGAAAGTTGGAGAGGTATCCATTCCGGCATAGCGTGTCTCCAGTTCAAACCATAACTGATGTCCTCCAACTTAAAAGCTTACCTTGATCACGGATAGGTGACCGTTTATTCCATCCGATTAAATCCCCCTCCCTGGCCGTTGACTTCAGTCTAGGAAGCACTATACCCGGGAATGCCGTGTCGTCGCCGCACTGGCTGCGTACATAGCTATGGACTCCAATCTACACCATTGCGCCAGATGGCTGTTGACTCTGCAAGATAGTTCCGCCACCCTTTGACAAGTCTTATTTTTAATACTGCCTGGTGTTTAGCCCCCCCCCCTTACCCCCCACCACTAGAAAAGCCGGTTTCAACGCCGACAGTAGTATTGGGTTACTTGGGACCAGCCGCAGTGACCGAGCATAAAGATTACCCCCTCCCCCCGAAAATGAAAAAGATTAACTAAAACCAAAAATTAACTGAAGATTTTGCTGCATATATTACTGTTGCTATGAAAACACAATTTCAGGTTGTTTTTGTCTTTCAAGTGAGCGTCATAATTTTCAAAGCAATAATTTTGTCTCATAAAAACTCAGTTTTGTATTCAACTTGCTTCTTTTGAGACATTCGTTAGTGGCAATTATTTTTTTGTTGAGTGAGAGCAGACTAAAGAGGTTAAATTCCGGATGTCTGCATGTCATTGATTTCCCATTTCAGCTCCCAAGCCAATCGTTATCTATCCCCCCCCCACACACACTTTCTCCTCTTATGTTCATATCAGCCCAGATCATTCAGTAACCTTCAACCTAGAGAAGCTCTTAGACTGTGCATTGGGTGAAATTTATATAAAATTTAAAAAAGGCTGTTGTATTCAAACTCATATCTTCTTGAACCCACGAGTTGTTTCCTTTTTTGTTTTTATTTTTTCTGTTTCTTTTTTTTTATCACCATATTTTTGAATATTTCCCGCCGTTTTTAAAATAATGTTTTACCAAATACAAGGCCCAAGAGCCATTCAAGGTAGAGGTTTTTGCATGAACGTAAGAGTAGATAAGAAGTGGAATTTATGAGGATATGTAGGATGGATAACAGTTAATCCTAGATTTTTAATTCTGTTTCTTCGAGACGTTCACCTCTTTTCTTATGGCGTCTTTATTATTTTTTTTCTCGATTTCTTAATTTTCTTTTTTCGCTCTTTTCTACCTTCCTCATTTTTTCCTTTCCTTCTTTCTCTTTTTCAATCTTTCGTTTTTTCGCCATCTTCTGTCTTTTGTTTATTCGTGTTACCTTTTTTATTTCCTTCATTAAACGTTCCTTTCTTCATTCTTTGCTACTATCGTTCTTTTTCTTCTTTCTCTTTACTATTCTTATTCCTTCGTTTAAATTTGCCTCTTCTTTGCTATTTCTTTATTTCGCTCATTTTTCCTTCCTTCTGTTTTTTATTTATTCGTATCTGTTTGTTCTTTCATTATTTTTTCTAAAATTTTGTTTTATTTTAAAATTTTATTTGATTTCCTTCTTTTTATCTTTTAAATCTACAATTTTATACTTTTCTCGAATGCAATGTTTTTTTAGTTTATTTCATGTTGTTTCAACATGTTTCTTTCATTTTACTACATACAGTTAATTTTATTCCCCTATTCATCGCCTCTTCCTTCCTCTTTGCTAGAGATGACTTATTTTATTCCCGCTCCACCCTCATGTAATTGCGCAGGCGCAGAACCTAATTTAAACATTTGCAGTCTGAACAAATACGAAACATAATGTTCAAATAACGTCTGCCATTTCAACGGATTGCGTCCGTGAAGAGGCATTTGCATGTGGATTTATTCAGTCGGGAAAAGTAATAAGGACAGAACACTGGACGGGAACATTCAAGGCTGAGGGTTCAATGTTTGGGATAGGATAAAGCGAAAACAACTTTTCGCAGCTATTGAAATCCAGTTTCTTTATATATACAAATTTGTAGGTCTGATGAATTGGATCGTAATTACGATTCCAATGTAATAAATTATAACCATGGAATATTAGTGTTTAAGCCTTTTTATTATATATATATATATATATATATATATATATATATATATATATATATATATATATATATATATATATCAACAAATATAGCACAAAGAACTGTTAGAGTGCAATAGAAACAAACGTTCTCGAAACCGTACAACAGATCGGATTAGGGAAGCCAGTCTATATCACGTGTGGACACCATTTCCTGATGGAGTCACCACCAGCTTGCACGTTGCCTAGTTGATAACTTTCTATATGGTTTTACAGTCTGTGCCACCCCTGATCCATAACATCAGCCCTAAACAACTGTTACCGTGATTTACCGGACCAACAGTCACCCAGAGTCCCGTTAGCGACGTTGGGTACTCTATACGGTGTCATAGGCACCCTTCTAGGTATTCTCTTCCTGTATCCCGTGGAAGTTAACGAACGCCGAATTTACCTGCTCGATATGCGACACATACTCCTTCCATTTTTTTCTTCTTCTAAGTTCTGCGTCCCTTTAAGATGTGGGCGATTATGGTTCTCCCCAACTTCCTGTCCTTGTTTTATAACAGACAATTTTATCTAAACGCCACTGGTCATGATCATTAAAGAACCGTGATTAAACAATGCCTTGTCAACGGTGGGCTGTAAATGCCTTCCATCTGATATTCCCAGCCCTCGCGTGTTGCCGTGGTTCGAGGTATGTCAGATGTCACCACAATTTTAGAAATGTAATATCCCATCCTTCTGATATATATTAGTCGACGCGTCCGAGAAGACACACAACTGCCTGGAAGATGCTGCAGTGGGTGACTTAGTAATGTAAGTCCTTGGTATCTGGAGGTTGTGAAGTTCTTGTAGGGAGTCGCGCCATGTAGTCCAAAGTTGCTCCTTCTGAGGAGGTAACGGAGAATCCCAGTCAACCCTATCGGATGTCAGCTCGCGTAGAATGAACTTGCCTTGGACGATAACCGGAGCTACGAAACCAAGAGGGTCGTAAAGGCTGTTGATTGTTGACAAGACACCTCTGCGTGTATAAGGCTTCTTTTCATCAGCAACTCGAAAGGTGAAACAGTCACTCTCTGGGTCCCAATCCAGTCCCAGGCTACGTTGCATTGGCACATCCCCGTCATTGAGGTCCAGATCTTTGATGTCGCTGGCGAGGTCCCCTGTAGGGAAAGCGTCCAGAACCTCCTTTTTATTCGAGGCTATTTTATGCAGTCTCAAGTTGGATGCTGCCAGAACATTTCGGGTTTCCTTCAGTAAGGAGACGGCTTCTCCCACGGTAGGCACTGACTTTAGTCCATCGTCCACATAAAAGTCACGGTGAACGTACTGAACAACCGCAGGGCCGCAATCCGGATTTCTCCCTCCGACAGATTTCCTGAGACAGTAAGTTGCCACTGCCGGTGAAGGACTGTTGCCGAATACATGGACTTTCATCCTATATTCGACTAATTCCTTATCAGGGTCATTGTCTTGATACCACAGGAACCGCAGAAAGTCTCTGTGCTCTCTTTTAACGAGAAAACAGAAAAACATTTGCTCGACATCCGCCATGATTGCCACGGGCTCTCTTCGGAAACGGATCAGAACTCCTATTAAGTTGTTGTTTAGATCTGGCCCGGTTAATAGGACGTTGTTCAAGGATACTCCATTATATTGGGCACTGGAGTCAAAGACAACTCTCATTTTGTTTGGTTTTTTCGGGTGGTAAATACCAAACATAGGCAAGTACCATCTCTCGTCTTCCTGTCTGAGTGGAGGGGCAAGCTCTGCATGGTCATTCGCAAAAATCTTTTCCATAAAGGAGAAGAAGTCCTGTGCCAAACGCGGCTTCCTCTTGAATTGGCGAGTTAGTGAGTTGAACCGACTGACTGCTTGTTGTCGATTGTTAGGAAGTCGGAGTCTGGATGGCTTGAGTGGAAGAGGCGCCACCCAGCTGCAGCGACTATTCTTCTTCACACCTTTTTCCATTATATCGAGGAAGATTCTGTCTTCCATAGAGTAAGCTAGTTGGTCGTCTTCCTTAGTTAGTCGAAACACGGAGCTACCCAATTCTTTCTGTTGGTATCTTTCCTTGACCTGGAACGTATTGGGACAAGGCCTAAAGTTTGTTGGGCGGCCTCCTTCTCGGGTGCTGGTGAAGAAGGTGTCTACAGTGGTTGGTTTATGCGTTCCCCCGAGGCATACATTCCCCACTATCACCCAGCCCATGTCTAGTTTCTGAGCATAAGGGGTGTTGTGGGGACCATTGATCTGTGCGTGAACCTTATGTACTTCGATAATGTCACGGCCCAGGAGTAGCAAAATAGGTGCCTTATGGTCCAAGTTGGGAATCTCCGCTGCTATGCTAGCCAAATGCTCGTGATGAAGGGCTGCTTCAGGCGTTGGGATTTCCAAGCGATTATCCGGCACATCAGCGCATTCAATTAGTGTTGGAAGGGGGAGGCTGATGCGTCCATCTATGGATTCGATCCTGTACCCATAGGCTCTTCTCCCAGCTGTTTCTATGACTCCAGCGCAGGTCCTAAGTGAGTAAGATGATGTGGGGCCGCAGTCGCTGAACAACTCGAAGAACTCTGGACAAGCAAGCGACTTGTTGCTATGTTCGTCGATCACAGCATACATCCTGACGGCTTTGTTTCTCTGGCCTTGGGGATGTACCTTCACCAGGCAAATTTTTGAACAGGATTTCTCAAGTAGGTTGCCACCACAAACCTGTGTGCAGTGGGCTGTAATGTCATTGTTCTCCCCGCCATGGTTTGGCGTGGCTCTGATGGGCGTTGTTTGTGGTACAGGTCCAGGGTGAAGGGCAGTGTTGTGACTTTCACTGCCACACTCGGTGCATTTAGGCTTGAACCTGCAGTCTTTGTGGGCATGGGTAGAACAACATCGGAAACAGATGTTGTATTGTCTCAGATAAGCTTGCCTCTCCGGAAAAGGTTTACCTCTGAATGCTCGGCAACTGCGTAGAGGGTGAGGCAGGTTATGGATGGGGCATACCTCTTTGATGTCCTTGGACGCAATTTGAGTGTTGTGGACCGAAATCTCTTTTCCATGTGGTGTGGTTGCTCGGTCCCTGTTTTGTGAGGGCCAAGTATCTGTGGTGAGACGAAAGCTGGGGTCGTTCCTGTCCTCTGCTTGCTGCTCAATGAACTTAGTAAATACAGAGAATGGGGGGAATGGCACTTGAAATTTCCGCTTGTATGCAGTGCCATGGGAAGTCCATTGGTCCCGTAGTGTAGGTGGGAGTTTCTCCACTATAGGCCTGAGACCCCGAGCAGTATCCAGGAGGGCAAGACCCGGGAGATCACCATCATCCTTAGCTGCTTGGAGTTCGGTGAGGAGGTCACTTAGCTCTCTCAGTCTGTAGTAGTCCCTGGTTACCTGTGGAAACCTATGGACCCTTTCGAAGAGTGAGTCTTCGATGGCTTCCGGGGACCCGTAGCATTTTTCCAGACGCTTCCATATTTCCTGCAGGCCTTTCTCAGGAGAGTTAAGGTAGGCTGTCCTTAAACGGTTGGCATGCTCAGTGGAGGCAGGGCCGAGCCATTTCACGAGCAAGTCCATTTCTTCACACGGTGTCAAATGCATGTCGATAATGGAGTTGCGAAACGAACGTCTCCATGCGCGATAGTCCTTAGATCTGTCCGAGAATTTCATCATACTGGCTTGCAGTAATTCTCGCCGAGCAAAGTAACGCATTAGGTCACTGGAATGGTCATGGCAGTTTTCAGTTTGGCACCTCCGACGACGATCATCAGATGGATCGGGCTTGGGATCAGGGAAGTTGCAGAAGGAGGCTTCTGAGTTGGTGGGCCAATCGGATTGGGATGCAGGAGATCGTATATGTTTCAGAGCAGAAGGTTGTACTGATTGCGGAGTGACAGGTTGCAAAGGGTGTGAGTGGAGCTGAGCAGTTTGTTCAGCTACATATTCTCTCGTGCGCTGCATGGGATCAGCAGGAGTCTGGTCAATGTGAATGCTGGATTTTTCATCACTAAGTGATACATACTCTTCAAAGGCCTTTAGTGCGGCTTCTTTGAGAGCTATCTCCCTTTGCACCTCTAGAGTTTTCTCTTCGGACTCGATTTTAGCCTTTGCTTCACGCAGTTTATTCTCTCTCTCCACGAAGAGCAGGTTTGCTTTAGCCATCTCCAGTTCAGCACGGACAGCCAAGGCCTTGGATGAGGCAGAGGAGAACCTGGAACGCGTTCTGTTTGAAACGACGGATTTTTGCTCCATGGCGTTTGTGGATGCGAGTTGGGACCTGTGGCAGAAACGGGTAGACGAAGATACCGGTGGGTGACGAGTCGTTGGGAAGGCTAATAGCTGTCAAATAAGTTTTACGCTGGCGGCAGTCTATTAGGGAAATCCACAAGGAGGCAAGGGAGGAGAAGCTGGTCTCACTGCATCACCGAAGAGTTCGCGCCACGTGCGAATAAATCTTTGATTTTTTACTGTGCTGCCCTGGACAAAATGCTAACAAAACATATTGCTTTAGACAGCCAGTTTAAACTCGAATTCACAAAACACGGACGAATTCCATTGAAAACGAAAGATTTTATTCTGTAAATCAGGTAAAAAATCTGAAAGAAAAATAAACAAAAAAAAGGTGAGTTCACTGCGACGGAAGAGACAGAAGATAAAAAGAGGAAAGGCAGGTCAGCGTTGAGAGCTAGAAAGAGGCAATTCACAAAGGGAGACATGGTAAAAGAGCATGACCAAACGTCTGAGCAAATTCAGCATAGAAAAGTCCTATAACTTCCTAAATATCAATAATTCAGGGCTAGAAAGAGCACGCTGGTTGAAAGAGCAGCCCAGAAACAAAGAGGCGACAAACTACTTGTCGTGCGACAATCAAGCATTTCAATACAAAGCGATGAAAAGGCTAAAGAAGAATTAAATAAACATACCAAAGTTATATGGAAAGGCGGATCAGCGAGCAAGGGTGCGTGGTGCATGCAGGGACCGAATCAGGAAGAACTCTGAAGATCCCGCCAAAAGACAAACTCTATTCTCGTGGCATGTCGCGTTGCCGAAAGTAGATAATAACGGCAATGCGTGATAAAAAAGGGAATTAAAGCTATGGAAGTAAGTCTATGCTAGAAAACACAAAGGAAAGAGAAGGGGAAAGATAAAAAAAAATAAAAATAAAAATCAGTAACAAGAAAAGACGTCGCAGCGAGACGAGAGGTCAAAAGGTAAACAAAGAAACGGTGTCCGGTGAACTTGTCCCTGTTGACGGAAGGTCCACGTCACAAACGTGATAATATATATATATATATATATATATATATAAATATATATATGCATTCTTCAGAAATTATGACAATGAATAATCCATATTTGAAATAGACAACTCATTTTTATTTATTAAACAGTGTGTATTTCGAGTGGAATTTACTTTTCACATTTGGTTCGCTACAATATGCGTGGCATGGCGGGTCTTAGAATTTATGTGGTGAAACAAAGGAATGTAGTTTGTCTGAACACTTTCCATGGATATAGCGATAGAGCAACGTTTCGTCTGTGAGAAAGGGATTGTTGGGTTGAAAATAATACGTCTCCCACAAGGATGCGGACTCTATCGAGACTATAAAATGATTGGTCAGCTCCTGTTCATATATGGCAGCATTACTCCATTTTCGGCCTGATCAAACTCTTTTAAAGCTAGTGGATAGCGGGAAGAGTCAGCTACTTGCTGGAGCGTCACGGGGAACCGACCATTTTCCTACTATCTTTAGCGATGGATCGTATATACGAGTTCCAATTTAAGTTTGGGTTGAGTTTAAGTCCAAATAGGTGCTCAAGACACGGGAACTCCGTGATGGAACACACGTTCATCCCCCGATCTGTGAAAGCTGTGAATCTGCTCCGTGATAATAGAAAGTCACTATGTTCTCTCTGGGATTCACAGATGATACAGTATATTTGTAAGTGTGTGTGTGTGCATGTGTGCATGTGTGCATGTGTGCATGTGTGTGTATGTCTATTTGACATTACATTTGATGGTTCTCGCACGTTGATTTGGGAATGTTTTTACTTACATATTGTTTGTTTACGTTAGATTCTTTTATAATGGATTCAATAATGGTTGGTGAAGTAATATGTCTTTGACGTGTGTCAATAATTGGTAATATTGAGAGATATTTCATATTAACATTAGTTCGAAATGTATAAGATTAGTCTGCCATTTTTAATTTTTGTTTAAATTGGTCATTAAATTTATTTATTTTTCTTTCCTCTTCGTTTTTTTCTCTCTTTCTTTGTCTCTTTCCTTTAGAATTTCTTTTTGCTTTTTTTATTCCTTTTTGCTGTCTTTTTCTATCTGACGCTTGTCCGTGGTATTTCTGAGTTTAAATTCAAGCTAAATTTCACGTTTGAATCGTTCATCATCTTGACTACAATGAATCTTAATATTTAACAGCCATATTGTTTCTGTCTATTATTTTACTTTCCTTTTTTTTGGTTTTACCCTGCTGCGATGATCCTGGGACTGCTCCACACCCTCACCAACTACCCTTTATTGCCTCTCCCTCCTAATGTCAGTTAAGAATAGCATGGTCAATGTTACGTGGGCCGCATACTAACTCCAACTATAAGTTATCAGTGTCCATTCTTTTATAACTTGACGGGATATACATCCAGAAAAATTTGTCCTGTAAAGTTCTTTTAAATGTATATATCTGCCATTTTTAATTCTTTGTTGAATTTCTATGGATATCTCGATTTTAACTAAGTTAAAACTTAGTACCTTTAAAAAAAAAAAATTAAAGATAGGCTTTCCTATCTAACGGTCCATACACATCCCCTTTTCTTGAACAGGAGTAGAGACTCATCCTTTGTTTCCTGTTTACGAATGTGTTCTCGGTTCCTTCTCTTCTCTCAGATCTTAATAATGGTGTTTCATTCTAAGGGTACCGAGTTGGTAGTTTTCTGGGTGTTGCTCCTAACTGGCAGTTAGGAGTCCGAACTCTTGCGTAGCGTCTTGAGAGATTGCTCTGATCAACAGTCGCATAATGTCGGGGTTCTTGCCGTGCCATGGCGCGCATGGAAGGGTGTCCCTGCAAGCACCTCTGGTGGGCAATCCCCAGGCTACACTATGGTGCAGTCTGCGTCAATTCCTTTTCTGCACATGTTACATTTAACGACCGACTACTACTACTACTACTACTACTACTACTACTACTACTCTAACCCTTTCCATTGCCAAAATAACACATCATGACTATAATTTTTTGGGGTGGTGGTGGTGGGGGTGGAGACTGACTAGGGATTATGAGAACGCAGTTTGAAAGAGTTGGTATTCGGACTTATACTCCGTTAACACTTAATTATTATTATTTTACTCCCCGGTGCACAGGTATGTATAGATGTTTATGCTGGGGCATCTCGGCCCTCACAAATAAGTTACCTGAAAGCTTACTCTTTGAATTAATTTAACTGGAAGTCAAACCCGAGACTGTTTTTGTTTTTTATTTATTTATTTTTTTTTTTAAAAAATAGGAATAGATAGCTCCGGTCCATACTCCTCCCCTTTCTCTTGAACAGGAGTAGAGGTTCATATCTTATTTCATGTTCAGGAATGGGTTCCTGGTTCCTCTCCTTTTCTCAGCCCTTAATAGTGGTGCTGTCATGAAATTTTTTTTATGATATATGTCGATGGTGGCAACGTCTTTTCATACTTACCGGGTTGGCAGTTTTCTGGTTCCCGGCTGATAGTTAGGAGCCCGTCTTGAGAGGCTGCTTTGATCAACAGTTGCATAATATCAGAGTTGCAGTGCTATGTCGCGAATGGAAGGGTGGGCATGATGTTGCAATCTGTGCCAGTTCCCTTCCTGCATATGTTACATTAGATGACTGACCGCTACTACTAATCTAGGCCATTCCTTACCAAAATAACACATCTTGACTATAAACACCCAAAGATATAAAACTAAAAAACAAAAAACACCTAAACCCCTCAGCCATTCTTTCTCCAACATTCGTCGTATTCTGTAGTGTGGAGTAGCTTCTTTGATTAATTTATATAAAAGTCAAACCCGAGATTGCTTTCCATATTTTTTTTAAATAGAAATAGATAGATTCTCCTATTGTCTGGTTCATACTCCTCTCCCTTCTCTTGAACAGAGTAGAGACTCGTCCCTTGTTTCCTGCTTAGAAAGGGGTCCTGGTTCCTTTCCTTTTCTCTGGCCTTAATATCGGTGCTGTCATTAATTTCTTTGTGATATGCATAGATTCTGGCGATGTCTCAACATAGTGAAGGTACTAGGTTGGCAGTTCTCTGGTTGCTGTTCCTGACTGGTGGTTAGGAGCCTGAACTCATGCGTAGCATCTTGAGAGGCTGCTCTGATTAACTGTTGTATCAGGGTTCTTGCAGTGCCACGTCGCAAGCACCTCTGGTGGGCAACCCCGAGGACACACTATGTTGCAGTCTGCACCAGTTCCATGCCTGTACTTGTTACAGTAGATAACTGACTGCTACTACTAACTCTAGGTCATTCCTTACCAAAATAACACATCATGACTATAAACAACCAAAGATATAAACCAAAACCATAACAACAAAAAACACGTAAACCCCTTAAACTTTCTTTCTCCAACGTTCATAGTATTCATACCAATTTCTGCAGTGTGGGATCATTTTTCTCTTCAAAAGACTGACTGCTACTACTACTACTACTACTACTACTACTACTACTACCCTACGCCTTTCCGTTACCAAAACTAAACCAGCCCAAAAACCAAAACAAAAAACAAAAAAACAAAAAAACAAAAAAAAAAAAACAACAAAAAAAACCCCCACCTAAACCTCTTAACTTTTCTTTTTCCAATATTCCCGGTATTCGTACCAACTTCTGCAGTGTGGAATTGTACCACTTTGAAAAGTCTCCGGACATCCTAGCTCTCTGTGAAACTCATCTTAACATTTCAATCTACACCTCTGATTCCTGGCTACCTTCCTCTCCTTAGAAAGGACTCTAAAGTCCACACGCATGGCCTGGGAGTTTGTGTCCGCGAACATCTCCCACTGGCTAGGTAACTCTTTCTTGAATCTCCGCCTACCTCTTCTTAACTCAGCTATCTCTTCTTTCGCTACGGTTCCCCACCCTCTCAAGACTAAATAGTGTTTCCTATAATATAGACAAGGCCATCTCCATGCACCCACTTGCAAACATATTCGTGTTCGGTGACTTTAATAACCACCATACCAAATGGCTTAAATACTCTGTCACTGATCTCGTTAGCATGTCATCAGTTTCCAAGTAGGCATCTACCTTTTACTCCTGTTTCAGTTGCAAATCTGCCAGACCCGACAAAGTTAGCCTGGCTGCTACTGTTGAAAAGGACATCTAAGCTGTGGTTAACTGGGACAGGAAATGGCTCATGAATTTTAATGCTCCCAAAACTAAACTGCTGTCATTCAATCACCATCTATAATCTTTCCTACTCTCCATCAGCATGGCTGATGGTAGACCCATGGAAAGCAACACACTGCAGTTTCTTGGTCTCGCGTTTTTAACTGACTTAAAGTGGAACGACTATATCGAGTCAGCAGCTGCATCTACTGCAAGGAACGTTGGGTTACTGGGTTGTGCCAGAAGGTTTTTCTCGTCAGAGTCCATCTTAGACATTTACAAATCTACGATTCGCCCGTGCATTGAATACTGTTGCCATATCTGGTTTGGTGCTGCTGCTACTCATCTCAAAGTTCTCGACAAAATCTAAAGAAGGATCTGCAATTTAATCAATCCTGACTTGGCATCTCGACTTCAGTTACTTTCTCGCCGACGTGACGTGGCTTCCCTCTGTCTTTTCTACAAATATATATCATGGCAACTGCTCTGCGAAGCATTTTTTCGCTGGTGCTTGGTCTATGTGAGTTTAAGTGTGCTACTAGATTGGATTCTATCCTACTCTTTTACTGTTGAATTAGTTAAATGTAACCGCCACTTCTACTCCAACAGTTTATTTTCTCGCACTTCTCGACTGTGGAACTCCCTTCCGTTTCCTTGGTTACCTGATAACTACAATCTTTAAAAGTTTAAATGCAACGTCAATCGCCATCGCTTGTTTAATCGAAACTTACACTCATGGTTCCTTTGTATAATTTATATCTATAGACAGATTTTCATTCGGTTCTTAAAAAATGGCGCTGGGTAATTTTGTAGTCATTGTAGCACGAAGGAAGATGGAAAGCGAGGAAGAAACGAGAAGAATTTTTTTCCTGCTTCCTCTAAGTGTTTTCTCCCAAGTTGGAAATGAAGTCATTTTTGACATGATCACTTTGAGAAGGCCGGAGGGTGCAACGACCGGGACGTTGCGATAATAATAACAAAGATGAGGACCTTACTCCGGATGTAAATAATGATAACTCCCCATCCTAGAAATTCGGACAGGGAAAGAAGACAGCGTTTTGTAGAAAAAAAAGTAGAAAAAAATCCCCCGAAACAAAACGTATAGATCGATATATTTGCTCGCAAAGAAACGTTTGAACACTTTACTTGTGTTAAATGTCAAAAGGAAGCCGAAGAAACTAAATCAAACAAAAAGAAAAGAACATTCCAGTTAAGTTGATTTGCAAACAAATATATTCTGTGAAATATTTGACACTGAAATGCTTTTGTGCATTTTTTTGTTGTTGCTGAGTTGGGTCTGGGGATATTTCTTTGTGTGTAAGCAGTTTTCTACTTACAAAGGGTTTTTTTTCTTTAAATGTTTTTTGTCGACGATGGAAGCTGACGGAAATGAAACGCCGCAAACATTTTGAACCCGACAGTTCAAAGCTATTCCATTTTTTTATGACGTCTGATTTTTATTTTTTACATTGCTAATTTAAACACACACACACACACACACACACACACACACACACACACACACACACACACACAACAACAACAACAACAACAACAACAACAACAAAGACACTATCGAAACATACAAAAATATTTCAAAGCACAGAAATAAATAACCAAACAGTACAAAACGCAAACGGAAATAAACTCTTGTATTTTCGTAAAAACGTAAGAAACCATTTATTAAATTTCAGACAAGTTAAAAATGCAGACAATTATTCATCCATCTTTTCTTTTCTTTCCTTTCTTTCTTTCTTTCTTTCTATTTATATGTGTGTCTATGCGTGTGTGTCGTTACAAATAGAAGGGACTCGTAAGAGTACAGCTTTAACGATATGCATATAGGTGCATTCGAAAGGCTGTTCAAGGAAACAAAAAAGGTTTATTTTTGTTTTTCTTCCTCATTTTATGCAACCATAAGAACGATGCCATGTCTTTAAAAAGGAGCGGATGCGTGCATTTCGGAACGTAAAATATGGTAATGATGTTCTATCCTACGAGAAAAGATCTACTGGGATGACTGACTGAGGGTGCATCTCGCAAAGAGACAGGGGCGGACGAGTAGGAAATTGTTCGTCTACTTTATGAATGTTTCAAACGAGGAGCACGTTATTTTTATGCGAGCGTAGAAATACGTATATATAGGTACCTCCATGAGATCGCTAAAAAGAGCATAGCATGATGAAAATGACGCCAAACTTGACGAAAACAAAATTTTATCGTCTAAATGTTCATGTTATTATTAAGAGGAAAGATCAAAGTATTTTGGGGGTATTTTTTTTACATTTTTTAATCGTTCCGAGCACGTCCGAAATTTTCTTTAAAAATTTTGCTTTTTTGAGTCAGCAAAATTGACAGATAATCGATCATGGCAACCATTTTTTTCCATTTTATAAAAAAGATGAAAATCTCCCTTTGAAATTCTTTTAAAAATCAATTATCATTTTTTCAAAACTTATTTTAAGAAAATCAGAAATTTTAATGTTTATTTAAAATATTTTGAACTAAGGTTAACTTAGCTTCTGCGACGAAAAGATGTAATTTGAAATTAAAGCAAAGCAGATCATAACCTTTCGCGTCACTTGTCAGGTGTTGAATGACGCATTGACGGATTACGTGATCATAATTTGTTCTACGGAAGGCGAAAAGTGAAGTTATTTAGATTCAAGTGAACAAATTATTTACCTCTTTATTTTTAAGGAAAACTTTCAGCGCTCTAATTTATTTTGTACTTAGCCTTACATTTACGATGCTTTATGGAAAATATATTATAAAGAAATTAAATTAAGATTGTTAAGAGTGAGATTAAATTTCATATTTCATAAGAAAGGTATCTAATTAATTTATAGGTACCTTTCTTATGAAATTTTATCAGAAGTGTACATAAAATACTACAATTTTTTGTACATTTATTACATTTTACTGTGTTATTTGATTTCCCTTCATTTTATTATTAATTTTGATATTTCATTTATGGAAAAATGTAATAACTGTGATTAATATAAAAATAAGATCATATAAATTTCATAAGATGATACTGATACTTGTAGGTACCCTTCTCAGTTGAAATTGAAAAATCAAATTACCTTCTCCACACGTGTTTTGCAAAAGTAAAGGCCTTAACATCGGAGAACAATGCTTAACTGAAATAACGCAACTTAATTGTATTCTGGTTGGTCTTCCGTACTTTATAATTACAGCCCGATTATAAACACAAAATTACATTTCTTAATTACTGTGGATCTTCTGATTAGTCAAAACGATACAGTTTACAACGCGCTAAAAAAAAGATCTATCTTATAAGGACATTTACGAAAGCTGATGCGGCTTTTAACTAATTTTATAATATTTTAACAACTTAAATATAAAAATCTATTATAATTAAAGAAATAACAAATAATTGTATTAAAAATTCATTTTTCATCGAAAAAATTTTTTGCTTTCAGAAAATATTGTTCATATTCATAAAAACAACTGAAAGCATTTGAAATTAAATATCTTTGTTTTATTGAGTTTTGTATGTTACAATTCAGAGCTGATTTTCAGGTAGGTGGGTTCAATTAAGGGACGGTAATAAATATAAAAATATATTTCTGCCATAAATTTAATAAAAAACATATTTATAATAATTTCGATCATCTGTGAATAGTTTCTGAAAGTTTCATTAACATTCGTTAATTATTTTCCAAATTAATGTGTGTCATACAAAAAAAAAAAAAAACATGCTAAAAATTGTATATGTTATTTTTTAGTTCCGTGATATAAAGAGAAACAAAGTTTTTTAAATAAAAATTTAGAATCTTCTGAAAAGAAAGAAATTTATTTAAAAATAATCAAAAAATAACTTTGGTCTTTCCTCTAAATAATAAAACGGTGAATGGAACATACCGCGGTTTCGAATACCAAGGTCTCATCAGGTGTTTAACTCAAATTGATGAGACCATGGCGGTCAAAACCACGATAGTGTTCCATTAAGCGTTTTATTATTTTAGGATATTAAATCGCCCCACAGGTTTGATTTTTCTAACTTGATATTGAGCACTTTTTTAATATATACAATTTTAGACAATTATTTTAGTGTTTATTTACTTTGTTATATATATATATATATATATATATATATATATATATATATATATATATATATATATATATATAATCATTTATTCGAAAATTATAACATAAATATGTTATAAAATCACTACAAAAATAGCCATTTCGTTTCAACACTTCTTGTGTCTTATCAAGTGATGATGTTGAACGTAGAATAAAGGGTTTTAAAAGGTTTAAATTAATCAAACACCCCTCGCTAAGGGGAAACGCTGTTACATAATCTGGAATGACCAATCAAAATACAAGTATACGAGAATTCACAAAGCTTGACAACGAACTAAGTTTATAATAATTATTTAATGCTTTAATGTTGCGGTTAGACTAAAATAGAATTTATTCTAACTAATAAATATTAAATTATACGATCGTATAATTTAATATTTATTAGTTAGAATTGTATAATTTAATATTTATTAGTTAGAATTGGTCGAGTTTATCTATCTATCTATCTATCTATCTATCTGTATATATATATATATATATATATATATATATATATATATATATATATAGATATGATAGGTTCACAACATCTTAAAGTGACACGCGCGCGCGCACACACACATATATACACACATTAATAAATACACTATAAATGTAGCGCAACTTAAAGTTTCATGGTTTCCCAAGTGTTTAGGCACAAATGACAAATGAGTCACTTTTTACAGTTGTATTTTTTTAAATACTGGGTCTAATGGAAGGAACGCTAAATTATACGCAGATTCAAAGCTCAAAGTTAATATAAACCCAATATATTATTGGGGTGTAAATTCAAAATATAGAGTGTATGGAAAGGAAATATTGGGAAAAACAAAGCAAAGAAAAAAATAAAGAAATGCTGCAAGCTTAAAGTTTATATGGTACATGTTTTTCCGTTGTAAAAAAAGATTTCAGTTAAAAAATTATAGAGCGTAAGGAACAAGCAATAAACTATTGCTCGCATATACAGTTGATAATATCCCGTTATTTAGTTTATATTCACACTTGTGGCGTTGAGCATTCTTTTTTCCAGGGGTGTCATTTTAATTGTAGTCCTTGGGGAATCGCTTAGTTTTACCTATATATATATATATATATATATATATATATATATATATATATATATATATAAATCCTCGTCGAAAACACAACTATAATTAAACATGAAAACAATAAACAAAAACTAAAAATTCTTGAAGATAAAACAGTTGAAACCTAACCCGAACAAAATAAACTATGAAATCTCCACAAATATTCTTAAATGGCTATAATTGGTAACAGAAGCCATTGGTTTATACCAACGGCTTTCCATACTCAATACTCATCGAATTCACTCTCACGTGGTCATCTGTGACATCATGAGCTGTTGTGTGATTTTCGCTTTCAGCGTCTTATATGCACGTGTTTATCGTTGCTTGGAAATCATCCATGTAAACAAAAACAGACTATCATCAATTTCTTGTTTGTGTATTGCTTAATATATTGTGTAATTGTCATCTTTGATAATGGCTTCTGTAAGCCGAAAGCTTAGATTGGATTAAAAAAATATGTATCAATATTGTGATTTTCTTTCTTTGTTTAATGATAATGTTATTAAGCTTATTAGACGATATGAAAAGAATTTACATAAAATAAATAGACAACACTTGTCTATATTATTTAATGAAACATGTATGAATGAAAAAATGCTGCCTAAATACACACACACACACACAATATATATATATATATATATATATATATATATATATATATTATTGACATTTGTAAAAACGTCCATGAAAGTATCTTCCGAAAATAATATCTGAGAATGCATTTCGCCTATATGGCTTCATCAGATGGATAACGATAAATGTTTTGTGTGTATTTATTCGTGCGTGTTTAAAATAATTAAATCTTATATTATTTTCGTCAAGCTCACGTTTGATCGAGACTAAAAAATAATATAAGATTTATACTTTCATTAACATTTTTTCAAATGTCAACAATTTATGACTCTGTCGGAATTACCCAAATTTATTATATATATATATATATATATATATATATATATATATATATATATATATATATAATGTGTATGTATGTGTGTGTGTGTGTGCGTGTGTAGTATTTTAAATGCATGTATCTTGGATTATAAAAATGACATAGAGAACCAAATATATTTATTACATAACTGATATATAAGAGTTCAACATATCTAATATTTGAATATTACATCCTTGAGATAGTCACCACCACGCAGAAAACATGTACGAGCTCGATCCCTCATTTCAAACACAGATTTCATTGCCTGTCTCATGGAAGTTTGTAATAGCACGCAGGATCATCTTTCGGAATGCTGCCTGTCGCTCTCCAAAATTCTGTCAGAATTTCCATTGGGATGGATCTTTGGGCTGGTGAACTATGTTTCCACTACCTATGCAATTTCTTTTGGAGTCCACGATATTATGAGGGTCCACCGTCATCAAAAGAGATATCAGAAACCGAAAGGAAATAGCAAAATCTTGTATATGTTGATCTATTGTATATCAGTTATGTAATAAATATTTGATACTCTATGTCATATATATATATATATATATATATATATATATATATATATATATATATGAAGAAATATAGTTTAAAGATGTGGTATATTTATGGGATAAAGTGCTCAGTATCAGAGATAGAGCGTATGTGAATATAAATATAAAAGTGAACATTGAAGTCAACACTCAGAGGCGACAGGCTGTTTCATGCTAGACGCAATCATCAGGCCTGACGATAGCGTCTAGCAATATATATATATATATATATATATATATATATATATATATATATAAATTATATATATATATATGAATATAAAAGTAAACATTGAAGCCAACACTCAGCATGAAACAGCCTGCCGCCTCTGAGTGTTGACTTCAATGTTCAGTTTTATATATATATATATATATATATATATATGCAAGTATCTTTATATATATATATATATATATATATATTAAGATACTTGCATTTAAAATGTGTCCTATCATTATGGGACCCTATATATCCCTGCCGTGAGCCAACAGCTTAGGAGTAGATTCCTCGAATGATTCAACCGGGTTTCGATCCTAGCTAGAGAGGCAATCGGATGTCTGGTCACACTGATGAGCAGTGATACAGCGAAACAGTCTGTCTGTCGATGACTATATATATATATATATATATATATATATATATATATATATATATATATAGTAATGATACAATATGGTAATCCGTAAAGAATTTCTTGGAGGATATAGATCCAGAGAGTGATCTATGTCAAAGACAGGACAAAATTATTATTAATTAAAAATATCAAAATTATCAGACCTATGGGATTTTAAGTGTTTGATATTCTTTAATTAATAATAATAATAATAATATATATATATATATATATATATATATATATATATATATATATATATATATATATATATATATAGCATAATGAGAAGCCACGTATACTTTCTTGATATGTATATAATATGGATAAAACAACTGAAAAGTTGCAAATTAAAAGAAAAAAAATTGAATGTTTTTGTGAAAGTATTTATTTATATGTTTTTATATATATATATATTTGATATTTCAGATCGCCTCGATCTTTCCTCAGAAATTAATTAAATAACTGTATTCAGAAGTTTGTTTACAAGTAGCGTCCGTCGCGAGACGCGGACGTCACGTGATGTGGAATGCAACTGTGTTTGAATATTTCTAACGTAAATCTAACGATAAAATTTTAGATGTTGTTTGAAAAGGTTTTTTTTTAACTATATCTAAAGAAATTTTTTAACTATTGAAATATTTATACAGATTTAAAATATCCAAGACTTTGTTTAACCCTCGTTTATATGTATCTAATTTTAAAATCCAGTATTTCTCTTTTTTTTCTGCGTGTGTATGTGGAACTAAATTCGGAATCTATCAATAAACATTTACAGTTGTCTAATAAGTGTCTTGATTGATTAAAGTGTTCAGCTATGGGGGAATAAGGATTGTTTTGACGTATGTCATGTTTGTGGTTGTTGAAACGAAATCTAAAATTAGTTCCAGATTCGCCAATATATCCACTATTAGGACATATTGTGCAGAATAAGTAGTAAATTATATTATGGCTATCACAGGTGAGGCGAGGTGGATGTATTTTGATATTGGAGTTGGGTACAGAAAATACACTATCGGTTATTAAGTGTTTGCAAACTAGACAACGAGTTTTATTACATTTGTAATTTCCTGATTGGTTTGTATTATTTAGATATTTGGTAGAGGTGAGGATAGCTGATAGGTTAGGTGTTTGTTTCTTTGCATTAATGGGTGGTTTAGCGAAAATGTCTTTGATCTTTTTGTTTAATTGGAGGTTCTTTTAATCATTTTTTAAATTGTGAATAAGTGTGTGGGAATATTGATTGTGGTTAAAAACCATGGGAATCCGATTGTTGTTTTTACTTTTCTTGTATGTGAGAAGTGTGTTACGATTTATATGGATAGTTTTATTTAGTGCTTCTTTTATTATATTTATTGGGTATTTACATTTTAGGAATTGTTTTGTTAAGTTATTAAATCTAGATGGTCTGAGCATATGCGTTTGATTCTTAGAAATGAGCTGTATACGATGGATTTTTTTAATTTAAGAGGATGACAGCTGTTGAAGTGTAAGAATTTATGCTGGTTTGTGGGTTTGTTGTATAGACTGGTAGAAAGTGTATGTTTGTTCGATTTTATCGTAACGTCTAAGAAAGGGACGAATGTGTATGAGTGCTCCATGGTAAATTTAATTGTATCGTGGAAGTTGTTGCAGAAAGTAAAAAAGTTTTTTAATTTTTCTGATCCATGAGTCCATAATAAGAAAATGTCATCAATATATCTAAAATAATGTAATGGTTTAAATTCTGAATTGTCTAGTATTTTCCTTTCTAGAATGTGCATAAAGATATTAGCATAGCTAGGTGCCATTTTCGTGCCCATTGCTGTGCCACTAATCTGTAAATAGTGTTTGTTGTTGAATTTAAAATTATTATGTGTTAGAATGAAATTTATTAATTGACATATATCTGTAATTTGGTTGTTGGGTAATTTTTTACTAAGGAACTCATGGCAAGCTGATACTCCTTCAGTATGTGGAATGTTCGTGTAAAGAGACGAAACATCCATCGTTACTAGGATTGTATCCGGGTGGACTGAGTTAATGTTTTGTAATTTGTTGAGAAAGTCAGTAGTATCTCTAATATAACTAGGTATGTCAGGCAGTAAAGGTTTTAGGATGTTGTCTATGTACCCAGATATAAGTTCTGTGAGGGTACCTATGCCTGATATTATGGGTCTACCAGGTGGTATGATTTTAAGGGATTTTGAAATTTCATAGATGTTCTCTTCATTATTTGATTGTGTAATTTGATGTTGGTTGGATGAAAAGGTGTTAGAGTGTTTTCTGAAAGGATTTTTGGGAGTTTATGTAGTTTTGGGATAGTGAAGAATGTTGCTGTTTTAGGGTTCTCAGGAATAAGAGATTTTATGGTATTTCTTATGTTGTGGTTCAGGTTCTGAGTGAGAGATGATAATTCTCTTTTGAATGTGCTAGTTGGGTCTAGAGGTAAGGGTACATAGAATCGGTTATTTTGAAGTTGTGATTCTGCTTCTTTTATATAGTTTTTAGTGTCTAAGATGGTTATAGCTCCGCCCTTGTCGGCTGGTACGATAATTATGTCTTGGTTGTTTTTAAGAGTATAGATGGCTTGGTGTTCTATTTTGGATAAGTTGTATTTTTTTATCTGGTGTCCTTTGCTTTTTAAGAAGTTATCCATGTGTTGTCTGGCTTTGATGGCATATTGGTCCAAGTGTTGATTACGTCCGATTGGTGGAGTCCATAGAGTGTTATTCTTCGTAGGAGGAAGTTTGGAGCATGATAGTTTAGCGGTGTTGTCTGTATTAGAAGTAGATTTATTGTCTGAGAAATATTCTTTTAGTCTCAGTCTACGAATGTATTTTTCCATATCATAGCAGAGGTTTAGAGGTTTTAGTGGTTGTGAGGGGCAGAATGATAATCCTTTATTTAATAAAGAGGTTTCTTCTTGGGTGAGAGTATATTTGGATAGGTTGGCGATGTGGTTGTCAGCAGAGGTGGTATGGGTGTAGTGGGCATAATGAGATCTTCGTGGAGTCTGTTGTATTAAATAGTTATTCAGGTATGTATGTATGTGTTGTAAAATTGGGTCCTCAGCAATTAGTTTATTGAGTTTTTGGTTTTTCAAAAATATACACTCTGTCAGTTTTTTTTTGGTACAGGAAATTGAGTGTTTTTTAACTTGAAAGTATTGAGGAGAAAGTGTTAGGTAGAGCGAATAATTGATTTTTTTTAGATAAGTTCATGTAAAAAGATTTCTTAATGTAAGCAGTGTTGTGCGCAAGATTTCTTAATATATATATATCCCCTGACCAGTGGACGGGACGATTGCTGTAGTGTCCGTCTACTAAAATCTAGAGTTGAGATGCTGAAGGTAATATCAAACAGCTAAGTGACAAATTTTATATATATGTAAAAATATAAATACACACACACACATATATCAAAGTCGAAAAAAGGTTTTCGTGTGGCGCGATTCGTCCTCTAGAACTTAATCGGACTAAAGTGCGAACACACATGCGCACGAATAAAGCATGCTGGGAATTTTAAATTATTTTTTATAGACTCTAACCGATTTCATTTAATTTATTTCTCAAAGATACTGACACTTATAAAAAAAAAAACGAACAGAAGATAGTTACTGAAACGCAAATATTTAACAAGATTAGAAAACTAATTAAAAATGAAAACAAATCATGGTTTCGACAAATAGAATATCACCCCAGAATACCCAAACTTTACGGTCTCCATAAACCCCACAAAACAGATATCCCAATGCACCCCATCATTTCAGGAATAGACAGCGCCCCACATGAGCTGGCGAAAGCCATAACAAAAATTCTAAATTCTCATCTTGAAAAAAAAAAACAGCCCATCTCATATAAAAAACACAGGCAGCTTGGTTGAAAAATTAAATGTGAGAAAGAAAGAAAGAATACACCTGATCAAAAAAAGAAAAAGAAAAAAAGGGACATTCTCACCATGCAGTCCTATGTCCACACTGACTATATCTCTGTCTCACATATTTATTAAATTTTGCTTTTTTTTTTAAATCAGTTCGGTTAAATCTAATTCCAGTACGTGATCAAACACACTCTTGAGTGCCAAATTAACACCCTCGCTCGCTTATTAATTTGCGCATTTCCCCCACAGAGCTTATTAGGACCCCCACCTTACAGATTACAATTATTAAATCCTTTTTTAAATAAAAATCTATCTATAAAGTAATGTTTAATAGAAATCTATTTATAAAGTAACGTTGGCATGGCTTCAAGGAATTTTTCCATTTTGAGCGCTTCTACGAAGTCTAATGATTAGTAAGCATATCTTACTGGATCAATGATAGCAGAGTTGGTCTTCCATACTACTGGAGAGCTCAATGCTTGCAGCCTTATATCTAACATACGTTTAGTAATTCACTAATATTTTCGATTTTGTTAAAGAATCTTATTAAAGACATTGATAGATATTTATTTTTAGTTCAATTTCTTCGTGCACTTTCTACTTCTTCTCCCAAGTATGGGTTAAATAGTAGGATTTGTATCTGGAAAAAATCATTGTTATTCTCCAAAATCTTGTTAATGAAATATATTTACTCACAAAAAAATGATTCTTACAATTCAAAATATGTTTCGGCTTTAAATAAACCACAAAACGTCGGTAAACCGTAAAAAACAAATCAATCGATGAATCGATCAATCATTCAATGAAACTTGGGCCTTGTATTGGGTGAAAAGATGTAGGGCTCTTGGAGTGTCCAAGTTTTCTTACTCAGCTCATAGGCTGGTCCGGATTGGTGTAAACTGATAAGCTTAGTGTTAAGATGGTTGGCTACTGGAAATTGAACTCACTTTTATCTTAAACTTCTGCAAATTTTTCGAAATAATCATATCTTTCGTTGCGATCATCTACATGCAAAAAAGGCTAAAAATAATGGGAGCCTTATTAATAAAAAAAACAACACTTAATAATATTAACTATGAACAGGGACACAATATATTGACCGTGTTTTGAAAATTGAAAAGATTTTATAAAACATGCAACAAACCTTTTCTTATTTAACAGTTAAAATATTTACTCCTTGAAAATGGCTAAATGTATAGCCGAGAGCGCTCGGATAAAAAGAACATTCGGACAGTTTTTATATAATTTATCATCTGAAAAGAAAAGAAAATATTAGATCGCATGAGAAATTGTATAACAAAACAAAATAAAAGCACCTTGTTTGTCGTATTCAATGAAATGTGCATGAACGAAGGTTGCAGCCTAAATACACACACACACACACACACACGCATATATATATATTTGACTTTGTTTCATTGACCAACTATCTAGTTTATTATATATATATATATATATATATATATATATATATATATATATATATATATATATATGTATATATATATATAAAATAAAGTAGATAAGCTGGTCAATAAAACAAAGCCAAATGAAAGGGCGCCGATGTAATCAGTACGAAAAACATTTATTAATATTAATCACGTGACAAAAATTTCTAATGATATATATATATATATATATATATTAATAATTCCACCCCAAACAAGGTGATAATACCACTATGACGCCATGGGTTATTGAAAGTGAAAGAACATGTGAAGAATTTAAAAAATAAAAGAACAGGTTTCAGAAATATAGAAGATGATGATTAACGCTGCAATTAAATTAAATTAAAGATCGTAGTTGACAGGGAAGCAAGAAACTCGAAGAGAGTTCCACAAGCGAGAAGTGCGAATAAAGGAACTATTACATCTAGCTATTTCAACAGTAAAACCTAACTGTCAATGACGTAATTGTCAATGTCATTTTTTTTGTTTAAGCGTTTCACCCCAAGCAAGGTGGGAAGCCACTAGCACGCAAGGGGTTACAGAAAGTTGGAGCGAGAGCAAATAGGAGTGATAGAGGGAAGGATGAAGAGAAGGTTAGGGGATAGATCAGGGCATCTGGAGACGTCGATTGACATTACATTTAAATAGTTGGAGATTATAGCTATCAGGAAAACAGGAAAAGGGGAGGGAGTTCCAAAGGCGAGAAGTGCGAGACATGAAGCTATTTGAACTTGTGTTCTTGTAATCTTTTTTAGTTAATTTATTACACTTGATGGTTTAATTGTTACTGTCGTTGCATGAAGTAGAAGAGACGGCTACATTTAACAGTTGTAACAGTTTCGACAGTGAAAGGGTGAGAGCGAGATGCCAGCCTAAGTAGAGCGCTTAAATTCATGAAGTCTGGGAACCAGCGAAAGCAGCTCATCGGAGCAGTTACCGTGAATGTATTTGTAAAAAAGGCAAAGGTAGGCGACGGCACGTCTGCGAGAGAGCGACTTTCAGACGAGATGCCAGATCAGGACCAAATACATTGCATATGCGTCTCTGCATTTTATCAAGGACCTTGAGACAAAAAGTTCATGCGGTCGATCTACCAAGGAGGAGAGCTCATTAGAACAATTGCAAAGAAAATATAGAAAAGACAGAGGAAATATATGCAGGGTGCGATGGGTGAATTGTCGTGTAAATTTTGCAAAAATGAAAATAACACCGACATCTCATTTTAACAGATATATTTACCAAAATTGCACAAAAATATCTTGAAAGACTAAAGAGTAAATTTATTCAATAAAATCGCCATTGGCTTCAACCTGGTCCTCTTGACAACTTCGGAATCACCTGCAACTCTTCTGGACGGTCTCCTTGTTTAAATTGTTGAATGCTGCCATAATCCTTGCCTTCAGTTCATCTTTGGTTTTACAAGGAGTTTTGTTGGTCTCTCGCATCGCACACTCACACTGAATAATCAAGGGGGTTGCTATCTGGAGAGTTAGTTGTCCAGATGTAAGGGATGATGTAAATTGTCTGACAGCCATAACTGGGCTCTCCTGATTGTGTAGCATGGTGCAGAGTCCCGTTGCCAAACACAGGATCTTCCAGCAGCCACGCTATTGATCCAAGGCACTGTTACTACCTCAAGGCACTTGATGTAGGCCTCCGTGTTGAGTCTGAGGCCCTCACCAACAAATTCGGGAGTTCTTTTCTTATCCGAACGATCAGAGTGAACTTTTCAAGCTGCCATTAGAGTCATCCAACACTTTCCGAATCCTGTGCACTGTCCTCAGATTGACACCCAAACACTCTGAAATGTTCATATCGGAGCTTCCGGTGCGAGTGCCACGTAGTGCAGCATGGTGTTTCCAAATTCCGGCGGAGTGAATTGTGTCATGATGCTCTATTTCTCACAGACGCTACCCAAATGACCCTACTATTCTGAAAAGTCGACAAAATCAAAAACAAACAACGCGCATGCGCGAAATTAAAAATATAAAATTGTGACAATCTACCCATCTCACCCTTTGATAACAATATATATATATATATATATATATATATATATATATATATATATATATTATGAAATGGACAAAGTCCGACAGTTATTTAAGACAGTTTTATGTTTATACGTTCTTTTTATAGATACAAATATTTAAGTAAATGCTCTGTTTATAATAAACATTATTAACAAGATTTACCGGCCTGAATGTCCGAGAAATTTTCATAGAAAATATGCGTCCTCCGACAGGAATCGAACCTATATCATATACGGAACCGTCATATAGCCTGACGTGCCTTAACCGATTAGGCCACAGAGGAGCGTTCGGTTAGCAAATCGATTTTACTGTTTATAAACACAATTCTCCATGATTTTCTCTCATTCATTCATATCTGCTCAATGCGTATCCAAATGTATAAAATGACGTCATACATTATAAAATAGACAAAGTCCGACAATTATTTTAAGACGTTTTTATGTTTATACATTCTTTTTATAGATACAAATATTTAAGTAAATGATCTATTTATAACAAACAGTATTAACAACATTTACCGGCCTGCAAGGTGAGACGTTGTAAGAATTTGAACGCAAATTTACCGTGAAATATGAATGACCTTGTGAATAATTATTTTTGTCTTGTGAATTGTTTTCTCTTTTAATCAGAATAGCATTTTTAAAATCAAAATTGTGGCCACTCTTGTTAATGTATTGTTTTGTTTTGCCTTAATAGCAGGATTATCCATTGTAAATTTGCGTCCAGGTTCATACGAGTCAATGTTCTTGGTAGATTCCTTATCACAATGGGGGATATTTAATGCTAAAATAATCTTTAAATTTAAAATACTCAGCGTCTCTCGTTTGTGCGCATGTGTAGTCGCGTCAACGTAAAAAACTTAGTCCGATGATGTCCTAAAAGACGAAACGCGTCACACGAAATAATTTTCAACTTTGTCATAGTTCTTTCCTATATATATATATATATATATATATATATATATATATATATATATATATATATATCTGTGTGTGCGTGTGTGCGTGTGTGTGTGTATAGTGAGAGAGGTAAAGAGAAAGAACAATTGGCAGCGCGATATTCATTAAGCTTAATTTTATTAAGCCTAATCCAGTCTTGCACTAAATCTCCTAGTTCTTTGCACGCAAATGTGTGTGTGTTTAAACAAGGCGTTCATAGTCTTATAAACGCAAATATGGAAACTCGTACGCTCTCTTTCTTATCTTTTTGTTTTTCTTTCTCTAATTTTTTTTTCTCTCTCTCTCTCTCTTTCGCTTGTTCAGTACATTCCGTTAGTCATTTTGTGTCCGTATATTTTCTCTTTATATAGTTGCCTGTATGTTTGTACATGTGTATATGTGTATGTGTATGTGAGTGAGAAGCATGTTTGTACGTTCGTATGTTTCTGTGTGCTTTTACAACGTGGGGATACGTAATTATGCGTTTTTTTTTGCGTGCGTGTGGGTAGATGTGTGTGTGGGTCTACTCGAAAAATGTGTACGCACATGTATACGTGTATGCGTGAGATAGACATAAATAAATAAAGAGAGAGAGAGAGAGAGAGAGAGAGAGAGAGTGTGTGTGTGTGTGTGTGTATTAACCCCTTTAGCAACCGTTGCCGAAATATAAGACGCCGTTGGGTGCCGTTTTAAAGAGTCGAGGAAAAGTATTGTTATTTCGGCCAAGAGCCAAGCATATCTATGGCTTCTAATGATTCTAACGCTGATCTATTGGTCACAGCTTTCCCATTCAGAAGTAGCAGCAGCATCAGTGTTGATCTTAGTCTTTAATGGTGTGAACAGAGGTTCACTTCAGCACCCTTTCTTTCCTCTCTCTCTCTCTCTCATTGCCACCCACCCGCTGTACAAACCCTAGGTAAATATGTTGCTTTCACTCTTTCTTTTCTTTCACTGATTGTCGCTTTCTCCCTCTCAGGAGTCTACTTGCAGTCCTGTCGGTCGATAGCCAGAACGAGGCTCGCCATCTGCACGCAACACACGTAGGCTACTTGGAGTTTACTGTCCTGTGGGGAGCTTTTCAATTTACAATTGGACACAAGAAGCTATGGTTTGGCAAGGTGTAATACATCGTTCGTAGATACTCAGGGAGGAAAGAAGTAAAATGAGGATGAATAAGGGAAAGTAGAGAGACGGAGTAAAAGAAGAGGGGGGAGGGAGGGAGGATATTTGTCTTTCTTTTGTGATTTCATGGTTCGTAAGAAAGTGAGGAACGGACGAGGCAAAGGTCAACGCGGATAAGAATCCCGATCGGAAGGAGAGGAGAGTTTTCACGAGAAATGCTGGGATGGGAAGAACGGCGAAGAAGAAAGGCGGAATAAATAAAAGTCAACGAAGTGGGCGGCAGTTTCAAGTAATCTCCCTTTCCTTACCTCTTCTGTCACCCCTTGGGGCGCGAAAATCGGCATGTGAGGTGTTTAAATGGCGTCTCCAGATTCAATGCCAACGAACTTGAAACACTCGCATGAATATAAGTGTGCATTCATCAACACACACGCGTCTGCACGCATTGACACGCGCGTGCTCCTTATTACTATAAACGATATTTTCAGTGGATACACGTCTTTTTTTATTTTCTGATGTAGTAACATTAATATCAACCAGCCTATATCGAAATGTCCTACTAAAGAAAAATATGCCTCTCAACAGGAATCGAACCTGTATACCCGTTTTAAATCCTATAATCAAAGTGCACCTTTAACAAAGTAGCTCACGTGAAATCGTAATAATAAGGCAAGGCTCAATTACCTACTTAAGGAATGCTCAATTCTCTTTGGGTCCTTTCGAATAAATACATACACACACACACACACACACAAATATATATATATACATATATATATATATATATATATATATATATATATATATATATATGAAGAGATCTCACAAAAAACAACTTAGCTAATGCACTAGTCATACATAGAAATAAATTCAACCACAATTTTAATCTGACTTTAAAAATGCTACACTCATAAAAAAGAAAATAACTCACTCAGAAGGAAAATCTTAGAGAGTGCCGCCATTGAATATTACCCAAATAATAATCTACGCCCAGGCCTTTTCCCTACTTCACCTTTATTAACAGAATTACTACTCTCCCAAACAAACGTACAAAACAATATCGTGAAATCAAAAGAAAATAGTCGAATCCGTCAACACAGCAATAATAACAATATGTCCACACGTGACGTAATTTTCAGTTAACAGTATGAAAATAGCGTTCTCTAAATTCTTCCAGTTGCTAAGGACATTTTGTCTTTGTTATTATTAGTTACTTTGTTTAAATAAATCATTTCATATTTTTGCCTTGAGAAAGTCAACGTCGGATGAAACATGTCGGCAACTATTACAGTTTTCCTAATGTCTTTTACATTTATAAATATTGTCTTTTCTACAGGTCATCTCTGAGAAAATTTTCATTTATATATAACAGCTTTTTACTGTTTCTGCTCTGTGGGCAGGTGAGATAGTTCTAAAAGAATGGTTGATTCAAGTGCTGATTCACCTACTCTCTTCTCCAACTATCTTGGCATACCAGTAACAAGCAATTATTATCAAGATATCTCACAATGGTAGTGCTGGGAGACGTGTATTCATGTGTTCCCATGCTAGCAAAAACAAAAGATTTACAAGGAAATTCCTATCAATATTAGAAATTGTTGTAACCTAGGGAAGGTTACTGAATAGAATAATCACACAATAATACTTAGAATACGAACAACATAATATAAGATTCGCCAGCGGCACACAGAAGTAGACAACTGCTAGAAGTGAGTCAAGTGAATGAATCGCCAACTGCAAACCAACATACAGTATTTACTACTGTATTTATGCAAATGGAGACATTTGCATTATTGTCCACACGTATGCTACAACAGAAATAGAGATAAAAGTTATTGAAAATGAGAAATTTAATTTCCTAAAAAAACTCTTTTATTTAAGAAAAAAGATTTTAAAATTTCAACCAAGAGTAATGCTGTTTGGTCAATAAATGCCAAATATTTTCCTGTATGGAAATGGCTAATTTGATCATTGCCATTGTCTGCTCTTTGTCCTATCATGCAGTCTTTAACATGTTCTTTATTTCTAATATAGAAAAAAACACTTGGTACTATTGGTAATACTGCTACTAACAAATTTCTTTTAAACATTTAGGACAACAAAGTATATATGGAAAAGAAGTATTTTAGGAATTGGCCAATTTTTTAAAAATATTTAAAACAATGGATAAATCAGTAATATTTGTCTCTTCACTCCTGCTTTCATCACAAATATGCCATACAATTAACCAGTAAAACTTTTGTTTATAATGTCCCGGACTTGAAAGGTTATCAACAACAACTGAGTAAAAAAGATCTAAGATTATATAAAATGTAAAAATTCTGGTTAAAAAACAGACCAGCCTGAACCATCAATCACTTGTTTAAAAGACCCAACATTTTTATTAGCTGAGCCAAGAGACACAACCCAATAATTGTTTTAATACAATGCAGACATATCCTTCCTTCTGCTAAGAAGCCATTTCCTTAGTACTCATTCCACTCCTCATTCTAATGATGACCATTTCAAGTGTAAATGGATTTCAAACTAATGATTATTGCTTCTTTATTGTGTAGCCCTAAAGTTATAAAAACAAATATAGTCAAAGAGCATATTTTTAAAGAAAAAGTTGGAATATTATGACCAAAGTTTAAAATTTATTTCTATCAAATTCCATGATAGAGTAACAAGTTTTTAACTATATATATATAGTCTTTTCAGGTGGTGTTAAACTACTGCATTTGTAAATAGTTTAACATCGCCTGAAGAGAAATATTTATGGTGCTGAAATATAATTGTAATTGTGTAGCAATTTTTTATAACGTTTTAATATCCTAGAATAAATAATATTTAGCTCCATGTATTGAGTATTGAGCTCTCTTTTAAATTAAATGTTACATACAGTAGAATCATACTCCATTTGTTCTCATTTTACCTATATATATATATATATATATATATATATATATATATATATATATATATATATATATATATATATGGAGAGAGAGAGAGATAGAGAGAGAGAGAAAGAAAGAAGGAAAAACCTTAACGAATCATCGATATATATATATATATATATATATATATATATATATATATATATATATATATATATGAAATGGAATGGAATGGACAAAGTCTGATGATTATTTTAAGACATTTTTATGTTTATACATTCTTTTTATAGATACAAATATTTCAGTAAATGGTCTGTGTATAATAACTGTTCCGTATAGGATACAGGTTCGATTCCTGTGAGAGGATCAATATTTTCTATGGAACTTTCTGACATTCAGGCCGGTAAATGTTATTAATACTGTTTATTATAAACAGAACATTTACTTAAATATTTGTATCTATTTAAAATGTATAAACATAAAAATATCTTATATATATATATATATATATATATATATATATAAAATCACATCAAGGTAAAAAAGATAATACCAAACAAAAAAGTGGGCAAGCAAAGACATATAAACAAATATTTTCTTTGCCATTTTAGCTATAATTAAAAAAAAAAATCAGAATTAATTTAAACAAGAAAAAAAAAACAATATACCTATATTTTGAAAAACTTTAGAAAACACCAGAATATTCTGGAATATTAACCTAATTTTAAGTCATCTCTAATCCCAGAAATAACCCCACTACATTATCTTTTGACACTCAGAGCCAAAAGATAAAGAAAAGAAAGAAAAAGAATAATGAAAGAGTAAAGAGAGAAGTAAATTATGAAAAGATATAGCCGCAACATCCTACACGTGTGCACATATGCAAGCCAAATACAAAGAAAGCTGAAAAAAATGAGACCAGATCAGGTAATTACAACAAATTCTTCAGAACCGGAGAAAAAGTTTATTTTCGCATATATGGAAATGGGAAAGAACATTGAGAGAGCAGTGTTGATAAACACATCAGAAATTTAGTATACCTAATTAAGGGTGCCAATTGGGTGCATAAAAGTCATTTAAACCAAATAAAGAAACGATACAACAACAAAGAAAGTAGCAATGAAGAACATATAGGTGTTTTCTTTGATGTGTTCAATGTACCCGTTTCCCCATGAAAAGAAATCAGCGACCTCCAGATAGGTTAAAAGCCTAAACATAAAAGGTATGTCTCCCAGGGAAGGGAAATTTCAAAAGGGGAGATGTCATATAGGATATAAATGAATGGAATCGTCCTTTTATGTAAATAAACAGAGTTGAGGAGAGTTAGCACTAGATCAATTGCTAAGTGTACCTTCGTGTAGTAAACCTTCTATTTCATTACTTACCTACAAGTTTGTCTTCCTTATTTATTTACCTTTGTTTTCTCAAAAGCACGAGATACAATTTTGCCGGGTGACGTTTCAGGAGTGCCAGGTATGATAAGCAATTTGTGGCTTTGTACTAAGCTAGCATTAAGAAATAAAGTAATACAAATATATTCTGTTGTTAAAGTGATGAAAATAAAAATGGCACAAGTGCAGGGATTTCTGAATTGACAAAATCTAAATGTACTCATGTGAATATTTTAAGTGATTAACGGACTTTTCAATTCAAAATTATTTCTTATTGCTATAAAACATATTTAGTTGGTACATGTGTTTGAGGAGACATGCTTGTATTTCAAACAGTGAAATTAATGACGGTCTAGAGATCAAAAGTCTTAATAAAGAAAAGGTGCTTTCTGAAAAGAATCAAACCTGTATTTCTCAGATTACAAAGAAAGTACAGGTTTGATTCCTATCAAGAGGCATATTTTCTTTATAAAGACTTTTTATCTGTAAGCCAGTAGACATTAATTTCACTGTTTAAAAAACAGGGATGTCTACTAAAAAAACTTGTACCCATTAAGTGTCATTATTAAAAATGTAAATATATATATATATATATATATATATATATATATATATATATATATATATGTATGTATGTATGTGTGTGTGTGTGTGTGTGTGTGTGTGTGTGTGTGTGCGTGTGCGTGTGTGTGTGTGTGTGTGCACACGTATATAACAAAGTAGAAAATGATTTCATATGCCGAGTTTCATCCTTTAGGAATTCATCAGATTACATTTGTTTACAGTGATGCAACTACACATAGATATACCCATATATCAACAATAAAAAAAAATTAATTTTATATTCCCAGCATCCCCTTTCTTCCTCCTACACATGTATAGTCACATCAATGTAAATTTAAACTTAGTCCAATGAAGTCCGAAATGCATCACACAAATACTTTTTCACTTTGCTATATATCTTTGCTCTAAAATTGTTCTTGATATATAAAAGATGTATATATTGTTATCCCATATATATATATATATATATATATATATATATATATATATATATATATATAGAGAGAGAGAGAGAGAGAGAGAGTTAGACACACACACACAAAATGCAACTGACAAAAAAATCTATATAAAAACTTTTGTAAAGTTTTATAGACAGTACAGCAAAAGAAAATAGCTTTCTCTTCTAATTTTATTAAGCAAAAGAAAGACTGAAAATATGCCTTCATTTTTCATTAAAAATCAGGTCAAGAATCCCATGTTAATTCTGTTGATACAATTTGTTATAATCTTACACCTATAGTTTGTTTTAACAAGGTTTAATATATGAGAGAGAAAAATTTTAATACTTTTGTGATTATTCAACAGGTGTATTTTTTTTATGAAGAGTGAGAGACGGTAAGAAGATCAGACAGACAGCTGTCATATGTGCTTGAATGCAAACTTTGTTCATTTTGTCTACGCAACACAGAACGTAAAATTTACTGAAGCTTGCAATTCAAAATTTAGTAGGAAATTTGCTCATTTGACTTTTTTTTAAAGAAACAAAAAATATCCTCTTCACATTTTACCTGTCATTTTTCAAAATGAAGATGAATTATTTTGCTTTTTTTCTTATTATCAAGAAAGGAAATGCATTTCAACTTTAAACTCCACAGTTGGGAGCAAAACTAAATTTCTAATAAATGACAAGTCTGAATATAAAATTAAATCATAAATTATTCTATACATTTTGCAACTAGAAACAGTCAAATTACAAATGTTATGAGAAACAACTAGTAAATATAAAATTAGCAGAAGGAAGGATATGTCTGCATTGTATTAAAAAAATTATTTGGTTGTGTCTCTTGGCTCAGCTAATAAAAATGTTGGGTCTTTTAAACAAGTGATTGATGGTTCAGGCTGGTCTGTTTTTTAACCAGAATTTTTACATTTTATATAATCTTAGATCTTTTTTACTCAGTTGTTGTTGATAACCTTTCAAGTCCGGGACATTATAAACAAAAGTTTTACTGGTTAATTGTATGGCATATTTGTGATGAAAGCAGGAGTGAAGAGACAAATATTACTGATTTATCCATTGTTTTAAATATTTTTAAAAAATTGGCCAATTCCTAAAATACTTCTTTTCCATATATACTTTGTTGTCCTAAATGTTTAAAAGAAATTTGTTAGTAGCAGTATTACCAATAGTACCAAGTGTTTTTTTCTATATTAGAAATAAAGAACATGTTAAAGACTGCATGATAGGACAAAGAGCAGACAATGGCAATGATCAAATTAGCCATTTCCATACAGAAAAATATTTGGCATTTATTGACCAAACAGCATTACTCTTGGTTGAAATTTTAAAATCTTTTTTCTTAAATAAAAGAGGTTTTTAGGAAATTAAATTTCTCATGTTCAATAGCTTTTATCTCTCTGTTGTAGCATACGTGTGGACAATAATGCAAATGTCTCCATTTGCATAAATACTGTAGTAAATACTGTATGTTGGTTTGCAGTTGGAGATTCGTTCACTTGACTCACTTCTAGCAGTTGTCTACTTCTGTGTGCCGCTGGCGAATCTTATATTATGTTGTTCGTATTCTAAGTATTATTGTGTGATTATTCTATTCAGTAATCTTCCCTAGGTTACAACAATTTCTAATATTGATAGGAATTTCCTTGTAAATCTTTTGTTTTTGCTAGCATGGGAACACATGAATATACGTCTCCCAGCACTACCATTGTGAGATATCTTGATAATAATTGCTTGTTACTGGTATGCCAAGATAGTTGGAGAAGAGAGTAGGTGAATCAGCACTTGAATCAACCATTCTTTTAGAACTATCTCACCTGCCCACAGAGCAGAAACAGTAAAAAGCTGTTATATATAAATGAAAATTTTCTCAGAGTTGATCTGTAGAAAAGACAATATTTATAAATGTAAAAGACATTAGGAAAACTGTAATAGTTACCGACATGTTTCATCCGACGTTGACTTCCTCAAGGCAAAAAAACAAAATGAATTTATTTAAACAAAGTAACTAATAATAACAAAAACAAAATGTCCTTAGCAACAGGTAGAATTTAGAGAACGCTATTTTCATACTGTTAACTGAAAATTACGTCAATTACTGTCTCGTGTGGAGATATTGTTATTCAAATAAATACTATGTACATGGGGTCACCTCATCCACGCTTTCTTCATATTGGATTGGCAAAGAGGAAGTTTCACTCAGACAACTTGTCAGAACTGTTATGCTCTAGAACAGGCTCCTGAGAGGATGCTTCCCTAATCACTATGAGCTTAACCTTTTCAAGTCTAGAGTCAACTGTTATCTATTCTACATATCCTTGTAAAATGAAATTCTTACTTTCTCCCTTTACACTCTTACAACAACCTCATTCCGTAATCCTCCACACTGAGTGGCTCTTTGGCCTTATATTAATGTAAAACAAAATCAGCTAGTTTACCTTTAATCTTATTATTTTTGCTTTTTTTATTGCAATACCAGGGTTATTATTACATTGCACAACCATGAAGTAAACTTTGTGAATTATAACTGAAGAAGTTGCCTTCTCTGAGGCATTCTGTATCTGGAGGGAGCGTATCTGCCAGGGACAACCAACAGGCAAAGTTCAAATCTTGTCTTTATAGAGACATTTTTTGCCTTGAGAAGTCCACATTGGACGAAACGCGTCGGCAACTATTACAGTTTTCCTGTTGTCATTTATATTTATAAATATATATATATATATACATATATATATATGTGTGTGTATGTATGTGTGTGTGCGTGTGTGTGTTGTATAATTAAGCAGAAATCTCTCTTTTATACATGTTTTGTTAAAGACGACAAAGTACTGCGATTAAACATTTTATTTAATTTTCTTTGTGTTTCATACAACTGTTTTTTTCTGATGAATTAAAAAAATTAAAACAGCTAACCTTATCATAAAATATAGCAGCACACCTGAAAAATCGAAACTACAAAGAACCAACATTATTTATGAGCCCCTTAGGTAATTGCGTTTCTGCTCAAACCAAACTCATAAATAATTACATCGGTCACACTACTACATGCCTATCCATACGACTTACGTTGCCCATATCCGACCATAGTTCAATTAGTACCCATTTAAACAGACACAAAAGCCTACCAGACTCAATCCAAAACATACTAGTAGAAAATACAAACATAAAAACCTCATCCACATGCAAAAGAATTAAAAATAATGGAAGGCCTAATAATAAAAAAGAAAACGCCAGCACTCAATAATATTAACTATGCACACGGCCACAATGTGATGACCATTTTTGGAAAATAAAATAATCCTATAGCTCTAGATGCATACATAACATAACCCATACATTCAGTTAATAGTAAAAAATAAAATAATACTTGATAATGTCTAAAAGTATAGACGAAAGCGCTCGGGCATGCAGAACTTTTGGACAGCTTTTACACACTTTTTATCCAGAACAGAAATCTCTTATATGAACACAAGAAATATTAAATAAAAAGCTTAATCGTAGTACCGTGTCAGTCGTCTTTAACGACACACACACACACACACACACACACACACACACACACACACACACACACACACACACACACACACATATATATATATATATATATATATATATATATATATATATACTGGGGCTGGACAAAATAATTGAAACACTTGTTAAATTCAAAGAAAATTTATTTAATATGGAGTTGGTCCCCCTTTAGCCTCACAGACAGCTTTAATACGTCTAGAAATGGAATCATACAGCTTCCTGACATCATCCAGATGAATTATCAGCCATTCTTCCATTAACACCTGCTCCAGCTCTTTAAGACACGACGGTGGAGGATAACGGCTCCTAACGTGTCGCTCCGAAATGCAACACAAATGTTCAATAATATTGATATCTGGAGATTGGAGAGGCCACTCCATGTGTTTTAGTTCATTTTCATGCTCTTCATACCAATTCTTAACCACTTGAGCGGTATGTATTGGAGCATTATCGTTTTGGAAGATGCAGTCACCATCAGGGAATAAAGTCTGGGCCATTGAATGAACATGATTTCCCAAAATGTTCAGTTAATCTTTGCTGTTGATTCTACCATGCAGGCAACTATTGGACCGAGACATTTCCATGATATGGCGGCCCAAACTATCACTGATCCACCTCCATGCTTCACTATTGGAAGAAGGCAGTCAGGGTTGTAAACTTCTTTGGGCTTCCTCCACACATAAAATCGCCCTGAAGTTGGGAAAAGACAAAAACTGGACTTGTTTGAGGATATGACTTGCTTCCATTCGTTTGCAGGCCAGGCATTGTGATCTCTGCACCACTTCAACCTCTTTTGAATGTTGCGAGTGGAGAGAAGAGGTTTCCTCACAGCGGCTCTTCCACGATATGCAGACTTATGGAGCTCACGACGAACAGTTTTAGTAGAAACTGGACTATTCAGATGATTATTCAACTCGGCAGTCACTTTGGCCACAGTAGTCCGATGATTTTTTGCCACATTGCGTTTCAATGCTCGTCGGTCCCTGTCAGTACGTTTGCAAGTCCGGCCCGAATTGCTACAGTTGCTAGAGGTTTCGCCTTGTTTCTGGAATTGTGTCATAGTTCTTGATATGGTAGCTCTTGAAAAACCAAACAATTCAGCAACCTTAGTGATCAAGGCTTCTGTTATGCGAGCTCCAACAATTTACCCTTTTTCGAACTCGAAACTCACGCATTTAGCTTAAATGTTACTAGATTCTAAAAATAAATAAGACAAAGAGAGTAAATTAGATAAATAAACGTATTTACAATATATATAACCCGCAATTACGAAGTTTTATTTAAATTTATTAATATAATAACTCTTTGAAATTTCGGAGTGGAATTTGCACCTGTTCCAATTATTTTGTCCAATCCCTATACATATATTTCTTTTGAATTTGTAGGTCTGATGAATTGGGTCGTGATTACGATTCCAATGTAATACATTATAACCATGGAATATTAGTGTTTGACCCTTATATATATATATATATATATATATATATATATATATATATATATTTATATTTATGTGTGTGTGTGTGTGTGTGTGTGAGTGTGTGTGTGTGCGTGCGTGTATATATATATATATATATATATATATATATATATATATAGTGAGAGAGAGAGAGAGAGAGAGAGAGAGAGAGAGAGAGAGAGAGAGAGAGAGAGAGATAGAGACAGAATGTTAGCTTTATTTTCGTACCCGAAACGTTAGCAGTAATTTTTAAATGGATTTTTGAACCCCATATTATTTCTTATTGTTTTGAAATGAAATAACATTTTAGTAATAAAAAATAATATCAAAGGTCACATTTCATTTATAGTCGTGGCTTCCCTGGAGGAAAAGGGGAATACTGGTTTGCTTCTTGTCGGGATGCACATCTCTCTTTAGTAGGACGTCTTTTGGCTGATTGACACTAGTTTCAGTGTTTGAGAAAATAGATATATAAACCCACAAAAATACGTTTAGTAATAAGAAATAATGTGGTATTTTTTAAAAAAATCCATTTTAAAGTTTACATATGCATGCATTTTCGATACAGAAATTTCACGAGTTAAAATATATCTATAATCAAATGTGGAACCGGACTGATGATTCGCTTAGACTTGCGAGTCTGTTCACGGTTTTCGTCATCGTCGTCACGCTGTCAGTAAAAGAGACACGTGTGAGTTATATATTCGGGGTGTCAAAATCGAACTAACAAATGTCGGAAAATGTGACACAGAAATCTGAAGACGCGGAAGATTAGCGAAATATGTCTTCGAGAAACTAAGCAAAGTGTTAGGGTTAGGAGAATTTAATCGGAAACCAAGAAAAGAGTGCTGAATATAATATCTGAATGCAATATCTAATCTCCTGTGTGGCAGTAAATATTGAACACACATGAAGAAGAAATTTGAAGCGAGAGGTATTGTTCTACCAGCAAATACTAAGAATACCGTAGACAGAACACATGAACAAAGAGGAAACCTTAAGGAAAATAGGAACTACAAAGAAACGTATACCTATTATTAGAAAGAGACTTGAGATTTCTTGGACGCATAACAAAGAAAGAAGACCCGGAGAATCGAATATTCACAAGAGAAGCAAAAAAAAAAAAAACAAAAAAAAAACAGCAAGTAATCAACGAGATTACGTGAATAGCTGATAGAACAAGAACAAAGAGGAATGGCAAAAAATGAAAAGTTACTTAGAGCAACAAAAGAAAAGAAGTTATGGAGAGCCACGATCATAAACTAACGCGTTTATAAGGACAAATAAGGATGGTAAAGTGTTAATAATTACTTAGAACAGGAAAAGATAGGAAGTTACGGAGAGTCATGATCACCAACGTCCTGAAGATACATGGCGCATAAAAAAGAAGAAAATGAATAATATACTTAAATATGAGGATATGCTGAACAGTTCAAAGTCTCACTATGAAGGAGTGAGGCTAGAACTGTGAAATCTTGCATGCATCAGTTTCAACTTATTAATAACTGCATTGTTTATTTCCATGTAAACTGACTGTTCAAAGAAAACTCTTCACAGTTCGTTCCCAACCAAGAGTTTTTTTCATGTTGGGGAACAGATAATAGTCAAACCAGGAGAATAGCGAGAGTTGTCAACCATTTCAAAGCCATAGTCACGCACAGCTGCCATTGAAACCAAGGACTTGTATGCTGGGGCATTGTCCTGATGAAACAAAACCCCTTTCGTCAGTTTTCTTGGGCGTTTGATCTTGATAGCCTTTGCTAACTCTCTCAGCAAGTTGGCATAGTACTCTCCAGTAATTGTGTGGCCCTTTGAAAATAGTCAATAAACATCCCCCAAAACTGAGACCCTCACCTTCACTATCGATGAAACGTAGTATCGTCAGATTTAGACTTTCATATGTATCCCATGCATCGTACCAAACTCTTTCAGAAATATCTAAACTGTCAACTGCATACATCCGTTTTCTCAGACCAATGATTAAAAATGTCTTCGAGCGGATGAACTCTGTAGGTCTTAGCGAGAATCATCCTTTTTTGAACCTCATGAACTGGTGCTACAGAATCACAAAGAACTGTACCAAATAACACAAACTATATTGACGAATATCAACGACAGCAACAACTAAAATCCTACCATGTCCACGTTGTGTTTGTTTTAGGTCACAAGGCGGGCGAAGGCCGAGTCGTATACTCAACATCGCTGATCCGGCAGCTTTGGCTAGATGATGCCACAAGGAACAAAGTAAAAGATAGCTGTATAACACAACTTTATATCAAAGGTTCATACAATGAGCGTTCTACTCACTATATTAACAACATGCAGATTTTCAGCTCCTTTCCCCGTGTCACTATGTCCAGGGCCACGCTCGGTAAACTGGTACAAGGCTGAAATCTGATTTCTTCCATTCTGTGATTTCTTCGGGTCGACCATTAAGTTGTATTTGGTAGTCTGGGCCAAGGCCGAAGTTCTTTCTGCAGAAGCTGCGCGGGATTTCGCAAAGCGGATCTTGAACCAACTGGCAACGCGTCTCTCTCGCAAACAGTACCTCGTGCTGTCTGGTTCCTTCTTCTCGTTTCTACCCTCACTCGTCTGTATTTATGGAACATCGCGTAAACCCGGTGCGGTGCATGAGGTAGTTGGGAAATTTATTGCCTGGCTAAATTATGGCAGAAAATATTGATCCGCCCAACTCTTTCCATCTCATATGGGTGCCTCTAATCATCACCACTCGAAGGGTGCAGGGAATTCCACCGCCTTCCTTGAAATTCTACCTGGGTCTTTACCTCTCTGTCTCCTGAGCAAATCTGTTCCCAGAGGCTAGGCGAGGTCTAGCCCAAATTACTAAATTGAATTATCATCCAAAATTTCCATCAGCGGGAATGCTTATCGAGTGATTGTGGGGTCGGTTGCATCTAGGATTTGTCACCTGTCGCTTCTCCTCGCCAGCTCTTTGGTCAAGAAGTGACAAAAAGAGACAATGCCTTTGTTTTAATAAATGAGGCAAACGAAAATGAAATATAACTACAATTCTATTCCTGTTTTCCTTCGGAAACATGATGGTCTTAAAATCCAAGTCTTATCAACTGACCGACTTTTGGCTTGAGACTTGCTGTTAGCCTTCGTGGGTGGCCTTTCCAGTACCCACTTAGTTCAACGAGTGGCCAACTGACGCTTTATCTTTTTCTCTCGTCGGCACTTGAGGTCGTTAAAATATAATCTATTCTTCTGCGCGGGGGCGATTGAACACTTAAGGAAATACCATCACTTATATTAATTTGACCAAAAACAGATGGCTTCTACGCTAGCCGTCGTCGACATCTCATCCTTGGGGTGGGAAAGAGAAAAGAAAACAAACATCCTTTCCTTTCATTGTTCTCGTCTTGTTATCAGTATACTTTCAGTCAATTGAAAGAATAGCATTTCTCTTGTTTTGTTATCAGTATACATTCAGTCTATCGAAAAACAGCGTACTTTTTCTTGTTTTCCAGTTTATTTTTTAATGCATTTTTTCCAGTTTACCAGCGCTTTCTTAATAGTGTCACGATAGCATATGTAACACGAATAAAAAATAATGGCATAATCGAGATGTCTATATTCTACACTACTTCAAACAAAAAGTTAGGAAAGAAGCCGCCATCAGTACTGGAAAGAGCGATAACATCAGATCCGAGAAAATTATTTTCCAGAAAAAATCTTTTAATAGAAAGATTTTATGAATTTCAAACGAAAGTAGCACTGGCTTATCGATCGATGAATGCCGGATGTATCCTTATAACGAAACGACTAATATTACCATTAGCGCTGTAAGGCCATTATTTAAGCATCAATGGATGATAAACTTCATTCATAGCTGATGTCGTTGTTTTCGTCGCACAAAAGCCTTCCTTCTATTTTACCAAACATTCACACAAAAATAGTCTTCAAACAGATAACAGAATGGCCGTCCCGAAGGTGAAACGACGCTGGATCAGATTGCAAGACGGTAAATTAAACATTAAAATGGTCAGCTTTCAAACAGAACCCTTTTTTATGCAGAGTCACGAAATCCTTACAAATCGATGGGACTATCATTTTAAACAGATCTAAACACAAGAAAACAAAACCAATCAAACCATAGAGCTCTTTTGTTGAAATGATCATCCCAAGACAAACCATCTCTGCGTTCTGGCGGTGTTCCGGAATCTCAAATTTCGTTTTTATCTTTACGGAGTTTAAATTCCATTATGTCAACGAGATGAAAATTCCGCTGAATCTGGTAATTATTTTCAGACATTATACCACTCTTTTACAAATTGAACTGGATAGAAACGTTTTTAAAGTTTATATCTCCGAATTTCTTAAATGACGTATTATTATTATTATTATTGTTATTATTATTAGTTGACCCATGCCGTAAAAATAACGTTAATTGTTAAATGATTTTATAGTAAGATGCAATGGAACAAAAGTCTTGAAATAATGTATCGAGATTCAATAAAGCGGAGATAAAGAATTCACAACTAAAATAGAGGCCAATGAACCATTTAGTTAATTATATTTTTTAAACGTTCAATGGTATTATATAAATCGCTTTTTGCTCAATATCTTTTCATGTTAAAAAATATGCTTCTAATATAACAATGAAATGGGAATATCTCTCGGAAGAAAAAGATTAGCAACGACAAAGACGGGGACGACAACGCCTATTCCAAGACCAAGTTGATGCAAAACGATCACTTAATAGACAAAGGTATCTGAGTGTCTCACATAAAAGGCTTGAACAAATAAAACTACAATCTAAGAAACGTTGGGAGCAAAGAAACTGATTAATTAAACGGTTCATTTTGCTCGGGAATTAATTTTGTCTAAATGTAGATAAATATTTTATTTGTATAGATTATTAAAACAACTACGGGAAGTAATCATCTCATAAATTTAATAACTTAGATGATTAACCTTCTTTCCCACCACGGATGGGACAGGAAATATATAAATAAATACACATTGATAATTATTATATGATTTGATCATTATTATTTAAAAATGCCACATCTCCAGAACGATCAGGGCTATCCACAGATTCCGTTTCCTCATTATTTGTGAAACTTTATGTTTCTTTGTAAAAGATAGTAAAGTGATTCCTCGTTGACTTCTTCAGGTTTTGAATTCTGAGGTTTTTTTCTCCACCATTAGTAGCCAGTCAAAACTAAAGAATCCAGTTGTAGTGGACCGTATGTGTATTTACGTGTTGTTGTATTAGAGACACGTGTGTAACTCCTGGTAGAATATTAAAAGGCCCAACTACATGAAAATTGGCGGACTTAATTTGTCCAACCGAAGATGAAAGAAGACAAACAAGACAGATGTATATATGTCAACAAATATGTATTAAACAAATTACAAGGCACATAGACATAATATTTGTGTGTGTGGGAATATTTGTGTTTGTTCTTTGGTGAATTTTCGTAGTTTGGTGAATGTTTGTAATGTTCATAGCGTTTTCCCAGAAATGGGAAACGCTGGTCTTCTAAGAGCTTACATCTTGTCGCTGAAATGAAGAAGAAAGAGAGAGTTACCTCATCTCCACGCGAGGTGGAATGTGGCACGAGGCCTGAGGGAAAAAGAGAAAGAGGCAAGAAGTTTCCCAGTATTTATAGTATGGGGAGAGAGACCCCTGGTGAAGAATTAGGGAACTAAGGCGGAGGTAACTCCGACACAGTCAACCCTGAATTTGAATTCGGCTCGTCGATTTCATTTTCCGCACCAATAACTTGTACACCTATTATTATAAAATTTTAAAAGTTAGTTTACTCGTATTTTTAAAAAAAATTAATGTTCTCTTTCTAATTTTTATTATTATGTTTGCAGCTGATAGTATTAATAATTTTAAGTTGTCCGAATATCTTAGAAGACGTAGTACCATTTTCATTTTAAACTAGTTTTTATTTAATCATTATATTTTGTTGCTCCCTTACACCACGTAGCTACAATCTATATATGTAAAAGTCAGTGTCTGTTGCTTGGTTATACACACAACATAAACTTTCATAACTAAGATTGCAAACTAGATATATTTTTTTATATTTTATACTTTTATTTTTTACATACGTTGTCCCAAAAACATATCCACTTAAACGGTATGCTTATCTCAACTATGTTAAATAAAGAACAAAGCAAATTGTATTAATGAACTTGGAAGTTTTTATAAAAAAATTAAAATGTATAACAATAATCTCTTTTTTAAAGTTTTAATTTTGTTAATTGCAATAAAAAAAAAATAATTCTGCATAATTGAATCAGTTTTAGATCTTTAACGTCAATTTTCCTCATCCCAAATTTAACTTCCATAACATCATAATCGATGTCTTATAACAGTAAAATTAAGTTCAATTAATAATTTCAATTGAAAATTAGTTAATTTAATTGCATTTTTACAGCGGGTAACTCAGTTGCAACATCATTTGTATACTGAATCAGCTTTCCTTACCCGTAAGTAATGAATGTTCACTTCAATATATGGACGTCTAAATGGAACAGCTGAGGTGTAAATGATTAAAACGACAAAACAAAGCACGATCTCAGATATTATAATGCAAATTAAAATTTTCAAAATAAAATTGGTTTTACAAATCGATTTTAATGTAAGATTTTAAAGACGTAATTATATTTATATGATAAATAGACTACTTGAATATTGGAGCTTATAATATTTGTTTTTATGAGAACAATTCAGTCAGTTATGTGCCATGCGTGATACACGCTTAGGCGATCATGTTTCTTTCGATACATGACTGACCAGGCAGATTTTTCCCTGCAGTAGGTTGCCATTTCTTTCTGCGGTAGATCAATTGCCATCCAAGGCTATAGAACCCAGTCTGTCCTACCATTTACCCATAGCTGCTGGGAGAAGAACAGGATTCATACCTTTCCCAAGGGTATTAGCACGTAAATGAATGTAATGGGTTTGACTGGAGCTATCGTGCCGCCTGAGAACAATTCACGATAACTTATTTGGCGGTGTGAGATTTTATTATGCATTTTGAATGATGTTCATCCTATTGTAAATATTTCAACATAAAAGTATAGCTACTGGTATTTATTTTTTAATATCAGATATATAAAGATTGCCATTGTAATAAAGATAAAACCTGAGAGAAGAAACAAAATCCTGTGAAGTTACTGAGTGATGGAACATAACGTTAGAAATAGTGAAAATTTTGAACATAGATCATAGAACAATAAAAAAAACGAAATGAAAGTGTCCAGAAAGAAAAAATAAACTAGTTTTATTTTTGCCATAGAGAAAAATTAAACAATGATAGATATCTGTGATAATGGGGTTCTTTCTATTTCTGATGAGTCTATCTAAGACTGGCAATTCGTTAAAATTATGTTCTTGCGTGAATTTCATCTTCGGGTGTAAATTTTAGAGTTGGTTGTGTAATTGGTTAATATCACTCAGCGAGGATTTCCAAAAGATGAAGCAATCATCTAAGTATCGCTTCCAAGATTTAGTGAAATGGGTTTTTATATTTTCCCCATATATTTGCTGTACCATTTCATAGAGGTTTTCCTCTAGGTAAGCTAATGTTAGGGTGGCATATGTTGGTGCCATTTTCGTTCCCATTGCAGTACCTAGGGTTTGGATATAATTTTTGTTGTCAAATTCCAAATTGTTGTTCTTCAGGATTAGGTCTATACTATCAATAATAAATTCCTTAGTGAATCTGGGATGTAGTACTTCTGGATGTTTTTCAATCCAGAATGAGATTGCCTGTTTACCTAATTCATGGGGTATGTTGCTATACAGGCTACTAATGTCAAAAGTTGCCATAAGTATTCCTGAATCTACTTTTTGCAGTATGGAGCTAAGGAAGTGAATATCGTCTCTGATATAACTCTTAATCTATTTAGTAAATGTTTGTAGTATGGTGTCTATTGGGTTACTGAATCTGCTTGTTGAACAGGCTGGTCCTGCTAGTATGGGTCTGAATGTAAGGTCACTAGGGTTTGGGGTGTTAATACATTCAGATTTTTGTGTCTGAACACCTGCTTTTATTTCACTCGATTTGTTATTTTTCAGTAGTTCGTAAAAATTGCTTTTTTGGGGAATTAATTTTATTAGGAAGTCTTTTCTTTTGTGTTAATATCTTACGTGATCATCTCTATAAGGTAAATTGTTTGCAACTTATCGATTGTAATTCACTTATATGGTCTATAATAAAATTATAATGAGCTCTCTTTTGTGGATCAGTTTTAATATTTTATATTAATAGGATCTACTTGGATTATATATATATATATATATATATATATATGTATATATATATATATATATATATATATATTGTCTAGCATGAAATATCCTGTCGCCTCTAAGTGTTGACTTCAATGTTCACTTTTATATTTACACACGCTCTATCTCTGATATTGAGCACAATATCCCATAAATATAGCACACCTTAAGAGTATATTTCTTCATATATATATATATATATATATATATAGTGAGAGAGAGAGAGAGAGAGAAAGAGAGAGAGAATATAAAATCGATAGGAAAATTTATCTAAATATGTAGATGATAGGAGATTGAAACACTTAGACATTTAAAAAGCTTAAATGATTTTGGTACAAGGTCGAAAGCATCAGGCACCCCATGATGATTGTACACATTACTTAACACCACGAATCAACATCAGCTTAAGCACACCATTACACGAAAGCAATGACAGGCATCTAACCAAGTAGGTAGATATGAATGGATTGACAGATATGAATAGACAATGAATCGCCAACACAAAGATAAATACGCATTAATTTGCCTGTCGCCGCTTCTTATCCACTGTCATTTCGGGATTGACCGGGCTATTGTCTATTTTTTACCTCACCCATCCATTTTGGCACTGCAAAATATAAATATCCTTTCGATAAACACATTAATCTGTGGAAACAAAAGACTGACGAGACAGCAACGCAAGTCCGACATGATGCTTAACTACAGACACTGTGAAAATATCAGGCACCGCGACTTTTTTATGTGCCGTGTCCCTTGAGGATGTTGGTGATCATGGCTCTCCACAATTTCCTGTACACTGTAGCTCTTAATAAATTGCGTCTTTTTGTTATCTCTCCTAAACCTTGTTCCATCACCTATTTCATCAAGCTCACTAGATACGTTATGCTTTGCTTTCCTTTGTCTCTATTGCCTTCATTCTGTCCTGTCAGTATCAAATTTTCCCAGCCCCCTTTCCTCATTATGTGCCGTAGAAATATCAACTATCTCTTTCTGATGTTAAGCATACAAGTAAGTGTCCTTTTTGTTTCTTTTTTCTTGAAAACTTCGTTGTTGCTCATGTTCGGTTCATAGCATTCTCAGCATCCTTCTGTAGAACCACATTTCCATTACTTCAAGTCTCTTTTTCATCTGTGAGGAGATTGTCCAGCATTCACTACCATATAGGACGATTTTTTTATGCACCAGTTCACTACTCTTTTCTGTTTCTAACGAATTTTTTCTTTCTTAATACTTTCTTAAGCTTTTGGAATGCGACATTTACTATCCCAATGCGCCTTCGAATGTTTAGTGTTCTTGGAGACAGCTTCACTGCAGGAGTTGCCGGAAAGTTGTCAGTCTTGACAGCTAACGGAATTGAGGGTTACCCTCAAGGTTTTCTGTGCGGATTTACTTCCATAGCCTTTTCCATGTTTGCATATGGCCGCAAGACAGCGGAGGTTTAAAATCAGGGTTTTCCTTTCTCTAGATGGACTACCTTTCTGGACTGTCAAACTCCATATCTACCCGAAGCAGTTTTCCACCCGGAAGTTGGACATTTTATGGTCATTGTTCTGATGAACTTTCTACTATGGTACCTAGACTTTATGAATTTAAACGCAGTATTAGATTGGTGGCAATGTCTCATAGTTACAGTTTCAAGGCTAGTACTTTCAAACCCTCGCTCACGATGACTTGTACGACTGAAGTGCACAAAAGGCAACAAAACCTATATAGGTATCACCCAAGCACTAAACAACGGAGTTTCCCTTCACAAAAGCAACATTAAATTACCAGACAACAGGAAACTCTTTGTGTTACAACACATCCACAAATGCAAGGAAAGGTAAATTTAAAATTATGCCAATATATCAAATAGACGATTACACTTACCTACAAATAGAAGAAAAAACTTCATAGACAAATTTAAACCAGCACTAAACAAATCATAACCCCCACACACATAAACACACACCATACAAACATAGTGGCAAGACACACTAGTCGGACTCCCCACCCACACGCAAACACACCATACAAGATACATGTAGTTACTGTATAGATTTCCTTATCACAATATAATACATAATACATATGTATATAGAACGAATATATACACACATACTGGCAAAATCAAACACGGACCCCCTGCCCCACAAACCCTACACACCATACAAAGTATGTAAGTATATATACTATTTCCTTGTAATAAAACAATATATATGTATGGAGAAGGAATATATATATATATATATATATATATATATATATATATATATATATATATATATAATATATATATATATATATATATATATATATATATATATATATATATATATGAAGAAATATACTCTTAAGGTGTGCTATATTTATGGAATAAAGTGCTCATTATCAGAGATAGAGCGTGTGTAAATATAAAAGTGAACATTGAAGTCAACACTTAGAGGCAACATACTGTTTCGTGCTATTTATACTAGCAAAACAAATACATACAATGCACAAAAACGGATAAAGGTTTAAAAAGATACAGAGAACATAAAAAGATAAGAACAAAGACCTCATTCCTTCCCCTTTCTCTGACCAATCCTAATTGTTTTATTACCTCTTAAGCAAAAGAAAATTTTTACGCCAGTCCAAGAAGGATTCGGATTACTACCACACAAAAGACAATGTTTAAACATAAGAAAACAAGAAAAATTTAATTCCTTTAAATGAGAGGCTGGGAAATTACATCCGGGCCACGAAAGCTTTTAATGTGGCCTTCTATTACTTTTATAATATTTATCAATTTAATAAAAAACTTTCCAGGTATTTAAAAATTGTATAAAAACTTCTCGGGAGAAACATTTGTAATAATTCCGCTTTGATTCGAATTTTAGTTTAAGTATCATTTTGCAGGGTATTTGTAAACGAAATTTAGTGAGAGTCGCCATTTTGCGGTGTTTTTAAAATTTGATTCTATTTTTTAGTAAGTTAGATTCTAAAACAATGAAAAAGCAGTTACTCATAATGAGTTCTAAAAGACACAAAGTTGACTTTGAATGCCATATTTTTAAGAAGGAATGAACTGAGAAGTATTTCTTCATAGAAAATGGTACAAAAGTTGCGTACCTGAATTGCAACGATACTTGTACAGTATTCAAGGACTATAATTTGAAAAGAAATTTTCAATCGAAACATGGCAGCTTCAGCCAAAACTTTTCCACACAAGAACTGCAAAACAAAGCAACGGACAAGATTAAAAAAAAATGAAACGCCATCAAAGCATACTTTTTAAATGTACATCTACACAAGATTAGAGAAAAATCTACCAAGTTGTTGAGGAAGGTAAGTTTTATATTAGCAAATAAGATCGCAAAACATAAGCCATTTTCTGATGTAGAATTTGTGAAAGAATACATGATTGATGCAATTGATACTGTGTGTCCAGAAGTAAAGTCAAAAGTAGAAGCAATTTCATTGTCATGGAGATCTATCGTTCGTAGAATAGATGCCATTACTGAAAACTTACATGGAAAACTTATGGATGCTGCAGATAAATTCAAGTGGTTCTTAATCACTTTTGATGAGAGCACAGGCATCAGACATAGGGGATACTGCATAGTTGCTGATTTTCATTCACGGTATTGATGAAAATTTCAACATTTACAGAAGAATTGTTGTCAATGGAGAGTCTTAAAGACACTACAAAGAGGAATGATTTGTATGAAAGTCTTATGTCTTGTTTGGAAAATTCGCAGTTATGCCTTGATAAATTTATCATCATAACAGCTGATGTGGTACCTCACTAACTGGGACACATTATGGACTTGTCAAATGGCTAAATGACAAGAATCAGTCAAACTTCCCACTTCACAAGTTGCTTTCATTTCAAATTCATAATTCTCCAAAAATGTCTTTGCAAAGCAAAATTCGATTTTAAGCATGTGATTGATTCCAGTGGTACGTGTAGTAAATGTGATAAGATCAAGGGGGACTAAACCACAAACAGTTTCAAAATTTGTTGCAAGAAATGGAGTCTGATGTTTCTGATGTGTTGTATCACACCAAGGTAAGGTGGCTAAGTCTTAGGAATATTTTGAAAAGAGTATGGGACCTTAAAGAAGAGATATTCGTGTTTTTTTAAAATAAAGGATGTGGCTTGTGACTTCTCCACTAAAATAAAGGGTGCAAAATGGGTGTGTGATTTAGCATTTGCTACAGATAACATGCAAAAAATGAATGAGCTCAACACAAAACTTCAAGGTAAAGATGTCTTTGCTCCTGATTTAACTGTGGAGTTAAAATCCTTTCAAACATAGTTTACACTTCTTACTAAACAACTGTCTGCTCAAAACTTTGCTAACTTCCACCTTCTGAAAGATCAGCCTGTTGAATGTACATCTGCACAAAAATACAGTGGACAGATCACAGCCTTGAAGGAAGAATTTGCTAAGAGATTTGCAGATTTCAAAGCAATGGAGCCGCAGTTTAAAATGCTGAGGCCTCCATTCACCTCTGACATTGAAACTGTGACTAATGAACTACAAAACTACAAACTCCTAGACCTCCAAGCTGAAAATTCTTTGAAAACAAATCTTTAATTGAACTTTATGCATCTCTTCACCATAAGCATTTCAAAGATTTGAAAGACTTTTCAAGAAAATTGTTTGTTCTGTTTGCATCCACTTACATATGTGAGCAAACTTTTTCAAGTATGAAAATTATCAAAAGCAAAAATTGATCTCTTCTGACAAATTCAAATCTTCAGTCAGTAGTAAGAATTAGTACAAGCAACTTGGAGCCAGATATAAGCAAACTAGCCAATGACTGCAGTAGACTACATCAATCTCATTAATTATACACCTACTGTTGTTCTTACAATCCATTTTTCTTGCATTTTGTCAATTATTTATTCTATAATAGATTTTTTACATTATAGTGAATTGTAATTAAACTTTACAACTAGCAAGACGTTTTTAATAATTAACTGATCATGAAAATTATTCACTGTTTTATTTTCAATATACAGTCTTCAAAAGCATCTATCCCAGTAGTCATGTCCATAATAACAATGCGACCCACTGAGAAAAATAATTGCCCACCCCTGCTTTAAATAATATGTGGAAATAACAATTCTTCGCTTGATGGAGATCACAAGAGCCGAAACATGTGCAGCAAAAATGTAGAAAATAAAGTATAATGTATAAAAAATCCACATTATAACCAAAAACGTTTGCGGCTTCTCTTTTCTCTTTAATATATATATATATATATATATATATATATATATATATATATATATATATATATATATATATATATATATATATATTGGCTTGTATCTATCTATCTATAACTATCTCTCTTGGTTTCTCTCTCTCTCTCTCTCTCTCTCTCTCTATATATATATATATATATATATATATATATATATGGCTTACGGCCACATCATGTTGAAACATCAGGTACCGTAGGACCACCAAAGTTAAGCAACATCGAATCTGTTCAGTACCTAGAGGGATAACCACTTGGGAATACCAGGTGTTGTAAACTTGGAGGTGCAGGTGGTGTAATGGATAACGAGTCGGAATTGTTAACCGGAGAGCCGAGTTCCAATTCCATTTGGGTTCGTTATATTCATTTACTAGCAAATACCCTTGGGAAACGTATGAATCCACCTCTTCTTCCACAGCTATGGGTCTGTATGGTCTTCTATCCCTAGAGCTTTATTATCGCCCGAAAATATAGTCTAAAAACATTTTCTGGCTCTGAATAACCTGTAAATTGTTGATAAGCTGTAGAAAACGATTCTATCTGATTACCCCACTTGTCTACCCAAGAACATCTGCTAACGACCGCTAGTTCGTAAGAAAAGGTCGCAAATGTCACTTTCTCTTACTTCTTCGTTAGCCACAAGATGGCTTGGAGTTAAGACGTGTCTCGTTGTTCTCCGGGGGACTTTTCAGTCCCCAGTGAACCTCATGTCACTTTGGACACAATACAAAATATACAATACCCTATACACAGGCATATCTATCAATTATACCAAACCAACAGATAAAGAATTATTCTCAGATGTCTCTTCTAAACCGACAGAGGAAGTTCACACATTTATATCCGATAGACACTCATTCATTCATTCATTCATTCATTCATTCATTCATTCTTCTTCTTCTTCTTCTTCTTCTTCTTCTTCTTCTTCTTCTTCTTCTTCTTCTATGTGCCGCGTCCCTTCAGGACATAGGTTCTCCAAAATTTCCTATCACTTGTGGCCCATAGCAAATTTTCTTAGCACAGGTCGATTGTTTGACCTAATACAATCATTCCTGTCAAACCAGGAATTGAAGGTCGTTCTCAATGGATTCATCTCCAGCTCCTATCCCACTAACGCAGGTGTTCCTCAAGGCTCCATCCTAGGCCCTACTCTGTTCCTCATATTTATAAACGACCTTCCTGACGCCATAGACTCCCAAGTCGGCATCTATGCTGACGACACCACAATTTATTCCTGCCTCAAACACAAATCTAGTGATGCTGACAAAGTTAACCTGGCAGTTGAAATTGAAAAGGACCTCCAATCGGTTGTGGACTGGGGAGAGAAATGGATGGTTAACTTTAACGCCTCTAAAACAAAACTGCTCTCTATTAACCACTACAAGGATCCATCCCTGCATCCCATTAGAATGTCTGAAGACCAACTTCTCGAGAGCTCCTCTCTGCGGCTGCTCGGTCTCACGCTGTCCGCTGATCTGAGATGGAACAAATACATCGAGTCAGTTGCATCATCCACCGCAAGGAAAGTTGGTTCCCTGTGCCGAGCCAGGAAATCTTTCTCCCCGGAATCGATCCTCCAAGTCTATAAATCGACCATTCGCCCTTGCATGGAGTATTGCTGCCATATATGGTCTGGAGCCCCTGCTGTTTGCCTCAGGGTTCTTGATAAGATCCAGAGACGGATATGCAGTGTGATTGGCCCTGATCTGTCATCTCGTCTGCAGTCACTCTCTCACAGACGCGATGTGGCTTCGCTCTGTCTTTTTTACAAATACTTTCACGGTAATTGCTCCGAGGAGCTGCTTTCGCTTGTCGCTAGGCCTCATGAATTTAAACGTCCTACGAGGCTGGCATCCCGTTCCCACCCCTTCACCATTGAAACTGTTAGATGCAGACGTCTCTTCTACTCCAATAACTCCAATGTCTCGCACATCTCGCCTATGGAACTCCCTTCCCTATTACTGTTTCCCTGACAAATACAATCTCCAACGGTTTAAGTGTAACGTCAATCGACATCTCCAGTTGCCTTGATCTATCCACTTCCCTTCTCCACATCCTTTCACCTTTCATTCCTATCTGCTCTCGCTCCAAATCTTCTGTAACCCCCTTGCCTTGATCGACCCACTCTCTTTCTCTTTCACCACATCCTCTCCTTTACCACTCCTATCTGCTCTTCCTCCAACCCTTCTTTAACCCCTTACGTGATAGTGGCTTCCAGCCTTGCTTGGAGTGATACGCTTAAAAAAAAAGGCTCCTGTCTCACGTTTCTCCCCCCTCCCATTCACTCAAGTTCGTCCGGTTGGCTCGATATACCATGTGAGGGTTAGATTATCCAAGCACTCTTTCTCATCATGTGTCTAACGAATTTCAGCTGTCATTTCCTGAATCTGAGTGTAATTTTTTTGCCATTTTCTCTAAGAAGTACTCGTTGCTTGCTATCTTCGTCCATGGAATTCTCAGTATCCTTTTGTAGAACAACATCTCTGTGGCCACCAGTTTCCTCTTCATTAATGAAGAGATTTTTCAGCATTCAGTGCCATATAAGGGGATGGATATCACATATCTAACGAGGTGGGTTAAGTAAACGTAAAATGTACGGGGCATTCAACCCTTCTATATTCTTTCTCTTTATTTTAATCAGGCAATAAAATATGTTGCTAATTGTACGTAATTTTTGGTATATTCTCTTGTTTCTGGAAACTCGAATGTGCCTACTATCATATCTCTAAACATTTCTCAACATATCTATCTATCTATCTATCTATCTGAGTCTGTTATATCTATCTATCTATCTATCTATCTATCTATCTATCTATCTATCTATCTATCTATCTCAGCTTGTTTATTATCTATCTATCTATCTATCTATCTATCTATCTATCTATCTATCTATCTGAGTCTGTTATATCTATCTATCTATCTATCTATCTATCTATCTATCTATCTATCTATCTCAGCTTGTTTATTATCTATCTATCTATCTATCTATCTATCTATCTATCTATCTATCTCAGCTTGTTTATTATCTATCTATCTATCTATCTATCTATCTATCTATCTATCTATCTATCTATCTATCATCTTTTTGTTTTCAATCAGTCTGTTTAACTTTTCTTTTAGTTTTCCTGCGCCACCCGTGTTGTGTCTGTAAACATTAGCGTTCTCGCACTTCCAAATGTCTACAAATTCACTGATTTTTTTTCATTAGTCTGTTTCCAATCAAAACGGGACCAAAAATCAATCCTTTTCTGTTCTAACAAGACAAGCAGACAGACACGTGCGGTAAACAAGCATTGCTGACGAAAGACCTAATCTGTGTTCAAATCTGACGAGAAAATCTATATACAGTGCAACCTCGGTTCTCGAACGTCTAATATATCGAACAAATCTTTTTTCGGACAGAAAATTCGAGATGAAAATGCCTCGGTTATCGAACAAAATTTCGGTTCTCGGACAACATTGCCGAACCGAGTTAACCCGAACGGAATCATTTCTGAGTCGACAACCACGTTGTATACATTCGTATGTTGTGCCGGGTTTTTCTTTTCCAATTTTATTGTACTGTGATTTTTTTCTCTACATTGATTCCTACTGGAAAAATAGTTTCGGTTTACGAACATTTCGGGTTACGAACTTCAGGAACGAATTAAATTCGTGAACCGAGGTTCCACTGTAGTAAAATTTTCCCAAAGAAAACCTGCTGTTTTGAAAAACAGCGGTTATTTTTGCTTTGTCATGAATGTAGACGGTATTGATGAAAAAAATTTACTACTCTTTTGGCCACCGAGCTGAACCTACGGATATTAAAGCAAACTGATGAACAACTTGATGTAAATCAGAAGCCTTGCTATTTACAACTAGCTTCCGTCAAATAAAGGCGACTGAAAGTGGCCACTGATGGCTTCCTGTCTTTAGAGTTTAGTTTGAAGTTGAAAAGCAACCTGAAATGAATGGGCCACTGACGAAAGAAACCCAGTCACGAAGCGAGCAAAAACAAAAACAAAGGGTATAAAAACAAAAGTTAAGTAAATAAAAAAAAAACTAAAAAAACAAAAAGCAGTTAAGAGAAATAAGTAGGGAAATTAGGGAGAACCACGCACGAAAAAATATTTTCAAATGTGGAACGAGAGGTGCGGAGATTTTTGTTGGCAAATGAGCCAAGTTAAAAAGCAAGCCAAACAAATCTAACATGACGTATTGCTGCTACAAGTATTGCTGTAAGGAAGCTTTTCACTAGCGATCGGTTGGCTGGGGTTCGTTAGGGTCGGCGTGTGTTCGTTGGAGGCGTAAGGAAGCAGGGGCACGAAGGAACATAACGGGAGTTTACATTTTAAAGTGATTTGTCGCGCACACGCGGGCACATATACATATACATAAATACGCACGCATCCCCTAGGCATGTGCAAATTCACAGAAGCACACATAGGTAGACAGAGTTGTTCACAGATTTGCAAAAGACCTCAGCACCTCGGAAATTCATCAAGATGGTTACTTAGCCAGAGATTAACGTTGTAGTCCGGGCGTTGTTGGTTTTGAATGCGATTATCAGTTGGAGTCGAAGACAAATGAGAACGAGAAGCAAGTGGCGTTCGTTTCTTTATTTTTTGCTGTCAGAATTTTTATCTGATTGTTTTACTACACAAATATTAAATAAACAGCCACAAAGGAAGAAGATGAGGAGGAGGAGGAGCAAGAGGAGAGGGAAGTTGGGGAAATAGAAGAGGGGGTAAAAGTAAAAAAAATGAAAGATGATAATAAGATAAAGGAGGAAGAGAAGAGAGTAAAAGAGGAAAGAAACAAGAGAAAGTAAAAAAGAAGCGGGAAAAGAATGGGATGCAAATAATAATAATAATAATAATAATAGGAGGAGGAGAAAAAATAGGCACGAAAGAAAAAAGAAAGAGAGAAGAAAAACGACGAGCAGGTTGGAGAAAGCAGAGAAAAAAAGACGAAGAAGCGAAAGGAGTAAAGACATAAAAGAATTGAAAAGAAAAGAAGAGAAAAGAAGGAAAATAGGAGTACCCAGGGTGAAGAAAAGCTGACAGAAAAGAAGGCAGGAAGAAGAGAAAAGAGGAGGAAAAGGATGAAAGAGAAGAAAAAGAAAGTGGAAGAGATAAGAAAAGAAAGGAAATGAAAGAGAGAGGGGGAAAAGAAGCAGCAAAAAAATAAAACAGAAGGAGGAAAAACATTAAAAGGAAAAAAAATGAAGAAACAAATAAGAAAGTAAGGAAAATGAGAATGTAGAACAAAAGAAGAAGAAGAAGAAGAAAGAAAGAAAGAAAGAAAGAAAGAAAGAAAGAAAGAAAGAAAGAGGAAGTAAAAAAGAAGAAAACGGCAAAATAAGATAAGGGGGATACAGAGAAAAAGGAAAGAAAAAAGAAGAAAAAAACTACCGTTTGTTTTATGGTTGAGGATCAAAAATAGGTTTTGATGAATCGCTAACAAAATAGACGAAGCCAAAAAAGTCGTTTCTTTCATATTTTTCCTTTGTTTTTACAAAATGTTTTGTCATTTATCAATATTTTTCTTATTTTTATGCATGTGAGTGTAGGGCAGTAAAAACACATTTTGCGATGACTGTTCAAGTAAGGAAGGATGGATTGGAAAACTTAACCCTCACAGGGCATATCGAGGGAAAGAGAGATATGGAAAGGCAGCAAGCCACCTGCCTGACGAGCTTGTGCGAATGGATGGCAGAACTGATAGAAAAACTCCTTAGGGTGACGAAGAATAAGGAATTTTTTAGAGTCATGATTGGATGGGAAAATGATTGAAGCCGAGTTGCCAGGTTAGGACCGATAACATTGTAAATTCTTGATATGGATTTTATCAAAAATCATACCTATGGATGTCATGCATAGCGCCAAATTCGTATTCCTTTCGAACTTTTCGAACAACTTAATCTACTCAATTTCACTCTCAAGAATCATATTCATATGGGTGTCATGCATGGCGCCAAACGCGTACAGAAATAGCTAAAGTGTCAGCTCTATACAACTGCTTTCTAGGATCAATGAATGTTACAAGGCGCTTCCAGCAAATGAAGCCCGTAGGTCTTAGCGAGGACCATCCTATTTAAAACAAAGAACTGTGTCAAATAACACAAACCACATCACTTGGAGACTTTCAACAGCAGCAACAACTAAAATGGATAGCACATGTAACTAGAAAATAAAATAAAAACATAATTATGATGCTGGCGTTAAATAAAATTTTAGAAAGGAAGCCCCCATCAATATTGGTAAGAGTGATAACTGTTACTGAACTTGAAAAACCTATTTTACGGAAAAATATTTCAAGAGAAAGGCTTTATAAACTTCAACCGATAGTGGCACTAGCTGCTTGGTCAATGAATGTCGAAATTTTCCTTATAAGAAAACGGTAATTTTTACAATTACCATTTGTAGAGACTGATGAACGCAAATTATATATATATATATATATATATATATATATATATATATATATATATATTTATAAAAGTGAACATTAAAGTCAACACACAGAGACAACAGGGTCTTTCATGCTAGACGCAATCGTTCATTTATATATATATATATATATATAGTTCATTTCATTATATATATATATAGTTCATTTCTTTATATATATATATATATATATATATATAGTTCATTTCATTATATATATATATATATATATAGTTCATTTCATTATATATATATATATATATAGTTCATTTCATTATATATATATATATATATATATATATATATAGTTCATTTCATTATATATATATATATATATAGTTCATTTCATTATATATATATATATATATATAGTTCATTTCATTATATATATATATATATATATATATAGTTCATTTCATTATATATATATATATATATATATATAGAGAGAGAGAGTTCATTTCATTATATATATATATATATATATATATATATATATATATATTTCATTAAAAACGACTGACAAGGTGCTTTTATTTATTTTTTTATATAATTTCTCGTGCGATCTAAATTTTAATTTTAATGAAATGTGCTTGAAAGAAGGATTGCTGCCTAAATACACAAATATATATATATATATATATATAGTTCATTTCATTATATATATATATATATATATATATATATATATATATATATATATATATATAAGGTTAGTATATATATATAATGAAATGAACTATATATATAGAAGAGTAATACATTTCAGATGCAACAAGGAAGGTCTTCAGTGATGCACTGTCTTCATAGCAGATTTCGGGTTTTGCATCATATCGGCTCCAACAGCAACCCCGACCTAATTCCACAAGATTCAGGCCGCCTCCTTGATAGCGTTTTGCTACGCACTTCGACATTGCAAAAAAGATAAATACAATATGGCTAGGATTCCGACCGTTCTTATTGACATACGTCAGTCAACATCAGCCAATGAAATAAAGACTTTCCCCCCTTCCCTCCTATATAGTCTTGTATTTCACTACATCCGGTTTTGATTTGCGCTATTTCCTGTCGATAGGTTTGATCTTGTCGACAAGTACCGGAATGAACACCCTCAGCGGGTAGTGTGGACTTGGACGAATAGTGGCAGCTCGGCTGTAGGTGTGCGTGCAAGCTACCTCGACCGAGTTTTAGTTAGGAGAGTCGATGTAGGGCTCTTAGGGTGTCCAAGTTTTCATTATATAGTTTATTCGGATCATAGGCTTGTCCGGGTCCGTGTAAACTTAGATAAGCCTAAGGTTAGGATGGCTGGATACTGGAAATTCAACTGCTCGTTATTTGGCGAGCAGGATTTCCGGGACCAGCTTTTACTAATGTTACAACGGGAACTGACGGGGGCTGTGATGGGAAATGCCTGGTGGGACAAACTTAAATCTAAAATTCGAACGTTTGCGGCCGATTTTAGTCGTCGACTCAATGTAGATAGATTAGCGGCGCAAACGGCTTTAGAACAAAGAGTTGATCGGGCTGTCAAATCCCGTGATAGTGGGGAAGTAGTCCTAGCTAAGGCAGAGTTGTCCTCCTTGCTTACCAAGAAGGATCAAGCTCTGGTAGTTAGGGCTAGGTTAAAAAGAATGTCCTCTGAGGCGACGAATATGGCCGCGGAATTGCATGCAGAGGAAAGTAGGAATGCTTCAAGACGGCATATCGCGAGCGTCACATTGCCGGATGGGCGGACAGTGACTACAAACTCGGGCATATGCGAGGCTTTTCGGGATTACTTTCGGGATCTTTTTACCAGGGAGCCCGGTCTGAGCTCTGCTCAGTTCGACACCTATTTAGCTGACTTTCCCTGCCTTGAGGCAGCTGAAGCGGCTGGGTGCCAGGGTCCCATCACTGAGTCGGAAATCTGGGAAGCGCTGAAACAGGTTGGCCTGGATAAATCTCCGGGATTAGATGGTCTTCCTTACGAAGTTTACTTGAGGCAGTCGCCCGTTTTTGTTCCTTTGCTGGAACTGGTCTTTAACAACTGGATGAAGCAGGGGTCTATACCTCAACGCTTCACCAGGGGTGTGATCAAGTTGCTGCGTAAGGGCAAAAGCGGTGGGGATGGGATAGGTAACTTTCGCCCTTTAACTATGTTAAATACAGAGTTAAAGATTTTGGCTAAGGTCTTGGCTAACCGTTTGCAGCTTGTCCTGTCTAGTCTGATTGGCTCCGAGCAGACTTGTTCTGTGAAGGGCAGGACTATTCAGGACAACCTTCATATGGTGCGCCTGATCATCGAGAAAGTCGACAGTGAAGCCGCGCTGATCAATTTAGATCAGTCCAAGGCCTTTGATAGGGTTGACCATCGATTCTTGGAGGCTTTTCTCTCGGCCAGGTATTCTGCCTATGCTGACGACGTTTCGGTTCTTGTGTCGAGCAGAGCCGAGATTAACGAAGTCAGTAGAGAAATCAGTGGGTATGAGATGGTAACAGGGGCCAAGATCAACCGCGATAAGTCTGTTGGCTTGCGGTTGGGTGCGTGGAAGGGGGTTTCTCTTCCCGGACCATTCAGCTGGACGGATGGGCCGATCAAGATACTCGGCGTCTGGTTCGGTCCTGATATCCAGTTGGATATGAATTGGTCGGAGGTACGAGAGAAGGCCGAGATCGCAATTAATTTGTGGTCTCGGAGGAAGCTTTCCTTGAAGGGGAGGGCGGAGGTATGTGTTTCACATATCTACCCGATTCTCGTTTACCGACTCTCGGTACTTCCACTTCCGTCTACCACAGTACTTTCATTAGTACAGCTCTTGTTCTCTTTCTTGTGGAGAGGCAGGGCTCCTAGGGTATGTCGGGAGATCTGTTGCCTTCACCCTTCTGAGGGCGGTCTGGGTATGCCTAGCATTGAGATTCGTCTCGATATGCTTCGCATCGGGTTCCTGGATCGTTTGTGTCGCGATTCGGATGACGGGGGCGCCTTCTGGAAGGAAGACGCCCGTAGATCTTTCCCATCCTTGAGAAGTGTGCACTCGTGCGAGGAGGAGGCTGGCCGTTTGCCTCGTGCCGAGTGCTCCTTCTACCGTGAATGTCGTCTGGCTCTGAAACACCTCTTACGGGCGACGGTTGGCCTCCCCAACGTCCAGGCGTTGTCTCGTAGGGCATTATATCGGGTGGTAGTCAGGGGGTCCGTTCATGATGATTTGATTGACGAGCTCGGTCTTACGAAGCAGGAGGCTCGCTCAATCTGGTCTTGGGCTTCCGGGTTGAAATGCCTCAACAACGATGAGGCATCCCTCACCTGGCTGGTGATACGTGGGGCCCTCTGGGTCGGCAAAAAACTCTGCGCAGCGGGTTTGGAGAAATATCCAAACTGCCGACGTTGTGAGGGGGAAGTCGAGACCCTTGGTCACGTCTTCTTTCATTGCAAGTCGGTAGCACCATTGTGTAAGTTTGTTGAAGGCCTCATGGTTCGCATGTTGCAGGGAAAGTTTTTTGTCCTTGAGGTCGCTTCTGTTTGTAGCAATGTGGCCCCGCCGTTTACAAAGTCTGAACTTTATGTGTTCCACTGCTTGCTAGGAGTTATGAGAGTCGTGATTTGGGTGACACGTCAGAAGGGATTCTATGGAGGTGAGAAGTTCACTTCTTCCCTACTGATCTTGTACTTTAAGCATCAGCTTAAAGTCAAGATTAGGACGGAAAGGCGGCGACTCTCTTCATCAGAATTCGGTAAAAGGTGGGTAAATCTTGCGTGAATGTGTAGAGTGAGAGGTGCTGACTTAGAGTGGCACTTGGACCTCGGTTAGGTGCAGGATTTCGTCCCTCATGGGTTGAACAGAGGCAACCCGACCCGATACTAGGCTAGTTTAGGTTTATTTTTGAATCTTTAGTTTCTCGATTATCGTTAACTTAGCTAGGGTATGTATGCGCATCGGCCCCTTTTATTTCTGTCCTTATTTTTCTTTGGTTTAATTCCCCTTCCCCTCCCTCGTTAGGTGGCCAGTGACGTCAGTTCTCTGGTAGTTGCGGGATGACTTTCGTTTCTTGTGTGTGGTTTTTCGTATTTGTTTTTGTGTCTAAATGAGTGTGTGTTTGCGTGAGGGATTTTGGACGGATGACTGTTTCTTAAACTTTTTAAATCTCGCAATTTTTTCGTCTAGTTAACTGATGTTGCTGCCACATTTAGGTATTGTGGGAGGTTTTAGTACTAACCTTATTTTGTTTTGTTTTTCTTGTAAATAGTTAATTCATATTGTAAATATTCATTGGGGTTTTTTAAGATTGTTATCCCCCCCCCCCACAGACTTTGAAATGTACATATGGGAACTAGTTAGAATTTCATGGAGAATTTGAGGAATTATGGTAGATGTAGTAAGAAAGGTATGGAAGAATGTGTTGTTTTAGTGCTAGGACTATTGTTGGTATGTGTGGGTCAGTGTTTGTGACTAGCTAAGTTTTAATTTAAGACAGATGATGACCGTCCTTCCCCAATCCCCCCTTTTGGCCTTGTGCCACATTTTGTATATGTCTCATATGCAAATAAATATTGATTTGCGCTATTTCCTGGAATTCGTAACGAGGTAAGCTGGACTCGTTCTTGCAAAGTTCAATCCAATGTTTTACATTTCATTAAATACTAATTCAATAACTTAACTCTACCACTTACATTACCCCCCCCCCAAAAAAACCATCAATAATTCTTACTATTCTATAACAATCTTTAAGTCTAACCCTATATGAAACCGTATGAAACCGTTCATTCCAAAGTTATCTTGTACTATTTATTTTGAAATTTCTTACTAGTTTTGTAATCTATCAATTAAAACAGAACGATGGCCTAATCTAAGCAAGGAAAAATAATAATTAAAAATATTTAACTACTTTAAAAACCTAAATAGGTAATGTAATATAAACTAATTTACGAAACCGTTCATTGCAAACTTGTCTCGTCGTACTATCTATTTGAGATTTCTTACTAGTTTGTAATCTATGAATTAAAATAATACGATGACCTAATCTAAGCAAGGAAAAATAATAATTAAATATATTTAAATTAGTAAAAAGATCTAAGAAAAGCTAAACTACTCAAATAAGTACCATATTCGCTTTTAATTTTTAAATATTATTCGACATAAATCTAGTAAATTAATACTAGTATTACCACTAACTTTTAAACTATGAACACTATGATCTAATTTTACATACATAAGAATTAGATTGAAATTGATACAAAAAAAAAACCTCCTATGACCCCCCCCCCCAACGTGCGCTTACATTTCTTACCCCCTCCATGCTGGATTAACTACCTTAAATTAAAATTCCTCAATATTACCGTATAGATTGAAACCCTCCTCCATTTCCCTAAGCATGTTTGGGACATTTAATTCTTCCATGGCTCTGACCTCTTAAGCCAAATCCACTTGGAAGCATTTAAAACTGCATTGGTAATGTCCTTCAACGCTCTCGCCCTCTCTGTACCCACTATGCCTATTTTTGCAAGGGTTCTACACAGTGACTGACCTGCAAAGCCCCTGCAACCAACTTCTATCGGATCATAATGTATTCTCCATGACTTGCGACGACATTGTTCGACAAGTTATTCATATTTGGACCTCTTCCTCTCATTGGCCAGTGTGATAAACTCCTCCCACGACACCGACAGTTCCCAAATTATACACTGCTCCGTGTTGTCGGAGTGTAATATCAGATCTGGCCTGAGTGATGTTACGGCTATGTGTTTGGGGAATTTCAGCTGGGTCTTTAGGTCCACTATCAACTGCCAATCATTTGCGGTAGTTAACAGGCTCGTTCTCTCTCTCTTCTGTTTCGGAACCTTTACTCCAGTTTTGATGAAGTTAATTCGGTTTAGCGTCTTCCCTGGTTGATGTTTATTAGCCCTTATTGCTTTGGTCAACTTCTCTGCAATCACTTTAAGGGCTTGGTCGTGGCGTCACCGGTACCGACCATCACCCAAAGCTTTTGGACAACTACTCAAGACATGTTGAAGTGACCCTTTCCTTGCACATAGTTGGAAATTGGGGGTATCGCTTTTCCCCCATATGTGCAGGTTAGTTGAGCTCGGAAGAACATCGTAGACCGATTTGATCAGAAATCTAATCTGGCTGAAATCTGATCGCCAGCACTCTGACCAGGTAATTTTTTTTCGATCAATGTTCTCCCATTTTGTCCAGGCTCCCTGCTGACTTAGGCCGACCATTCTGCAGTACCGTGCTTCTTCTACGCTTGCACGGACTTCATCTTGGATGAGTTGTCGCCTTTCCTTACCTTTTGCAACTTTGTTTAGTTTGCTGGGAAAAAATCCCAACCCGGCTTTGCCTTTAACTATTGACCCCAGTATAGCTTTATGCCTAAGTCTCTCTTCCGCCACTTGCAACTCTCCCTTAGCGCTCCATTTCCTGCCCGATCTAGTCTGAATTCCAGCTGCTGCCACTTTTGGATCTTTGGATTCTGCATATAGCAGCTGTTCTCTTGTTTTTGTGACTTTAAATTCTTCTATAATGCTACTAAAGGGGAGGCGCACTGCGTTGCTGTTACCATAGAGGGCCGCACTACTTAAGCATCTCAGCAAACCGAGCCACCTTCTCAACCGATTGCTTATAGTTCTCTCTAACATTTCCACGGTGGTAATAGGGACATTATAAACTAGCAACGGCCACAATATCCTATATATATATATATATATATATATATATATATATATATATATATATATATATATATATATATATATATATATATATATATATATATAAGTGAACATTGAAGTCAACACTCAGAGGCAACAGGCTGTTTCATGCTGGACTCAATCGTCAGGCCGCCTGTCGCCTCTGGGTGTTGACTTCAGTGTTCACTTTTATATCTATATTTACATACACTTTATCTGATATTGAGCACTTTATCCCATAAATATAGCACAACTTAAAACTATATTTCTTCATATATATATATATATATATATATATATATATATATATATATATATATATATATAGTAAAAAATAGAAAGAACAGTAAGATATATACTTATATTTGAGATTTAATAATAATAGTAATATACATACTTATATCTAATATTTAATAATAATTTTCAAATAATTTAAGTAATTCTATTACATTTATTTGTTTTAAAATAAAATATAGTCTATTAGTAATTAAAAGTTAAATAATATTGTAAAATTGTAGTTCAATACAACGTATTCTAACCCAAACACCCCTTTTAGAATGAATCTTTATGTATACAAAATGCCGAAAAAATATTTTGTCGTTTAAGAAAAAAACAGACGGCATGCGTCGAGCGGATGTCATAATTTGGTGGAAAATGCACCCCTACTCTAACTAGACTTAACCTCTTTTCGAAAGTAACTCATATTTGATACAATAGTTGTTAGTTAAAATGAACACGCTAATGCCCCTGTCTAAATGATTGGATTTCTCTGGATCCTTGGAAACAAATATTATGAATGTATGTGCTTTTAAACCTCAGTAAATTTTAACATAAATTGTTCCAAAATTCGCTTGAAAATGAAACAGAACTGGTGATTTTAATTTAATAAAAAAACTTCCTGAAAAGAAAAAAAAAACAAACAAACGGTAAGAGTAGATAGGTTCGCCTATCGTCCGGTTCACACTCCTCCTCGGTATTTTGAACAGGAGCAGATGTCTATCCCTTATTGCCTTTCCAGGAGTGGGTTTCCGGTTCGTTCTAAGGTCTTCTCATTCTCATTCATTCCCAGTAGCTTCTTGTGTTTTAATGGCATTATCTCCTTGTTTGGGATGAATTTCTTGTGACACTGCTATCAGAGTGTATTCCTTCGGAAATTTTGTTTTAAAAAGCTAAATGTATGAAATTGGATTTATGCATTCACTTTATTGAGAATTGACAAAAAAGAATTAAACCCTATTTTATTAGATTTTTTTTTACGAGAATAATTTTTATATTTATAAGTTTATAAATTTGTGAACTAACTACAATGCAATATTTATTTACAATATTATAAAGAAATGACTATGAAAACAAATGATTTTATTCAGAAATTTAAAAAAAATATCTATGAACAAGAAAATTTAAACAAACACGTAACAATGAGCAACTGCAATTATGAATTTTGAAAATATTGATTTTTCTGGTCATTTCATCATCATTTTCTCGCCATATAAAAAATTAAAATAGGTTGCGTACATCTGGAGTTATCTTTTTTTATCGAGAAATGACAGCAATAATGTTAAAAACTAATTTATTTAATAGACTGTTTATTTACAAGAAAACTGTTTAAGGCTTGTGTAGCTTCAGATTTGAATTGTAAAACACACTACTAGAAATAATGCACTGGGTTTTGTTTTTCCACATCATTTCCTGTTGTGTGAGTGAAACGAAAGCGCACATTTTATTTCCTTCTTTTTGAAAAGAATAATTGATGTAATGGAATAACCTGACACCCCCATGTGTGGCGGCACTATAGGTGGTAACCACCTATAAGTAATCGTAAGGACAGCGGACAGCAGAATTGAGCTGGGATCTGCGAGAACTAGCAGCCTTCTGATAGCAGTACGCACACAACTGTACTGACTTGCGATGACCGTGCTCATAACTATTACTTCCTTACTTGTACTGGTTTCTACAATAAACCTGTTACTATTTATCCACCATGTTTGTCCATTGCATATTCCTATTAGCAAGGAATATAACAATAATTGACCAACAAAACAGAAAACGGGAACACAAGAAATATTGTTTGATTAAGATAATAGCTTTACTCAATCAGACATGCTTGCACCTGTCAAAATGCTGCTGCTACGAAGCTTCTAATTCCACTGGATTAGCAGCGCTAATATTTCACCTGTTATATATTCTGAGACATACCTATATCCGTACGAAGAGTTACATAAAAGGAGATAATTAGAGCGGTTTTAATTACCATAGGTCCCCAAAAAAGGCTTTTTTGCTGACTCGCCACACATAACATTATAAGGTAACGTTTCATTTTTTTTTCTTAAGCATTTCACCCCAAGCAAAGCGGGAGTGCCACTAGTACGCATATGGGGGTGGGGCTTACAGAGTGTGAAAGCGAGAGAAAAGACTGGATATCGGGGGGTTGAGGAAAGGATAAAAGATGGTTTAAGACAAAAGAAGATGGCAATTGACATGCATTTAAATTTTTGTAGATTGTACTTATCAGGGAAGCAAGTAAGCGGAAGGGAGTTTCACTGTCGGGAAGTGCGAGCAAAGAAACTTTTGAAGTAGAAGTGGTGATTACATTTAATTCTTTCAACAGAAAAAGGGTGGGACCTGGATGTCAATCTAGTAGGACGCTTAAATTCATGTTGTCGGAGCAACAGGGAAAAAAGCTCTTCAGAGCAGTTGCCATGAAAATATTTGTAGAAAAGACAAAAGGGAGCTACATCACGTCTATGAGAAAGTGACTGAAGTCAGTATCGATTACATTGCAGATCCTTCTTTGGATTTTGTCAAGAACCCCGAGATGAACAGCAGGGGCACCAAACCGGATATGGCAAAAATATTCAATGACGGACGAATGGTAGATTTGTAAATGTGTAAGATGTCTTCTGGCACGGCACAATGAACCAACTTTCCTTGCAGTAGATGCAGCTAATGATTATAGTTGTTCCCCTTCAAGTCATTTGAAAACTTGAAGCCAAGAAGGCGCAGTGAGATAATGGCTGATGCTCCTGGAGTCGAGCATCAACCATGCTGATGGCGGACAGGGAAATTTCTCTATTGCTGTTAAATGAGAGCAGTTTGGTTTTGGAGGCATTCAAATTTACAAGCTATTTCCTGCCCCAATTAACTACTAATTAGAGGCCCTTTTCAAGAGCCAGGTTAACTTTGTCGGTTCTGACGGATTTGTTATTGAGACAGAAGTAAATGGTACTGTCATCTGCATACATGCCTAGATGGCAATTGATGACATCAGGAAGATTATTGATGAAGCTCAAAAGGACCCAAGATAGAGGCTTGGGGGACACCCGCGTTTGTGTGAAAGGATCTACAAGCGATCCCGTTCAGAACAACATTTATATTTCACCATTTGATAGGAACGATTGGATTAAATTAAACAATCGTCCCGTAATACCGTAGCCTGAAGCTTACGTAGAAGACCCACATGGCAAACCCTGTCAGACGCCTTTCAGGTATCTAAAGCCACAGCTCGGGCTTTGACGTTATAATCAAGAGCTTGATATGCATATTCAGTGATGACACGTCAGCGGTAGACCGGGCAAAACGGAATCCATATTGTTTGTCAGAGAGCAGGTCTTGAGAGGTAAGATGCTTAACGACTTCAGCAATGATTAATGTCTCGAATACTTTACCGAAAATCGCTGGGAGGCGATAGCTAGAAGGTTCTCCAGAGTTCTTAAAAACAGGGACTACAGAGGAGGACTTCCGACAAGCTGGAAAACAGGAAGCAGTGAAGCAATAGATGTAGAGCTTGGAAAGTACTGGAGCCAGCTCGGGAGAACGGCTGGTATCTCGTCAACTCCACTTGCTTTAAGGGAGTCTAATTTAGAAATGATGTCCGAGACCAGTGACGGGGTTATGCACATATCACTCAGTAGAGCCTCAGTTCTAGGGGGTAAATCAAGTGTGGGTACTTCGAATGAGTCGGGTGTTGAGTTGGAAAAGAATTTCTGAGCAAAGCGTTCGATCTTATCGGCTGTAGGTGTCAGAACTTCGAATTGATTGAATATAGTTCCTTTGCCTTGTGAAGTTACATGGGCAGAAAAGGGATAATAAGTTCTAGGAAGATAGTAGAACGTGCATTCATCATCAAAAATTACCGATTCGTAATAAAAAAAATATATGAGAAAATAAATGTTATGCCTTCTATTCATATTGTTAAGCGAAGAAATTACAATTGATCAGTGTGGAAATTTTTAACTACAGCACTTCGCAACGTTACCATGAGGTTATAATTTAAGTTGGGATGAGTAATCACTTTGAGGTCAGAAAAAAAGTTGTCTGCAACGTTATCGTAACGTTATGACTACGTTGGAATGAGCGGTCACTTTGGGGTCACGAAAATAGTTGTCTACAACGTTACCATAATGTTATGACTACGTTGAGATGAGCGGTCACTTTGGGGTCAGGAAAATTGCTGTTTGGAACTTTATCGTAACGTTGGGATAAAGGGTCACTTTGGTGTCAGGAAAATAGCTGTCTATAACGTCACCATAATGTTTTGACTACGTGGAGATCCACGGATAGTTTTGGGCCAGGAAAATAGTTGTCTGCAACGTTACCATAACGTTATGACTACGTTGAGGTGAGCGGTTACTTTGGGGTCAGGAAAATAGTTGTCTGCAACGTTACCGTAACGTTATGATTGAAATGAGCGGTCACTTTGGGGTCTGGAACATAGTTGTTTGCAACGTTATCGTAACGTCGTCAGAACGTCACATAACCTCAAGCAAAATACAATACATCTGCAACGTTACAAGAATGTTACGTATCTGTTGGAATATACGCTTTCGAATATATGATATAATATACTTTATTCTAATAATAATTAATACAGTATGCTTGTGTAAATTTCTACACTAACTTACGCGATAATACAATTGGGAAATATATGAATCTATTTAATTACCCAAGTATGGTTTAATAGGGAGACTTGTAAAAAGAAAATCATCATTATTATAAAATCAAACGAAAAAAATGTTAACGCAATATTCATTTGCAAAAATAAAAAAGTAATTATTCTTGCAATCCTAAAATATGTTTCGGCTTTAAATAACCAGCAATGCGTTGATAAGCCTTAAAAAAGAAAACAATTTTTTTTGTGTAAATATCTCGCTTGAGGGACAGGATTTTTAACT